>CM037092.1:64927483-66127483 GCA_020916435.1 Oxytropis ochrocephala
ACATTTTGTCTTTTAAAGGAGATCTGGCCAATGTGATAGTTGACTCTTAATTCCAGCTTTACCAAGTGTTTCATCTTTGTTCTAACTCTAATGTGGATTTGACCACGTTAAGTCCTTCTAAGGAGATCGCTTAACGTGATAGGAATTCTTTTGTGTCCTGGCTTACCAAGTGTTTCGTGATTTGCTCTAAGTCAAATCCAGAGATTTGATCCCGTGTTAAATTCTTCAAAGAAGATCGTGAACATGATGTCAACTATTTAAGTCGAATTACCATGTTTTTCGACTTGGTTCTAACTCTAAATGGAGAGTCGATGATGTTATGTTCTTCAAAGTAGATCGAACGTGGTTGCGTGAAGGCTTTGATTCCTGCTTATGAAGTTTTTTGACTTGGGTTCTAACATAGACTAGAGAGTTGATACATTAAGTCATTCAAAAAGGGTCGCTGAACGGATAAAGAACTATTTGTGTTCCTGGCTTACCAAATGTTTCACTTTGGTTCAAAACTCGTAATGGTTAGTATATAAGAAAATCCGTGAACGTTATAAAGGATCGCTTGAGTCCGCTTCTGAGAAGTGTGTCCACTTAGTCAGAATCTCTAAAATGAGAGTTGACCACATTTTGTCTTTTTGGGAGATCTGGCCAATGTGATAGTTGACTCTTTAATTCCACTTTACCAAGTGTTTCATCTTTGTTCTAACTCTAATGTGGATTTGACCACGTTAAGTCCTTCTAAGGAGATCGTCGAACGTGATAGTGAATTCTTTGTGTCCTGGCTTACCAAGTGTTTCGATTTACTCTAAGTCAAACTAGAGATTTGATATCGCAGTTAAATCCTTCAAAGAAGATCATGAACATGATGTTGAACTATTTAAGTCCTGATTACCATGTTTTTCGACTTGGTTCTAACTCTAAATGGAGAGTCGATGATGTTATGTTCTTCAAAGTAGATCTGAACGTGGTTTCAGGAAGGCTTTGATTCCTGCTAAAGGTTTTTTGACTTGGTTCTAACATAGACTGTAGAGTTGATACATTAAGTCATTCAAAAAGGGTCATGAACGTGATAAAGAACTATTTGTGTTCTCGCTTACCAAATGTTTCACTCGTTCAAACTCGTAATGGTTAGTATATAAGAAGACGGTGAACGTTATAGGACCTGCTTGAGTCCTAGCTTAGAAAGTGTTTCCACTTAGTTGTAACTCTGAAATGAGAGTTGACTACATTTTGTCTTTAAAGGAGATCGGCCAATGTGATAGTTGACTCTTAATTCCGGGCTTACCAAGTGTTTCATCTTTGTTCTAACTCTAATGTGAGTTGACCACGCTAAGTCCTTCTAAGGAGATCGTCGAACGTGATAGGAATTCTTTGTGTCCTGCTTACCAAGTGTTTCAGATTTGCTCTAAGTCAAATCCAGAGATTTGATCCCGTGTTAAATCCTTTCAAAGAAGATCGAACATGATGTCAACTATTTAAGTCCGACTACCATGTTTTTCGACTTGGTTCTAACTCTAAATGGAGAGTCGATGATGTTATGTTCTTCAAAGTAGATCTGAACGTGTTTGAAGGCTTTGATTCCTGCTTAAGAAGTTTTTTGACTCGGTTCTAACATAGACTGCAGAGTTGATACATTAAGTCATTCAAAAGTGGTCATGAACGTGATAAAGAACTATTTGTGTTCTGGCTTACCAAATGTTTCACTTGGTTCAAACTCGTAATGGTTAGTATATAAGAAGATCGGTGAACGTTATAAAGGATCGCTTTGAGTCCGATTTAGAAAGTGTGTCCACTTAGTTGTAACTCTAAAATGAGAGTTGAACACATTTTGTCTTTAAAGGAGATCTGGCCAATGTGATAGTTGACTTTTTAATTCCAGCTTTACCAAGTGTTTCATCTTGTTCTAACTCTGAATGTGGATTTGACCACGTTAAGTCCTTCTAAGGAGATCGTCGAACGTGATAGGAATTCTTTTTGTGTCCTGCTTTACCAAGTGTTTCGTGATTTGCTCTAAGTCAAACTAGAGATTTGATCTCGTGTTAAATCCTTCAAAGAAGATCGTGAACATGATGTCAACTATTTAAGTCCTGGATTACCATGTTTTTCGACTTGGTTCTAACTCTAAATGGAGAGTCGATGATGTTATGTTCTTCAAAGTAGATCAACATGTTCAGGAAGGCTTTGATTCCGCTTAAGAAGTTTTTTGACTTGGTTCTAACATAGACTAGAGAGTTGATACATTAAGTCATTCAAAAGGGGTCATTGAACGTGATAAAGAACTATTTGTGTTCTGGCTTAATAAATGTTTCACTTTGGTTCAAACTCGTAATGGTTAGTATATAAGAAGATCGGGGTGAACGTTATAGTGGATCGCTTTGAGTCCTGGCTTAAAAAGTGTTTCCACTTAGTCAGAACTCCTGAAATGAGAGTCGACCACATTTTGTCTTTAAAGGGAAATCACCAATGTGATAGTTGACTCTTTAATTCCAGCTTACCAAGTGTTTCATCTTTGTTCTAACTCTGAATGTGGATTTGACCACGCTAAGTCCTTCTAAGGAGATCGCCGAACGTGATAGTGGAATTCTTTGTGTCCGGCTTACCAAGTGTTTCAGATTTGCTCTAAGTCAAACTAGTAGATTTGATATCGTGTTAAATCCTTCAAAGAAGATCGTGAACATGATATTGAACTATTTAAGTCCGGATTACCATGTTTTTCGACTCTGGTTCTAACTCTAAATGGAGAGTCGATGATGTTATGTTCTTTCAAAGCAGATCAATGAACGTGGTTTCAGGAAGGCTTTGATTCCTGCCAGTTTTTTTGACTTGGTTCTAAAATAGACTAGTAGAGTTGATACATTAAGTCATTCAAAAGAGATCAAGAACGTGATAAAGAACTATTTGTGTTCTGGGCTTTACCAAATGTTTCGACTTGGTTCAAACTCGTAATCGTGAGTATATAAGAATATCGTGAACGTTATAAAGGACTCTTTGACCCTGGCTTAGAAAGTGTTTCTACTTAGTTGTAACTCTGAAAGGAGAGTTGACTTACATTTTGTCTTTAAAGTGAGATCTGGCCAATGTGATACTTGATCTTTAATTCCAGCTTACCAAGTGTTTCATCTTTGTTCTAACTCTCTAATGTGGAGTTGACCACGTTAAGTCCTTCTAAGGAGATCGTCGAACGTGATAGTGGAATTCTTTGTGTCACGCTTACCAAGTGTTTCAGATTTGCTCTAAGTCAAACTAGAGATTTGATCTCGTGTTAAATCCTTCAAAGAAGATCGTGAACATGATGTCGAACTATTTAAGTCCTGATTACCATGTTTTTCGACTTGGTTCTAACACTAAATGGAGAGTCGATGATGTTATGTTCTTCAAAGTAGATCGCTGAACGTGTTTCAGAAGGCTTTGATTCCGCTTAAGAAGTTTTTTGACTTGGTTCTAACATAGACTACAGAGTTGATACATTAAGTCATTCAAAAGAGATCAAGTGAACGAATAAAGAACTATTTGTGTTCTGGCTTACCAAATGTTTCGACTTGGTTCAAACTCGTAATGGTGAGTATATAAGAAGATCGGTGAACGTTATAAGGGACTCTTTGACTCCTAAGCCAAAGTGTTTCCACTTAGTTCTAACTCTGAAAGCGAGAGTTGCTACATTTTGTCTTTAAAGGGAGATCGGTGAATGTGATAGGTCACTCTTTAATACTAGTTTACCAATTGTTTCATCTTTGTTCTAACTCGGAATGTGGAGTTGACCATGTTAAGTCCTTCTAAGGAGATCGTCGAACGTGATAGGGAATTCTTTGTGTCCTGGCTTACTCAAGTGTTTCAGATTTGCTCTAAGTCAAACTAGAGATTTGATATCGTGTTAAATCCTTCAAAGAAGATCGTGAACATGATGTTGAACTATTTAAGTCCGGATTACCATGTTTTTCGACTTGGTTCTAACTCTAAATGGAGAGTTGATGATGTTATGTTCTTCATAGTAGATCAATGAACGTGTTTCAGGAAGGCTTTGATTCCGCTTAAGAAGTTTTTTGACTTGGTTCTAAAATAGACTAGAGAGTTGATACATTAAGTCATTCAAAAGAGATCGCTGAACGTGATAAAGAACTATTTGTGTTCGGGCTTTACCAAATGTTTCGACTTGGTTCAAACTCGAATCATGAGTATATAAGAAGATAGGTGAACGTTATAAGGACTCTTTGACTCCTGCTTAGAAAGTGTTTCCACTTAGTTGTAACTCGGGCAAAGGAGAGTTGACCACATTTTGTCTTTAAAGGAGATCGGCCAATGTGATAGTTGACTCTTTAATTCCAGCCACCAAGTGTTTCATCTTTGTTCTAACTCTGAATGTGGATTTGACCACGCTAAGTCCTTCTAAGGAGATCGCCGAACGTGATAGGAATTCTTTGTGTCCTGGCTTACCAAGTGTTTCAGATTTGCTCTAAGTCAAACTAGAGATTTGATCCCGCAGCAAATCCTTCCAAAGAAGATCGTGAACATGATGTCAACTATTTAACCCCTGATTACCATGTTTTTCGACTTGGTTCTAACTCTAAATGGAGAGTCGATGATGTTATGTTCTTCAAAGTAGATCAAAGAACGTGGTTTCAGGAAGGCTTTGATTCCGGCTAAGAAGTTTTTTGACTTGGTTCTAACATAGACTACGTAGTTGATACATTAAGTCATTCAAAAGAGATCAAGGAACGTAATAAAGAACTATTTGTGTTCGGTTTACCAAATGTTTCGACTTGGTTCAAACTCGTAATGGTGAGTATATAAGAAGATCTATGAACGTTATAAAGGACTCGCTTGAGTCCGGCTTAGAAAGTGTGTCCACTTAGTTGTAACTCGAAATGAGAGTCGACTACATTTTGTCTTTAAAGCGGAGATCGGCCAATGTGATAGTTGACTTTTTAATTCCAGCTTACCAAGTGTTTCATCTTTGTTCTAACTCTAATGTGGATTTGACCACGTTAAGTCCTTCTAAGGAGATCGCCGAACGTGATAGGGAATTCTTGTGTCCTGCTTACCAAGTGTTTCGTGATTTGCTCTAAGTCAAACCAGAGATTTGATCCCGTGTTAAATCCTTCAAAGAAGATCGTGAACATGATGTCCGAACTATTTAAGTCGAATTACCATGTTTTTCGACTTGGTTCTAACTCTAAATGGAGAGTCGATGATGTTATGTTCTTCAAAGTAGATCGAACGTGTTGGTGAAGGCTTTGATTCCGCTTATGAAGTTTTTTGACTCGGGTTCTAACATAGACTAGAGAGTCGATACATTAAGTCATTCAAAAGGGTCATGAACGTGATAAAGAACTATTTGTGTTCTGGCTTACCAAATGTTTCACTTTGTTCAAACTCGTAATGGTTAGTATATAAGAAAATCGGTGAACGTTATAAAGGATCGCTTGAGTCCGGCTTAGAAAGTGTGTCCACTTAGTCAGAACTCTAAATGAGAGTCGACTCACATTTTGTCTTTAAAGTGAGATCGGCCAATGTGATAGTTGACTCTTTAATTCCAGCTTACCAAGTGTTTCATCTTTGTTCTAACTCTAATGTGGATTTGACCACGCTAAGTCCTTCTAAGGAGATCGCCGAACGTGATAGGAATTCTTTGTGTCCTGGCTTACCAAGTGTTTCGTGATTTACTCTAAGTCAAACTAGAGATTTGATATCGCGTTAAATCCTTCAAAGAAGATCATGAACATGATGTTGAACTATTTAAGTCCGGATTACCATGTTTTTCGACTTGGTTCTAACTCTAAATGGAGAGTCGATGATGTTATGTTCTTCAAAGTAGATCATGAACGTGTTTCAGGAAGGCTTTGATTCCGCTTAAGAGTTTTTTGACTTGGTTCTAACATAGACTGTAGAGAGTCGATACATTAAGTCATTCAAAAAGGGTCATGAACGTGATAAAGAACTATTTGTGTTCTGGCTTACCAAATGTTTCACTTGGTTCAAACTCGTAATGGTTAGTATATAAGAAGATCGGTGAACGTTATAAAGGATCTGCTTGAGTCCCATTTAGAAAGTGTTTCCACTTAGTTGTAACTCTAAATGAGAGTCGACTCACATTTTGTCTTTAAAGGAGATCGGCCAATGTGATAGTTGACTCTTTTAATTCCAGCTACTAAGTGTTTCATCTTTGTTCTAACTCTAATGTGGATTTGACCACGTTAAGTCCTTCTAAGGAGATCGCCGAACGTGATAGGGAATTCTGTGTCCTGCTTACCAAGTGTTTCGTGATTTGCTCTAAGTCAAACCAGAGATTTGATCCCGTGTTAAATCCTTCAAAGAAGATCGTGAACATGATGTCAACTATTTAAGTCCTGGATTACCATGTTTTTCGACTTGGTTCTAACTCTAAATGGAGAGTCGATGATGTTATGTTCTTCAAAGTAGATCGAACGTGTTGCGAAGGCTTTGATTCCGCTTAAGTTTTTTGACTTGGTTCTAACATAGACTAGAGAGTTGATACATTGTCATTCAAAAAGGGTCAAAGTGAACGTGATAAAGAACTATTTGTGTTCGGCTTACCAAATGTTTCACTTGGTTCAAACTCGTAATGGTTAGTATATAAGAAGATCTGGTGAACGTTATAAGGGATCGCTTGAGTCCTGCTTAGAAAGTGTTTCCACTTAGTTGTAACTCGAAATGAGAGTTGACCACATTTTGTCTTTTAAAGGAGATCGGTCAATGTGATAGTTGACTTTTTTAATTCCAGCTTACCAAGTGTTTCATCTTTGTTCTAACTCTAATGTGGATTTGACCACGCTAAGTCCTTCTAAGGAGATCGTCGAACGTGATAGGGAATTCTTTGTGTCCTGGCTTACCAAGTGTTTCGTGATTTGCTCTAAGTCAAACTAGAGATTTGATCTCGTGTTAAATCCTTCAAAGAAGATCGTGAACATGATGTTGAACTATTTAAGTCCGGATTACCATGTTTTTCGACTTGGTTCTAACTCTAAATGGAGAGTCGATGATGTTATGTTCTTCAAAGTAGATCAATGAACGTGTTTCAGTGAAGGCTTTGATTCCGCTTAAGAAGTTTTTTGACTCGGTTCAACATAGACTAGAGAGTTGATACATTAAGTCATTCGTAAGAGATCGCTGAACGTGATAAAGAACTATTTGTGTCTCGGCTTACCAAATGTTTCGACTTGGTTCAAACTCGTAATCAGGAGTATATAAGAAGATCGGTGAACGTTATAAAGGACTCTTTGACTCCTGCGCTAGAAAGTGTTTCCACTTAGTCAGAATCTCTCTGAAAGGAGAGTGGACCACATTTTGTCTTTTAAAGTGGAGATCTGGTCAACGTGATAGTTGACTCTTTAATTCCGCTACCAAGTGTTTCATCTTTGTTCTAACTCTAATGTGGAGTTGACCACGTTAAGTCCTTCTAAGGAGATCGCCGAACATGATAGAAAAATTTTTGTGTCCGGCTTACTGTGTTTCAGATTTGCTCTAAGTCAAACTAGAGATTTGATCCCGCGTTAAATCCTTCAAAAGAAGATCGTGAACATCATGTCAACTATTTAAGTCCTGATTACCATGTTTTTCGACTTGGTTCTAACTCTAAATGGAGAGTTGATGATGTTATGTTCTTCAAAATAGATCTGAACGTGGTTGCAAAGGCTTTGATTCCGCTTAAGAGTTTTTTGACTTGGTCCTAACATAGACTAGAGAGTTGATACATTAAGTCATTCAAAAAGGGTCATGAACGTGATAAAGAACTATTTGTGTTCTGGCTTACCAAATGTTTCACTTGGTTCAAACTCGTAATGGTTAGTATATAAGAAGATCTATGAACGCTATAAAGGGACTGCTTGAGTCCTGCTTAGAAAGTGTTTCCACTTAGTTGTAAATGAGAGTCGACCACATTTTGTCTTTAAAGCGAGATCGGCCAATGTGATAGTTGACTTTTTAATTCCAAATACCAAGTGTTTCATCTTTGTTCTAACTCTAATGTGGATTTGACCACGCTAAGTCCTTCTAAGGAGATCGCCGAACGTGATAGGAATTCTTTGTGTCCGCTTTACTAAGTGTTTCAGATTTGCTCTAAGTCAAACTAGAGATTTGATCTCGTGTTAAATCCTTCAAAGAATATCGTGAACATGATGTTGAACTATTTAAGTCCTGGATTACCATGTTTTTCGACTTGGTTCTAACTCTAAATGGAGAGTTGATGATGTTATGTTCTTCAAAGTAAATCAATGAACGTGTTTCAGGAAGGCTTTGATTCCTGCTTAAGTTTTTTGACTTGGTTCTACCATAGACTAGAGAGTTGATACATTAAGTCATTCAAAAGAGATCAAGAACGTGATAAAGAACTATTTGTGTTCTGGCTTACCAAATGTTTCGACTCGTTCAAACTCGTAATCAGGAGTATAAGAAAGATCGGTGAACGTTATAAATGGACTCTTCTGACTCCGCTTAGAAAGTGTTTCCACTTAGTTGTAACTCGTAAAGCGAGAGTTGACCACATTTTGTCTTTAAAGGAGATCGGTCAATGTGATAGTTGACTCTTTAATTCCGGGCCATCTAAGTGTTTCATCTTGTGTTCTAACTCTGAATGTGGAGTTGACCACGCTAAGTCCTTCTAAGGAGATCGCCGAACGTGATAGGAATTCTTTGTGTCCGGCTTACCAAGTGTTTCGTATTTGCTCTAAGTCAAACCAGAGATTTGATCCCGTGTTAAATCCTTCAAAGAAGATCGTGAACATGATGCTCAACTATTTAAGTCCTGATTACTATGTTTTTCGACTTGGTTCTAACTCTAAATGCAGAGTTGATGATGTTATGTTCTTCAAAGTAGATCGAACGTGTCGTGACGCTTTGATTCCTGCTTAAGGTTTTTTGACTTGGTTCTAACATAGACTAGAGAGTTGATACATTAAGTCATTCAAAAAGGGTCGCGAACGTGATAAAGAACTATTTGTGTTCTCGCTTTACCAAATGTTTCGAGTCGTTCAAACTCGTAATGGTTAGTATATAAGAAGATCGGTGAATGTTATAGTGGACCGCTTGAGTCCTGGCTTTAGAAAGTGTTTCCACTTAGTTGTAAAATGAGAGTCGACCACATTTTGTCTTTAAAGCGGAGATCGGCCAATGTGATAGTTGACTCTTTAATTCCAGCTTACTGGTGTTTCATCTTTGTTCTAACTCTGAATGTGGATTTGACCACGCTAAGTCCTTCTAAGGAGATCATGTCGAACGTGATAGGGAATTCTTTGTGTCCGGCTTACTAAGTGTTTCAGATTTGCTCTAAGTCAAACTAGAGATTTGATATCGTGTTAAATCCTTCAAAGAAGATCGTGAACATGATGTTGAACTATTTAAGTCCTGGATTACCATGTTTTTCGACTTGGTTCTAACTCTAAATGGAGAGTCGATGATGTTATGTTCTTCAAAGTAGATCAATGAACGTGTTTCAGGAAGGCTTTGATTCCGCTTAAGAAGTTTTTTGACTTGGTTCGAACATAGACTAGAGAGTTGATACATTAAGTCATTCGTAAGAGATCTGAACGTGATAAAGAACTATTTGTGTTCTGGCTTACCAAATGTTTCGACTGGGTTCAAACTCGTAATCAGAGTATATAAGAAGATCGGTGAACGCTATAGTGGACTCTTTGACTCCTGCTTAGAAAGTGTTTCCACTTAGTTGTAACTCCTGAAAGGAGAGTCGACCACATTTTGTCTTTAAAGGGAGATCGGGCCAACGTGATAGTTGACTCTTTAATTCCAGCTACTAAGTGTTTCATCTTTGTTCTAACTCTAATGTGGAGTTGACCACGTTAAGTCCTTCTAAGGAGATCGTCGAACATGATAGAAAATTCTTTGTGTCCGGCTTACTAAGTGTTTCAGATTTGCTCTAAGTCAAACCAGAGATTTGATCCCGTGTTAAATCCTTCAAAGAAGATCGTGAACATGATGTCAACTATTTAAGTCCGGATTACCATGTTTTTCGACTTGGTTCTAACTCTAAATGGAGAGTTGATGATGTTATGTTCTTCAAAATAGATCTGAACGTGTTGGTAAAGGCTTTGATTCCGCTTAAGAAGTTTTTTTTGACTCGGTCCTAACATAGACTAGAGAGTCGATACATTAAGTCATTCAAAAAGTGGTCAAGGAACGTGATAAAGAACTATTTGTGTTTCTGGCTTACCAAATGTTTCGACTTGGTTCAAACTCGTAATGGTTAGTATATAAGAAGATCTATGAACGTTATAGTGGACCTGCTTGAGTCCTGGCTTAGAAAGTGTTTCCACTTAGTTGTAAATGAGAGTCGACTACATTTTGTCTTTAAAGCGGAGATCGGCCAATGTGATAGTTGACTCTTTAATTCCGGGCCATTTACCAAGTGTTTCATCTTTTTTCTAACTCTGAATGTGGATTTGACCACGCTAAGTCCTTCTAAGGAGATCGTCGAACGTGATAGGGAATTCTTTGTGTCCTAGCTTACCAAGTGTTTCAGATTTGCTCTAAGTCAAACTAGAGATTTGATCTCGTGTTAAATCCTTCAAAGAATATCGTGAACATGATGTTGAACTATTTAAGTCCGGATTACCATGTTTTTCGACTTGGTTCTAACTCTAAATGGAGAGTCGATGATGTTATGTTCTTCAAAGTAGATCAATGAACGTGTTTCAGGAAGGCTTTGATTCCGCTTAAGTTTTTTTTGACTTGGTTCTAACATAGACTAGAGAGTTGATACATTAAGTCATTCAAAAGAGATCAAAGAACGTGATAAAGAACTATTTGTGTTCTTGGCTTACCAAATGTTTCACTTGGTTCAAACTCGTAATCAGCGAGTATATAAGAAGATCTGAACGTTATAAGGACTCTTTTTGACTCCTGCTTAGAAAGTGTTTCCACTTAGTTGTAACTCTGAAAGGAGAGTCGACCACATTTTGTCTTTAAAGGAGATCGGCCAATGTGATAGTTGACTCTTTAATTCCAGCTACCAAGTGTTTCATCTTTGTTCTAACTCTAATGTGGAGTTGACCACGCTAAGTCCTTCTAAGGAGATCGTCGAACGTGATAGGAATTCTTTGTGTCCGGCTTACCAAGTGTTTCAGATTTGCTCTAAGTCAAACTAGAGATTTGATCCCGTGTTAAATCCTTCAAAGAAGATCGTGAACATGATGTCAACTATTTAAGTCCTGATTACCATGTTTTTCGACTTGGTTCTAACTCTAAATGCAGAGTCGATGATGTTATGTTCTTCAAAGTAGATCAAAGAACGTGGTTGAAGGCTTTGATTCCGCTTAAGAGTTTTTTGACTTGGTTCTAACATAGACTAGAGAGTTGATACATTAAGTCATTCAAAAAGGGTCATGAACGTGATAAAGAACTATTTGTGTTCTGGCTTACCAAATGTTTCACTTGGTTCAAACTCGTAATGGTTAGTATATAAGAAGATCTCTGAATGTTATAAAGGACCGCTTGAGTCCGGTTTAGAAAGTGTTTCCACTTAGTTGTAAATGAGAGTCGACCACATTTTGTCTTTAAAGGGAGATCGGGCCAATGTGATAGTTGACTCTTTAATTCCAGCTTTACTAAGTGTTTCATCTTTGTTCTAACTCTAATGTGGATTTGACCACGCTAAGTCCTTCTAAGGAGATCGTCGAACGTGATAGGGAATTCTTTGTGTCCGGCTTACCAAGTGTTTCAGATTTGCTCTAAGTCAAACTAGAGATTTGATCTCGTGTTAAATCCTTCAAAGAAGATCGTGAACATGATGTCGAACTATTTAAGTCCTGGATTACCATGTTTTTCGACTTGGTTCTAACTCTAAATGGAGAGTCGATGATGTTATGTTCTTCAAAGTAGATCAAAGAACGTGTTTGTGAAGGCTTTGATTCCGCTTAAGAAGTTTTTTGACTTGGTTCTAACATAGACTAGAGAGTCGATACATTAAGTGATGCTAAAATTGATCTAGAAGAACTTGCAATCAAAGACACGTGACAACCAAGAAGTTATGGGCGCTGATCCTTTGCTAGCCATCATCAAGAGTCGAGTTTAATTACTTGGATATTTTAAATCATTTTATCACCAATTTAAATAAATCAACCTTTCATTTGTCGATCGCCATAAAGGAGCAATAAGGAGAATTCAAGGCAACTCTAGAACTTCCACCATCATGAGAAAAGAAGTTACATAGTCGATGGAATAATTACTTGTTTAATTGTCTTTTCATTTCCAATTTTAATAAGCTAAGTTAGCATCCTTTGTAAGCTAACTTCAGCCATATAGTTCGACTATATATATGCCTTGTATTCGGTCTTTGAAAAATAAGAAATCACCAAGAAACATAGAATTTGTGTCTACATTTTCGAAACTGCTATTTGCAAGCTGCCTTGAAAATAATCCGATTAGCTCAATTGGTGTTGAGGGCTAATCTCTTTGTTAAACTATTGGTGTAGTTTAACATTGCCTATCCATCAGGTAACACCCTTTTCTACCCCAAACGCATACATCATTATCGTGAGTAATTTCGCTTCAAAATAATATTTATTTAGTAGGAAAGGAATGCCACATCATCATCACTCGCTAAAACTCAACTTTTGCACCATTATAATTCGTATAATACTCAATCAATATAATTTCAAACTTCAAAATAATGAGGTCGCAGCAGAATTAAACAACAATTCACTATGTCTCTCAAACTCGTGATCATGACATAAACATGGTCATAAGATAATTATTCAACTACTAATAACTCCAAGTACGCCCCTAGGTGTTACTGCAGACGTAGAGCGACTTCTAAGACTTCCCAACAACTAAACAAGGAAGGCAAAGAGTTCCTTCCTTCAAGGACACCCAGCAGCTACACGACGATGTGAGCAACATTCCAAGCAAAAGGGGTGAGAATTTCAGATAAACATAATCAAATATATAATCGAGGAAATAGGCATGCATAATTACACAACATTAACATCATCACTACATTGCAATCACGCAACACCAGCCTCCAATCACGCATAACAACAAAGACACAAATATGATTATGCATGAAGATGCAACCCCACCAGTGGCATATGCGTGATGGTACCATATCATCTTTAAAACCACTCAAGGCATATCTTCATCATAGAAGAAAAACCACTCAAGGCATAACATCATCAATATTAGTCATAGTATGCACATGCCATGAGACTCTATAACACATGTGCAACTCAATCAACACTCACTCGGAGTACTCATCATCATCATCATAAAAGAAATAACCACTCAAGGCATGTCATCATAAAAGAAATAACCACTCAAGGCATGTCATCATAAAACACTCGTAGAGTGTATTCCTTCGCAAATCATCGCAATCATTATACATCATCACCATACTTATACTCATAGAATTTACACGTCATCAATCATTACGAATCATAATACATCATCATCAAGCAATTACTCATAGAGTACATTCTTCGCAAAAACATCGTTGTTCATATTACATCATCATAACACACATATCCTCATCATCATTCACTACGATATATATATATATATATATATATATATATATATATATATATATACTTCATTTGTCTTTTAGATTAGGTGTTATAAAATAGTGCACCGATTGACTACTGGATTACCTGTAATCGATACTACTTGCAATGTGCATTGGCCACCTTTGCAAGACTCTCAGTGATGCCCTTGTAAATACACTAGCGAAGGAAATTTGACCTTAGTGGTAAAACCACAATTTAGCATAGTCAATTAGAACACTCGTAGTATAACATTTCACAAGAAATCACTTATATAAACATAGTATCACCATTTTCATAAAACAACACCTTTTACTTAATAGATACAGCAACAATAAACGGTTTATTTTGCCTTAAAAATAGAATATTCAGTTAGGCCTCTGAATAAGCTTTCCAACGATCTTAGAACACCTCAATCGGGTTCCTGCTCAAAAGATATTCAATTTACAAAAACGCATGTGCAATAAAGGATAAACAAAGGGGGAAATCGATTCTCACTTCCATTTTGAAGTGGGAAATCGATTCCTTACTTCCTTTTTGAAGTGGGAAATCGATTCTCACTTCCCTTTGAAGTGGGAAATCGATTCCTTTACTTCCTTTGAAGTGGGAAATCGATTTCTTGCTTCCATTTTCTAAAGAGGGAATCGATTTCTTGCTCATATGTCTAAAGGAGGAAGAATCGATTTCGCTTCAGATAGAGCCTAATCGATTTTTAAGCTTCACTTTGGGAAAATTACTCGATTCTTATATTTGTTTACGAATCACAATTACAACATAATAGTTCGTAATCATCCAGTGCACACTCAATCAATCATATGTATCAAAACACCAATTTCAAAGAAGTCAACATCCAATTCAAGAGAAATTTCATCTCATCAACTCATCATAAGTAATATCAATTCATCAACAATATCTAACTCACAACACCCCATACAACTCTACCTATACCCAATTATGTTAAACGAAATGCTCACCCTTTACCTCTTAAACGTAAGTCTGTGAGAAGACGACGATTGAAGACACGCATTTAAAACCACGCACAACACAAACGAACTCAAATTTCCCTTTCTTTCCTCCTTCTCTTTGCGCCCGTGTTCTCTCCTTCTTCTCCTCCTCCTCTTCGCTTCCTTCTCCCTCTCCCCACCGTGCCCTTCTCTCTCTCCCCTCTCTCTAGGTTTTCCTTCTTTTTTCTCTTGTGCATTGAGACCAAACCTAAACCCTAGGCATTCTTCTCTGGGCCTGCACATTGGGCCCTTTTTACACCTCCTTTTATTGTTTCCATACTCCTTCTTTACTACCCACCACTCATCACTTAAATCAAACACTCCATTATTATTTTAACGTAATTAACCAATCGTAACACCTAACTAACTTAATTAAATAAATACCCGAATTATTTTTGGGCGCATAACTCTCCCCACTTAGAATATTTTCATCCTCTAAAATTTACTCCAACTCACTAAACAAGACTCAATCTTCTTGTCACCCATACGCCGCACATAGCACTCTATGGTTCAACCACCCTAGCTTCTACATACATCTACACTTAAGCTTGTACTCACCACACTTCAACAACTACCCTTAGCGCACCACCGCGCGCATCGACACTTCACCCCGACACCAAGTACAACATGTAACTTTGACGCATACATTCCTTCGACTCACACTTCCGACACCCACATACTTCGATAACTTTGCAACACCGCACTTCACACACTTATACGTCGACTTCCATATATTTTGACCCGCTTATAGTCGTAATCTACACCCCTACTCCCTACGCCACCTTACACACCTAACCTTCACCTCTCCCCCGCTTCTTTGGTTCTCACGCTATGATCGAACTTAGCTACGACTATAACACCAACAACACATCATAACTCTCACCAAAGTGAAGCACACACCACATCAATCACACAAAGAAGCAACACAACAACTCCAAAATAAATAGGCATTAAGCCAAAACTCCAAAGTAATAAAGAATAAAGATTAAAGAAAAATAGGAAAATAAATTCTCTTAGATTTTCAAACTGCACTGTGAGTTCATAAAACAAGACTCTATAAACTTAAGGAAACAAAGATCCTTTATTCGCAAAAATAACAACAAGAACAAAGATGCAAAACAACAAATTTCTTTTTATTTATAAAAACGGCAATGTAACCACATAAAACAAAGAAATTTGCAAAATAGTGAAACATCACCCTTAAATATGGGGAGGCAAAGACTTTAAATTTTAAAAACAAAGACAATTAAATTGAAGAAAACATCACTCTTATTTTAATCAACAACACCCTTGAATTTGAGATGATAGCACTTTATTTGTGGGAAAATAAATAGCTTTTAAGATTTACAAAAATAGCACTTCAAGTTTTAGTAAATAAAGACATTAAAATTTGAAGAATTCAAAGACTTTTAATTGTAGAAAACAAAGAACATTTTATTTTGCACATTAGCAACGCTTCTTTGATAAACAAAGAAACAAAGAACTTAATTGTTATTCTCAATATCGCTATCACCGCATTCCTCGATTTAATCATGATTTTTACCTCGAACTCATTGCATCATTTTAATAACCATCTAAGTGGTACCGCACAACAACACTAACACCCGCCAACAATAAAATCTCACCCATCATCATCAACATCATTAACTCGCCGCTTGGTCCTTAGACCTCGCTGCTACACTATCATTTTATATTTATTCAAACAATGAGAACATCAATAATTGCCTAACAACAACACTAACACACAAGGTGTACCAAAGACCAACATCACAAAGATTAAACAAAGATCATAACACAAACAAATAGCACACTTTGCATCAAACAACATCACAACATAAATCGCGCTTATACACATCTCAAAAATGACAAGTGCAAAAACAAAACCACTGAGCCAAAATGTTTAAAATTGAGTTTGGGCACGCTGAACGCAAAAAGATGGCACTTGAAAATATGCCCCGAGCTCAAGTTCACCCACACTTAGAATTTGGCGCCTATACACCCGTGGGGATGTATAGATACCGATTTTCAAAACATCAATCCATTTTCAAAACGCTCTCCAATTTCATTTCTCATCTATACACCCACAATCTTAAGTAAAATCACCCCTACATTTTTAGTAACACATCTTCAAGTTCCAAGAGACAACACATTAAAAATTCGCAACTATGTATTTGAAATCTTGAAAAACATCTCATTTCCATGCTTGGATAGCATCACGCTTAAATTGCAAAATGTATAAAACATCAACCACTTTATTTATAAAAACAGCCACATTACACACCCTCTCATAAAAACGCAGAAATTTCTGCTCACCTACAAAGAAATAAACAGAGTGAAAAATGTTGACCTTTTTGGGCGCAGAATAAAGAGCTTTCAAAACAAAGAGAAACAAATATGGAAAAACAAAGAGAATTTTCGAACCAAAACAAAGAAGATTTTCTGAGCCAAAAACAAAGAAGTGAAACAAAGGGGCTCTTTTTCACAGACACAGCTAGAAAACAAGCAGTGTTTACTTACAGAAAATAAAGGCCTCATTTGTTGTAAAACAGCAAGATTTTTGGTCATAAAAACAGCAACTCATTGATATAATTAAACAAAGAAACAAAGAACTATTTTTAATGGCTAACAACAACAATTTTAATGGTTAATAAAGAATAATTTTAATGGCTAATAAAGAATAATTTAAATGGCTAATAAAGAATAATTTTATTTTCAAAGAAGAACAAAGAACACACACAAGTTAAACCCCACATCCAACACCACAAACCATTGTCACCACGCCCTATTACCCAAACATATCGTTAATCATCACATATGTCACGCATCCTAACTAGAATGACACATATTTTACATCACATCTTGAGTTTAAGTTCAAAATGGTTCAATCACATGTTCTCACCATATATACTAAAAATCGACTTCTCTACCCTACATAATCACCCAAATCAAATCCAACTCATCATCTCATATGCTCAATCACTGTGCAACATCATTAATTCATCAACAATACCAAAAACACCTAACTAAGAAACAACAAAATCCACTTACAAAGTCTTCACCGAAAAATCGACGAGAGACACATGTAAAACACACCAAGCAACACATTCCACCATACACGGTACTGTGAGCAAACACACACATAGTAGCAATAAGACAACAAGCAACACCAAGATAATAATAGCAAATATACACCTCCGCCAATTCAAATAATCATCGCAACACAAATTATAGTTAGAACGAGTACCAAAACTCTGAGATAACTAGACTCGACATCGACAACTTGGCCGACAGATCGAATCGCTTCGATACCACTAATGTAACACCCTTTTCTACCCCAAACGCATACATCATTATCGAGTAATTTCGCTTCAAAATAATATTTATTTAGTAGGAAAGGAATGCCACATCATCATCACTGTTAAAACTCAACTTTCGCACCATTATAATTCGTAAGTAATACTCAATCAATATAATTTCAAACTTCAAAATAATGAGGTCGCAGCAGAATTAAACAACAATTCACTATGTCTCTCAAACTCGTATCATGACATAAACATGGTCATAAGATAATTATTCAACTACTAATAACTCCAAGTACGCCTTCTAGGTGTTACTGTGAGACGTAGAGCGACTCTAAGACTTCCTAACAAATGCCTAAACAAGGAAGGCAAAGAGTTCCTTCCTTCAAGGACACCGCAGCTGCACGAGCAGAGCAACATTCCAAGCAGTATGGGTGAGAATTTCAGATAAACATAATCAAATATATAATCAGAGGAAATAGGCATGCATAATTACACAACATTAACATCATCACTACATTGCAATCACGCAACACCACCCCAATCACGCATAACAACAAGACACGCCATGATTATGCATGAAGATGCAACCCCACCAGTGGCATATGCGTGATGGTACCATATCATCTTTAAAACCACTCAAGGCATATCTTCATCATAGAAGAAAACCACTCAAGGCATAACATCATCAATATTAGTCATAGTATGCACATGCCATGAGACTCTATAACACATGTGCAACTCAATCAACACTCACTCTGAGTACTCATCATCATCATCATAAAAGAAATAACCACTCAAGGCATGTCATCATAAAAGAAATAACCACTCAAGGCATGTCATCATAAAACACTGTAGAGTGTATTCCTTCGCAAATCATCGCAATCATTATACATCATCACCATAATTATACTCATAGAATTTACACGCCATCAATCATTACGAATCATAATACATCATCATCAAGCAATTACTCATAGAGTACATTCTTCGCAAAACATCGTTGTTCATATTACATCATCATAACACACATATCCTCATCATCATTCACTACGTATATATATATATATATATATATATATATATATATATATATATATATACTTCATTTGTCTTTTAGATTAGGTGTTATAAAATAGTGCAATCGATTGACTACGGGATTACTCAGTAATCGATACTACTTGCAAATGTGCATTGGCCACCTTTGCAAGACTCTCAAGATGCCCTTGTAAATACAATTCAAAGAAGGAAATTTGACCTTAGTGGTAAACCACAATTTAGCATAGTCAATTAGAACACTCGTAGTATAACATTTCACAAGAAATCACTTATATAAACATAGTATCACCATTTTCATAAAACAACACCTTTTACTTAATAGATACAGCAACAATAAACGGTTTATTTTGCCTTAAAAATAGAATATTCAGTTAGGCCTCTGAATAAGCTTTCCAACGCATCTTAGAACACCTCAATCGGGTTCCTGCTCAAAAGATATTCAATTTACAAAAACGCATGTGCAAATAAAGGATAAACAAAGGGGAAATCGATTCCTTACTTCCATTTTGTTGGGGAAATCGATTCTTACTTCCTTTTGAAGTGGGAAATCGATTCCTTACTTCCTTTGAAGTGGGAAATCGATTCCTTACTTCCTTTGAAGTGGGAAATCGATTTCTTGCTTCCATTTTCTAAAGAGGGAATCGATTTCTTGCTCATATGTCTAAAGGAGGAAGAATCGATTGCTTCAGATAGAGCCCAATCGATTTTTAAGCTTCACTTTGGGAAAATTACTCGATTCTTATATTTGTTTACTTTAATCACAATTACAACATAATAGTTCGTAATCATCCAGCACACTCAATCAATCATATGTATCAAAACACCAATTTCAAGCAAGTCAACATCCAATTCAAAAGAGAAATTTCGATCTCATCAACTCATCATAAGTAATATCAATTCATCAACAATATCTAACTCACAACACCCCATACAACTCTACCTATACCCAATTATGTTAAACGAAATGCTCACCCTTACCTCTTAAACGTAAGTCTGTGAGAAGACGATTGAAGACACGCATTTAAACCACGACAACACAAATCTAACTCAAATTTTCCCTTTCTTTTCCTTCTCTTTGCGCCCGTGTTCTCTCTCTCTTTCTTCTCCCTCCTCTTCGCTTCCTTCTCCCTCTCCCCACCGTGCCCTTCTCTTCTCTCCCCTCTCTCTCTAGGTTTTCCTTCTTTTTTTCTTTGTGCATTGAGACCAAACCTAAACCCCTAGGCATTCTTCTCTCTCAGCCTGCACATCGGGCCCTTTTACACCTCCTTTATTGTTTCCATACTCCTTCTTTACTACCCACCACTCATCACTTAAATCAAACACTCCATTATTATTTTAACGTAATTAACCACCGTAACACCTAACTAACTTAATTAAATAAATACCCGAATTATTTTTGGGCTGCATACATTGCTATTCCACTAAAACTATCCAAAACACTTAGCCTAAAAATGACTAATACGGGTTGTACCTTTAGTACATTCTCAGATTAGTTGTTTGCTTCCGCTACCCTTACGAATTAAGCACTAGAATTCATATCATTTGTGGTATCGAGCTTCGGCTCAATCCTTGTTACGTGACAATGGTGGATTTCAACAAATGATGATTTCTGACAAATTGCGCGAAGCCTTAAGAAGCGCGCGGGAGATGATCGATGGAGGACTAGAAGGGTGAACCACGCCCAAACGTGGATGAGTTCAAAATCACCGAGCTACCGAATTCAATGGCAAAGCAAGCGCACTTGAGGTTTATCCGAATGGGAGCATAAGATCGATAGAATGTTTGATTTCAAGGATCTTGACGATGAAAAGCGCTGTAAGTATGCTATTCAAACTTAGCAAAAGTGCATCATCAGGTATATGGGTTTGAAGGCTCAAAGAATACGAGATAGGAAGGAGAAAATCGCTCTGGGAGTCCCCGAAAAGAAAGTTACGCAAAAGGTATGTGCCATCGAACCACGATTGAACTTGTATAAGAAGATTTCGATTTAGTACAAGGCAAAATGAGTGTTGCCGAAAGTACCTTGATGAATTCAAAACCTATGTTTAATGGGTGAGTCGGAGGAAAATGAAGAGCAAAAATGAGTCGCTTTCTTCGTGGTCCAATAAGAACATAGCCTTTGTCTGCTGAGCTATGTAATTATACCGATTTCGACACTTTGTGTACCTTGTGCTTAAAAATTGAAAATCGTAATAAGAGCGTATATAATGCCGGAAGTTCAAGTGGTCGGTCCAAGGAAGGTGTGTCGAGTGGTGCAAATGCAACCCCAGCACTAAGCCAAATGTGACTCAACCAAAATAGATGAACCTACTTCTAAACAAATAGTGCCGCACTCCAAAGAGACTAGCCTGTCAAGGTTAGGTGTTTTAAGTGTCAAGGCTTTTTGACACTTTGCTGAGCTTGTCCTAATCAACGAGTCGTGACCTCGCAGAAGCTGCTAGCATGCGTGATGAGTTGGTTAAGGAAGGGAAGAATCTGTGGCAATGTTGACATGGATGGACCTCAAATTGTTGAAGACGCCGAGGATGAGGTAGAAGAATATGGACCTCCCATCTATGATACTTTGGTGCTTAGAACTCACAAGTTAAAACTGCACTTTTGACGGGGGATCAAAGCGGATCACATTTTCTACACTGCGCCAAGAAGGACAAGTGGTGTAGTGTCATTGTGGATGGAGGTAGTTGTACCAATGCAAACTTCAATCAAATGGTGTCTAAGTTAGATTGCTCACAATAAAACATCCTAGACCTTATGCATTACATTGGTTGGACAATGGGAGTAGTATAAAAGTTACAAGGCAGTTCGTGCAGGTTAACCATGGGTCTTATGTTGATGAGATCGTGTGTGATGTTGTGCCTATGGATGCGAGTCACATACTTTGGGACGCCCTTGGCATTTTGATAGAGATGTGATGCATAGGGGAAAATCAAATGAGTATGAATTGAACTACAAAGGTAAGAGGATTGTGCCAAAACCTATGGCATCAAATGAAGTCTGCTCCATGACTACAAAAAGAGGTAAAAGTCCTAGCCTCACTATGTTTGCTACTCAAAATGAAGAAAAATGCTATTGATAATGGTGAACCAGCTTTATATGTTGGTTGCAAAGAATGTTAAACAGATGATATTGAAACTCCTCTCAAACAACAATCGAGGTCAGTCTTGGATAAGTATGAAGATGTGTTTCAAATGAGCTACCAATTGGTTTGCCACCTATTCGTGGAATTGAGCATCGATTGATCTAATTCCGAGCTCCATTACCAAACAAGGTTGCCTATAGGTGTAATCCGAGGAGACAAAAGAGTTGCAACGCAAATTGAAGAATTGATCAAGAGGGTCATGTGCGTGAATCAATGAGTCCAAGGCATGCTAAATGGGTTGAATTTCTTCAATCTTTTAATTTCTCTTCAAAATACAAAGATGGTAAAAGTAACGTGGTGGCTGATGCACTTTCAAGGAGATATGCTTTGATTTCACCTCAAACTCGCTTACTTGGTTTTGAGACTTTGAAAGACTATTATAAAGAGGATGTAGATTTTGGTGATATATACTCTAACTGTGGAAAATGGAGCATGTGGAAAGTACATAATGCAGGTGGATTTTTGTTCAAAGAGAATCTCCGCTTTGCATACCAAGGCATTCAATTCGTGAGTTGCTAGTTCGTGAGGGCTCATGGTGGGGTTTCACTGGTCACTTTGGCATTACAAAAACTCGAGATTTTAAAAGAACACTTTCATTGGCCAAAGATGTTAGGAGATGTGCAAAAGGTCATTAGCAAGTGTGTTACTTGTCATATGTCAAAGAGTTCTTTCAAACCAGAGCATATATTCCTTTACCAACACCTAAAGGTCCTCGATGGACGTGAGCATGGATTTCATTGTGGCTTTACCCGCATACAAAGCGAGGTAAGGATGCTATTATGGTGGTGGTTGATAGGTTTTCAAAGATGGTACACTTTGTAGCTTGTCACAAAACAGATGATGCTAGTAACATTGCCGATTTGTACTTTCGTGATTGTACGCTATACGGGGTTCCTAAAACTATTGTTTTCGATCGTGATTCAAAGTTTTGGAGTTATTTTTGGAATACATTATGGAGGAAATTGGGTACTAAGTTATCGCTTAGTACTTCCCATCACCCTCAAACCGATGGGCAAACAGAGGTGACTAATGGAACTCTTGGTACTTTGTCACGCGGGCTTGGTTAATAAAACTCAAAAGGATCGATACGGTTAGCTCATGCCGAATTTGCCTACAATCGATCCCCACATATGCTACTAACCATTCTCCTTTGAAGTTGTTTATGGTGTGAATCCTTACTTGCCATTAGATTTGATTGTTATGCCAAAGGAAGAATTAGTTCATCCAGATGCCGAGGCCAAACTCAAATCAATGTTGAAACTACATGAGCAAGTACAAGAAAGAATCAAGATCTGCAATGAAGCCTACAAGCAAAAGTCTAAGAATAAAAAGCCTAAGTTATTCAACGAAGGTGATCCGTGTGGGTCCATTTGAGAAAGGAGAGATTCCCAAGCAAGAAAGTCATTCAAAAGAGATCAAAGTGAACGTGATAAAGAACTATTTGTGTTCGGCTTACCAAATGTTTCGACTTTGTTCAAACTCGTAATGGTTAGTATATAAGAAGATCGGATGAACGTTATAAAGGACTCTTTTGACTCCTGCTTTTAGAAAGTGTTTCCACTTAGTTGTAACTCTGAAAGGAGAGTTGACCACATTTTGTCTTTAAAGGGAGATCGGTGAATGTGATAGTTGACTCTTTAATTCCAGCTACCAAGTGTTTCATCTTTGTTCTAACTCTAATGTGGAGTTGACCACGCTAAGTCCTTCTAAGGAGATCGCCGAACGTGATAGGAATTCTTTGTGTCCTGGCTTACCAAGTGTTTCAGATTTGCTCTAAGTCAAACTAGAGATTTGATCCCGTGTTAAATCCTTCAAAGAAGATCGTGAACATGATGTCAACTATTTAAGTCCTGGATTACCATGTTTTTCGACTTGGTTCTAACTCTAAATGGAGAGTCGATGATGTTATGTTCTTCAAAGTAGATCGCTGAACGTGTTTGTGAAGGCTTTGATTCCGCTTAAGAAGTTTTTTGACTTGGTTCTAACATAGACTAGAGAGTTGATACATTAAGTCATTCAAAAGAGATCAAGAACGTGATAAAGAACTATTTGTGTTCGGGCTTACCAAATGTTTCGACTTGGTTCAAACTCGTAATGGTGAGTATATAAGAAGATCTATGAACGTTATAGTGGACTCTTTGAGTCCGCTTTTAAAGTGTTTCCACTTAGTTGTAACTCTGAAAGGAGAGTTGACCACATTTTGTCTTTAAAGGAGATCGGTGAATGTGATAGTTGACTCTTTAATTCCAGCTTTACCAAGTGTTTCATCTTTGTTCTAACTCTAATGTGGAGTTGACCACGCTAAGTCCTTCTAAGGAGATCGTCGAACGTGATAGGGAATTCTTTGTGTCCTGCTTACTAAGTGTTTCAGATTTGCTCTAAGTCAAACTAGAGATTTGATCCCGTGTTAAATCCTTCAAAGAAGATCGTGAACATGATGTCAACTATTTAAGTCCTGATTACCATGTTTTTCGACTTGGTTCTAACTCTAAATGGAGAGTCGATGATGTTATGTTCTTCAAAGTAGATCGCTGAACGTGTTTGTGAAGGCTTTGATTCCGCTTAAGAAAGTTTTTTGACTTGGTTCTAACATAGACTAGAGAGTTGATACATTAAGTCATTCAAAAGAGATCAAGAACGTGATAAAGAACTATTTGTGTTCTGGCTTACCAAATGTTTCGACTTGGTTCAAACTCGTAATGGTTAGTATATAAGAAGATCTGAACGTTATAAGGACTCTTTGACTCCTGCTTTAGAAAGTGTTTCCACTTAGTTGTAACTCTGAAAGGAGAGTCGACCACATTTTGTCTTTAAAGGAGATCGGTGAATGTGATAGTTGACTCTTTAATTCCAGCTTACCAAGTGTTTCATCTTTGTTCTAACTCTGAATGTGGAGTTGACCACGCTAAGTCCTTCTAAGGAGATCGCCGAACGTGATAGGGAATTCTTTGTGTCCGGCTTACCAAGTGTTTCAGATTTGCTCTAAGTCAAACTAGAGATTTGATCCCGTGTTAAATCCTTCAAAGAAGATCGTGAACATGATGTCAACTATTTAAGTCCTGATTACCATGTTTTTCGACTTGGTTCTAACTCTAAATGGAGAGTTGATGATGTTATGTTCTTCAAAGTAGATCGCTGAACGTGTTTCAGAAGGCTTTGATTCCGCTTAAGAAGTTTTTTGACTTGGTTCTAACATAGACTAGAGAGTTGATACATTAAGTCATTCAAAAGAGATCAAGAACGTGATAAAGAACTATTTGTGTTCTGGCTTACCAAATGTTTCGACTTGGTTCAAACTCGTAATGGTTAGTATATAAGAAGATCGGTGAACGTTATAAGGACTCTTTGACTCCTGCTTTTAGAAAGTGTTTCCACTTAGTTGTAACTCTGAAAGGAGAGTTGACCACATTTTGTCTTTAAAGGGAGATCGGTGAATGTGATAGTTGACTCTTTAATTCCAGCTTTACCAAGTGTTTCATCTTTGTTCTAACTCTAATGTGGAGTTGACCACGCTAAGTCCTTCTAAGGAGATCGCCGAACGTGATAGGAATTCTTTGTGTCCTGCTTTACCAAGTGTTTCAGATTTGCTCTAAGTCAAACTAGAGATTTGATCCCGTGTTAAATCCTTCAAAGAAGATCGTGAACATGATGTCGACTATTTAAGTCCTGATTACCATGTTTTTCGACTTGGTTCTAACTCTAAATGGAGAGTCGATGATGTTATGTTCTTCAAAGTAGATCAAAGAACGTGTTTGTGAAGGCTTTGATTCCGCTTAAGAAGTTTTTTTGACTTGGTTCTAACATAGACTAGAGAGTTGATACATTAAGTCATTCAAAAGAGATCAAAGTGAACGTGATAAAGAACTATTTGTGTTCTGGCTTACCAAATGTTTCGACTTTGTTCAAACTCGTAATGGTGAGTATATAAGAAGATCGGTGAACGTTATAGTGGACTCTTTTGACTCCTGCTTTTAAAGTGTTTCCACTTAGTTGTAACTCTGAAAGGAGAGTCGACCACATTTTGTCTTTAAAGGAGATCGGTGAATGTGATAGTTGACTCTTTAATTCCAGCTTTACCAAGTGTTTCATCTTTGTTCTAACTCTAATGTGGAGTTGACCACGCTAAGTCCTTCTAAGGAGATCGTCGAACGTGATAGGGAATTCTTTGTGTCCGGCTTACCAAGTGTTTCAGATTTGCTCTAAGTCAAACTAGAGATTTGATCCCGTGTTAAATCCTTCAAAGAAGATCGTGAACATGATGTCAACTATTTAAGTCCTGGATTACCATGTTTTTCGACTTGGTTCTAACTCTAAATGGAGAGTCGATGATGTTATGTTCTTCAAAGTAGATCGCTGAACGTGTTTTGTGAAGGCTTTGATTCCGCTTAAGAAGTTTTTTGACTTGGTTCTAACATAGACTAGAGAGTTGATACATTAAGTCATTCAAAAGAGATCAAGAACGTGATAAAGAACTATTTGTGTTCTGGCTTACCAAATGTTTCGACTTGGTTCAAACTCGTAATGGTTAGTATATAAGAAGATCGGTGAACGTTATAGTGGACTCTTTGACTCCGCTTTAGAAAGTGTTTCCACTTAGTTGTAACTCCTGAAAGGAGAGTTGACCACATTTTGTCTTTAAAGGAGATCGGGCCAATGTGATAGTTGACTCTTTAATTCCAGCTTACCAAGTGTTTCATCTTTGTTCTAACTCTAATGTGGAGTTGACCACGCTAAGTCCTTCTAAGGAGATCGCCGAACGTGATAGGGAATTCTTTGTGTCCGGCTTACCAAGTGTTTCAGATTTGCTCTAAGTCAAACTAGAGATTTGATCCCGTGTTAAATCCTTCAAAGAAGATCGTGAACATGATGTCGAACTATTTAAGTCCTGATTACCATGTTTTTCGACTTGGTTCTAACTCTAAATGGAGAGTTGATGATGTTATGTTCTTCAAAGTAGATCAAAGCTGAACGTGTTTGTGAAGGCTTTGATTCCGCTTAAGAAGTTTTTTGACTTGGTTCTAACATAGACTAGAGAGTTGATACATTAAGTCATTCAAAAGAGATCAAGAACGTGATAAAGAACTATTTGTGTTCTGGCTTACCAAATGTTTCGACTTGGTTCAAACTCGTAATGGTGAGTATATAAGAAGATCGGTGAACGTTATAAGTGGACTCTTTGACTCCTGCTTAGAAAGTGTTTCCACTTAGTTGTAACTCTGAAAGGAGAGTCGACCACATTTTGTCTTTAAAGGGAGATCGGTGAATGTGATAGTTGACTCTTTAATTCCAGCTTTACCAAGTGTTTCATCTTTGTTCTAACTCTAATGTGGAGTTGACCACGCTAAGTCCTTCTAAGGAGATCGCCGAACGTGATAGGGAATTCTTTGTGTCCTGCTTACCAAGTGTTTCAGATTTGCTCTAAGTCAAACTAGAGATTTGATCCCGTGTTAAATCCTTCAAAGAAGATCGTGAACATGATGTCAACTATTTAAGTCCTGGATTACCATGTTTTTCGACTTGGTTCTAACTCTAAATGGAGAGTCGATGATGTTATGTTCTTCAAAGTAGATCGCTGAACGTGTTTGTGAAGGCTTTGATTCCGCTTAAGAAGTTTTTTGACTTGGTTCTAACATAGACTAGAGAGTTGATACATTAAGTCATTCAAAAGAGATCAAGAACGTGATAAAGAACTATTTGTGTTCTGGCTTACCAAATGTTTCGACTTTGTTCAAACTCGTAATGGTGAGTATATAAGAAGATCGGTGAACGTTATAAAGGACTCTTTGACTCCTGCTTTAGAAAGTGTTTCCACTTAGTTGTAACTCTGAAAGGAGAGTTGACCACATTTTGTCTTTAAAGGAGATCGGTGAATGTGATAGTTGACTCTTTAATTCCAGCTTACCAAGTGTTTCATCTTTGTTCTAACTCTAATGTGGAGTTGACCACGCTAAGTCCTTCTAAGGAGATCGCCGAACGTGATAGGGAATTCTTTGTGTCCTGCTTACCAAGTGTTTCAGATTTGCTCTAAGTCAAACTAGAGATTTGATCCCGTGTTAAATCCTTCAAAGAAGATCGTGAACATGATGTCAACTATTTAAGTCCTGATTACCATGTTTTTCGACTTGGTTCTAACTCTAAATGGAGAGTCGATGATGTTATGTTCTTCAAAGTAGATCGCTGAACGTGTTTCAGTGAAGGCTTTGATTCCTGGCTTAAGAGTTTTTTTGACTTGGTTCTAACATAGACTAGAGAGTTGATACATTAAGTCATTCAAAAGAGATCAAAGAACGTGATAAAGAACTATTTGTGTTCTGGCTTACCAAATGTTTCGACTTGGTTCAAACTCGTAATGGTGAGTATATAAGAAGATCGGTGAACGTTATAAAGGACTCTTTGACTCCTGCTTAGAAAGTGTTTCCACTTAGTTGTAACTCTGAAAGGAGAGTCGACCACATTTTGTCTTTAAAGGAGATCGGCCAATGTGATAGTTGACTCTTTAATTCCAGCTTACCAAGTGTTTCATCTTTGTTCTAACTCTAATGTGGAGTTGACCACGCTTAAGTCCTTCTAAGGAGATCGCCGAACGTGATAGGGAATTCTTTGTGTCCGGCTTACCAAGTGTTTCAGATTTGCTCTAAGTCAAACTAGAGATTTGATCCCGTGTTAAATCCTTCAAAGAAGATCGTGAACATGATGTCAACTATTTAAGTCCTGATTACCATGTTTTTCGACTTGGTTCTAACTCTAAATGGAGAGTCGATGATGTTATGTTCTTCAAAGTAGATCGCTGAACGTGTTTGTGAAGGCTTTGATTCCGCTTAAGAAGTTTTTTGACTTGGTTCTAACATAGACTAGAGAGTTGATACATTAAGTCATTCAAAAGAGATCAAGAACGTGATAAAGAACTATTTGTGTTCTGGCTTACCAAATGTTTCGACTTTGTTCAAACTCGTAATGGTTAGTATATAAGAAGATCGGTGAACGTTATAAAGGACTCTTTGAGTCCGCTTTAGAAAGTGTTTCCACTTAGTTGTAACTCTGAAAATGAGAGTTGACCACATTTTGTCTTTAAAGGAGATCGGCCAATGTGATAGTTGACTCTTTAATTCCAGCTTACTAAGTGTTTTCATCTTTGTTCTAACTCTAATGTGGAGTTGACCACGCTAAGTCCTTCTAAGGAGATCGCCGAACGTGATAGGGAATTCTTTGTGTCCTGGCTTACCAAGTGTTTCAGATTTGCTCTAAGTCAAACTAGAGATTTGATCCCGTGTTAAATCCTTCAAAGAAGATCGTGAACATGATGTCGAACTATTTAAGTCCTGATTACCATGTTTTTCGACTTGGTTCTAACTCTAAATGGAGAGTCGATGATGTTATGTTCTTCAAAGTAGATCGCTGAACGTGTTTCAGAAGGCTTTGATTCCGCTTAAGAAGTTTTTTGACTTGGTTCTAACATAGACTAGAGAGTTGATACATTAAGTCATTCAAAAGAGATCAAAGAACGTGATAAAGAACTATTTGTGTTCTGGCTTACCAAATGTTTCGACTTGGTTCAAACTCGTAATGGTGAGTATATAAGAAGATCGTGAACGTTATAAGGGACTCTTTGACTCCTGCTTTTAGAAAGTGTTTCCACTTAGTTGTAACTCTGAAAGGAGAGTTGACCACATTTTGTCTTTAAAGGGAGATCGGCCAATGTGATAGTTGACTCTTTAATTCCAGCTTTACCAAGTGTTTCATCTTTGTTCTAACTCTAATGTGGAGTTGACCACGCTAAGTCCTTCTAAGGAGATCGCCGAACGTGATAGGGAATTCTTTGTGTCCTGGCTTACCAAGTGTTTCAGATTTGCTCTAAGTCAAACTAGAGATTTGATCCCGTGTTAAATCCTTCAAAGAAGATCGTGAACATGATGTCAACTATTTAAGTCCTGGATTACCATGTTTTTCGACTTGGTTCTAACTCTAAATGGAGAGTTGATGATGTTATGTTCTTCAAAGTAGATCGCTGAACGTGTTTCAGGAAGGCTTTGATTCCGCTTAAGAAGTTTTTTGACTTGGTTCTAACATAGACTAGAGAGTTGATACATTAAGTCATTCAAAAGAGATCAAAGAACGTGATAAAGAACTATTTGTGTTCTGGCTTACCAAATGTTTCGACTTTGTTCAAACTCGTAATGGTTAGTATATAAGAAGATCGGTGAACGTTATAGTGGACTCTTTTTGACTCCTGCTTTAGAAAGTGTTTCCACTTAGTTGTAACTCTGAAAATGAGAGTTGACCACATTTTGTCTTTAAAGGGAGATCGGCCAATGTGATAGTTGACTCTTTAATTCCGCTTTACCAAGTGTTTCATCTTTGTTCTAACTCTAATGTGGAGTTGACCACGCTAAGTCCTTCTAAGGAGATCGCCGAACGTGATAGGAATTCTTTGTGTCCTGGCTTACCAAGTGTTTCAGATTTGCTCTAAGTCAAACTAGAGATTTGATCCCGTGTTAAATCCTTCAAAGAAGATCGTGAACATGATGTTGAACTATTTAAGTCCTGGATTACCATGTTTTTCGACTTGGTTCTAACTCTAAATGGAGAGTCGATGATGTTATGTTCTTCAAAGTAGATCAAAGAACGTGTTTCAGTGAAGGCTTTGATTCCGCTTAAGAAGTTTTTTGACTTGGTTCTAACATAGACTAGAGAGTTGATACATTAAGTCATTCAAAAGAGATCGAACGTGATAAAGAACTATTTGTGTTCTGGCTTACCAAATGTTTCGACTTGGTTCAAACTCGTAATGGTGAGTATATAAGAAGATCGGTGAACGTTATAAGTGACTCTTTGACTCCTGCTTTAGAAAGTGTTTCCACTTAGTTGTAACTCTGAAAGGAGAGTCGACCACATTTTGTCTTTAAAGGAGATCGGTGAATGTGATAGTTGACTCTTTAATTCCAGCTTACTGTTGTTTCATCTTTGTTCTAACTCTAATGTGGAGTTGACCACGCTAAGTCCTTCTAAGGAGATCGCCGAACGTGATAGGGAATTCTTTGTGTCCGGCTTACCAAGTGTTTCAGATTTGCTCTAAGTCAAACTAGAGATTTGATCCCGTGTTAAATCCTTCAAAGAAGATCGTGAACATGATGTCAACTATTTAAGTCCGGATTACCATGTTTTTCGACTTGGTTCTAACTCTAAATGGAGAGTCGATGATGTTATGTTCTTCAAAGTAGATCGCTGAACGTGTTTCAGAAGGCTTTGATTCCGCTTAAGAAGTTTTTTGACTTGGTTCTAACATAGACTAGAGAGTTGATACATTAAGTCATTCAAAAGAGATCAAGTGAACGTGATAAAGAACTATTTGTGTTCTGGCTTACCAAATGTTTCGACTTTGTTCAAACTCGTAATGGTTAGTATATAAGAAGATCGGTGAACGTTATAGTGGACTCTTTTGAGTCTGCTTTAGAAAGTGTTTCCACTTAGTTGTAACTCTGAAAATGAGAGTTGACCACATTTTGTCTTTAAAGGAGATCGGCCAATGTGATAGTTGACTCTTTAATTCCAGCTTTACCAAGTGTTTCATCTTTGTTCTAACTCTAATGTGGAGTTGACCACGCTAAGTCCTTCTAAGGAGATCGCCGAACGTGATAGGGAATTCTTTGTGTCCGCTTACCAAGTGTTTCAGATTTGCTCTAAGTCAAACTAGAGATTTGATCCCGTGTTAAATCCTTCAAAGAAGATCGTGAACATGATGTCGAACTATTTAAGTCCTGGATTACCATGTTTTTCGACTTGGTTCTAACTCTAAATGGAGAGTTGATGATGTTATGTTCTTCAAAGTAGATCGAACGTGTTTCAGGAAGGCTTTGATTCCGCTTAAGAAGTTTTTTGACTTGGTTCTAACATAGACTGTAGAGTTGATACATTAAGTCATTCAAAAGAGATCGAACGTGATAAAGAACTATTTGTGTTCTGGCTTACCAAATGTTTCGACTTGGTTCAAACTCGTAATGGTGAGTATATAAGAAGATCGGTGAACGTTATAAGGACTCTTTGACTCCTGCTTTAAAAAGTGTTTCCACTTAGTTGTAACTCTGAAAGGAGAGTTGACCACATTTTGTCTTTAAAGGGAGATCGGTGAATGTGATAGTTGACTCTTTAATTCCAGCTTACCAAGTGTTTCATCTTTGTTCTAACTCTAATGTGGAGTTGACCACGCTAAGTCCTTCTAAGGAGATCGCCGAACGTGATAGGGAATTCTTTGTGTCCTGGCTTACCAAGTGTTTCAGATTTGCTCTAAGTCAAACTAGAGATTTGATCCCGTGTTAAATCCTTCAAAGAAGATCGTGAACATGATGTCAACTATTTAAGTCCTGGATTACCATGTTTTTCGACTTGGTTCTAACTCTAAATGGAGAGTCGATGATGTTATGTTCTTCAAAGTAGATCGCTGAACGTGTTTGTGAAGGCTTTGATTCCGCTTAAGAAGTTTTTTGACTTGGTTCTAACATAGACTGTAGAGTTGATACATTAAGTCATTCAAAAGAGATCAAGAACGTGATAAAGAACTATTTGTGTTCTGGCTTACCAAATGTTTCGACTTTGTTCAAACTCGTAATGGTTAGTATATAAGAAGATCGGTGAACGTTATAAAGGACTCTTTGAGTCCGCTTTAGAAAGTGTTTCCACTTAGTTGTAACTCTGAAAGGAGAGTTGACCACATTTTGTCTTTAAAGGGAGATCGGCCAATGTGATAGTTGACTCTTTAATTCCAGCTTACCAAGTGTTTCATCTTTGTTCTAACTCTAATGTGGATTTGACCACGCTAAGTCCTTCTAAGGAGATCGCCGAACGTGATAGGGAATTCTTTGTGTCCGGCTTACCAAGTGTTTCAGATTTGCTCTAAGTCAAACTAGAGATTTGATCCCGTGTTAAATCCTTCAAAGAAGATCGTGAACATGATGTCAACTATTTAAGTCCTGATTACCATGTTTTTCGACTTGGTTCTAACTCTAAATGGAGAGTTGATGATGTTATGTTCTTCAAAGTAGATCGCTGAACGTGTTTGTGAAGGCTTTGATTCCGCTTAAGAAGTTTTTTGACTTGGTTCTAACATAGACTGTAGAGTTGATACATTAAGTCATTCAAAAGAGATCAAGAACGTGATAAAGAACTATTTGTGTTCTGGCTTACCAAATGTTTCGACTTGGTTCAAACTCGTAATGGTGAGTATATAAGAAGATCGGAACGTTATAAGGACTCTTTGACTCCTGCTTAGAAAGTGTTTCCACTTAGTTGTAACTCTGAAAAGGAGAGTTGACCACATTTTGTCTTTAAAGGAGATCGGTGAATGTGATAGTTGACTCTTTAATTCCAGCTTACCAAGTGTTTCATCTTTGTTCTAACTCTAATGTGGAGTTGACCACGCTTAAGTCCTTCTAAGGAGATCGTCGAACGTGATAGGGAATTCTTTGTGTCCGGCTTACCAAGTGTTTCAGATTTGCTCTAAGTCAAACTAGAGATTTGATCCCGTGTTAAATCCTTCAAAGAAGATCGTGAACATGATGTCAACTATTTAAGTCCTGGATACCATGTTTTTCGACTTGGTTCTAACTCTAAATGGAGAGTCGATGATGTTATGTTCTTCAAAGTAGATCGAACGTGTTTGTGAAGGCTTTGATTCCGCTTAAGAAGTTTTTTGACTTGGTTCTAACATAGACTAGAGAGTTGATACATTAAGTCATTCAAAAGAGATCAAGAACGTGATAAAGAACTATTTGTGTTCTGGCTTACCAAATGTTTCACTTTGTTCAAACTCGTAATGGTTAGTATATAAGAAGATCGTGAACGTTATAGTGGACTCTTTGAGTCCGCTTTAGAAAGTGTTTCCACTTAGTTGTAACTCTGAAAATGAGAGTTGACCACATTTTGTCTTTAAAGGAGATCGGTCAATGTGATAGTTGACTCTTTAATTCCAGGGCTACCAAGTGTTTCATCTTTGTTCTAACTCTAATGTGGATTTGACCACGCTAAGTCCTTCTAAGGAGATCGCCGAACGTGATAGGAATTCTTTGTGTCCTGGCTTACCAAGTGTTTCAGATTTGCTCTAAGTCAAACTAGAGATTTGATCCCGTGTTAAATCCTTCAAAGAAGATCGTGAACATGATGTCAACTATTTAAGTCCTGATTACCATGTTTTTCGACTTGGTTCTAACTCTAAATGGAGAGTCGATGATGTTATGTTCTTCAAAGTAGATCGCTGAACGTGTTTCAGAAGGCTTTGATTCCGCTTAAGAAGTTTTTTGACTTGGTTCTAACATAGACTGAGAGTTGATACATTAAGTCATTCAAAAGAGATCAAAGAACGTGATAAAGAACTATTTGTGTTCTGGCTTACCAAATGTTTCGACTTGGTTCAAACTCGTAATGGTGAGTATATAAGAAGATCGGAACGTTATAAGTGGACTCTTTGACTCCTTTTTAGAAAGTGTTTCCACTTAGTTGTAACTCTGAAAAGGAGAGTTGACCACATTTTGTCTTTAAAGGAGATCGGTGAAATGTGATAGTTGACTCTTTAATTCCAGCTTACTAAGTGTTTCATCTTTGTTCTAACTCTAATGTGGAGTTGACCACGCTAAGTCCTTCTAAGGAGATCGCCGAACGTGATAGGGAATTCTTTGTGTCCGGCTTACCAAGTGTTTCAGATTTGCTCTAAGTCAAACTAGAGATTTGATCCCGTGTTAAATCCTTCAAAGAAGATCGTGAACATGATGTCAACTATTTAAGTCCTGATTACCATGTTTTTCGACTTGGTTCTAACTCTAAATGGAGAGTCGATGATGTTATGTTCTTCAAAGTAGATCTGAACGTGTTTCAGAAGGCTTTGATTCCGCTTAAGAAGTTTTTTGACTTGGTTCTAACATAGACTAGAGAGTTGATACATTAAGTCATTCAAAAGAGATCAAAGGAACGTGATAAAGAACTATTTGTGTTCTGGCTTACCAAATGTTTCGACTTTGTTCAAACTCGTAATGGTTAGTATATAAGAAGATCGTGAACGTTATAAAGGACTCTTTGAGTCCGCTTTTTAGAAAGTGTTTCCACTTAGTTGTAACTCTGAAAGGAGAGTCGACCACATTTTGTCTTTAAAGGAGATCGGTCAATGTGATAGTTGACTCTTTAATTCCAGCTTACCAAGTGTTTCATCTTTGTTCTAACTCTAATGTGGAGTTGACCACGCTAAGTCCTTCTAAGGAGATCGCCGAACGTGATAGGGAATTCTTTGTGTCCTGCTTTACCAAGTGTTTCAGATTTGCTCTAAGTCAAACTAGAGATTTGATCCCGTGTTAAATCCTTCAAAGAAGATCGTGAACATGATGTCAACTATTTAAGTCCTGATTACCATGTTTTTCGACTTGGTTCTAACTCTAAATGGAGAGTTGATGATGTTATGTTCTTCAAAGTAGATCAAAGAACGTGTTTCAGTGAAGGCTTTGATTCCGCTTAAGAGTTTTTTGACTTGGTTCTAACATAGACTAGAGAGTTGATACATTAAGTCATTCAAAAGAGATCAAGAACGTGATAAAGAACTATTTGTGTTCTGGCTTTACCAAATGTTTCGACTTGTTCAAACTCGTAATGGTGAGTATATAAGAAGATCGTGAACGTTATAAGTGGACTCTTTGACTCCTGCTTTAGAAAGTGTTTCCACTTAGTTGTAACTCTGAAAGGAGTCGACCACATTTTGTCTTTAAAGGAGATCGGTGAATGTGATAGTTGACTCTTTAATTCCAGCTTTACTAAGTGTTTCATCTTTGTTCTAACTCTAATGTGGAGTTGACCACGCTAAGTCCTTCTAAGGAGATCGCCGAACGTGATAGGGAATTCTTTGTGTCCGGCTTACCAAGTGTTTCAGATTTGCTCTAAGTCAAACTAGAGATTTGATCCCGTGTTAAATCCTTCAAAGAAGATCGTGAACATGATGTCGAACTATTTAAGTCCTGGATTACCATGTTTTTCGACTTGGTTCTAACTCTAAATGGAGAGTCGATGATGTTATGTTCTTCAAAGTAGATCGCTGAACGTGTTTCAGGAAGGCTTTGATTCCGCTTAAGAAGTTTTTTGACTTGGTTCTAACATAGACTAGAGAGTTGATACATTAAGTCATTCAAAAGAGATCAAAGAACGTGATAAAGAACTATTTGTGTTCTGGCTTACCAAATGTTTCGACTTTGTTCAAACTCGTAATGGTTAGTATATAAGAAGATCGGTGAACGTTATAAGTGGACTCTTTGAGTCCGCTTTAGAAAGTGTTTCCACTTAGTTGTAACTCTGAAAATGAGAGTCGACCACATTTTGTCTTTAAAGGAGATCGGTGAATGTGATAGTTGACTCTTTAATTCCAGCTTACCAAGTGTTTCATCTTTGTTCTAACTCTAATGTGGATTTGACCACGCTAAGTCCTTCTAAGGAGATCGCCGAACGTGATAGGGAATTCTTTGTGTCCGGCTTACCAAGTGTTTCAGATTTGCTCTAAGTCAAACTAGAGATTTGATCCCGTGTTAAATCCTTCAAAGAAGATCGTGAACATGATGTCAACTATTTAAGTCCTGGATTACCATGTTTTTCGACTTGGTTCTAACTCTAAATGGAGAGTTGATGATGTTATGTTCTTCAAAGTAGATCGCTGAACGTGTTCAGGAAGGCTTTGATTCCGCTTAAGAAGTTTTTTGACTTGGTTCTAACATAGACTAGAGAGTTGATACATTAAGTCATTCAAAAGAGATCAAGAACGTGATAAAGAACTATTTGTGTTCTGGCTTACCAAATGTTTCGACTTGGTTCAAACTCGTAATGGTGAGTATATAAGAAGATCGGTGAACGTTATAAGGACTCTTTGACTCCTGCTTTTAAAGTGTTTCCACTTAGTTGTAACTCTGAAAGGAGAGTTGACCACATTTTGTCTTTAAAGGAGATCGGTGAATGTGATAGTTGACTCTTTAATTCCAGCTTTACCAAGTGTTTCATCTTTGTTCTAACTCTAATGTGGAGTTGACCACGCTAAGTCCTTCTAAGGAGATCGTCGAACGTGATAGGGAATTCTTTGTGTCCTGGCTTACCAAGTGTTTCAGATTTGCTCTAAGTCAAACTAGAGATTTGATCCCGTGTTAAATCCTTCAAAGAAGATCGTGAACATGATGTCAACTATTTAAGTCCTGATTACCATGTTTTTCGACTTGGTTCTAACTCTAAATGGAGAGTTGATGATGTTATGTTCTTCAAAGTAGATCAAAGAACGTGTTTCAGTGAAGGCTTTGATTCCGCTTAAGAGTTTTTTGACTTGGTTCTAACATAGACTAGAGAGTTGATACATTAAGTCATTCAAAAGAGATCAAGAACGTGATAAAGAACTATTTGTGTTCTGGCTTACCAAATGTTTCGACTTTGTTCAAACTCGTAATGGTTAGTATATAAGAAGATCGGTGAACGTTATAAAGGACTCTTTGAGTCCGCTTTAGAAAGTGTTTCCACTTAGTTGTAACTCTGAAAAGGAGAGTTGACCACATTTTGTCTTTAAAGGAGATCGGCCAATGTGATAGTTGACTCTTTAATTCCAGCTTTACCAAGTGTTTCATCTTTGTTCTAACTCTAATGTGGATTTGACCACGCTAAGTCCTTCTAAGGAGATCGCCGAACGTGATAGGGAATTCTTTGTGTCCTGGCTTACCAAGTGTTTCAGATTTGCTCTAAGTCAAACTAGAGATTTGATCCCGTGTTAAATCCTTCAAAGAAGATCGTGAACATGATGTCAAACTATTTAAGTCCTGGATTACCATGTTTTTCGACTTGGTTCTAACTCTAAATGGAGAGTCGATGATGTTATGTTCTTCAAAGTAGATCGCTGAACGTGTTTGTGAAGGCTTTGATTCCGCTTAAGTTTTTTTGACTTGGTTCTAACATAGACTAGAGAGTTGATACATTAAGTCATTCAAAAGAGATCAAGAACGTGATAAAGAACTATTTGTGTTCTGGCTTACCAAATGTTTCGACTTGGTTCAAACTCGTAATGGTGAGTATATAAGAAGATCGTGAACGTTATAAGGACTCTTTGACTCCTGCTTAGAAAGTGTTTCCACTTAGTTGTAACTCTGAAAAAAGGAGAGTTGACCACATTTTGTCTTTAAAGGAGATCGGTGAATGTGATAGTTGACTCTTTAATTCCAGCTTACTAAGTGTTTCATCTTTGTTCTAACTCTAATGTGGAGTTGACCACGCTAAGTCCTTCTAAGGAGATCGCCGAACGTGATAGGGAATTCTTTGTGTCCGGCTTACCAAGTGTTTCAGATTTGCTCTAAGTCAAACTAGAGATTTGATCCCGTGTTAAATCCTTCAAAGAAGATCGTGAACATGATGTCAACTATTTAAGTCCTGGATACCATGTTTTTCGACTTGGTTCTAACTCTAAATGGAGAGTCGATGATGTTATGTTCTTCAAAGTAGATCGCTGAACGTGTTTCAGAAGGCTTTGATTCCGCTTAAGAAGTTTTTTGACTTGGTTCTAACATAGACTAGAGAGTTGATACATTAAGTCATTCAAAAGAGATCAAGAACGTGATAAAGAACTATTTGTGTTCTGGCTTACCAAATGTTTCGACTTTGTTCAAACTCTCGTAATGGTTAGTATATAAGAAGATCGGTGAACGTTATAGGACTCTTTGAGTCCGCTTTTAGAAAGTGTTTCCACTTAGTTGTAACTCTGAAATGAGAGTTGACCACATTTTGTCTTTAAAGGGAGATCGGTCAATGTGATAGTTGACTCTTTATTCCAGCTTACCAAGTGTTTCATCTTTGTTCTAACTCTAATGTGGAGTTGACCACGCTAAGTCCTTCTAAGGAGATCGCCGAACGTGATAGGGAATTCTTTGTGTCCGGCTTACCAAGTGTTTCAGATTTGCTCTAAGTCAAACTAGAGATTTGATCCCGTGTTAAATCCTTCAAAGAAGATCGTGAACATGATGTCAACTATTTAAGTCCTGGATTACCATGTTTTTCGACTTGGTTCTAACTCTAAATGGAGAGTTGATGATGTTATGTTTCTTCAAAGTAGATCGAACGTGTTTGTGAAGGCTTTGATTCCGCTTAAGTTTTTTGACTTGGTTCTAACATAGACTAGAGAGTTGATACATTAAGTCATTCAAAAGAGATCAAAGAAACGTGATAAAGAACTATTTGTGTTCTGGCTTACCAAATGTTTCGACTTGGTTCAAACTCGTAATGGTGAGTATATAAGAAGATCGTGAACGTTATAAAGGACTCTTTTGACTCCTGCTTAGAAAGTGTTTCCACTTAGTTGTAACTCTGAAAGGAGAGTTGACCACATTTTGTCTTTAAAGGGAGATCGGTGAATGTGATAGTTGACTCTTTAATTCCAGCTTACCAAGTGTTTCATCTTTGTTCTAACTCTAATGTGGAGTTGACCACGCTTAAGTCCTTCTAAGGAGATCGCCGAACGTGATAGGGAATTCTTTGTGTCCTGGCTTACTAAGTGTTTCAGATTTGCTCTAAGTCAAACTAGAGATTTGATCCCGTGTTAAATCCTTCAAAGAAGATCGTGAACATGATGTCAACTATTTAAGTCCTGATTACCATGTTTTTCGACTTGGTTCTAACTCTAAATGGAGAGTCGATGATGTTATGTTCTTCAAAGTAGATCGCTGAACGTGTTTGTGAAGGCTTTGATTCCGCTTAAGAAGTTTTTTGACTTGGTTCTAACATAGACTAGAGAGTTGATACATTAAGTCATTCAAAAGAGATCAAGAACGTGATAAAGAACTATTTGTGTTCTGGCTTTACCAAATGTTTCGACTTTGTTCAAACTCGTAATGGTTAGTATATAAGAAGATCTATGAACGTTATAGTGGACTCTTTGAGTCCTGCTTTAGAAAGTGTTTCCACTTAGTTGTAACTCTGAAAGGAGAGTCGACCACATTTTGTCTTTAAAGGGAGATCGGTGAATGTGATAGTTGACTCTTTAATTCCAGCTTACTAAGTGTTTCATCTTTGTTCTAACTCTAATGTGGAGTTGACCACGCTAAGTCCTTCTAAGGAGATCGTCGAACGTGATAGGGAATTCTTTGTGTCCGGCTTACCAAGTGTTTCAGATTTGCTCTAAGTCAAACTAGAGATTTGATCCCGTGTTAAATCCTTCAAAGAAGATCGTGAACATGATGTCAACTATTTAAGTCCTGATTACCATGTTTTTCGACTTGGTTCTAACTCTAAATGGAGAGTCGATGATGTTATGTTCTTTCAAAGTAGATCGAACGTGTTTCAGAAGGCTTTGATTCCGCTTAAGAAGTTTTTTGACTTGGTTCTAACATAGACTAGAGAGTTGATACATTAAGTCATTCAAAAGAGATCAAGAACGTGATAAAGAACTATTTGTGTTCTGGCTTACCAAATGTTTCGACTTGTTCAAACTCGTAATGGTGAGTATATAAGAAGATCTATGAACGTTATAAGGACTCTTTGACTCCGCTTAGAAAGTGTTTCCACTTAGTTGTAACTCTGAAAGGAGAGTTGACCATTTTTTGTCTTTAAAGGAGATCGGTGAATGTGATAGTTGACTCTTTAATTCCAGCTTACTAAGTGTTTCATCTTTGTTCTAACTCTAATGTGGAGTTGACCACGCTAAGTCCTTCTAAGGAGATCGCCGAACGTGATAGGGAATTCTTTGTGTCCGCTTACCAAGTGTTTCAGATTTGCTCTAAGTCAAACTAGAGATTTGATCCCGTGTTAAATCCTTCAAAGAAGATCGTGAACATGATGTCAAACTATTTAAGTCCTGGATTACCATGTTTTTCGACTTGGTTCTAACTCTAAATGGAGAGTCGATGATGTTATGTTCTTCAAAGTAGATCGCTGAACGTGTTTCAGAAAGGCTTTGATTCCGCTTAAGAAGTTTTTTGACTTGGTTCTAACATAGACTAGAGAGTTGATACATTAAGTCATTCAAAAGAGATCAAGAACGTGATAAAGAACTATTTGTGTTCTGGCTTACCAAATGTTTCGACTTTGTTCAAACTCGTAATGGTGAGTATATAAGAAGATCGTGAACGTTATAAAGGACTCTTTGACTCCGCTTTAGAAAGTGTTTCCACTTAGTTGTAACTCTGAAAGGAGAGTCGACCACATTTTGTCTTTAAAGGGAGATCGGTCAATGTGATAGTTGACTCTTTAATTCCAGCTTACCAAGTGTTTCATCTTTGTTCTAACTCTAATGTGGAGTTTGACCACGCTAAGTCCTTCTAAGGAGATCGCCGAACGTGATAGGGAATTCTTTGTGTCCGGCTTACCAAGTGTTTCAGATTTGCTCTAAGTCAAACTAGAGATTTGATCCCGTGTTAAATCCTTCAAAGAAGATCGTGAACATGATGTCAACTATTTAAGTCCTGGATACCATGTTTTTCGACTTGGTTCTAACTCTAAATGGAGAGTCGATGATGTTATGTTCTTCAAAGTAGATCGAACGTGTTTGTGAAGGCTTTGATTCCGCTTAAGAAGTTTTTTGACTTGGTTCTAACATAGACTAGAGAGTTGATACATTAAGTCATTCAAAAGAGATCAAAGAACGTGATAAAGAACTATTTGTGTTCTGGCTTACCAAATGTTTCGACTTTGTTCAAACTCGTAATGGTGAGTATATAAGAAGATCGGAAACGTTATAAGGACTCTTTGACTCCTGCTTTAGAAAGTGTTTCCACTTAGTTGTAACTCTGAAAGGAGAGTTGACCACATTTTGTCTTTAAAGGGAGATCGGTGAATGTGATAGTTGACTCTTTAATTCCGCTTACCAAGTGTTTCATCTTTGTTCTAACTCTAATGTGGAGTTGACCACGCTAAGTCCTTCTAAGGAGATCGCCGAACGTGATAGGGAATTCTTTGTGTCCTGGCTTACTAAGTGTTTCGTATTTGCTCTAAGTCAAACTAGAGATTTGATCCCGTGTTAAATCCTTCAAAGAAGATCGTGAACATGATGTCAACTATTTAAGTCCTGGATTACCATGTTTTTCGACTTGGTTCTAACTCTAAATGGAGAGTCGATGATGTTATGTTCTTCAAAGTAGATCGAACGTGTTTCAGGAAGGCTTTGATTCCGCTTAAGAAGTTTTTTGACTTGGTTCTAACATAGACTGTAGAGTTGATACATTAAGTCATTCAAAAGAGATCAAGAACGTGATAAAGAACTATTTGTGTTCTGGCTTACCAAATGTTTCGACTTTGTTCAAACTCGTAATGGTTAGTATATAAGAAGATCTGAACGTTATAAAGTGACTCTTTGAGTCCGCTTTAGAAAGTGTTTCCACTTAGTTGTAACTCTGAAAGGAGAGTTGACCACATTTTGTCTTTAAAGGGAGATCGGGCCAATGTGATAGTTGACTCTTTAATTCCAGCTTTACCAAGTGTTTCATCTTTGTTCTAACTCTAATGTGGAGTTGACCACGCTTAAGTCCTTCTAAGGAGATCGCCGAACGTGATAGGGAATTCTTTGTGTCCGGGCTTACCAAGTGTTTCAGATTTGCTCTAAGTCAAACTAGAGATTTGATCCCGTGTTAAATCCTTCAAAGAAGATCGTGAACATGATGTCAACTATTTAAGTCCTGATTACCATGTTTTTCGACTTGGTTCTAACTCTAAATGGAGAGTCGATGATGTTATGTTCTTCAAAGTAGATCGCTGAACGTGTTTCAGAAGGCTTTGATTCCGCTTAAGAAGTTTTTTGACTTGGTTCTAACATAGACTAGAGAGTTGATACATTAAGTCATTCAAAAGAGATCAAGAACGTGATAAAGAACTATTTGTGTTCTGGCTTACCAAATGTTTCGACTTGGTTCAAACTCGTAATGGTGAGTATATAAGAAGATCGGTGAACGTTATAAGGACTCTTTGACTCCTGCTTTTAGAAAGTGTTTCCACTTAGTTGTAACTCTGAAAGGAGAGTCGACCACATTTTGTCTTTAAAGGGAGATCGGTGAATGTGATAGTTGACTCTTTAATTCCAGCTTTACCAAGTGTTTCATCTTTGTTCTAACTCGAATGTGGAGTTGACCACGCTAAGTCCTTCTAAGGAGATCGCCGAACGTGATAGGAATTCTTTGTGTCCTGGCTTACCAAGTGTTTCAGATTTGCTCTAAGTCAAACTAGAGATTTGATCCCGTGTTAAATCCTTCAAAGAAGATCGTGAACATGATGTCAACTATTTAAGTCCTGGATTACCATGTTTTTCGACTTGGTTCTAACTCTAAATGGAGAGTTGATGATGTTATGTTCTTCAAAGTAGATCGCTGAACGTGTTTCAGGAAGGCTTTGATTCCGCTTAAGAAGTTTTTTGACTTGGTTCTAACATAGACTAGAGAGTTGATACATTAAGTCATTCAAAAGAGATCAAGAACGTGATAAAGAACTATTTGTGTTCTGGCTTACCAAATGTTTCGACTTTGTTCAAACTCGTAATGGTTAGTATATAAGAAGATCGGTGAACGTTATAGTGGACTCGCTTGAGTCCGCTTTTAGAAAGTGTTTCCACTTAGTTGTAACTCTGAAAAGGAGAGTCGACCACATTTTGTCTTTAAAGGAGATCGGTGAATGTGATAGTTGACTCTTTAATTCCAGCTACCAAGTGTTTCATCTTTGTTCTAACTCTAAATGTGGAGTTGACCACGCTAAGTCCTTCTAAGGAGATCGCCGAACGTGATAGGGAATTCTTTGTGTCCTGGCTTACCAAGTGTTTCAGATTTGCTCTAAGTCAAACTAGAGATTTGATCCCGTGTTAAATCCTTCAAAAAGAAGATCGTGAACATGATGTCAACTATTTAAGTCCTGGATTACCATGTTTTTCGACTTGGTTCTAACTCTAAATGGAGAGTCGATGATGTTATGTTCTTCAAAGTAGATCGAACGTGTTTGTGAAGGCTTTGATTCCGCTTAAGTTTTTTTTGACTTGGTTCTAACATAGACTAGAGAGTTGATACATTAAGTCATTCAAAAGAGATCAAGAACGTGATAAAGAACTATTTGTGTTCTGGCTTACCAAAATGTTTCGACTTGGTTCAAACTCGTAATGGTGAGTATATAAGAAGATCGGTGAACGTTATAAAGGGACTCTTTGACTCCTGCTTAGAAAGTGTTTCCACTTAGTTGTAACTCTGAAAGGAGAGTTGACCACATTTTGTCTTTAAAGGGAGATCGGTGAATGTGATAGTTGACTCTTTAATTCCAGCTTTACCAAGTGTTTCATCTTTGTTCTAACTCTAATGTGGAGTTGACCACGCTAAGTCCTTCTAAGGAGATCGTCGAACGTGATAGGGAATTCTTTGTGTCCTGGCTTACCAAGTGTTTCAGATTTGCTCTAAGTCAAACTAGAGATTTGATCCCGTGTTAAATCCTTCAAAGAAGATCGTGAACATGATGTCGAACTATTTAAGTCCTGGATTACCATGTTTTTCGACTTGGTTCTAACTCTAAATGGAGAGTTGATGATGTTATGTTCTTCAAAGTAGATCGCTGAACGTGTTTTGTGAAGGCTTTGATTCCGCTTAAGAAGTTTTTTGACTTGGTTCTAACATAGACTAGAGAGTTGATACATTAAGTCATTCAAAAGAGATCAAGAACGTGATAAAGAACTATTTGTGTTCTGGCTTACCAAATGTTTCGACTTTGTTCAAACTCGTAATGGTTAGTATATAAGAAGATCGTGAACGTTATAAAGGACTCTTTGAGTCCGCTTTAGAAAGTGTTTCCACTTAGTTGTAACTCTGAAATGAGAGAGTCGACCACATTTTGTCTTTAAAGGAGATCGGCCAATGTGATAGTTGACTCTTTAATTCCAGCTTTACCAAGTGTTTCATCTTTGTTCTAACTCTAATGTGGATTTGACCACGCTAAGTCCTTCTAAGGAGATCGCCGAACGTGATAGGGAATTCTTTTGTGTCCGCTTACCAAGTGTTTCAGATTTGCTCTAAGTCAAACTAGAGATTTGATCCCGTGTTAAATCCTTCAAAGAAGATCGTGAACATGATGTTGAACTATTTAAGTCCTGGATACCATGTTTTTCGACTTGGTTCTAACTCTAAATGGAGAGTCGATGATGTTATGTTCTTCAAAGTAGATCGCTGAACGTGTTTCAGGAAGGCTTTGATTCCGCTTAAGAAGTTTTTTGACTTGGTTCTAACATAGACTGTAGAGTTGATACATTAAGTCATTCAAAAGAGATCAAAGAACGTGATAAAGAACTATTTGTGTTCTGGCTTACCAAATGTTTCGACTTGGTTCAAACTCGTAATGGTGAGTATATAAGAAGATCGTGAACGTTATAAAGTGACTCTTTGACTCCTGCTTAGAAAAAGTGTTTCCACTTAGTTGTAACTCTGAAAGGAGAGTTGACCACATTTTGTCTTTAAAGGAGATCGGTGAATGTGATAGTTGACTCTTTAATTCCAGCTACCAAGTGTTTCATCTTTGTTCTAACTCTAATGTGGAGTTGACCACGCTAAGTCCTTCTAAGGAGATCGCCGAACGTGATAGGGAATTCTTTGTGTCCGGCTTACCAAGTGTTTCAGATTTGCTCTAAGTCAAACTAGAGATTTGATCCCGTGTTAAATCCTTCAAAGAAGATCGTGAACATGATGTCAACTATTTAAGTCCTGGATTACCATGTTTTTCGACTTGGTTCTAACTCTAAATGGAGAGTCGATGATGTTATGTTCTTCAAAGTAGATCGCTGAACGTGTTTCAGAAGGCTTTGATTCCGCTTTAAGAAGTTTTTTGACTTGGTTCTAACATAGACTAGAGAGTTGATACATTAAGTCATTCAAAAGAGATCAAGAACGTGATAAAGAACTATTTGTGTTCTGGCTTACCAAATGTTTCGACTTTGTTCAAACTCGTAATGGTTAGTATATAAGAAGATCGGTGAACGTTATAGTGGACTCTTTGAGTCCGCTTTAGAAAGTGTTTCCACTTAGTTGTAACTCTGAAATGAGAGTTGACCACATTTTGTCTTTAAAGGGAGATCGGCCAATGTGATAGTTGACTCTTTAATTCCAGCTTTACCAAGTGTTTCATCTTTGTTCTAACTCTAATGTGGATTTGACCACGCTAAGTCCTTCTAAGGAGATCGCCGAACGTGATAGGGAATTCTTTGTGTCCGGCTTACCAAGTGTTTCAGATTTGCTCTAAGTCAAACTAGAGATTTGATCCCGTGTTAAATCCTTCAAAGAAGATCGTGAACATGATGTTGAACTATTTAAGTCCTGGATTACCATGTTTTTCGACTTGGTTCTAACTCTAAATGGAGAGTTGATGATGTTATGTTCTTCAAAGTAGATCGAACGTGTTTGTGAAGGCTTTGATTCCGCTTAAGAAGTTTTTTGACTTGGTTCTAACATAGACTAGAGAGTTGATACATTAAGTCATTCAAAAGAGATCAAAGAACGTGATAAAGAACTATTTGTGTTCTGGCTTACCAAATGTTTCGACTTGGTTCAAACTCGTAATGGTGAGTATATAAGAAGATCTGGTGAACGTTATAAAGGACTCTTTGACTCCGCTTTAGAAAGTGTTTCCACTTAGTTGTAACTCTGAAAGGAGAGTCGACCACATTTTGTCTTTAAAGGAGATCGGTGAATGTGATAGTTGACTCTTTAATTCCAGCTACCAAGTGTTTCATCTTTGTTCTAACTCTAATGTGGAGTTGACCACGCTAAGTCCTTCTAAGGAGATCGCCGAACGTGATAGGGAATTCTTTGTGTCCGGGCTTACTGTGTTTCAGATTTGCTCTAAGTCAAACTAGAGATTTGATCCCGTGTTAAATCCTTCAAAGAAGATCGTGAACATGATGTCAACTATTTAAGTCCTGATTACCATGTTTTTCGACTTGGTTCTAACTCTAAATGGAGAGTTGATGATGTTATGTTCTTCAAAGTAGATCGCTGAACGTGTTTGTGAAGGCTTTGATTCCGCTTAAGAAGTTTTTTGACTTGGTTCTAACATAGACTAGAGAGTTGATACATTAAGTCATTCAAAAGAGATCAAAGTGAACGTGATAAAGAACTATTTGTGTTCTGGCTTACCAAATGTTTCGACTTTGTTCAAACTCGTAATGGTGAGTATATAAGAAGATCGGTGAACGTTATAAAGGACTCTTTGACTCCTGCTTTAGAAAAAGTGTTTCCACTTAGTTGTAACTCTGAAAGGAGAGTTGACCACATTTTGTCTTTAAAGGAGATCGGTGAATGTGATAGTTGACTCTTTAATTCCAGCTTTACCAAGTGTTTCATCTTTGTTCTAACTCTAATGTGGAGTTGACCACGCTAAGTCCTTCTAAGGAGATCGCCGAACGTGATAGGGAATTCTTTGTGTCCGGCTTACCAAGTGTTTCAGATTTGCTCTAAGTCAAACTAGAGATTTGATCCCGTGTTAAATCCTTCAAAGAAGATCGTGAACATGATGTCAACTATTTAAGTCCTGGATTACCATGTTTTTCGACTTGGTTCTAACTCTAAATGGAGAGTCGATGATGTTATGTTCTTCAAAGTAGATCGCTGAACGTGTTTGTGAAGGCTTTGATTCCGCTTAAGAAGTTTTTTGACTTGGTTCTAACATAGACTAGAGAGTTGATACATTAAGTCATTCAAAAGAGATCAAGAAACGTGATAAAGAACTATTTGTGTTCTGGCTTTACCAAATGTTTCGACTTGGTTCAAACTCGTAATGGTGAGTATATAAGAAGATCGGTGAACGTTATAGTGGACTCTTTGACTCCTGCTTTAGAAAGTGTTTCCACTTAGTTGTAACTCTGAAAGGAGTTGACCACATTTTGTCTTTAAAGGGAGATCGGTGAATGTGATAGTTGACTCTTTAATTCCAGCTTTACCAAGTGTTTCATCTTTGTTCTAACTCGAATGTGGAGTTGACCACGCTTAAGTCCTTCTAAGGAGATCGCCGAACGTGATAGGGAATTCTTTGTGTCCTGGCTTACCAAGTGTTTCAGATTTGCTCTAAGTCAAACTAGAGATTTGATCCCGTGTTAAATCCTTCAAAGAAGATCGTGAACATGATGTCGAACTATTTAAGTCCTGGATTACCATGTTTTTCGACTTGGTTCTAACTCTAAATGGAGAGTCGATGATGTTATGTTCTTCAAAGTAGATCGAACGTGTTTGTGAAGGCTTTGATTCCGCTTAAGAAGTTTTTTGACTTGGTTCTAACATAGACTAGAGAGTTGATACATTAAGTCATTCAAAAGAGATCAAGAACGTGATAAAGAACTATTTGTGTTCTGGCTTACCAAATGTTTCGACTGGTTCAAACTCGTAATGGTTAGTATATAAGAAGATCGGTGAACGTTATAAAGGACTCTTTGAGTCCGCTTTAGAAAGTGTTTCCACTTAGTTGTAACTCTGAAAAGGAGAGTTGACCACATTTTGTCTTTAAAGGGAGATCGGTGAATGTGATAGTTGACTCTTTAATTCCAGCTTTACCAAGTGTTTCATCTTTGTTCTAACTCTAATGTGGAGTTGACCACGCTAAGTCCTTCTAAGGAGATCGCCGAACGTGATAGGGAATTCTTTGTGTCCGGCTTTACCAAGTGTTTCAGATTTGCTCTAAGTCAAACTAGAGATTTGATCCCGTGTTAAATCCTTCAAAGAAGATCGTGAACATGATGTCAACTATTTAAGTCCTGGATTACCATGTTTTTCGACTTGGTTCTAACTCTAAATGGAGAGTCGATGATGTTATGTTCTTCAAAGTAGATCGCTGAACGTGTTTCAGGAAGGCTTTGATTCCGCTTAAGAAGTTTTTTGACTTGGTTCTAACATAGACTAGAGAGTTGATACATTAAGTCATTCAAAAGAGATCAAAGAACGTGATAAAGAACTATTTGTGTTCGGGCTTACCAAATGTTTCGACTTGGTTCAAACTCGTAATGGTGAGTATATAAGAAGATCGGTGAACGTTATAAGGACTCTTTGACTCCGCTTTTAGAAAGTGTTTCCACTTAGTTGTAACTCTGAAAGGAGAGTTGACCACATTTTGTCTTTAAAGGGAGATCGGTGAATGTGATAGTTGACTCTTTAATTCCAGCTTTACCAAGTGTTTCATCTTTGTTCTAACTCTAATGTGGAGTTGACCACGCTAAGTCCTTCTAAGGAGATCGTCGAACGTGATAGGGAATTCTTTGTGTCCTGGCTTACCAAGTGTTTCAGATTTGCTCTAAGTCAAACTAGAGATTTGATCCCGTGTTAAATCCTTCAAAGAAGATCGTGAACATGATGTCAACTATTTAAGTCCTGATTACCATGTTTTTCGACTTGGTTCTAACTCTAAATGGAGAGTTGATGATGTTATGTTCTTCAAAGTAGATCGAACGTGTTTGTGAAGGCTTTGATTCCGCTTAAGAAGTTTTTTGACTTGGTTCTAACATAGACTAGAGAGTTGATACATTAAGTCATTCAAAAGAGATCAAAGAACGTGATAAAGAACTATTTGTGTTCTGGCTTACCAAATGTTTCGACTTTGTTCAAACTCGTAATGGTTAGTATATAAGAAGATCGGAACGTTATAGTGGACTCTTTGAGTCCGCTTTAGAAAGTGTTTCCACTTAGTTGTAACTCTGAAAGGAGAGTTGACCACATTTTGTCTTTAAAGGAGATCGGTCAATGTGATAGTTGACTCTTTAATTCCAGCTTTACCAAGTGTTTCATCTTTGTTCTAACTCTAATGTGGAGTTGACCACGTTAAGTCCTTCTAAGGAGATCGCCGAACGTGATAGGGAATTCTTTGTGTCCGCTTACCAAGTGTTTCAGATTTGCTCTAAGTCAAACTAGAGATTTGATCCCGTGTTAAATCCTTCAAAGAAGATCGTGAACATGATGTTGAACTATTTAAGTCCTGGATTACCATGTTTTTCGACTTGGTTCTAACTCTAAATGGAGAGTTGATGATGTTATGTTCTTCAAAGTAGATCGCTGAACGTGTTTGTGAAGGCTTTGATTCCGCTTAAAAGTTTTTGACTTGGTTCTAACATAGACTAGAGAGTTGATACATTAAGTCATTCAAAAGAGATCGAACGTGATAAAGAACTATTTGTGTTCTGGCTTACCAAATGTTTCGACTTGGTTCAAACTCGTAATGGTGAGTATATAAGAAGATCGGTGAACGTTATAGTGGACTCTTTGACTCCTGCTTTAGAAAGTGTTTCCACTTAGTTGTAACTCTGAAAGGAGAGTCGACCACATTTTTTGTCTTTAAAGGGAGATCGGTGAATGTGATAGTTGACTCTTTAATTCCAGCTACTAAGTGTTTCATCTTTGTTCTAACTCTAATGTGGAGTTGACCACGCTAAGTCCTTCTAAGGAGATCGCCGAACGTGATAGGGAATTCTTTGTGTCCTGCTTACCAAGTGTTTCAGATTTGCTCTAAGTCAAACTAGAGATTTGATCCCGTGTTAAATCCTTCAAAGAAGATCGTGAACATGATGTCAACTATTTAAGTCCTGGATTACCATGTTTTTCGACTTGGTTCTAACTCTAAATGGAGAGTCGATGATGTTATGTTCTTCAAAGTAGATCAAAGAACGTGTTTTCAGAAGGCTTTGATTCCGCTTAAGAAGTTTTTTGACTTGGTTCTAACATAGACTAGAGAGTTGATACATTAAGTCATTCAAAAGAGATCAAGAACGTGATAAAGAACTATTTGTGTTCGGGCTACCAAATGTTTCGACTTTGTTCAAACTCGTAATGGTTAGTATATAAGAAGATCGGTGAACGTTATAGTGGACTCTTTGACTCCGCTTTAGAAAGTGTTTCCACTTAGTTGTAACTCTGAAAGGAGAGTTGACCACATTTTGTCTTTAAAGGAGATCGGTGAATGTGATAGTTGACTCTTTAATTCCAGCTTACCAAGTGTTTCATCTTTGTTCTAACTCTAATGTGGAGTTGACCACGCTAAGTCCTTCTAAGGAGATCGCCGAACGTGATAGGGAATTCTTTGTGTCCGGCTTACCAAGTGTTTCAGATTTGCTCTAAGTCAAACTAGAGATTTGATCCCGTGTTAAATCCTTCAAAGAAGATCGTGAACATGATGTCGAACTATTTAAGTCCTGGATTACCATGTTTTTCGACTTGGTTCTAACTCTAAATGGAGAGTTGATGATGTTATGTTCTTCAAAGTAGATCGAACGTGTTTCAGAAGGCTTTGATTCCGCTTAAGAAGTTTTTTGACTTGGTTCTAACATAGACTAGAGAGTTGATACATTAAGTCATTCAAAAGAGATCAAGAACGTGATAAAGAACTATTTGTGTTCTGGGCTTACCAAATGTTTCGACTTGGTTCAAACTCGTAATGGTGAGTATATAAGAAGATCGGTGAACGTTATAAAGGACTCTTTGACTCCTGCTTTAGAAAGTGTTTCCACTTAGTTGTAACTCTGAAAAGGAGAGTCGACCACATTTTGTCTTTAAAGGGAGATCGGTGAATGTGATAGTTGACTCTTTAATTCCAGCTTACCAAGTGTTTCATCTTTGTTCTAACTCTAATGTGGAGTTGACCACGCTAAGTCCTTCTAAGGAGATCGCCGAACGTGATAGGGAATTCTTTGTGTCCGGCTTACCAAGTGTTTCAGATTTGCTCTAAGTCAAACTAGAGATTTGATCCCGTGTTAAATCCTTCAAAGAAGATCGTGAACATGATGTCAACTATTTAAGTCCTGGATTACCATGTTTTTCGACTTGGTTCTAACTCTAAATGGAGAGTTGATGATGTTATGTTCTTCAAAGTAGATCAGATGAACGTGGTTCAGAAGGCTTTGATTCCGCTTAAGAAGTTTTTTGACTTGGTTCTAACATAGACTAGAGAGTTGATACATTAAGTCATTCAAAAGAGATCAAGAACGTGATAAAGAACTATTTGTGTTCTCTGCTTACCAAATGTTTCACTTGGTTCAAACTCGTAATGGTTAGTATATAAGAAGATCGGTGAACGTTATAGTGGACTCTTTTGAGTCCGCTTTAGAAAGTGTTTCCACTTAGTTGTAACTCTGAAAAGGAGAGTCGACCACATTTTGTCTTTAAAGGAGATCGGCCAATGTGATAGTTGACTCTTTAATTCCAGCTTACCAAGTGTTTCATCTTTGTTCTAACTCTAATGTGGATTTGACCACGCTAAGTCCTTCTAAGGAGATCGCCGAACGTGATAGGGAATTCTTTGTGTCCGGCTTACCAAGTGTTTCAGATTTGCTCTAAGTCAAACTAGAGATTTGATCCCGTGTTAAATCCTTCAAAGAAGATCGTGAACATGATGTTGAACTATTTAAGTCCTGGATTACCATGTTTTTCGACTTGGTTCTAACTCTAAATGGAGAGTCGATGATGTTATGTTCTTCAAAGTAGATCGAACGTGTTTCAGTGAAGGCTTTGATTCCGCTTAAGAAGTTTTTTGACTTGGTTCTAACATAGACTAGAGAGTTGATACATTAAGTCATTCAAAAGAGATCAAAGTGAACGTGATAAAGAACTATTTGTGTTCTGGCTTACCAAATGTTTCGACTTTGTTCAAACTCGTAATGGTGAGTATATAAGAAGATCGGTGAACGTTATAGTGGACTCTTTGACTCCAGTTTCGAAAGTGTTTCCACTTAGTTGTAACTCGGAAAGGAGAGTTGACCACATTTTGTCTTTAAAGGGAGATCGGTGAATGTGATAGTTGACTCTTTAATTCCAGCTTTACCAAGTGTTTCATCTTTGTTCTAACTCTAATGTGGAGTTGACCACGCTAAGTCCTTCTAAGGAGATCGCCGAACGTGATAGGGAATTCTTTGTGTCCGGCTTACCAAGTGTTTCAGATTTGCTCTAAGTCAAACTAGAGATTTGATCCCGTGTTAAATCCTTCAAAGAAGATCGTGAACATGATGTCAAACTATTTAAGTCCTGGATTACCATGTTTTTCGACTTGGTTCTAACTCTAAATGGAGAGTTGATGATGTTATGTTCTTCAAAGTAGATCGCTGAACGTGTTTGTGAAGGCTTTGATTCCGCTTTAAGAAGTTTTTTGACTTGGTTCTAACATAGACTAGAGAGTTGATACATTAAGTCATTCAAAAGAGATCAACGTGATAAAGAACTATTTGTGTTCGGGCTTTACCAAATGTTTCGACTTGGTTCAAACTCGTAATGGTGAGTATATAAGAAGATCGGTGAACGTTATAAAGGACTCTTTTGAGTCCGCTTTAGAAAGTGTTTCCACTTAGTTGTAACTCTGAAAGGAGAGTTGACCACATTTTGTCTTTAAAGGGAGATCGGTGAATGTGATAGTTGACTCTTTAATTCCAGCTTTTACCAAGTGTTTCATCTTTGTTCTAACTCTAATGTGGAGTTGACCACGCTAAGTCCTTCTAAGGAGATCGCCGAACGTGATAGGAATTCTTTGTGTCCGGCTTACTGTGTTTCAGATTTGCTCTAAGTCAAACTAGAGATTTGATCCCGTGTTAAATCCTTCAAAGAAGATCGTGAACATGATGTTGAACTATTTAAGTCCTGATTACCATGTTTTTCGACTTGGTTCTAACTCTAAATGGAGAGTTGATGATGTTATGTTCTTCAAAGTAGATCGCTGAACGTGTTTGTGAAGGCTTTGATTCCGCTTAAGAAGTTTTTTGACTTGGTTCTAACATAGACTAGAGAGTTGATACATTAAGTCATTCAAAAGAGATCAAGAACGTGATAAAGAACTATTTGTGTTCTGGCTTACCAAATGTTTCGACTTGGTTCAAACTCGTAATGGTGAGTATATAAGAAGATCGGTGAACGTTATAGTGGACTCTTTGACTCCTGCTTTTAGAAAGTGTTTCCACTTAGTTGTAACTCTGAAAGGAGAGTTGACCACATTTTGTCTTTAAAGGAGATCGGTGAAATGTGATAGTTGACTCTTTAATTCCAGCTTACCAAGTGTTTCATCTTTGTTCTAACTCTAATGTGGAGTTGACCACGTTAAGTCCTTCTAAGGAGATCGCCGAACGTGATAGGGAATTCTTTGTGTCCGGCTTACCAAGTGTTTCAGATTTGCTCTAAGTCAAACTAGAGATTTGATCCCGTGTTAAATCCTTCAAAGAAGATCGTGAACATGATGTCAACTATTTAAGTCCGGATTACCATGTTTTTCGACTTGGTTCTAACTCTAAATGGAGAGTTGATGATGTTATGTTCTTCAAAGTAGATCAGTGAATGTGTTTGTGAAGGCTTTGATTCCGGCTTAAGAAGTTTTTTGACTTGGTTCTAACATAGACTAGAGAGTTGATACATTAAGTCATTCAAAAGAGATCAGTGAACGTGACAAAGAACTATTTGTGTTCTGGCTTACCAAATGTTTCGACTTGGTTCAAACTCAGAATGGTGAGTATATAAGAAGATCGGTAAACGTTATAGTTGACTCTTTGACTCCGGTTTCGAAAGTGTTTCCACTTAGTTGTAACTCGGAAAGGAGAGTTGGCCACATTTTGTCTTTAAAGGGAGATTGGTGAATGTGATAGTTGACTCTTTAATTCCAGTTTACCAAGTGTTTCATCTTTGTTCTAACTCTAATGTGGAGTTGACCACGCTTAAGTCCTTCTAAGGAGATCGCCGAACGTGATAGGGAATTCTTTGTGTCCGGCTTACCAAGTGTTTCAGATTTGCTCTAAGTCAAACTAGAGATTTGATCCCGTGTTAAATCCTTCAAAGAAGATCGTGAACATGATGTCAACTATTTAAGTCCTGGATTACCATGTTTTTCGACTTGGTTCTAACTCTAAATGGAGAGTTGATGATGTTATGTTCTTCAAAGTAGATCGAAACGTGTTTGTGAAGGCTTTGATTCCTGCTTAAGAAGTTTTTTGACTTGGTTCTAACATAGACTAGAGAGTTGATACATTAAGTCATTCAAAAGAGATCAAAGAACGTGATAAAGAACTATTTGTGTTCGGGCTTACCAAATGTTTCGACTTGGTTCAAACTCGTAATGGTGAGTATATAAGAAGATCGGTGAACGTTATAAGGACTCTTTGACTCCGCTTAGAAAAGTGTTTCCACTTAGTTGTAACTCTGAAATGAGAGAGTTGACCACATTTTGTCTTTAAAGGGAGATCGGTGAATGTGATAGTTGACTCTTTAATTCCAGTTTACCAAGTGTTTCATCTTTGTTCTAACTCTAATGTGGAGTTGACCACGCTAAGTCCTTCTAAGGAGATCGCCGAACGTGATAGGGAATTCTTTGTGTCCGGCTTACCAAGTGTTTCGTATTTGCTCTAAGTCAAACTAGAGATTTGATCCCGTGTTAAATCCTTCAAAGAAGATCGTGAACATGATGTCAACTATTTAAGTCCTGGATTACCATGTTTTTCGACTTGGTTCTAACTCTAAATGGAGAGTTGATGATGTTATGTTCTTCAAAGTAGATCGAAACGTGTTTGTGAAGGCTTTGATTCCGCTTAAGAAGTTTTTTGACTTGGTTCTAACATAGACTAGAGAGTTGATACATTAAGTCATTCAAAAGAGATCGCATGAACGTGATAAAGAACTATTTGTGTTCTGGCTTACCAAATGTTTCGACTTTGTTCAAACTCGTAATGGTTAGTATATAAGAAGATCGGAACGTTATAGTGGACTCTTTTGACTCCGCTTTAGAAAGTGTTTCCACTTAGTTGTAACTCTGAAATGAGAGTTGACCACATTTTGTCTTTAAAGGAGATCGGTGAATGTGATAGTTGACTCTTTAATTCCAGCTTACCAAGTGTTTCATCTTTGTTCTAACTCTAATGTGGAGTTGACCACGTTAAGTCCTTCTAAGGAGATCGCCGAACGTGATAGGGAATTCTTTGTGTCCGGCTTACCAAGTGTTTCAGATTTGCTCTAAGTCAAACTAGAGATTTGATCCCGTGTTAAATCCTTCAAAGAAGATCGTGAACATGATGTTGAACTATTTAAGTCCTGGATTACCATGTTTTTCGACTTGGTTCTAACTCTAAATGGAGAGTTGATGATGTTATGTTCTTCAAAGTAGATCGAACGTGTTTGTGAAGGCTTTGATTCCGCTTAAGAAGTTTTTTGACTTGGTTCTAACATAGACTAGAGAGTTGATACATTAAGTCATTCAAAAGAGATCGGTGAACGTGATAAAGAACTATTTGTGTTCTGGCTTACCAAATGTTTCGACTTGGTTCAAACTCGTAATGGTTGGTATATAAGAAGATCGGTGAACGTTATAGTGGACTCTTTGACTCCGCTTTAGAAAGTGTTTCCACTTAGTTGTAACTCTGAAAGGAGAGTTGACCACATTTTGTCTTTAAAGGAGATCGGTCAATGTGATAGTTGACTCTTTAATTCCAGCTTACCAAGTGTTTCATCTTTGTTCTAACTCTAATGTGGAGTTGACCACGTTAAGTCCTTCTAAGGAGATCGCCGAACGTGATAGGAATTCTTTGTGTCCTGGCTTACCAAGTGTTTCAGATTTGCTCTAAGTCAAACTAGAGATTTGATCCCGTGTTAAATCCTTCAAAGAAGATCGTGAACATGATGTCAACTATTTAAGTCCTGGATTACCATGTTTTTCGACTTGGTTCTAACTCTAAATGGAGAGTTGATGATGTTATGTTCTTCAAAGTAGATCGTGAACGTGTTTGTGAAGGCTTTGATTCCGCTTTAAGAAGTTTTTTGACTTGGTTCTAACATAGACTAGAGAGTTGATACATTAAGTCATTCAAAAGAGATCATGAACGTGATAAAGAACTATTTGTGTTCTGGCTTACCAAATGTTTCGACTTGGTTCAAACTCGTAATGGTTAGTATATAAGAAGATCGGTGAACGTTATAGTGGACTCTCTTTGAGTCCGCTTAGAAAGTGTTTCCACTTAGTTGTAACTCTGAAAGGAGAGTTGACCACATTTTGTCTTTAAAGGAGATCGGTCAATGTGATAGTTGACTCTTTAATTCCAGCTTTACCAAGTGTTTCATCTTTGTTCTAACTCTAATGTGGATTTGACCACGTTAAGTCCTTCTAAGGAGATCGCCGAACGTGATAGGGAATTCTTTGTGTCCGGCTTACCAAGTGTTTCAGATTTGCTCTAAGTCAAACTAGAGATTTGATCCCGTGTTAAATCCTTCAAAGAAGATCGTGAACATGATGTTGAACTATTTAAGTCCGGATTACCATGTTTTTCGACTTGGTTCTAACTCTAAATGGAGAGTTGATGATGTTATGTTCTTCAAAGTAGATCGTGAACGTGTTTGTGAAGGCTTTGATTCCGCTTAAGAAGTTTTTTGACTTGGTTCTAACATAGACTAGAGAGTTGATCACTACTAGAAAAAGGCTTTTTATATCGGTTAAAAAACGCTTTTCATATCGGCTCAGAACCGATATAGATAAAGGGATATTAAAAAAGACGCTTTCTATATTGGTTAATGAACCGATATGAAAAATGTTTTTAATATCGGTTCCTTTTAGACCCGTTATAGAAACTTAGTTTTTAAGCCAATAGACGCGTTTTTATATCGGTTTCTTAGTTAAACCGATATGGAAAATCGCTTTTTATATCGATTTTAAATGTAACCGATATGAATTGTGTATTATTAATATCGATATTAAAAGTGGATTTTTTAAAGAAAACTAATCAATAGGCATACAACCTCAATCAACATACCAAAAATCCTCAATCGGTGAGGCATAATATTCAAAGACATGGTTCTTTCTCTTTTACCTAAAATCCTATAACTTCAAAAACTAAAGGCATAATATCATATTAAATCAAGAATTATATTAAAACAAACTAAAGTCCTAGTTAATTAGCGCCTTCAATCTTCCTCGCTTTTCTTGAAGCCGAGCACCTCTTGTAGCCTCTTGTGTGCGAGATGGTCTATCATAACATCAAAACTACCCAGCGAATGCACAATGATATTAAAAACTACTGGAACACAAAATCGAAGAAGAAGATCTTGGCAGAAAAGTCAAACTCAAATCATTGACCGACAATGACACTCTTCCTTCAACAAATCAAATTGCTAATACTCAAAATTCAGATATTTTCACTTCAACAAATCAAAATTCTTCACCCTCAAAGAACACTACCAATGTTAGAATTAAACAATTATTATGATGCTAATTTTGAATTTAACCAAATTCATCAGCTTATATAATCCAATTGGTGCAACAAGTAACAACAACATTAGTATTCCTCCTATGATGTCAATGTCTCAAGAAGGTTCAAATTAAAAGTTAAAACAAAATAACAGATTAAGGAAATACGACGCACTTGTAAGTTCTAAAGTAGAAATCCCTCCATTCAACACAATCAATCACTTTCAAAAACAAATTATCTTTAAGCATATCATAATAGCTTCAAAGCATATCATTAATACTTTAGTTATTATAAACACTAGTATTATACAATTGACTTAATTATACTTCCACTCATGTATTTTTAAACAAATTATCTTTTATTCTCCTAGTTTTAGTTATATAACTAAACTTCATACAATCAAGTGACTCACATTGACATAGCTAGAAAGGACTTGATGCAATCATACTCTCAAATTCTCTGAGAACAGAACTTTCCCAATGTCCTTGCATTCATCAACAACATCAAGGAGAGGACTCACTTGTTTGAAGACACACATTCAAGATTCATTTACTACTAACATTATTCAAGGGTAAGTGGGTAAGAGGACTCACTTGTTTGAAGACACTCTTCTAAACGCACAAATGAGTTCTCTAAGCTTGAATCACAAACTTGCTTCCAAAGTTAAAACAATAGCTGTCTTGAATCTGTACTATAACACAAAGCAAAGAAAAATTAGAATTAGAATATACAAAAACACAAAGCAAACATTCATCATACTAGGTAGGTGGACATAATGAGGTATAAATCTTTTCTTTTTTACATAACAAAGATAATTCTTTTCTTACCAAAGTTCTATTGCTAGCTAAGAACATCATGAAAAAACTTACCAGAGCTGAAATCTCCTCCTTCAACTTATATATTTCAGAGGTTGATGTATTCAGTTGTTCGGCCAAACCTTCCATTTCTGAAGTCAAACCTTCATTAATTGATATCAGCTCTTCTTTCTCCACCAGTGCAGAAGTTATTTGTTCTTCCAACGAACTGATTCTTGTTTCTGATTCAAATGCAAAAACTTCTAGCTTTTTGTGCTCTTCCTGATCCGTAATACATGTATAATAAAAGAATCAATTATCCTACTGAGAAATTTTAAAAAACATAATGGCAAGTGATCATGTATGAAAATAATTCTAATCATGATGAAACTTCTTGACATCAGAATACAGACAAAAATGTTCATAGCTTTCTTTAACAATCACATACAGATGGAATGCAAAGGAAGATGCAAAGGAATAGCTAGCATATATATATATGGAAACAAATAAAATGTTATATTTGACATGCAAAGGAAGATGGATGCTTAAGAAGTACCACCCGCAAGTGATCAACAATACAAGACTACATTGACTAATTTTATAGTTTTTTATATAATTCATGATATAAATCATATATTAAAGTTTTAAAGAGCAACATCCTATCTATAATTCTTTACGAGGGTTGTCATTTAGAGTTATCACAAGATAACCTATTGTCGCCAACCCCGACTTAGGAAAGGGTGCTTTAACATACACATGTATACACATACAATTATACAAATAATAAGAACAAGAATATGCCAAATTTCAACAAAATCACCTCCCACTCATTAACAAAGGGTCCGACCAGAACATACTTATTTCTAGCTACAATCGATTATCTATAAAGGAGCTAAAGTCTTGCTTAAAGAATAACCATAATTTCTATTAACATATGTCAAGTCTTCTACCAGAGAAATTGCAAGACCCTTTGTTCTTTGAGGATCAAACATCTTTGAACTCCTGTCAAACAATGGAATCACGTCTCCTACCAAAGAATCGAATCACGTTTATTGATATCATGTTCAAGAAGCGAGTTCGACCATGCAACCGCTTGATCTCTCGTTCAAAGAGGCTTTCTCACCCTACATAATATGTTTGGGAGTAAATTTATATGACTTTGACAAGTCAATATAGCTTACAATGAAACCAAAAAATCTATGAAAATAGTGAAAACAACCTCAAGTTTTGTTTTCTCTTGTATAGCAATCTGAGCTTAGACTCGGTTTCTTTACACTTGGCTTTTGCCTTCTCAAGATCTCTTCTTAGAGTTTCCTTTTCCTTGGCCACTCAAGATGATGTTAAGCATGATATATCTGTTTCAAGAGTTTGAATATAAGAAATCACTCTGTATTTTCCGATTCTTGTTGTTTGAATTGTTCTGTAATAATAATAAGAAGTTAGCACTCGATTGCTTTGCATTGCAATGTGGGCAAAATAAGAAATAGTGTAGAAAATTATTTCTCAATAATATTTCAATTTTGTGTATTTACATTCACTAATCCCGATTAGATAGACAAAACTAAGGCTAGCTAGACTCAAGGGAATGATTAACGAGCCTATTTCAATTGAGGCTAATAACTACATAATATATGGTAGATAACATATCAAAAAAGGCCCACCAAAGAAAGAATTATGGGAGTTACGTGCATCTAGTTCGATTCTGAAGACGCTTTTGAAAATCAACTAATTGGTTGTCCGTAAGAACTGCGCAAATAAATATTAGACCAACTAGACAACCTAGATACAATACAACTATATATATATATATATATATATATATATATATATATATATATATATATATATATATCAAAATAGAAAGACAGTTTTACCTTCTCATTCTCAAGTTCGGATATTTTTGTCTTAAGCAAGAACTCAACTTTTGGTAATTACTCAAGATTAATTTTTGTTCTCACTGAATCTCGAGATATTGAGGTTTTGAGACCCTCACACAAAATCATAAAATAAACTAAAATTTAAGAGTATACATATTTAGATACAATAACTAGTTAGAAAACAAAAAATAGCTTCTCAAGAGATTATATGAAGTAGACACTCAGCAATTTCATTTTTATTGCAAATATTTATCCCATAGTGCCTGAATAATACTTACGAGGAACACATCATAGAGAGTAGAGAAACTTTTAGTAGCATCATCGACCATCAAAATAACACTTTGAACAGCTTCTTTTATGCAGATTAGCATTTTTTATGACAATATTAAGCGCATAGCAAACCAGTAAAATCACATTACACGAAAAGAGGGTTTTGCTTGCACAAATCAGTGGGTTTTGAGAAAAGCGCGAAGGTTAATGAATCGTACCTGGAAAAGCGATTAGGGACGAAATCGAAGGAAGGAGATGAACTGGCGAAGCAGCAGCATTAGCGATTTGAGAAAAGCTCTAACGAGAGGGCTCCAACGATGACGGCGCAACAGCAGTGAGAGGGTTTTTTTCGTTGCAGCGCAGTGAGAGAGAGAACCGTCGAGGGTTTTGCTTGCAGTGAGAGTGAGAGCCGTCGAGGTTTCAAATGCAGAGAGTGAGTGAGCCGCCGAGGGTTTCAAAGACGCGGTGAGAGCGTACGTCGAGGGTTTTTGCGCTTTCCAGAGCGAGAATGAGAATGAAGGTAACGCGTACGTGAATAAAATTTTAAGGGTTTTCCATATCTGTTTCACTGGAGCCGATATGGATAAAAGGGTTTTCCATATCTGTTTCACTGGAGCCGATATGGATAAATGTAAATTAGAGTTTCCATAGAGTTTCCATATCGGTTAGAGCATGAACCGATATAGAAAATGTGCTCATAATTTCAAAAATGCCACCGCCTCTTCTTTCATATCGGTTATAGTGTGAACCGTTATTAATTGCTGATGTAAAATCCATTTTTTCTAGTAGTGAGTTGTGGAAAAGAAGGTGCTTGTGTCTCTTCAATTTCTAAGGTTAGGGGATTCTCATTTATGTCTATAATAATTAGTATGATATGTATTGTGTGTGGAATAGCACTAGGTTGCTTGATTGTGTGCATTTTGTGCTAATTATATGTTGGTTGTTGTATTTGATACTTAATTTGGTAATATCATGTTGTTTGTTGTTGGAAAAATATGAGTTGTTGATTATGCATGTCAAGTGGTTGTTTAAATGCTTCAATGAGAGAGAGTATGAGATTGGGTGAATTAAATGATGATGAGTAATTGTCTAGATGAGTGTTGGTAATTGGATAATTGATTTGTTGGATTAAATTGTGGTTGAGTTATTTGAATAGGTGTGTTCAAGAGAGGGGGGCGCCAAATCCCTAAGGAAATGGCGCCTAGAGGGATCCTTGTCTCGGTATGCGTGCGTGGGGGGCTGTTGGTGTCAAGGCATGGGCGCCATTTGGGCTGCCCTTGGCGCCTTGGTGCCCAAAATATGTCTAAGTGATGGTTTAGTCCCTAAGAATTAGTTTAATCCTTGGCGTGACAAAATAGTCCCTAAGAATTAAATTAATCCTTGGCGTGACAAAATAATCCCTTAGCGTCCTAATTAGTCCTAATATGTCAAATAATTTCCTAAGCACCAATTAATCATAATGTGCCAAAATAATCCCTTGAGTATAAAATTAATCTTTGGGGGTCAAAATAGTCCTTAAGTGTAGAAAAGGTCCTTATGGAGTGGTTGGGCTTTTAAGTGGGAAGTAACTTAATAATTGACCAAGTGGTGGTTAACAATTGATGAGGTGGTGGTTAACAATTGATGAGGTGTTGGTCAACAATTGATGAGGTGGTGGTTAACAATTGATGGGGTGGTGGTTAATAATTGATGTAATGTGCTTATTGCGGTGTGATGCATTGTCATAATGTCACATGAATCATATGCATGGCTTCGGCCAAACAGTTGATGAGTGGCTTCGGCCAGACAGTTGATGAGTGGCTTCGGCCAAACAGTTGATGAGTGGCTTCGGCCAAACAGTTGATGAGTGGCTTCGGCCAAACAGTTGGTGGTTACCCGACGGGGTCTTGAGGTGAGTATGGATCCACATGCATATTGCATACATGCATAAACTCATACATTCATGGAATGCCTGTTGATACTTAATTAATCGGTGATGGTTGTTCTAGTAATATACTTGAAATGGTAAATGTCTTGATTGTGAAGGGTTATTACTGCTAGATGCTTTTCTGCTTATAATGCTTATCTTACTTGTTATTGTTTATGTAAAGAGACTCACCCTAGCATTTTATGTTGCCTGCTCTCGTGGCGACATGCAGGTGATACTGAGTGAGGATGTTTAGGCTCCATTGGGATTATGTGTCAGCTCTGATCTAGTAACACCGGGGATTTGGGTTCTAGTATTTATTATCTTATGTCATGGATTAAACTGAATTAAACTATGTATTGAGTGTGTGGAACTCAATTCTATTTTTCCGCTGTTGTGAACCATTTTTGGATTACTGTAAACATTAAACAGGTTTTGAGGATTTAACCACGTGGCTATGTTATGCATTTCACGCACTAGATGCGTTTGAATTTTTAATTATGTTTTGACGATGTTTTTGATGAATGTATCACCCTCTTTGAGGTGCGTGGACAAATTTTGAAAAACTCTGATTTTTATTGAATAAATAATAAGAAGTAGAAGGGGGTGTTACAGTTGATACATTAAGTCATTCAAAAGAGATCAGTGAACGTGATAAAGAACTATTTGTGTTCGGTTTACCAAATGTTTCGACTTGGTTCAAACTCAGAAGGGTGAGTAAATAAGAAGATCGGTGAACGTTATAGTGGAATCTTTGACTCCGGTTTCGAAAGTGTTTCCACTTAGTTGTAACTCGGAAAGGAGAGTTGACCACATTTTGTCTTTAAAGGGAGATCGGTGAATGTGATAGTTGACTCTTTAATTCCAGTTTACCAAATGTTTCATCTTTGTTCTAACTCGGAATGTGGAGTTGACCACGTTAAGTCCTTCTAAGGAGATCGTCGAACTTGATAGGGAATTCTTTGTGTCCGGTTTACCAATTATTTCGTATTTGCTCTAAGTCAAACTATAGATTTGATCCCGTGTTAAATCCTTCAAAGAAGATCGTGAACATGATGCTGAACTATTTAAGTCCGGATTACCATGTTTTTGGACGTCGTTCTAACTATAAATGGAGAGTTGATGATGTTATTATCTTCAAAGTAGATCAGTGAACGTGTTTGTGAAGGCTTTGATTTCGGTTTAAGAAGTTTTTTGACTTGGTTCTAACATAGACTAAAGAGTTGATACATTAAGTCATTCAAAAAGGGTCGGTGAACGTGATAAAGAACTATTTGTGTTCGGTTTACCAAATGTTTCGACTTTGTTCAAACTTAGAATGGTTGGTATATAAGAAGATCGGTGAACGTTATAGTGGACTGTTTGAGTCCGGTTTAGAAAGTGTTTCAACTTAGTTGTAACTCGGAAAGGAGAGTTGACCACATTTTGTCTTTAAAGGGAGATCGGTCAATGTGATAATTGACTCTTTAATTCCAGTTTACCAAGTGTTTCATCTTTGTTCTAATTCGGAATGTAGAGTTGACCACGTTAAGTCCTTCTAAGGAGATCGTCGAACGTGATAGGGAATTCTTTGTGTCCGGTTTACCAAGTGTTTCGTATTTGCTCTAAGTCAAACTAGAGATTTGATCCCGTGTTAAATCCTTCAAAGAAGATCGTGAACATGATGCTGAACTATTTAAGTCCAGATTACCATGTTTTTCGACGTCGTTCTAACTCTAAATGGAGAGTTGATGATGTTATTATCTTCAAAGTAGATCAGTGAACGTGTTTGTGAAGGCTTTGATTTCGGTTTAAGAAGTTTTTTGACTTGGTTCTAACATAGACTAGAGAGTTGATACATTAAGTCATTCAAAAAGGGTCAGTGAACGTGATAAAGAACTTTTTGTGTTCGGTTTACCAAATGTTTCGACTTGGTTCAAACTCAGAATGGTGAGTATATAAGAAGATCGGTGAACGTTATAGTGGACTCTTTGACTCCGGTTTCGAAAGTGTTTCCACTTAGTTGTAACTCGGAAAGGAGAGTTGACCACATTTTGTCTTTAAAGGGAGATCGGTGAATGTGATAGTTGACTCTTTAATTCCAGTTTACCAAGTGTTTCATCTTTGTTCTAACTGGGAATGTGGAGTTGACCACGTTAAGTCCTTCTAAGGAGATCGTCGAACGTGATAGGGAATTCTTTGTGTCCGGTTTACCAAGTGTTTCGTATTTGCTCTAAGTCAAACTAGAGATTTGATCCCGTGTTAAATCCTTCAAAGAAGATCGTGAACATGATGCTGAACTATTTAAGTTTGGATTACCATGTTTTTCGACTTGGTTCTAACTCTAAATGGAGAGTTGATGATGTTATGTTCTTCAAAGTAGATCAGTGAACGTGTTTGTGAAGGCTTTGATTTCGGTTTAAGAAGTTTTTTGACTTGGTTCTAATATAGACTAGAGAGTTGATACATTAAGTCATTCAAAAGAGATCAGTGAACGTGATAAAGAACTATTTGTGTTCGGTTTACCAAATGTTTCGACTTGGATCAAACTCATAATGGTGAGTAAATAAGAAGATCGATGAACGTTATAGTGGACTCTTTGACTCCGGTTTAGAAAGTGTTTCCACTTAGTTGTAACTCGGAAATGAGAGTTGACCACATTTTGTCTTTAAAGGGAGATCGTCAATGTGAAAGTTGACATTTTAATTCCAGTTTACCAAGTGTTTCATCTTTGTTCTAACTCGGAATGTAGAGTTGACCACGTTAAGTCCTTCTAAGGAGATCGTCGAACTTGATAGGGAATTCTTTGTGTCCGGTTTACCAATTATTTCGTATTTGCTCTAAGTCAAACTATAGATTTGATCCCATGTTAAATCCTTCAAAGAAGATCGTGAACATGATGCAGAACTATTTAAGTCCGGATTACCATGTTTTTCGACGTCGTTCTAACTATAAATGGAGAGTTGATGATGTTATTATCTTCAAAGTAGATCAGTGAACGTGTTTGTGAAGGCTTTGATTTCGGTTTAAGAAGTTTTTTGACTTGGTTCTAACATAGACTAGAGAGTTGATATATTAAGTCATTCAAAAGAGATTAGTGAACGTGATAAAGAACTATTTGTGTTCGGTTTACCAAATGTTTCGACTTGGTTCAAACTCAGAATGGTTAGTATATAAGAAGATCGTTGAACGTTATAGTGGACTGTTTGAGTCCGGTTTAGAAAGTGTTTCCACTTAGTTGTATCTCGGAAAGGAGAGTTGACCACATTTTGTCTTTAAAGGGAGATCGGTCAATGTGATAGTTGACTCTTTAATTCCAGTTTACCAAGTGTTTCATCTTTGTTCTAAGGAGATCGTCGAACGTGATAAAGAATTCTTTGTGTCCGGTTTACCAAGTGTTTCGTATTTACTCTAAGTCAAACTAGAGATTTGATCCCGTGTTAAATCCTTCAAAGAAGATCGTTGTAACACCCCAAAATTAATTAGATGAGTATTTAACTAATTTAATTAGGTGATTATTTAACTAATTAAATTAAGTGATTATTTGACCAATTTAATTAAGTAATATTTTAGTTGTCTATATTAAAATAAATATAGAGCAAGTAATTAATTTAAGGAGTGAGGCGCGGTAAATAAATGGTGAGTATTTTAGTTAGATGGGGAATATTTTAATTAGGTTGGGAGGATGTGAGGAAGTACCTAGAGGGTGTAAATAAGGGGCCCAAGCCCACTAAATAGGCCCAAAGTCAAGACTTAAACTAGGGTAAAGGTTTCCTTCTCATTAGAACAAAGGAAAAACAGAAAAAAATAAGAGAGGAGAGGGATAGGAGAGTAGGCGCAGCTGATGTGCTTGAGGGAGGGAGAGAAAATTCATCTCCTAGCTTTGGGTAAGTGTTTTTGGTACTAAACAACTCCATTTTTCTTTCTCTATCTCTTAGTATAAGTTTTAACCATTAATCCTCTTCCATTTCCTTTTTCCATGGATGGGTTTGGAGCTCAAATATTGGAGAAAGCTAGTTACTTGGTTTTCTTGGGTTATTGGTGGAGGAGTTCTCTTGGGTTTGTCAAATTTGAGGTTAGGGGCTCTACTTTACCTATATAATAACTTGTATGATATGTGTTAGGTGTGGAATGGCTCTAGGATGTTTAATTGTGTGAATTTGGTGTTCATCATATGTTTGTTGTTGTATTTGATGTTTAATTTGGTTATACAATGATGCTTGATGTTGGAATTAAATGTGTTGTTAAATGTGCATGCAAAGTGTTTGATAAAATGCTTCAATGTGGTGAAATATGAGAATATGTTGATTTAATGATGTTGATTAAATGCCTAAGTGTTGTGGGACTTAAATTGATGCTCATGTATTTGTTGGATTAAATGGTGTTTAAGTGTTGTTGAATTTATTGGGGTTGATGATGAGTCTTGCTTGTTTATGGTTTTGTGTGTTTTCTGGACACTGTTTCGGTTTTCTCAAACTGGCACTGTTTGGTTGATCCAAAAATTATGTGGCTAATTGTTTTTGAAAATAGACTTAAGGCCGGTCGTTTTGGCACTGGTTTCGTTAAATTCGGAGTTGTGTAGCTCCAGTTATGAGTCTCTAAGGTTAGGTCAATTTTCTGGAGTCAAACTGGGAGTAGGTTCAGTTTTTGCAGGTTTTGTGTGCTCAATTGAACTCCGTTTTGAACGATTCTTATTTCATTGAAAAATAGACTTAATTCTCTACGAAATAGACACTGATTTCACTGAATTCCATTAAGAAATGAGAAAGAAAATTTGGTTGCAAGTTGGGTAAAACGTTCTGTCCGATTTTGGCACCTCAGCGTAGTGTTTTGAAAAACTGTAACAGCTGGACACTGATTTTGAGAAACTAAAATCATAGGTAGAAACTACACTCAGAGGGCTTTCCAATGAGTGGTCTTTTGTAATTTTTCGATGTCGTTTGGTATTTTAAATAAAACGCGCAAGTAGGAGTACTGCTGTAGGAATCCAGCACTTGTCGCCAATGTTGCCCAAAGTGTCGAAAATGCTGTTTTGGTCCCTCTGAACTTTTTAGTCTTTAAAAATACTATCTTGGTCCCTATGCACTGTTGGTCCTTCAAAATGTTGTTTGGTTCCTATGTGACTGCTTAGTCCCCTAGGTGACTTTAGTCCTTGTGGGTGTCGGTTTAATAATTGATGAGGGCTTCGCCCACAAGGTGGGATTTAATCTAATAATTGTTAAGATGGTGATTAATGATTGATGAGGTGAGGATTAATAATTGATGAGGTGATGATTAATAATTGAGGTGAATGATGATGTGGCTTTGGCCAAAAAGGTGATGTAATATTTATTGTGATGGATTGTGTGTGATGCATTTGTCATAGTGTCACATGAACCATATGCATTACGTGACGAATGATGAATGATGATGTGGCTTCGCCAAAATGAGGTGAGTGCCCGACGGGGTTTTTGGTGATGATTATGGATCCACATGCATATCGCATACATGCATATGAACATGCATTACTTGGTTTCTCATTAATGCTTAATTAATCATTGTCGCAACTTGTTGATGTGCTAATTGAATGATGAATGTTAAATTGTTAGGGATTGTTGTTACTAGATACTTTCCGAATATGATGCTTATCTTACTTGTTATTATTTATGTAAAGAGACTCACCCTAGCATTTTTGTGTTGCTCGCTCTCGTGGCGACCAACGGTGATTCCGAGTGAAGGTGCCACGCTCGGGGTTTATTGAGTCAGCTCTGATAGTAACACCGGGGGTGGGATCTTAGTATTATTTTATTTTGGTTATGTATTAAACTGATTTTGAACTAAGTATTGAGTATGTGAACTCAGTTTTCATTTTCATTTGTCTTTGCAAACTATTTTGATGGATTATCAGAAACACTAAACAGGTTGTTTTTGATGGTTTTAATTCACATGACTGTGATATGCCTTTATGCGCTTGATGAGTTGGAATTTTAAATATGTCTTGATGTTGTTTTCATTAAATGTACCACCCTCTTTGAGGTGCGTGGAAAGTTTTTGAAAACTCTGACTTTTATTAACTTAATTAGTTTATTAAAGAAAAGGGGGTGTTACATTAGTGGTATCGAGCGGCTCGGTCCGTCCGCCAAGTCGTCGAAGTCTGTTAACCCTCGAGTCTTAGTACTCGTTCTAAATCATAATTATGTTGCTTTATTTATTCATTACCTTTGTTGGTTTGTTCTTCCTTGACATGCCTTGCAATTTATTTGATGGATAGCGATTGAAAGATTATATTGATTTATTGAGGTAGGTGTGATTGAAATATGTGACTGTTGATTGTATCATTGATTTTGATTATTTGTGATCGTTGTTGTATCATTAAGATATGTGCGATTAAAAGAATTCTAACGATGTCAAAGGAGTGAAAGTCGTGACGACGCGCCTTCGCACTCCGGACTACGTTAAAAATCTTTTAATGTGGTAGATATAAATTTGAAAGAAGTAGTTTTTGTGACCTTAATTAGTTGGTTGTATGAGTAGGAGGGACCGATCACCCCAATCACTCATCCCCAATGAACGAGGCGACAATAACTCATGGTTAATATTAAATTTGGATGCATGCACTAATTTTAATTTGATTGATTGCTTGATTAACTTGCTAGAATATAGGGAGTACTTTTATATGACCTAACCGTGTGGTAAGTATACACCGAACAATATTGGAAGATTGTTTGTTGAAAATTGTTGCATTGAATGACGTCTTTGCCATAAGTTGATTGTTTTGTAATGCATATGAGTTAAAATTGATTTGTGCTTAATTTTCTCGAAGTTAGTATGCTAAAATGAATGTTGTGTAAGGCTATATTTTCATTAACTCAATTAAGATTGCATAACTTGAAGTTTTGACATTTTCATGTTCCAATTTGGTTTGTTTCGTGAGCATGATGTGATTTGTCAAAAATGAAATGATTAACTTTCTTACCTTCTGAGTTTATGTCGGAAACTAAATTTTGAACTAATAAGTAGTTGTTTATGTGGTTGCATGTACGTGTGATAGTAGGATTTGGGGTTTGCATATGTTTTCCTTTTTGGGACAAAATTGTGAGTTCTATGATTTTCAAAAAGAAACGGTACTTGGAAAATTTTGTGCTATTGGGAATGAATGTGATGTCAAATTAATGTCGAATTCTGTTTCCAAAATGTTCTAAGATTTTATTTCAAAATGTGACATAAATTCAGCTTTTGAACGGATTAGGTTGTGGTTTGATGTTGTTTGAAAATGAGGAGTTTTACACTAATAGCAAGGTTAGATAAAATAGAATTTTTATGATATGGGGAGGTGAGTTCAAAAATGATTGGCAAGGTTTTAGAAACAAATGTAAATAATTTTAAGTACTTCTTGACTGTGAACTACAATTGTATAAGTGTGTTCGTTTGATGACATAGCTTGGACTTTGTTGTTGCTATTATTATTGTTAATTGTCACTCCTTGATTTATGTTATGTGGCTCCTAAAATCTAATGATGAAAACGTGCGGCAAGATCTTTTGTGCACTTATATTACTTGAATTAGTTTTCTTTGCTAAATATTGACAAAGAGATTTAATTCCATTTGTTTAAAACTAATATCAAGTCTTGTATCAAAACAAGTGTGTTATAAAGCATGTGTTGGCCATATTATTTCGGTAATATGAAATCTATTAAACTTAGTAGAATTATATATCCATGATATGTTCTAGGGAAGTTGTAAAATCGCATGTTAGCCAAATCCCTAGGAATAAAGAGATTGAAGATGATGCCTACGTGTTTAAATCTTTTCGGACTTGCGTGTGTAAATTAGTTGCATGATTGGTTATGCTTGTTTGGCGTTTGATGAAATGCAAAAGTATGTGATGATTATAAATGGTTTTGGTAATTGATCATGATGAGTTTTACTTGCTTAATGGTTTTGTACTTAGAATGAAAGCATGATTGTTATACAACCTAAGAGTAGTAATGGTGTCGAAATCAATGTCTTAGGTTTGGAGTCTTGGGGACCGGTAAAGCTATGCATACTTTTGCGAACTTTCGAAAATGCTGCTTTTTATAAAGCTCGGTGTAGGATTATTAGTAATGGTGGCTGAATTATGATGTTTGATTGTGTTGTTGAGTTCATCGTTTGAGATGTTCGACATGAGTCCAGTAGTTCAGTGACTTAAAACGTTTTGCTAATTGAAAAATTATGTGGTTCGTCATTTCAAAACTTGATTGAATGCTTGTTAATTTGCCACTTGATTTGGTTGCATTTGGGGTTGTAGAACTCGAGTTATAGGTGAAACAAGTTAGGTTAAAATTCGGAAAACAATCTGGACATAGAATCGGTGTTTTGGGTCATCTGCGGTTTCAAAAGAACTCATTTTCGAACGAATCCAATTTCTTTGAAAACTTGACGGAATTTGCCTCATTTTATGCACAAGTTTCATGCAAATTAATTGAGTTTTGGTCATTATAGGACTGCTTGAATTTGAAGGACAAAAACTACATCTTTTGAAATTAGTATGTGTATTTTTGAAAACTGTACTAATTGGCTCACTGTTTTGAAACTTTAATGACATATTCAGAAACTATACATCCGTGGCTTTCCAACAAGTATTTATTTGTCGAAATCCGAGGTCGTTTACTATTTTAATTAATTCGCCAAAGTAGACACATAGTAGCGAATTTTCTGCACCTCGAGTTTAAAAAGAATAATAGAACGTGGAATGAAATGATTGATTGTAGAATAGGTCGAACTTGAATTTTGTTATTATGACCATGTTAATTGTTGATGTGAATGATGTTAGAGATCACGATAACTTGTTGGGATTGGTATTGTTGTGTTAATTACGGTTGTTAGGGTTGTTGGGCCCCCGCCATAATTGTTGTTGTCTCTTGTGTTGTGTGGTCGGGTAGGATTTTGACAACCTACAGGTTAGAATACCTAATTGGGGAGTAAGAGTGTGGGGAAGAGTGTGTGATCTGTTGCGTGTACGATAGGACTCGGATGATAACGGATAGCGGAGATAAGAATGAGTGGATGTTGATTGCATGAGTTTAGCGTAGATTTTCGAGGGGGATAGCAATCGTTCATACAAGGTAGTGAAGGGGAAGAAAAGTTCTCAATTTCGTGGAGGCCATATGATGTTTCGAGTGGTAAGGGCAAGGGAGAGGAGAGTTCGGGCTAACGCCAAGTGGGGAGACGCTACTGCGAGGATCGCATGGTCAACAAGTGTTTCGAGTGTGGAAAGGAAGGTCATGTAGCTGCTAAGTGTGAGAAGTAGTATGTGGTCTGCTACAACTGTGAGGAATTGAGGCATATTAGTACTAAGTGTTCGTCTTGAAGGATTCGGAGCCTGCGGAGGAGTGATGGTAGTACTTAGGGGGTACGAGTTCCATTTAGGGTGCGGTACTAGAAATCTATTGTTTGTTATGGTGAGTGTTTAAGTTACATGTCCATGATAGTTAGATTTTCGAGGACGAAAATATTCTAAGTGGGGGAGAGTTGTAACACCCCAAAATTAATTAGATGAGTATTTAACTAATTTAATTAGGTGATTATTTAACTAATTAAATTAAGTGATTATTTGACCAATTTAATTAAGTAATATTTTAGTTGTCTATATTAAAATAAATATAGAGCAAGTAATTAATTTAAGGAGTGAGGCGCGGTAAATAAATGGTGAGTATTTTAGTTAGATGGGGAATATTTTAATTAGGTTGGGAGGATGTGAGGAAGTACCTAGAGGGTGTAAATAAGGGGCCCAAGCCCACTAAATAGGCCCAAAGTCAAGACTTAAACTAGGGTAAAGGTTTCCTTCTCATTAGAACAAAGGAAAAACAGAAAAAAATAAGAGAGGAGAGGATAGGAGAGGCGCAGCTGATGTGCTTGAGGGAGGGAGAGAAAATTCATCTCCTAGCTTTGGGTAAGTGTTTTTGGTACTAAACAACTCCATTTTTCTTTCTCTATCTCTTAGTATAAGTTTTAACCATTAATCCTCTTCCATTTCCTTTTTCCATGGATGGGTTTGGAGCTCAAATATTGGAGAAAGCTAGTTACTTGGGTTTTCTTGGGTTATTGGTGGAGGAGTTCTCTTGGGTTTGTCAAATTTGAGGTTAGGGGGCTCTACTTTACCTATATAATAACTTGTATGATATGTGTTATGTGTGGAATGGCTCTAGGATGTTTAATTGTGTGAATTTGGTGTTCATCATATGTTTGTTGTTGTATTTGATGTTTAATTTGGTTATACAATGATGCTTGATGTTGGAATTAAATGTGTTGTTAAATGTGCATGCAAAGTGTTTGATAAAATGCTTCAATGTGGTGAAATATGAGAATATGTTGATTTAATGATGTTGATTAAATGCCTAAGTGTTGTGGGACTTAAATTGATGCTCATGTATTTGTTGGATTAAATGGTGTTTAAGTGTTGTTGAATTTATTGGGGGTTGATGATGAGTCTTGCTTGTTTATGGTTTTTGTGTGTTTTCTGGACACTGTTTCGGTTTTCTCAAACTGGCACTGTTTGGTTGATCCAAAAATTATGTGGCTAATTGTTTTTGAAAATAGACTTAAGGCCGGTCGTTTTGGCACTGGTTTCGTTAAATTCGGAGTTGTGTAGCTCCAGTTATGAGTCTCTAAGGTTAGGTCAATTTTCTGGAGTCAAACTGGGAGTAGGTTCAGTTTATGCAGGTTTTGTGTGCTCAATTGAACTCCGTTTTGAACGACTCTTATTTCATTGAAAAATAGACTTAATTCTCTACGAAATAGGCACTGATTTCACTGAATTCCATTAAGAAATGAGAAAGAAAATTTGGTTGCAAGTTGGGTAAAACGTTCTGTCCGATTTTGGCACCTCAGCGTAGTGTTTTGAAAAACTGTAACAGCTGGACACTGATTTTGAGAAACTAAAATCATAGGTAGAAACTACACTCAGAGGGCTTTCCAATGAGTGGTCTTTTGTAATTTTTCGATGTCGTTTGGTATTTTAAATAAAACGCCAAGTAGGAGTACTGCTGTAGGAATCCAGCACTTGTCGCCAATGTTGCCCAAAGTGTCGAAAATGCTGCTTTTGGTCCCTCTGAACTTTTTAGTCTTTAAAAATACTATCTTGGTCCCTATGCACTGTTGGTCCTTCAAAAATGTTGTTTGGTTCCTATGTGACTGCTTAGTCCCCTAGGTGACTTATTTAGTCCTTGTGGGTGTCGGTTTAATAATTGATGAGGGCTTCGGCCACAAGGTGGGATTTAATCTAATAATTGTTAAGATGGTGATTAATGATTGATGAGGTGAGGATTAATAATTGATGAGGTGATGATTAATAATTGAGGTGAATGATGATGTGGCTTCGCCAAAAAGGTGATGTAATATTTATTGTGATGGATTGTGTGTGATGCATTTGTCATAGTGTCACATGAACCATATGCATTACGTGACGAATGATGAATGATGATGTGGCTTCGCCAAAATGAGGTGAGTGCCGACGGGTTTTTGGTGATGATTATGGATCCACATGCATATCGCATACATGCATATGAACATGCATTACTTGGTTTCTCATTAATTCTTAATTAATCCTTGTCGCAACTTGTTGATGTGCTAATTGAATGATGAATGTTAAATTGTTAGGGATTGTTGTTACTAGATACTTTCCGAATATGATGCTTATCTTACTTGTTATTATTTATGTAAAGAGACTCACCCTAGCATTTTTTTGTTGCCTGCTCTCGTGGCGACCAACAGGTGATTCCGAGTGAAGGTGCCACGCTTCTGGGGTTTATTGAGTCAGCTCTGATAGTAACACCGGGGGTGGGATCTTAGTATTATTTTATTTTGGTTATGTATTAAACTGATTTTGAACTAAGTATTGAGTATGTGAACTCAGTTTTCATTTTTCGCTGTGCTGCAAACTATTTTGATGGATTATCAGAAACACTAAACAAAGTTGTTTTTGATGGTTTTAATTCACATGACCGTGATATGCCTTTATGCGCTTGATGAGTTGGAATTTTAAATATGTCTTGATGTTGTTTTCATTAAATGTACCACCCTCTTTGAGGTGCGTGGAAAGTTTTTGAAAACTCTGACTTTTATTAACTTAATTAGTTTATTAAAGAAAAGGGGGTGTTACAATCGTGAACATGATGTTGAACTATTTAAGTCTGGATTACCATATTTTTCGACTTGGTTCTAACTCTAAATGGAGAGTTGATGATGTTATGTTCTTCAAAGTAGATCAGTGAACGTGTTTGTGAAGGCTTTGATTCTGGTTTAAGAAGATTTTTGACTTGGTTCTAACATAGACTAGAGAGTTGATACATTAAGTCATTCAAAAGAGATCAGTGAACGTGATAAAGAACTATTTGTGTTCGGTTTACCAAATGTTTCGACTTGGATCAAACTCAGAATGGTGAGTATATAAGAAGATCGGGGAACGTTATAGTGGACTCTTTGACTCCGGTTTAGAAAGTGTTTCCACTTAGTTGTAACTCGGAAAGGAGAGTTAACCACATTTTGTCTTTAAAGGGAGATCGGTCAATGAGATAGTTGACTCTTTAGTTCTAGTTTACCAAGTGTTTCATCTTTGTTCTAACTCGGAATGTGGAGTTGACCACGTTAAGTCCTTCTAAGGAGATCGTCGAACGTGATAGGGAATTCTTTGTGTCCTGTTTACCAAGTGTTTCGTATTTGCTCTAAGTCAAACTAGAGATTTGATCCCGTGTTAGTCCGGATTACCATGTTTTTCGACTTGGTTCTAACTCTAAATGGAGAGTTGATGATGTTAAGTTCTTCAAAGTAGATCAGTGAACGTGTTTGTGAAGGCTTTAATTCTGGTTTAAGAAGTTTTTTGACTTGGTTCTAACATAGACTAGAGAGTTGAATCATTAAGTCATTCAAAAGAGATCAGTGAACGTGATAAAGAACTATTTGTGTTCGGTTTACCAAATGTTTCGACTTGGTTCAAACTCAGAATGGTGAGTATATAAGAAGATCGGTGAACGTTATAGTGGACTCTTTGAGTTTGGTTTAGAAAGTGTTTCCACTTAGTTGTAACTCGGAAAGGAGAGTTAACCACATTTAGTCTTTAAAGGGAGATCGGTCAATGTGATAGCTAACTCTTTAATTCCAGTTTACCAAGTTTGTCATCTTCGTTCTAACTCGGAATATGGAGTTCACCACGTTAAGTCCTTCTAAGAAGATCGTCGAACGTGATCGTGAATTCTTTGTGTCTGGTTTACCTAGTGTTTCTTCTTTGCTCTAAGTCAAACTAGAGAGTTGATCCCATGTTAAATCCTTCAAAGAAGATGGTGAACATGATACTGAACTTGATGAGGACATAGAGCATCAAGATGCCTTGCAAAGCTTAGGAGGTCCAATAACTAGAGCAAGGGCTAGGAGAGTCCAAGAAAGTCTAGTCCAGTTCATCACCAAGGCAAATTTAAATGAGGGCAAGGAAGTAATTGCACCAAAAACCATGCCTGTCATACAGGCTATGGAGGAGGCGCAAGTTGCATGATTTAAAAGGAGAACCAAACTATTCTATTTTAATTAAATAAAATTGCATTTGACCAATTTATATATTTGGGAACAATGCATTAGTTAATTTATTTTTAGTGTGTTTAATCCACTTCAAGTGGTGTAGAGTCACATACTCCAAGTGTGGAGATAGAGTAAATAATTGTTGGAATCAAAGAAAGCCATTCATTACAATCAAAGCCAAGGAGTTACCAGACAATGGAATTAATTCTCCAACATCTCATCAAAGGCACATTAGGAAGAGAGGAGTTACAAGACAGTGGAATTTATTCTCCAACATCTCATTACTTGTGCATTAAGGAGTGTAATTTCCATTAAGATGGGTTTGTGTAACAACTCCTAGACTTGAATTGCTTGTAATTGCTTGTAACTGAGTTTTATTAGACTAGCTTAGGATTCCTACTAGCTAATTTTGAAATTAGCTTAGGCTTAGGGTATTGTAATAGTTTTTGATCTTCTTTCTTTGTAATAAGAAACACTCTCTTATTACAAATAGAGAGTGTAAGTGTAGCTGAAGTTTTTTAACAAAGATTTTAACAACATTTTGAGTTCATACTCTCTAGGTTCTGGATTGGACCAAACTTTGATCATATCAAGAACTCCTTTTCTTGTGGTGATCCTCACATTCATAGGCTTATCCTAGTCTTGGATTAGACAAGGTGGCGCCCCTTTCCTTTCATTCCATTTCTTTCACCAAATTCACAACAATTGATAACTAGTGTGAGCATAAGTGTTATATTACAAAGACCACGAAATCCTCAAGTTTCCTTTCCTATTTTCTTCCATCCTAAACCCAAAAATACAAACATAAGAAACAACTAAACTCTCTTTTGAAAAACAAAGAAATGACCAATTTTCACAACAAGGTGGTCATCATTTGGTATCAGAGCAAGGTTATAGTTTGTTCAATAATTTCAAGCTTTGTGTATTGTTTTCTTTGCAAGAGTTCAAAAAAAAACAAAAAAAAGTATATCAAAAAAAAAAAACAAATTCTGGTTGTTAGTCTTCCCTACCCTAAATTTTCCTTTCTTGTTCTAATCCTATAAACTTTGTTTTCCAAGACTTTGTTTTTCCTTCCAAAGCTTTTTGTGTGTGTGGATTATTACTTGAAATTTTTTTCTTTGTTTTGATCATTTTTCTGGTTTCTTTAAAGAACTGTGAGAGTTATGGATGTTCAAAATCGTTTACTTTTTGATGCCCTCACGGCAAAAATGAAAGAACTTTTGAAAGAGGAAGTGGAAGGTATACAGGAGAGAATTGATCAATTAGAAAATAGACAAAATAATAGTGATGAGGAGGGTCGGAGGAGAAGACGTGATGAACCTAGAGAAGATAGGTTGGGTGGTATAAAAATTAAAGTACCACAGTTTGTTGGGAAAAATGATGCGGATGTGTATTTGGAATGGGAGACCAAAATTGAACAAATTTTTTCCTGTAGCAATTACACTAATCTTCAAAAAGTGCAGGTTGCTTCTATTGAATTTACAGATTATGCTTTGGTGTGGTGGGACCAATTGACGAAGGAGAGGAGAAGGCACGATGAGCCAGCCATTGCCACATGGGAGGAGATGAAGAGGCTCATGAGGAAGAAATTCATTCCATCATACTACAATAGAGAGTTGCACAACAAATTATAGCGACTCACTTAAGGCAACAAAAGTGTTGATGAGTACTATAAGGAGATGGAGGTGGTGAAAATTAGAGCAAATGTGGAGGAGGATGAAGAAGCAACCATGGCCAGATTCTTGCATGGTCTAAATCGTGATATTAGTGACATAGTGGAACTACAACACTATGTTCAAATAGAGGATTTGGTTCATCAAGCCACAAAAATAGAACAACAACTCAAGAGGAAGGGCCAAATAAGAAGAAGCACAACTACTTCCAATCCTCAAAATTGGAAGAGCAATGTTAAGAGTGAAGGAAGTTCATCATCCAAAGAAACCACGGCTGACCCAAAAGGTAAAAACACTACAACTAGTCCTTCTCAAGTTGTTTCAACTAATCGGGTTGTCAAGTGTTTCAAGTGCCAAGGGTTAGGACACATAGCATCGCAGTATCCTACCAAAAGAGTTATGCTATTAGAGGAGGTTACAGAGGAGGATGAAAGGGATGAAGAGTATGAAGGGGATTTGGAGGAGGAGGAGACCCAAATGCCTAGTGGAGAGTTACTTATGATGAGAAGGTTGTTGGAGGTCGTTGTAAAGGAGGAGGATACAACACAAAGGGAGAACATATTTCACTCAAGGTGCCTCATACAAGGCAAGGTATGTTCCCTTATTATTGATGGTGGGAGTTGTACCAATGTTGCTAGCACAAGGTTGGTTTCTAAACTTCAACTAGAAACTAAACCACATCCCAAACCATATAGACTTCAATGGCTTGTCAATGATATTGAAATGATTGTTGATAAGATAGTAGAAATTTCTTTTTCAATTGGTGTGTATGAGGATGTGACTGTTTGTGATGTAGTTCATATGGAGGCTAGCCATCTCTTGTTGGGAAGGCCATGGCAATTTGATAAAAATGCCAATCATGAAGGGCGTACAAACAGGTACTCTTTTGTTCACCGTGGAAAACGTATTGTATTGGCTCCTTTGAGTCCAAGTGAGGTGAGAGATGATCAAAAAGTATTGAGAGAAAAATATGAAAAAGAAAAAGAAAAAGATAAAGAAAAAGAAAAAGTAAAAGAAAAAGAAAAAGAAGAAAAGATCGCCAAAGAAAAAGAGAGAAAAAAGAGTGGAAAAAAAAGATTGATGAAAAAAAAAAGTTTGATGGCGACAAACGGGAGGTTAAAAGTGCTATTCTTGCAAGTCAGCCCCTATATTTGCTTTTTAGCAAAGAGGTGGCTTTGCAAGAAAATTTACCTAACACTCAAGAAATGCCAAGTTGCATAAATTCTCTTTTGCAGGAATTTGAGGAGTTGTTCCCTAAGGAGGTACCAAGTGGGTTACCACCTTTGAGAGTGATTGAGCACCACATTGACCTCGTTCCAGGGGCCGCTTTGCCTAATAGGCCAGCCTACCGAAGCAACCCACAACAAACACAAGAGATACAAAAACAAGTGGTTGAGTTGGTAAGTAAAGGTTGGGTAAGAGAAAGTTTAAGCCCATGTGCTGTCCCTGTTATTTTAGTTCCAAAAAAAGATGGTAGTTGGAGAATGTGCACTGATTGTAGGGTTGTTAACAATATCACCGTCAAATATAGGCACTCAATACCTAGGTTAGATGACTTGCTTGATGAATTGTTTGGTGCATGTTTATTTTCCAAAATTGATTTGAAAAGTGGATATCATCAAATTAGGATAAGAGAAGGGTGAGTGGAAAACTGCTTTCAAAACTAAATATGGTTTATATGAATGGTTAGTTATGCCTTTTGGCTTAACTAATGCACCCAGCACTTTCATGAGATTAATGAACCATGTTTTGAGGGAATTTATGGGGAAATTTGTTGTTGTATATTTTGATGATATCTTGATATATAGAAAAAATTTAGAGGACCATTGCATTCATCTAAGGGCTGTTTTAAATGTGCTAAGAAAAGAAATCTTATATGCAAACTTGGAAAAATGTGTTTTTTGCACGGATCAAATTGTTTTCCTAGGTTTTGTCATAAGCTCTCAAGGAGTACATGTGGATGAAGCAAAGGTGAAGGCAATCCAAGAGTGGCCAACGCCCAAAAGTGTGACTGAGGTAAGAAGTTTTCATGGTTTAGCAAGTTTCTATAGGAGGTTTGTCAAGGACTTTAGTACTATTGGTGCACCTCTTAATGAAATTGTTAAAAAAGAAATCGGTTTTAAATGGGGTGAGAAACAAGAACAAGCTTTTTCTATCCTTAAAGAAAAGCTCACCCAAGCACCAATTCTAGCATTGCCTAATTTTTTAAAATCTTTTGAAGTGTGATGCTTCCAATGTGGGAATTGGGGCTGTTTTGATGCAAGAAGGTCATCCAATTGCTTATTTTAGTGAGAAATTAAAAGGGGCAGCCCTAAATTACTCAACTTATGATAATGAATTGTATGCCTTAGTAAGGGCATTGCAAACATGGCAACATTACTTGCTGCCCAAAGAATTTGTCATTCATAGTGATCATGAGTCCTTGAAGTATCTAAAAGGACAAGGTAAGTTGAACAAGAGGCATGCTAAATGGGTTGAATTTTTGGAGCTATTTCCTTATGTGACTAAGCATAAGAAGGGTAGAGCCAATGTTGTGGTTGATGCATTGTCAAGAAGGTAGGCCTTACTCTCTACCCTTGAAACTAAAATTTTTGGTCTTGAACACATTAAGGAATTGTATCAGCATGATCTTGATTTTTCATTAAATATGTTTGAATGTGTGCATGCTGCCCATAATGGATTTTTTAGGCACAATGATTATTTGTTTAAAGAAAAAAGGTTGTGTGTGCCAAAAGGATCCATTAGAGAGCTCTTAGTCAAAGAGGCGCATGAGGGGGGCTTAATGGGACATTTTGGTGTTCCTAAAACTTTGGAAATTTTGAAAGAGCATTTTTATTGGCCTCACATGAAAGTTGATGTGCAAAAATATTGTGAAAGATGCATTGTTTGCAAGAGGACCAAATCCAAAGTTATGCCCCATGGCTTATATACTCCATTTCCTGTTCCTGAATACCCTTGGATTGACCTTTCTATGGACTTTGTCTTAGGCTTACCTAGAACAAAGAATGGGAAAGACTCTATTTTTGTTGTTGTGCAAAGATGGCGCATTTTATTCCATGCAAAAAGGTGGATGATGCTTGCCATGTTGCTGACTTGTTTTTCAAAGAAGTGGTGCGCCTACATGGCTTACCAAAAAGCATAGTGTCCGACCGAGACACTAAATTTCTAAGCCACTTCTGGAGGACTTTGTGGGGTAAGGTGGGAACTAAGTTACTATTCTCTACAACTTGTCATCCTCAAACTGATGGGCAAACTGAGGTAGTAAACCGAACTCTCTCTACTCTTTTAAGGGTTGTGCTTTCAAAGAACTTGAAAATGTGGGAAACATGGCTGCCACATGTTGAATTTGCTTATAATAGGGTTGTCCATAGTACCACAAATCACTCCCCATTTGAGATTGTGTATGGTTATAATCCTTTAACTCCCCTTGATCTTTTACCATTACCTAACACATCTCTTTTGAAGCATAAAGATGGCAAGGCCAAAGCTGAATTTGTCAAGAATTTGCATGAGAAAGTCAAAATGCAAATTGTAAAGAAAATTGAGGGCTATGCCTGTAACGCCCCAAAAATAATTTAATTAATTATTTAATTAAGTTATTTAAGTATTTCGGGGGTTAATTATATTAAATTAATTATATAATATTTTGTTGTGTTAGGGAGTGGCGGAAGTAATTGAAGGAGGTGTAAAAAGGGCCCAAACCACTTGAGCCCAAAATATATATGGCTTAGGTTAGTTGTCTCATTCACTAAGAAAGAAAAGAAAAGAAAAAGAAAGGAGAAGAGAAGAAGGAAGAGCAGCGCGCCGTGGGAGAGAATGAAAGAAGGAAGGATCGCGAGTTGGAGGGAGAAATCGCAAGGCTTGTTGCTGTGGTTTTTGGTGCTTTGTGAAAGGGTTTTCATCTCCAACAATTCTTAAGGTAAGGGGAGTCTCATAGTATAAAGGGTTTATGTTGGGTTATATATGGGAGGGTAGTTTCTATGATGCCTAGGAGGTGTTTGATGATATGTGTGACCTATATATGAATATATGTATGTGGTTGGTATTGTTTTGAACGTTGATTGCTTGATTGGAATATTGTTAAAACGTTGCACCCTAAGTGTTTGATAGAATGACTAAGTGAAGATTAGAATGCATGCTAGGTGTTTGACAAATTGTCAACTTGTTGTTTTAATGCCTATTTGATGTGAGATGAATTGTGTTGCTGAATTCAAGGTGGTATGTTGCTGGAATTGGTGAGAAAAATTAAGATTTAGCATTTTAAGCGCCACTAGGTGCCATGTGCTGGTGTTTTTGGCGCCCTGGCGCAACCTGAGTTCTTCTTAGGCGCCATGTCTTCTTGCTGTTTTTGGTGCCTTGGCGCAACACGAGTTCTTTGCCAGCGCCATGTTACTGTTTTTTACGCCTCTGCGCAACACAAAGCTCTTCTAGCGCCAAGTGCTTGTCCGCTTGGCGCCCGGTGGGCGCAGATGCCCCGGCGCCGATTTACTGTTGTTTAGCGCCCGAGTGGCGCAGAGATGCCCTAGCGCCATTTTCCCCGCTCTGTGTGGGCCCCAGTAGCGCGCGCAGTTGCCACAGGGCGCCATTTTGCGTGCTGTTTGGCGCCTAAGGTGGCGTAGGTTGCCCCCAAGCGCCAGTTTCCCAGGTATTGTGCGCCCAGTGTGGCGCAGGTTGCCTCAGGGCGCCATTTTGCTGTCTGTTTGGCACCCAGTGTGGTGCAGGTTGCCACAGGGCGCCAGATTACTGTGTTTTGTGCGCCGAGGGTGGCGCAGGTTGCCCCCAGGCGCCATTTGCTTGCTTTTTGGCGCCCAGTGTGGCGCAGGATGCTGCCAGGCGCCAATTTTGGTGCTGTTTGGCGCCCAAGTGTGTTCAAGTTGCTGATTTGTGTTGTTGAAGGGCGCCATATTGTGCTGCCTAGTGTTGTAACGTCGTGTGGTGTCAAATAATGGTTAAATATTTGTTGAGGTGTTGTTGTGTGTCAAAAAGGCCAAAAATGTTGACGTTGTGTTGTGAGTCAAATAAGACTAAAACTCGTGTTGTTGCTGTTGGGTCGAAAATGACCAAATGATGATGTTGATGATGTTGTTGTGCATACGTAGACTGTTGTTGCTGTTGATTGCTTTCCCGATGCGTTGTTGTTGTTGTACATGTGTCTCATACATGGCATAATGCATTACCACGTTGATAAAGGCTTCGGCCTAGAGCTCTGCTCAGTGTTGAATATGAATGCCACAAAGGCTATTTACGTTGATTGGTACCACATACATATACCCGATGTGGGTTGCATTTCATTCACATATGTCATACTCATAGTGCTGCTGCTTGTTGTTTGCTTATGTTGTTGCATGTTGGTGCCGCCCATGTTGGTTGTATTAAGATGTTGACATGCTGTGGTTATTATAGCTGCTAGTCTCTAGTATACTATCTATCATATGCTTTTTATGTTGTTAGAGACTCACCCTTCTCTGTTGAATGTTACCTTTTGTGGTAACGTGCAGGTACACGCTAGTGAAGGGCTTCTCTTCCTTCACCTATCGAGTCAGTGTCGTTTGCTCTGATACGTAGCACCTGGGGAAACGAACACTAGTTTATTTGTTGTCTTATGATTTCTAGACTACTTTTTTATTAAGTTATTGGTTTTCTGGATTGCATGGCGTTGAAATGATATTAGGATGTGCTGCGTATCTTATTTTCGTTAAAAGGAGAACTATGTTGTTGGTTTTTGAGGGGCCGTTTGGCCACACGTTGTTTAAGTTTTAAAATGTCGTATGTGACACTCTATTGCCTGTTTAGATTCAATTTCCGCACTCTGATAATTAAATAAATTGAACGGGTAGATTTGGGATGTTACACAAATGGTATCAGAGCAGCAGACCTCTCCCAATACGGTGTGGTTCGGGGACGAACCAAGCGGAAGTTGGTGGGCATGTGACATCCGGGGCTGACGAGGGCGGGGAGTGATCGCCGGTGCCCAAAAAGGTGGCATGACAAAGAGCGGCTCCTGGCAGCTTCAAAGCGAAGGGGCGCGTGAATGAACCGAATGCGCACTAGAATGAGAGGGATCCCGAAGTTGTGCAGGTATGGGACTATACAGTTGAAGGAAGGCTTAAAAGAATTGATTTGGACTACCTATACCAACAATGTGCATCTTCTTTTCGGGAGCCCATCCCATAAGAACTCCATAGTTAAGCGTGCTTGGCTTGGAGTAGTAGTGGGATGGGTGACCTTCTCGCGAGATTTCGGAAAGCATGCAAGTGTGGACAAAGCATCTTTGAAAAGACTCGTGTTGGTTCGTAGAGGCGATCGGCGATTAGAAGCGATGCAGGATGTTACAAAAATGGTATCGAGCGATTCGATGCAATCAGGCCAAAACGTCGAGTCGTAGTGTCTTTAGTACTAATTGTTGTATATGTTGCAGTGATTAGCTGAAATGGCTGGACAGAATGATGTTGCTATTGTTGCTGCTTTGGGTGCTATGGCTCAAGCTCTGGAGAACAATCAACAGAATGTTGGCGAGCATGTTGGGTCTCGCAGTCTGGCTACTTTTCAGAGACAGAATCCGCCTACATTCAAAGGCAAGTATGATCCTGATGGTGGACTAGCATGGTTGAAAGAGATGGAGCGGATCTTTCGGGTGATGGACTGTACTGAAGCTCAAAAGGTCCGGTATGGCACACACATGCTGGCTGAGGAGGTTGATGATTGGTGGTTAGATATGAGGCAGAGACTGGAAACTGCGAATGAGGAGATTACTTGGGCAGTGTTCAGTAGGGAATTTCTGAGAAAGTATTATCCGGAAGATGTCTGGGGCAAGAAGGAAATTGAGTTCCTAGAGCTGAAGCAGGGAAACATGTCTGTGGTTGAGTATGTTGCCAAGTTCATTGAGTTGGCAAAGTTCTATCCGCACTACGATGGGGTTAATGGTGAGTTTTCTAAATGCATCAAGTTCGAGAATGGGTTGCGACCTGAGATCAAGAAAGCTATTGGGTATCAAAAGATCAGTGTCTTCTCCGACTTGATTGATAGCTGCAGGATCTATGAGGAGGACAACAATGCTAACTATCGGATTATGAAAGATAAGAGGAGCAATTTTCCAAGCCGTGGTAAGCCATATGAGGTTCCTGCTGGAAAGAGTAAACAGAAGGTTTTTGCTGGCAAGAAGCCAAGTGGGGGAGATGCTCCTGCTGGCATCGTATGCTTTAAGTGTGGAAAAGCTGGTCACAAGAGTACAAAGTGTAAACCGGACGTGAAAAGGTGTTTCCGCTGTGGTAAGGAGGGTGAGTATATAAGAAGATCGGTGAACGTTATAGTGGACTTTTTGAGTCCGGTTTAGAAAGTGTTTCCACTTAGTTGTAACTCGGAAAGGAGAGTTGACCACATTTTATCTTTAAAGGGAGGTCGGTCAATGTGATAGTTGACTCTTTAATTCCAGTTTACCAAGTGTTTCATCTTTGTTCTAACTCGGAATGTGGAGTTGACCACGTTAAGTCCTTCTAAGGAGATCGTCGAACGTGCTAGGGAATTCTTTGTGTCCGGTTTACCAAGTTTTTCGTATTTGCTCAAAGTCAAACTAGAGATTTGATCCCATGTTAAATCCTTCAAAGAAGATCGTGAACATGATGCTAAACTATTTAAGTCCGGATTACCATGTTTTTCGACTTGGTTCTAACTCTAAATGGAGAGTTGATGATGTTATGTTCTTCAAAGGAGGTCAGTGAACATGTTTGTGAAGGCTTTGAGTCCGGTTTAACAAGTGTTTCGACTTGGTTCTAACATAGACTAGAGAGTTGATACATTAAGTCCTTCAAAAGAGATCAGTGAACGTGATAAAGAACTATTTGAGTTAGGTTTACCAAATGTTTCGACTTGGTTCAAACTCAAAATGGTTAGTTTATAAGAAGATCAGTGAACGTTATAGTGGACTCTTAGAGTTCGGTTTAGAAAGTGTTTCCACTTAGTTGTAACTCAGAAAGGAGAGTTGACCACATTTAGTCTTTAAAGGGAGATCGGTCAATGTGATAGTTAACTCTTTAATTCCAGTTTACCAAGTGTTTCATCTTCATTCTAACTCGGAATGTGGAGTTCACCACGTTAAGTCCTTCTAAGGAGATCGTCGAACGTGATCGTGAATTCTTAATGTCTGGTTTACCTAGTGTTTCGTCTTTGCTCTAAGTCAAACTAGAGAGTTGATCCCGTGTTAAATCCTTCAAAGAAGATCGTGAACATGGTACTGAACTATTTAACTCCGGATTACCATGTTTTTGGACTTGGTTCTAACTCTAAGATTACTGAACATGATACTGATCTTTCATTATCACAAAGCTGCGCCAAAATTGGCTTGGTTCCAAGATGTAGAATCTATGTTGAATCACCATATGGCAGGGCTACAAGGACTTGGGTCTCTTTCTTGGGCAGGATATCAAGTACATGTATCTTTACCAATTAACCAACTTCTAAATGCTGGAGTAGATCCCAAAGAGATCCCACTTCCTCATGAATTTATCTTGAAACACTTGGTAGTGTTATCCTATGTCTAGGACTCAAAAAGGAATTAACAAAGTGATCTTTATTAAACATCCACCAATATAAGGATTTAAAGATCGATTTAAAAGAGGAAGCAACTAAAATTGTAGAACTGTGTAGAATAGAAAATTGAAGTTGTATATTGAAATAGAAGTTGAAATTGAAATTGTGTATTGAAATTGAAGTTGTTTGTTCAAATTGAAGTTGTTTATTGAAATTAATAGTTATTGATTTATATGTATATTATTTTTATGATAATGTACGTATATCAAATTTTAGATAATTTAGAAAGTCCCACACTCACAATTGTATTTGCTGGTTCCCTCTGAATTGTTGTTCATGCTGCAGTGCTAGGTTGATATGGCTAGGAGAGATGATGATGCTCTTGCTGCTGCTTTGCAAGCCATAGCTCAGGCTGTTGGGAACCAGCAGAATGTTGGTGAGAATGCTGGGACTCGCAGTCTGGCTACATTTCAGAGGGAGAACCCTCCTACCTTCAAGAGGGGGTACAACCCAGATCGTATACGCAACAGATCAGATACTCTTCCCTACACTCTTATTCCCCAATTAGGTATTCTAACCTGTAAGTTGTCAAAATCCCACCTGACTACTCAACACAAGAGACAACAATAATTATGGCCAGAGGCCCAACAACCCTAACACAACCATAATTAACACAACAATATCAATCTCAACAATTTATCATATATTCAACATCATCCACATCAACAAGTAACATAATCAAAACAACAAAATTCAAGTTCAACCTATTCCACAATTAATCATTTAATTCAACGTTCAAATTAGTCACTTAAACTCAGGTGCAGAAAATTCTGTAACTTTGCGCCTACTTTGGCGAATTAATTAAAATAGTAAACGACCTCGGATTTCGACAAATAAATACTTGTTGGAAAGCCACGGATGTGTAGTTTCTGAATATATCATTAAAGTTTCAAAACAAGGAGTCAATTAGTACGGTTTTTAGAAACAACCCAAACAGTTCTCTGACTAGACAGATTCTGTCCTCCTACTTCATTTCACGCTAGACTGCCTTAACCTTGACCCAATGGGACAAAACTTCAGCCCGAATAAAAGAATTTTGAGTATAGTTTCTAATGGAAAAAGAGTCGTTCAAAACGGAGTTCATTTGGAGACATAAAAGCTGCAAAAACCGAACCTACTCACAGTTGGACTCTAGAAATTTGACTCGACTTTGGAGATTCATAACTGGAGCTACACAACTCCGAATTTAACGAAACAAGTGCCAAAACGACCGGCTTTAAGTCTATTTTCGAAAACACTCAGCCACATAATTTTTGACTCAACCAAACAGTACCAGTTTTCAAAAGGCCGAAACAGTGTCCAGACACGCACGAAATCGTAAACAAGTAAAACTCATCACGATCAATTAACCAAAACTAATTATAATCATCACTTAGTTTTGCATTTCATCAAACACCAAATAAGCATAGCCAATCATGCAAATAATTTAAACACGTATGCATCATCCCCGATCTCTTTACTCTTAGGGATTTGGCTAACATGCGATTTTACAACATCCCTAGAAAATATCATGGACATATAATTTCTACTAAATTTAATTGATTTCTTACCACCAAAATAATATAACCAACACATGCTTTATAACACACTTGTTTTGATTTCAAGGCTTGATATTAGTTTAAGCAAATGAAATTAAACCTCCTTGTCAACATTTAGCAAAGAGAATTAATTCAAGTAATATAAGTGCACACAAGGTCTCGCCGTACCGTTTCACCATCAAATTTATACGCCACGTAATCAAACCAAGAGGTGACAGTTAATAATGGTAATAGCAACAACAAAGGCCACCGTTAAATCATAAATCGAACAAAATTTTCACAATTGGAATTCATAGTTAGAAGGTACTCAAAATTGTATATGTCTGTTTCTAAAACTTTGATAGTCATTATTGGACTCACCTTCACGTATCATAAAAATTCTACTTTTTCTAACCATGCATTTAGTGCAAAACTTCCTCATTTTCAAACAACACCTAACCACAACCTAATTGGTGCAAAAGCCGAAATCATGTCTCATTTTGAAATAAAATTTTAGAACAACTTGTAAACAAATTCAACACTATATTGACATCCCATTCATTCCCAATAGCACAAAATTTTTCCAAGTACCCTTTTCTTTTTGAAAATCATCGAACTCACAGTTTTGTCCAAAAAGGGGAAAACTATATGCAAACCCCAAATTTTACTATCGCACAAGCATGCAACAACATAAACAACTACCTATTAGTTCAAAATTTATTTTCCGACATAAACTCCAATGGTAAGGAAAACTAATCATTTAATTTTGACAAATCACATCATGCTCACGAAACAAGTCGAATTGAAACGTTGAAAATGTCGAACTTCAATTATGCAACTTTAATTGAGATAACGAAAATATAGCATTACACCTTATTTCATTTTGGGCATACAATCTTCGAAACAATTAAGCACAGTCAACTAAAATTCCTATACATCACAGCAACAATCAACCTATAGCAGAAATGTCAATCAAGCGCGACAATTAATCAACAGACAATACTGCAAATATTGTCCAGTGCATAACTCACCAAGGTTAGGTCATATAAAATTACTTTTTATATTCTAACAAGCTAATCAAGTAACCAATCAAATTAAAATTAGTGCATGTATCCAAATTCAATAATAACCACGAGTTATTGTCGCCTCTTTCATTGGGATGAGTATTTGGGGTGATCAGTCCCTCCTACTCATGCAACCAATTAATTAAGGTCACAAAAACTACTTCCTTTCAAATTTATCACATTAAAAGACTTTTAACGCAGTCCGAAGTGCGAAGACGTTGTCACGACTTTCACTCCTTTGACGTCGTTAGAATTCTTTTAATCACACATACCCGAATGATACAGATAACAGTCACGAATAGACAAAATCAATGCTACGACCACCAGTTACACAGTTCAGTCACATATACCTCAATAAAGCAATATAACTTTCAATCGAAATCTAACAAATAAGTCACAAGGCATGTCAATGCATGAACAAACCAACAAAGTTAACAGTAATAAACAGCAACATAATTATGATTTAGAACGAGTACCAAGACTCGAGGGTTAACAGACTCGACAACTTGGCCTGACGGACCGAACTGCTCTGATACCACTAATGTAACACCCCCTTCTATTAATTACTATTTTAATAAATAAAAATCAGAGTTTTCAAAACTTTTCCACGCACCTCAAAGAGAGTGCTACATTTCATCAAAATACCACAAAATAGCATTTAAAACTCAAACGCATCTAGTGCGCGAAATATATATCATATCAAAATGGGGCGAACCCTCAAAACCTGTCTTAAGTTTACAATAATCCAGAAAATAGTTTCACAGCACATCGGACTAAAAACTAAGTTTACCATATTCAGTACATAATCCAAATCAGTCTAATACATAAAATAAAATGGCAATACTACAATCCCCGTCCCTGGTGTTACTAATCAGAGCTGACACAAACGAACCAAAAAGGCATGAACACCTTCACTCAGTATCACCTGGCATTGCCACGAGAGCAGGAAACATAAAAGTAGTAGGGCGTTGCCACGAGAGCAGGCAACACCTTTACATAAATAATAACAAGTATGATAAGCCTTATATTAGGAAGACCACTAGTAACACAACAATTAAGGCATTTATCATTTAATTATAACATCAAATAATTAATAGTAACAGGTCAACTAGCAACACAAGTTTTTACTATGCAGGCGTGAGTATATGTATGTGTGCAATATGCATGTGGATCCATTCTCTTCACTTTGGCCGAAGCCCACTTCACTTTATATGCATGCTTTATGTGACCCCATGACAATGCATCACAACACAACACAATGCACTTGCCACAACAATTATTACTCATCACTTTTCACTTCGCAATTCCACTTCATTTACAATATTAGGTCGAAGCCTACACATCACTTTATCTTCACCACATCATCACACTTCATTTATCGGACTTCTTCACTTCCTAAGAACTAAATTCCCACCTAAGGACTATTTTGGTGCCTAAGGAATTACTTGCCACATTATGATTAAGTTGGTACTTAGAAAATTATTTCGACGTATTAGAATTAATTAGACACTAAGGGACTATTTTGTCACACCAAGGATTAATTTAATACTTAGGGACTATTTTGTCACACCAAGGATTAAATTAATACTTAGGGACTAAAAACACCACTTAGACTCCATTAGACACAACTAGGCGCCAAGGGGCAGCCATTTTGGCGCCCCCACCTAGCGCAACACGAGCACATGGCACGCAACACACTCACAGGCGCCAAGTTCCTAGCAAACTGGCGCCCCTGCACAAACTCACGCACCCAGTCACCGTGTCACGCCCATAGGCGCCACATTCTAAGGAATTGGCGCCCCACCTCCTGTACCGTGCCACACCACTAGACACAGGCGCCAAATTCCTAGTGAATTGGCACCCCTGCACCCTGCCAACCCAACACCGCACGCCTGGCAGTCCAACACAGCACACCTGGCGCCCATTTGCCTAGCAAATGGCGCCCCCCTTCTCAGCAGGAGCCCCAAACCGTGACACAACACATAGACCAGGCGCCATTTCATGTGAATTTGGCGCCCCCTTCTCAAACTCACCAACCAAATTCAACTTAACCACACTTGACTCAACAATTCCACTCTCAACTTAACAACACTCATATAGGCATTTAATCATCATTATTAAATTAACATATTTCCACATTTTCTCATATTGAGACATTTACTCAAACACATAGCATGCAATATCAACAACACATTTATTTCTAACACCAAGCATCATGATAACAACAAATCAAACACAAATACAATAACAACCACAAGATTAACACAAAATCCCCACAATTAAATCATGCTAGGGCTATTTCCTACACAACACATATCATACAACCTATTATAGATTAAATGAGAATCTCCTAACCTTGATTAAGTTAGAACCTCCAAGTAAACACCAAAAACTACAAAATGAAGCACCCCTCCTTCCTTTTCCAGCCAAAACTGTGGGTGTCCCCTCCTTGGGTAATAATGGAGAAATCAAAATGGACAAGGGTTAGGACATGGAGGCTACAACACCTAAAGGAGAAAGAAAAATGGTGAAGAATGAACCAAAGATTCACTTACCAAGCAAAACTTCAAGGAAAGTTTCCTCCTTTCCTTCCTCTTACGCCGTCTGCCCTCCTCTTCTCCTCTCTCTCTCTAATTTTTCTTTTCTTTCTTTGAATGAGACACAATGAGTCTCTACCTTAGGAACCCCTAGGTTTATGACTAGAAATTGGGCTCACTAATGGCCCTTGGGCCTTATTTACACCTCCCCAATTAAATTAATTCGCCTCTTGTAATAAAATAAATCCCATCTTACTTATCCCACTTAACTAAAATACTCACCATTTAATTACCCTATTATTATTTAAATATGACCAACTAAAATATTACTTAATTAAATTAGTCAGATAATCACTTACTTAAGTAAATTAAATACTCATCTAATTAATTTTGGGGTGTTACAGTAAGAGGTCTGCTGAGGGCAAGAAGCCAAGTGGGGGAGATGCTCCCGCTAATATTGTGTATTTCAAGTGTGGCAAGCCGGGTCACAAGAGCTTTGATTGCAAGACTGGGAGAAGAATGTGCTTCCGTTGTGGGAAGGAAGGTCATATGGCATCTGAGTGTGATCGCAAGGAGACGGTGTGTTTTAATTGTGGTGAATCGGGTCACTTTAGCTCCAAGTGTACCAAACCAAAGCAGGAGAGGTCCATTGGAAGAGTTTTTGCACTAGCAGGCTCAGAGGAGGCCAATGAGATTAGAGGTACTTGTTTTATTAATGGTACCCCTTTAGTTGCTATTGTTGATCATCGGTGCTACGCACTCGCTTATTCTTTGTTGTTTGTCTTTGAAAAGTTAAATTTAGTGTTAACTTCTATGAAGAGGGGAATGGTTATCGACACTCCAGCTAAGGGTTCGGTGATTACCTCTCTATTGTGTGCTAAGTGTCCTCTGTCGCCTTTCTAGAGAGATTTTCTCTCGTTGATCTTATTTGTTTGCCATTGGGTGGGTTGGGCGTCATTCTTGGTATGGATCGGTTAGTAGATAACCATGTGCACATCAACTGTTTCAGCAAGTCTGTGAGTTTCCTTCCTCCAGATGAGGAATAGTCTGTTTTGTTGTCTGCGGGTCAGCTGCATAAGTTTTTGAAGGAGGGCGGTCATCTGTTTGCTTTGATGGTGTAACACCCCCTTCTATCTAGTCTATTATTTTAATAAATTCGAAAATCAGAGTCTACGAAAAACCTTTAGTGCAACCACGTGAGGGTGTCACATTCAAACAACCACATTAAACTCCGAATAATAATTATAATAACTCCAAAAAGGTGATACATAGCACCATAATCCGTACGAGGATAGAGATAGTAGCAGCGGAAATAACAACCGAAATACGTAAATCTGCTTATCCAAATAAAAGTTAAATCATAACATAAACGACAAAGTCTAACTATCCTCCCCGGTGCTACGTGCTCGGTGACTCGACAAATACTAGCGAGAAGGTGCTCACGCTCACCTTCATCCATCACACTGCAGCGCGCCACACATAGGAGCAACATTCCAAGCGAGAAAGGGTGAGTCTCATTTCATAGAAAATAGTAAATAAAACAAGCAACACAATAAGACAAGCATTAGCACACCAAGCGGTACAATCCAAACACTTTCACCGCTTAATTATACACACCTGCACAACCACCGGAAAATGTAAGCAAGTGCATGATATGCACCCAACGCCAAGGGCATATGCATGTGGATCCATCACCAAAAAGGCCCGCAGGCATTCACCAATCACCAAAAGGCCCGAAGGCATTCACCATTCACCAAAAGGCCCGAAGGCATTCACCAAAATATTTTATGAGGCCGAGGCCTATTCACCAAAAATGCATATGATTATGCGACACCATGACTATGCACCATCACACCAAAACACCAAATTATGCATTAGAATGCTCACCATTAGTTTATTTACTCACCAATCATCAAGAGAGGTCATAGACCCTCAATCACCCAAAATATACTCACCATCGGCATGCATCACCATAGAAACGACCTATAAGGACTACAACCACACCCAAAAGGACTAAAGGAGCACCAAGGACTAATTACACACCAAAGGACTAAGCCACACCAAGGATCAAGTCACCCAAGGACTAAAGTCACACCTAGGAATTTAAAACACCCCTAAGGACCAATTTAACACTGGGGACCAGGTTTAACACCTAGGGACCAATTTAACATCCAAAGACCTTTTTGACATCTAAGGACCTTTTTGACATATAGGGACTATTTTGAACCCACGCCTAGACACACCTCAAGACACCTAGGCGCCACTAGCGCATTGGGCGACCAAATGGCGCCCCTTGCACAAGATAACACAAAGAAGACAATGCCGCACACCTGAGCACCAAACTCCCAAATGAGCTTGGCACCCCCGCTCTGCTCACACTCCCACCCACCACACTCGCACACACACAGCGCCAAGTTTGCAAAGAAATGGCGCCTTGCTCGCACTCCCAAAGAAGCCACACAGTAAACCTGGCGCCAATTTCATGCAGAATTGGCGCCCCCTCCCCCAGCACACACCCAAACCGTATACCAAGAAAGCCCGAGCACTGTGCTAGATGGGCTCTTGCACCCTCAGCGCCAATTTCCTGCAGATTGGCACCTGCTCACGCCAAAGAACCCACAACACCACACTACAAACAACCAGCGCCAAATTCCTCGCAATTTGGCGCCTTTGCACCTGGCCCACCCACACACCGATCCTAAACTCTCCTAAACACCATGGATTTAGTTTTGTTCAAGCCACCAATCTAACACCTATCACCCACCATCACTCCCTTATTCCACTAGAATAAATTGACTACAAACCACCTTGATATACTAACAATCATCAATATCTTCAACACCCAATTAAGAACAACATTCCTATGTAAAAGCAACATCACCAAAAATCCACTCAAGCATATCACCAACCACCTAGCCATCATTCTAAATTCTCCCTATTGTTTTCATTCAAAGTCATACTATTAACATGCTAACACCACTCAAAATAACCTTATCAATCCAATTATCACATAAAAACTCAATCCAATCATATAATCATTACATTCATCACCAAATCAATCAATCTAGCATATAAGAATTCAATCAAACAACTTCTAACACTCAATCCTATGGTTCCAAGTTTTATAAACTATTAGCCATGGAAGAGAGCCCCCTTACCTTTGTTAATAACACCTCCAAACGAAATCAACAGCTCCTATGCCCACAATTGGTTTTAAAATCTCTATCTTTCCTCCCTTTGAGCTTCAAGCTGATATCGAAGTGTGCTCCTATAGCAAGTCGATGAGGACAAATCACGAATTCCCGAGCGCGACTTAATTCCCACGTAACAATGTTTGACTGGATGCGTACCAGTAAGTATCAACAACAACGTAATCGAAGAATCATATACTGCAAATATTAAATTGTACCAGACTTATCTTATTATATATATATATATATACACACACACAAAATACATTTATTTTCTTCAAATATAGCTTATTTTCAAGGATAACCATAAAATATGGCTACTCCATGCGTTGAACAGATTGTAAAAGTAAGTGTCATAATCATTATAATAACAATACATTAATTTTGAAGCAATCCCCAAAACATTATTTTAATGAGAAAGTCCTAGCATGATCGTAATTATAATAAGGATGAAGCAATGATAGGATGCTCACCAAATTAAACGTAAGCTATCTTCTTTGACGTGATTTGCTCCAAATTAATACTACGTGAGTCTGGAAGGAAAGTTGCCACAGCATAGTGAGTCCTCTTAAGGCTATAGCATCGTAGACATGAGAGGGGGAAAGACTTGAGGGTTTTCTTTGTGGTTAGAATCGCAAATAAACAGATGAAACGGGACCACGGTTGCAGAAATAGAGGCCGGATTCGGAATCAACGGCAAAATCCGAGTGGGAAGGTGAAGTTTGGGGTTCGGTCATGGAGGGAGGAGTGAGAACGCATGGAAGGAAGGAAAAATGGTGAGGTTTGGAGTCATTGCTTCGCTGCGTAATCGCAGGGGAAGAAGAAGAATGGAGTGGGCCGGGTCGGGTTCTGGGTCACGCGTGTTCATGGGCTGCGCAAGTGTGGGCTTAAGTGATTTGCAGTGGGGGTGCGTCCAGCAGGCAACAGGGGGGTGTATGCGAGTAAAACAGTCTAAAAATCCATTTTAAATACTTTTAAAGCTCAATCTCACTATAACTATTATTTTAACACCACCTCAATAGACCAAAATAATTTTCTAAAGAAATAATATCTCAAACACTAATATTTTATAAAAACAAACTAAATATATAATAATAATAATCATATATTACAAATAGCATATAAAAATACATTTTAAAGTGATTTCAACTAATTTTCATACTCAAACCCACAATTAATTAAAATAATTTAATCCTATCAATATAAAATAATTCATAAAATAAGTACATACTAAACAGAATCACCACGAACGAGAATCGGGGTGTTACAACTCAACCCCCCAAAAAAAAATTTCGTCCTCGAAATTTACATAAGACTTGAGCACCAAAACCAAAAGATTGAATACTTCCAGATTTTAAAACATGGAAGAGGAATTGAAACCACGTCAAAGTTAAAAGAGGATTTGTCAATGACATCTGAGGGAAGGAAATAAAGGTATCAACAAAAGAGCATAAAATTGGACTAGAGTCAAAGAAAGAAACATTTAAGTTGCAAGGACATGAAAGCTAGAATATCAACAAAAATAACTTAGAGATTTCGGCACAGAGAGCTACATGATTGAATCTTGACAAATTCTAGTGAAAAGGCTTAGAAGAAGAATTGAGAGTAGAGTCTGAGGCTTTAGGTTCTCACATCCACAAAAATCATGAATCATTAGTCGCTATTAGAGTAACTAATGAACTCACATCGCAATGCAAAGTATTATAGAAACTACTCATTTCACCAACAAGCATAGAAATAAATCCCAATGATATTACATAAAGCTCACTAAAACAAAATAGGACAACACAATATAGTTATGTTATCACCACAACACAGACAACACTATAGTACAAGTTTAGACACAACAACAGTCACACAACTGACATATCTGAGAACGTAAGGATCAATTAATATGGAGATCTTACAAACTCATTATCCTCAAATAACACAGAAGTAAAATAATAATAATAATAATAATAATAATAATAATAATAATAATAATAAGAAACTAGAAGTCGTGCAAGCACAAAGATTACGATGTACATGAGTCGTACAAACACAAGACTTATTAGTAAAATAATTAAATTAAGAACATATAAACGTCAACAGAAATAGTAAAACAACTAAGAACAATTCAAAGCAACTCAAAAATATTTTCCCTTGGGTTCATAAAGAGTTAGTGACATGCTTCATAGGAGAGAAAATAGAGCATACAATACTACATCACCGATCAATTTTGCACATCGTTAAAATATAATTAAACACGAGCACAAACATCAACAGTTTAACTTTAGAAGTTTTCTTACATAAAGTTGTGTTTCAGTAAAGGTACTAGAACATCTCTAGGCCCCTATAAAAGAAAGAAATCAGATAACACAATGCAATTAAGTAAATGTCGTTTCATCGGCCGGGGGCTTCACCACATCCCACATTTAGAAAAATCGAACAATTGAGAGAAACGAAATAATTAAATAAATAAATATTGTAAAAATGTAGTTATCATCAAACGTCATTTCATCTATAATCTCACTCAAAGAAATCAACAACTATAACAATTACGGGGAAAAATTATTCTTATAGTAATCAGAATATCACAGCATCATCATAAACATCATATTTAAAAATTTACGTAACAACACATTTAAATTTTTATTGTAACAACGCATCTCAAGTTTAGCAAGCATCATGTTTTCATGCTTAGGGAACATCGCATCTAAATTGAGGAAACACACATTTTCAAAGTGGGAAAATATCACATGTAAATTTTTAGTATCAACACATTTAAAATTTATAAAAAAAAAACATCATCATTTAATTTTCAAGAACAGTAATAAAACAATCATCCTTTTTATTTACAAAAACAGCCCTATTAGCACGCCCTTTTCATTTACATAAACCGCAAAAAAAAATCCAGTTCAAAAGCAATACAAACGGCGGAAAATCAAGCTATTTGGGCGCGTGGATGTAACCAAAAACAACGATAAAAACAGAGGTGAAAACAACAGTATTTTTAGCGCAAGATAGCAAAAGATTTTTCGCTAAAACAAAGATATTTTTATTTTTATTTTTATAAAAGAAAACAGCAAACATATATCCATTGAAAACGACAAAAACAGCACCTTAATTGATGAAAACAAAGACCTATTATTTCATAAACAGCAAACAACAATTTAAATGATGGAAAACAGCAGTCTATTACTTCATAAACAGCAAAACAAAGACTCCAATGATGGAAGACAGCAGCCTATTATTTCAATTTAACCACTAACACACCATATGTCACAACTCAATTCAATCCCAATTTACTCAATTCACATGCTCTCATCACCATGTATAGGAAATCGATCCTAACCCCATAAAATCACTCCATTCGAACTTCAAACCATCATCTCATATAATTAAACACATGATAACATTAACAATTCATAAACCAACCTAAGGAAACCCCACAAAATCTATCACATACCCAATTATATTAAATCGAAACGCTCGCCCTTACTAATCAAAAGAATACATATAACACATCACATTCCCTTGGACCGACTAAACTGGTTAGCTTCTCGACTATCAAGGATCCAGCGAATGACGTGTGTAACTCAATCAGAGTCCACATATCGGATACACAAAGAAAACACACACGGTCCGGGCTAGGACCGAAACGACTCTGATACCACTTATGTAACACCCCCTTCTATCTAGTCTATTATTTTAATAAATTCGAAAATCAGAGTCTACGAAAAACCTTTAGTGCAACCACGTGAGGGTGTCACATTCAAACAACCACATTAAACTCCGAATAATAATTATAATAACTCCAAAAAGGTGATACATAGCACCATAATCCGTACGAGGATAGAGATAGTAGCAGCGGAAATAACAACCGAAATACAGAAATACAGTTATCCAAATAAAAGTTAAATCATAACATAAACGACAAAGTCTAACTATCCCTCCCGGTGCTACGTGATCGTAGCCGACTCGACAAATACTAGCGAGAAGGTGCTCACGTCACCTTCATCCATCACACTGCGAGCGTTGCCACATAGGAGCAACATTCCAAGCGAGAAAGAGTGAGTCTCATTTCATAGAAAATAGTAAATAAAACAAGCAACACAATAAGACAAGCATTAGCACACCAAGCGGTACAATCCAAACACTTTCACCGCTTAATTATACACACCTGACAACCACCGTAAAATATATGCAAGTGCATGATATGCGATTTCAACGCCAAGGGCATATGCATGTGGATCCATCACCAAAAAGGCCCGCAGGCATTCACCAATCACCAAAAGGCCCAAGGCATTCACCATTCACCAAAAGGCCCGAAGGCATTCACCAAAATATTTTATGAGGCCGAGGCCTATTCACCAAAAATGCATATGATTATGCGACACCATGACTATGCACCATCACACCAAAACACCAAATTATGCATTAGAATGCTCACCATTAGTTTATTTACTCACCAATCATCAAGAGAGGTCATAGACCTCAATCACCCAAAATATACTCACCATCGACATGCATCACCATAGAGAACGACCTATAAGGACTACAACCACACCCAAAAGGACTAAAGGAGCACCAAGGACTAATTACACACCAAAGGACTAAGCCACACCAAGGGTGAAGTCACCCAAGGACTAAAGTCACACCTAGGAATTTAAAACACCCCTAAGGACCAATTTAACACACAGGGACCGCTTTAACACCTAGGGACCAATTTAACATCCAAAGACCTTTTTGACATCTAAGGACCTTTTTGACATATAGGGACTATTTTGAACCCACGCCTAGACACCCTCAAGACACCTAGGCGCCACTGCGCATTGAGGCGGCCAAAATGGCGCCCTTGCACAAAGACAACACACAGCAAAGACAATGTCAGCACACCCAGCGCCAAACTCCCAAATGAGTTGGCACCCTGCTCCTGCTCACCTCCCACCCACCACACTGCACACACACAGCGCCAAGTTTGCAAAGAACCGGCGCCCCCTTCGCACTCCCAAAGAAGCCACACACAGTAAACTTGGCGCCAATTTCATGCACTGGCGCCCCTCTGACAGACACCCAAACCGTATACCAAAGCGGCCCGCATTCTTTTCTAGACAGTCTCTTGCACCCCAGCGCCAATTTCCTGCAGATTGGCACCTGTTCTCACGCCAAAGAACCCACAGCAACACCACACTACTGACAACGAGGTGCGCCAAATTCCTGCAATTTGGCGCCGCTTGCACTGGCCCACCCACACACCGATCCTAAACTCTCCTAAACACCATGGATTTAGTCTTGTTCAAGCCACCAATCTAACACCTATCACCCACCATCACTCCCTTATTCCACTAGAATAAATTGACTACAAACCACCTTGATATACTAACAATCATCAATATCTTCAACACCCAATTAAGAACAACATTCCTATGTAAAAGCAACATCACCAAAAATCCACTCAAGCATATCACCAACCACCTAGCCATCATTCTAAATTCTCCTATTGTTTTCATTCAAAGTCATACTATTAACATGCTAACACCACTCAAAATAACCTTATCAATCCAATTATCACATAAAAACTCAATCCAATCATATAATCATTACATTCATCACCAAATCAATCAATCTAGCATATAAGAATTCAATCAAACAACTTCTAACACTCAATCCTATGGTTCCAAGTTTTATAAACTATTAGCCATGGAAGAGAGCCCCCTTACCTTTGTTAATAACACCTCCAAACGAAATCAACAGCTCCTATGCCCACAATTGGTTTTAAAATCTCTATCTTTCCTCCTTTGAGCTTCAAGCCGATATCGAAGTGTGCTCCTATAGCAAGTCGATGAGGACAAATCACTTGATTCGAGCGCGACTTAATTCCCACGTAACAATGTTTGACTGGGATGCGTACCAGTAAGTATCAACAACAACGTAATCGAAGAATCATATACTGCAAATATTAAATTGTACCAGACTTATCTTATTATATATATATATATATATATACACACACACAAAATACATTTATTTTCTTCAAATATAGCTTATTTTCAAGGATAACCATAAAATATGGCTACTCCATGCGTTGAATGTGTTGTAAAAGTAAGTGTCATAATCATTATAATAACAATACATTAATTTTGAAGCAATCCCCAAAACATTATTTTAATGAGAAAGTCCTAGCATGATCGTAATTATAATAAGGATGAAGCAATGATAGGATGCTCACCAAATTAAACGTAAGCTATCTTCTTTGACGTGATTTGCTCCAAATTAATACTACGTGAGTCCGGAAGGAAAGTTGCCCACAAGATAGTGAGTCCTCTTAAGGCTATAGCATCGTAGACATGAGAGGGGAAAGACTTGAGGTTTTCTTTGTGGTTAGAATCGCAAATAAACAGATGAAACGGGACCACGGTTGCAGAAATAGAGGCCGGATTCGGAATCAACGGCAAAATCCGAGTGGGAAGGTGAAGTTTGGGGTTCTGGCCGTGGAGGAGGAGTGAGAACGCATGGAAGGAAGGAAAAATGGTGAGGTTTGGAGTCATTGCTTACTTTCATTGCGTAATCGCAGGAAGAAGAAGAATGGAGTGGGCCGGGTCGGGTTACGGGTCACGCGTGTTCATGGGTCAGCGCAAGTGTGGGCTTAAGTGATTTGCAAAGTGGGGTGTGCCCAAAGAGCAACAGGGGGATGTATGCGAGTAAAACAGTCTAAAAATCCATTTTAAATACTTTTAAAGCTCAATCTCACTATAACTATTATTTTAACACCACCTCAATAGACCAAAATAATTTTCTAAAGAAATAATATCTCAAACACTAATATTTTATAAAAACAAACTAAATATATAATAATAATAATCATATATTACAAATAGCATATAAAAATACATTTTAAAGTGATTTCAACTAATTTTCATACTCAAACCCACAATTAATTAAAATAATTTAATCCTATCAATATAAAATAATTCATAAAATAAGTACATACTAAACAGAATCACCACGAACGAGAATCGGGGTGTTACAGATGGCATCGTTGTCTGCTGAGAACCAAGCTATAGTTGAAGGGTTGCAAGTGGTGTGTGAGTTCCCTGAAGTGTTTCCTGATGAGATTCCTAGTGTGCCGCCAGAGAGGGAAGTGGAGTTTGGGATTGATCTTGTACCTGGTACTAGGCCTGTATCTATGGCACTGTACCGGATGTCAGCTTCTGAGTTGTCCGAATTGAAGAAGCAGCTAGAAGAATTACTTGAGAAGAAATTTGTGAGGCCTAGTGTGTCACCATGGGGAGCTCTGGTATTGTTAGTGAAAAAGAAGGATGGGAGTATGAGACTCTGTGTGGATTATAGGCAGCTGAATAAAGTAACAATCAAAAGTAAGTACCCTCTTCCGAGAATTGATGACCTGATGGACCAGCTGGTAGGTGCTAAGGTGTTTAGCAAGATTGATTTGAGGTCAGGTTATCACCAGATCAAAGTGAAAGATGAAGATATTCAGAAAATAGCATTCAGGACTAGATATGGGCATTATGAATACTCTGTAATGTCGTTTGGTGTCACCAATGCACCAGGGGTGTTTATGGAGTATATGAACCGTATCTTCCATAGTTACTTGGATCAGTTTGTGGTAGTCTTTATAGATGACATTCTGGTGTACTCTAAGCCTGAAGAGGAGCACGCAGAGCACTTGAGGTTGGTGCTTGAGGTGTTGAAAGAGAAGAAATTATATGCTAAGCCACAAAGTGTGAGTTAATTTGAATGAGGTAAGCTTCTTGGGTCATATTATTTCTGGTGATGGTATAGCTGTGGATCCACCAAGGTTGATGCAAGATGTGCGGTGTGAGAGCCAAAGTCGTTGGATCGAGATCGAAAGCTTCTTGGGGTTGGCTGGTTACTACAGGAGGTTCATTGAGGGTTTCTCTAAGCTAGCTCTTCCGTTGACTCAATTGACGTGTAAGGGAAAAGCTTTTGTATGGGATGCTAAGCGTGAAGAGAGCTTCAATGAGCTGAAGAGGAGGTTGACAACATCTCCAGTGTTAGTGTTGCCTGTGCCGGATCAACCTTTTGTTGTATATTGTGATGCTTCCAAGATTGGTTTGGGAGGTGTGTTGATGCAGGATGGGAAGGTAGTAGCTTATGCGTCCAGACAGTTGAGGACACATGAGAAGAACTATCCTACTCATGATTTGGAGTTGGCTGCAATTGTGTTTGTGCTGAAGATTTGGAGGCACTATTTGTATGGGACTAGATTTGAGGTGTTTAGTGACCATAAGAGATTGAAGTATTTGTTTGATCAGAAGGAGCTGAATATGAGGCAGAGACGTTGGTTAGAGCTGCTGAAAGACTATGATTTCGGCTTGAACTATCATCCCGGCAAAGCTAATGTCATGGCCGATGCTTTAAGTCGGAAGACTTTGCATATGTCAGCATTGATGGTCAAAGAGTTGGAGTTGATTGAGCAATTCCGTGATTTGAGCCTGGTTTGTGAAGTAACACCACAGAGTGTTAGACTGGGTATGTTGAGGATTGGTAATGATTTCTTGGTTAGTATCAGAGACGCCCAGAAGCTGGATGTGAAGCTGGTGGATTTGTTGGTTGCGGGTGATCAGGCTGTGGACGGGGATTTCAGGTTGGATTCCCAGGGTGTGTTGAGGTTCAGGGACAGGATTTGTGTTCCTGATGATGCTGAGATGAAGAGGATGATACTTGAGGAGAGCCATAGGAGCAAGCTGAGTATTCATCCAGGTGCTACAAAAATGTATCATGACTTGAAGAAGTTGTTCTGGTGGCCTGGTATGAAGAAGGATGTTGCACAATTTGTTTATGCTCGCTTAAGCGCCGTAAGTCAAAGATTGAGCACCGAAGCTGCGCAGGGTTGATGCAACCATTAGAGGTTCCTAATGGAAATGGGATAGTATTTCCATGGATTTTGTGACTGGGTTGCCGAACACTGTGAGGGGATTTGATTCTATTTGGGTGGTTGTGGATAGGTTGACGAAGTCTGCTCACTTCATTCCTATCAATATCACATATCCGGTGTCGAGGTTGGCTAAGATATACATTCAGGTTATTGTGAAGCTGCATGGTGTCCCGAAGAGCATTGTGTCTGATAGAGATCCTAGGTTCACTTCTGAGTTCTGGAGGAGTTTGCAGGAGGCATTGGGGTCCAGATTGAGGTTGAGTTCAGCTTATCATCCTCGGTGATGGGCGATGAGAGAGAACCATTCAGTCATTGGAGGATTTATTGAGGTCCTGTGTTCTGGAGCAGGGAGGTGCGTGGGATACACATCTTCCATTGATTGAGTTCACTTACAACAACAGCTACCATTCGAGTATAGGAATGGCTCCTTTCGAGGCACTATATGGTCGGAGGTGTAGGACTCCTTTGTGTTGGCATGAGTCTGGTGAGAGTGTTGTTCTTGGACTGGAGGTTGTTCGGGAAACCACAGAGAAGGTAAAATTGATCAGGGAGAAAATGAAAGAGTCACAGAGTCGACAGAAGAGTTACCATGACAGGAGGATGAGAGACTTAGAATTCCAGGCTGGTGAGCATGTATTCTTGAGGGTTACACCTATGACTGGTGTTGGGAGTGCACTGAAAGCAAAAAAGTTGACTCCTAGATTTATTGGACTGTACCAAATTACTGAGAGGGTTGGGAAGGTTGCCTATAGGGTGGCTTTGCCGCCTAATCTTTCGAACTTGCACGATGTGTTCCACGTGTCGCAACTTCGGAAGTATATTCCATACCCGTCTCATGTGATTCACATGGATGATGTGGAGGTGCGAGAGAGTCTCACTGTGGAGACTATGCCAGTGAGGATTGATGATAGAGAAGTAAAGGTGCTGAGAGGGAAGGACATTGCTTTGGTCAAGGTAGTGTGGTTGGGAGCTGCTGGTGAGAGTATGACTTGGGAGCTGGAGAGTAGGATGCGGGAGTCTTATCCAAAGCTATTTGACTCAGGTAAGAATTTCGAGGACGAAATTTCCTAAGTGGGGGAGAGTTGTAACACCCTAAATGATTTAATTAATTATGTGATTAAATTATTTAAAGTGTTGCACTATTTTTAATTATATTAAATTATAATGTGGTATTTTATTTATAATTGAAGGGAATGGTATTGGTAATTCCGGGACTGCAAGTATTGGCCCAAGAGCCCAAGCCCAATGACTTAGGCTCCTAGGATTGGTGCAATTCGCACCATTTGAGAAAAGAAAGAAAGAAAACGAAAAGAAGAGAGAAAGGAGAAGAGAAAATCGGCGCAAAACCCTAGGGAGAAGAGGAGAGTGAGATCGCACCAAGAGAAGAAGGAAGAGAAGGAGCTCTGTTGCTGTGGTTTTGTAGGTGACTCAGTAAAGAAGACTTTTCTACGGTTCATATAAGGTAAGGGTGGGTCTTGCTATATAATACGGGATATAATGGGTTGTAGGTTAGAATATAGGGGATTAATCGTTTATTGATGTGTTTTGATTGATTTTTGAATAGTTTGAATGATTGTAGAATTGTATGAATTATGAAATTGCATATGAACCGATTTGGTGTGTGATTAATTATTGAAGTGCGTAATTGATGCTGTTGGATTGATTAGAAATGTTTTTAGGATCGTATTTGATGATTGGGTTTAGGAGAAATTAAGAAATTGGGGTTTTAGGGAACCCTAGGTGCAATGGGCGCCAAATGCTGCTTTGGAAATGGCGCCTCATGCATTTGTGTGCGATGTGCGTGTGTGTGTGTCAGCCGATCGGGCGCCAAATGCCGCCGACGGCGCTGGTGCGCTCGTGACATCAAGCCAGGTGTGCGTGGGCGCCAAATGGTTGCCTGGGCGCCGTGATGGCGCCAGAGTCTTTGGTTGTGTTCGGTTCAGTGCGCGAGCGCCAATGTGGCTGCCTTGTGGCGCTGGTGTGGCGCCAAGTTTCGGCGATGTGTGTGTCTAAGTCTTTGGCGCCATTTTGGCTGCCCATGGTGCCTAGTGGGCGCGCGAGTGTGTCTTTGGGTGTGTGTGTGCATGTGCGCGCGGCATGGGGCGCCAAATGGCTGCCCAGCGCGCCGAGTCTTTGCTCGTGTCTAGGCGGGCGCCAAATGTGTACGCCCATGGCGCTGAGAATGCGCTGTGCTCGAGGCGTGTTCTCGCTTTGTGTCTTAGTTCGTGTCTAGGTCCATGCTTTTGCCCAGGGCGCCAGTTGTTGTGTTCTTGGCGCCTAGTGCCTCGTGTTGCCTGAGGGCGCCATTTTGCTGGTGTTTTGGCGCCTGTGTGCTAGTGTGGCACATGGGGCGCCAGTGTGTGGGAATTTTGGCGCCTGTGTGCTGTGTTGCACAGGGGGGCGCCAGATTGTGGGGTTTTTGGCGCCTGGTGTTGCCAAATTGTGTCTTGTGTGTTGTTTTGGTCCCTAGGTGGTGTTTTGGTCCTAGGTGTGCTGTTTTGGTCCCTAGCTGGTGTTTTGGTCCCTAGGTGGTGTTTTGATCCTAGGTGTGCTGTTTTGGTCCCTAAGTGACAATTAGGTCCTTGAGTGAGGTTTTGGTCCTCTGGTGGAGTTTAGTCCTTGGGACATAATTATAATGATGAAGTGAATGATGTAAAAGTGATGATGATGTTATTGACGATGATGCCATGGGGGCTAAAACCAAAAATTGACGATGAATTTGATTGTTGGTTGTTCATGGGGTCTGATGCATACATATGCATTTATTGATGATGATGCCATGGGGGCATGAGCCATGGGGGCTAAAACTATTGACGATGAATGGTACCACATGCATGACTGCATTACATTGCATCATTCCTCATAAATTATGCTTGAAGTGAATGTGACTGCTGTGGAAATAACTTATGATTTTTTGCCTTCTATAAACTGATTTACTGCTTATTATGACATTTATTATATAGTTTGAGACTCACCCCTTTCTGTTGTTGTTTACCACAGGTAGCCATGAGTGAAGGCTTATCCCCTTCACTTTCCCCGAGTCGGTCTGCTCTGATACGTAGCACCTAGGGGATGGGTTTAGTTTCTAGCTGTCTAGTCTGTGCACTGTTGAACTGTTATATTATGAGATATTTATATGTTATTAATGAGACTGTTGTGTATCTCTATGAGATTGTACTTATTTCCGCTGCGTAATGTATGGTGTTTATTTTTCCTAGTGCGTGGATTTAATTAATAAAGATTTGAGAATTTCATCCTTTGAATTGGTGTTACGTATTCTTTGATTAAAGAGATGTCTATTTTATTTTGTTGTTGATTTTAATGAAGTAAGTGTAGCATCGCATTTGGATGTGTTAAAGAAATAAATTTTTAAAACTCTGATTTTTATTATAAATTGCCGGGTAGAAATGGGGTGTTACAGTCCCTTGCGGGGATCCCCATTTGCGGATAGAAATTGCCACCCCTAGATGTGAGGCATGTCAGCTGCACGGACCAATCTAGAGGGTGCCGGTAGACGAGCTTCATACCATTGTTAAACCATGGCCATTTAGAGCATGGGCCATGGACCTCATAGGGAAGATATATCCCCCGAGCTCAAAGGGTCATAACTTCATTATTGTGGCAACTGATTACTTCACTTAATGGGTGTAGGCCATGCCCCTAGCGAGCGTCAACCATGTCACGGTGATTAGGTTCATAGAGAACCAAATCATCTACAAGTTTTGTATCCTTGAAACCATCACAGCCGATCAGGGAACGATGTTCACCGAAGAGCAAATGGTGGCCTTCCCAAAAGAGTACGACATCAAGATGAGGAATTCATCGCCGTACTACGCACATGCCAATGGATTACAAGTCTAATGGTGTCTTGTTAAGTCTAATGGGACGCCTGGGAGCTTGCATGTCATCCCACACACCCCTAACCGCTACTAACACCCATCAATCACATTCCACTAACTCCTCACATCCCCCCACTACCATTAACTAGCCAAACATTACCATTAGCCCCCTCATTCACTTCCCTCACTCGAAACCCTCAATAAAATAGTTTCACTCACAAATTCTCTTAACCTTCATCTTCTACCTTGCGCAAAAATCTCAATTTTTCTGCAACAACAACAATCATCAATGGCTAAGAAGCAATCAACATCAAAATCATCAGGAAACGGTGTGCATCATCACAGAAATCAAAGAAGAACGAACACAGTGCACCTGCACTCATGACTGAAGCAAATGCACATTTGTGGAAAATGCAATTGTTGTCAGAGAGAGGATATATACAATGTTCAGAAAGCCAATACATCCTTCATGTCCACTGTAGCCAATTTGCACTGGGAAAACTTTGTGCTACCAAGAGGACCTTACATTGAGCAAAGTGTCAGAGAATTCTATGCTGGGATTATGGAAGAAGAAGGAGTGTAACCATCCTACATTTCGATGGTTAGAGGTAAGAAGGTTAATTTTCATCCGAAAAAGCTTAATGAGCATTATGTTCTATTGTATAATTGGTATGAATTTGAAGAAAAGGTAGAGAATGCTAAGAAGAATGAGATGGTGAGAATAAAGAATAGGATAGCAGAGGAAGGGGCTGTGTGGGAAAAATGCACCAATACTGAGTTCAAATTAAGGAGTACTTACATGATTATGGAATTATGTAATTGGCATCTTTTCATTGCTGCATCAATTCTTCCAACATCACACACATACACACTGTTCCGGTCTGGGCTCAAAGCCCAACCCGGATTTTGGGCCCAACTTAGTGGTCCAAGCACGCCGAGGAACTCACTTTGTTGTCGATCCGTGTGACATGCCTCAACAACGGCGGAGACCGCGCGGCCTAGTTAAACGACCTAGATCTTTCCTCTTCCTTGTGCACCAAAGCACTCCTTGTTCATCCTAGCGCCTATAAATAGGCCTCTACCCCAAGCAAAAGGTACACAATTCATTTCTCCTAACTCCTCCTCATTATTACTTCCCTCTCTAACTTGAGAGTCGGAGTATCTTTTGCAGGTACCACCACCGCCGGCCTTGGCCTCGGATGAAGAGCCACCTCGGGCACCTCCACCTCGGCTTGAAGATCTACCTCGGCCAACCGATCTACCACCGCGAGGTATCTTTCTCTTCTTCTCTTTAGTTCAGGTACGAACAATTGTGACCACGGTGGGAGTTCTCTCCTCTCATTCTCTCATGACGGTAAGAATCTGCAAGTCAGATCTTGCATTATTCCATGCCGAGGTCAATGTTCGAGCATCGTGATCTACTCTCGTTCTTGCAATTATCCATCAAGGACCTCCTGAATTTCCTCTCGGTGGTGCCGGTGGAAATAAGCAATATTCACCTAATATTCATAAAAGTTCCACAAGATTGAGACATCTGATCTATGACGGTATGAATTTATTGTTGATGGATTGCGAGCGCTGTTTCATCATGTCGGCATCTAAGTCGTTGAATCTCCTCAATTCAATAATCAACCACATCAATAATCAACATCACCAATTCAATGATTCGATGGATAATTCATACAAAGGCTGCACCTGATTTCATCACTATCATCGGTTCAAGAATTCAATGGATAATTCATCCATCTTCCACATCTTATTTCAGCATCAATTCCATCTATTTGCTGCACATATATTCGCCTAATTTCATCTAATTTATATTTATCTAATTCCATCTAATTTCATATATATATTTGTTGCATCAATTTCATCTAATCTCTTCTAATTTGAGCACCGCGAGCAACTCGATTTCGGACAAGGATCAGTGTCGTCGACAATGCGAAATCACGATCGCGTGCAAGTTCGATCCAGCACCGATAAATTTCCGTTCTACATTTCTTGAAAAATCCAAACAAGATTTGATGAAGATCTGATTCTCAAATTACAAGATCTGGAAATCCACAGCCATCAACTGAAATCGCCCAAGAACCACGAGAATCAAAGGTCCAGATCTACTTTAATCGAAGCTCCTTCGACAACAACAGTGGATGCGGCCAACCTCACCGCCATGCCTTTCTCAAATCCAAGGTCTGTACGATTGGCAGTGATCGTACCTTGACCAATGAAGTGTTGAAATTGTTATCTGTTGACTGGGCCGGTCGTTGAATATGGGGAAGGACCGGTCTTGGCTTCACGCTGAGCACCTCGGGTGTTACCTGCAAAGACACTCCGACGATCAAGTAAGGGGTCGCTCGGGCAGATAACACAAGGTAAGAGAACGTACCTGATGCCATGTGTGAATGGCATATATATACTGTAGAGTCCCGACCGTTAGCGAAGTTTTCGGCCGGCTCGCGAGAATTGCGGTCCAAGCAGCGTGTTTGGGCCGTTTAAGTTGGGTTGGGCCGACGTCCCAATTGCTGTTGGCAGTTCTTGTAATTGCTGATACACCCAGGAACAGTTACCCCCCAAGCCTAGGTCGCTTAAGAGCGGGCTGAGGCTTGAATCGCTGCCCCGTGGTAGCGTTGTTTGAATATGTTTCAAATGATGGGACGGACGCGCCGCTTGCTCTCTTGATTGGGCGGTTTCGACCGCTCGCAAAACCGCCCGCCGTCTTGTGCGACGATTGGTCTTTTCACCGACATTTATGACATGACGTTTGGTGTCTCCGAGGTTGTCCGGGCGCTATTGGCGAGAAGGTGAAACGTTGCGACGCTTCGCCTCCGGTCCCCTTTTCGCGCTTGGAGTCCGCACTATAAATACCCTTTCGCGGAGACTATTCCTCACACTTCGCGCGAATTGCTCTGCCGCGACCGACTTGTCTGCGCCGACACCGCATCGTAAACCGCCGTATTACTCGTATTTGCTTTCGCGACCGATTTTCAACATCTGTTTGAGGTATGAATCGATTTCTGTTTTTGCTTTTTAACTTTCTGCAATACGCCTTGAATATATTGTTCCACGCCTTGTGATAGGGGGTGTCAGGTCTGGGGACGGCCAAGTCGCCCCCTGTCACGAGTACTCTGCCCCCTGTCACTTGTACTCTGCTCGGAGTCATCTCAGCTATAAAGTCGGCCAGCACCTGCGCTTTTGCGACCGATCTAGATTCAAACTTAATCCCAAACTCACTGAGCTCTACTGCCCACTTTATCATTCGTCCCGCCAGGTCTGGCCGATGGAGGACTTGCCTGATTGGCTGATCGGTCCTTACCACGACCTGGTGGGCCACAAAGTAGGGTCTTAATCTTCGAGCAGCCACTAGAAGTGCAAGGGCAAATTTTTCTATTTTCTAATACCTCAGCTCGGGCCCTTGCAGTACCTTACAGATGAAATAGACCGGATTTTGCTTTAGGTCGCTTTCCCTGACTAACACAACACTCAAAACTTCTTCTGTTATCGCCAAGTATAAATCTGACATTTCGCCCAGCAATTGCTTGGTCATAATTGGTGGGTTAGTCAAAGCTTCTTTCAATTCCTCCAATGCTCGTGGCATTGGTCTGTCCCACTCAAAATCTATATCTTTCTTGATGAGTCCGAGCGATGGGAAGCGACTTGCGTGCCGCTTTTGGTATGAATCGGATAGGCAGCTACCATCCCGCTCACCGTTGGATTTCTTTTTTTGGTCTTTGGCGGCATGTATGGCGACCGCCTCTACACTTCTCGGGATTTGCTTCATCCTCTTTCGGTTAATTTAAAGCCCAAAAATCTGCCGCCCTCACCCCAAAGGTACACTTCTCCGGATTCATGCGAGTGAATTTTTCCTAGCTTCTTCAAAGATTTCCTCGTGTCGTTCACATGATCTGGAGCGGTCCCACTTTTGATGATCATATCGTCCAAGTACACCTCAGATATTCGACCGATTTGCCTCTTGAAAATCTTATTCATCATTCGCTGGTAAGTCGCTCCAGCGTTCTTTAGGCCGAAAGGCATCACCTTGTATTGAAAATTGCCTCGATCTGTCATGAAGGCTGTCTTGTGTCGATCGGGTGGATACATCGTAATCTGATTGTATCCTGAGTAAGCGTCCAAAAAAGACAATAATTTGTAACCCGAGGCACCATCGACCAATTTGTAAATGTTGGGCACGGGGAAGGCATCCATCGGGCATGCCTTATTCAGGTCGGTGTAATCTACACACATTCTCCACTTGCCATTCTTCTTTTTAACCAACACGACATTGGATAGCCAGGTCGTGTACTTGATCTCTTCGATGAAGTCGGCCTTTACGAGGTCCTCAACGGCCTTTGCAGCAAATGCTTGAGATTTTTCCTCACTCTGAGCTCGTCTTCTTTGAGCGACCGGCTTAACCCCTTCATCGACTGAAAGTTGATGGCAAGCTACTTCGACAGGAATGCCGGGCATATCTGATGCCTGCCATGCGAACAGGTCAGCATAGTCTTTCAAACATTGCACAAGGTCTTGCTTCACCTGCTCTGGTAGGTCGCTACCGAGCTTAACTGTCTTTGTTGGGTCGTCTCCCAACTGCACATCTTCCAATTCCCCATGAGGTTCTGGTCTTTTCAACCTGTTCTTTAGCTCTCGGGCTAAGTCATCGTCGTTATCCTCTGGGTCGCTATCTGGATCATAACGAGCATCCAAATCAGCGAGATTGACCTGGTGACCTTCACCAGTGCTTTGAGAATTTGGGCCACGATCTACCTCATCACAAATTTCTTGATATAAGTAGTGGCTCTGCCTTGCCGCCTCTAGGTCGGCCGCCAGGGTAACTACCTGGTCGTCCTTACTGTAGAATTTCATCTTCAAATGAACCGTCGATGCTACGGCCTCCAGCTTGCCCAAAGTCGGCCTACCAATAATGCACCGTAGTAGCGGATTTGATTGGGAGTACAAGGAACGTCGTCCGGACCGCCCCTGTCTGCAGTGCTTTCTCGATATCATCACCAAACGTAACCAAGAGCTCGATCGTTCCCAATGGATAGGTAGTCGCTCCATTGAAACCTGTCAGAGGGGTAGGCTCGGCCTGGGGAATTATCTCACTTCGATCAACCTTTAATTTGTCGATCAAATCTTCGAACATGATGTCGGCCGAGCTACCTTGATCGACCAGAATTCTTTGCACTTCCGTGTTGGCCATAATTGCTCTGACTACCAATGGGACATAACTGTTTGGCCTACCATCAAGTAGGTCGCTATCCCCAAATGAGATGGGAGGTCTATTCGAGACCGGTGGGACTGTTGACGTTGAACCGACCATTAGAAGTTCGTCCCATTTTCTCTTGGTGGCTTTGTTGGATTCCCTACGATCCAACGGATTTCCACCATGAATAACCATTGCTACGTTGCGGCCTTTGGACCGTCGAGTGTCTCGATCTTCAGACCGGTCTTTATCTTGGGTGCTCGTTATGACGAGAGCACCCTTTCCTCTGTCTTGATCATTCTCCTTCGTCTTCTCTTGAGGTCGGTCGTCTTCCTCCGACCTCACATATTTGCCCAACTTGCCTTTCTGAATGAGTTCTTCAATATCGTCTTTGAGGGCCATACAGTCATTAGTATCATGACCCTTGCTTTTGTGGTAACGGCAGTACCTTTTGATCGGTCGTGCCCCTTTCTTGAGCACGAGTGGATCGGGCCGCTTTACCCCCACAAACTCATTGTTCTGGCACTCACTGTAGATTTGTGCAATAGAGGTGTTGAGACGAGTGCGATGATCAAACTTCTTGTCTCTGAAATCAGGCTGGTTGTCTCGGCGACCTTCGCGACCTTTAGCTGGTCTGTCTTGCTCTTCTTTTGGTCGCGCACGGGCGGCCTTTATTGCGGCTAAAGTTTCTTCATACGCCATATGAACGTTGGCCCTTGTTAGGAAGAAGCTGAGATCTTGATAATGGTTCAACGTGAATTCCTCTACGAACCTGTGGTCCGGTCGAATACCACGCTTTAGATACTTCAATTTGTCTTTATCTGACAAGTCACGAACGGACTCGGCCTCGGTATTGAACCGGTCGATGTACTGTCTCAGCGTCTCATTATCGCCTTGAACAATCGTGTCCAAGTGTTCTTCATATCGATATTGGCAGCGGTTGGCCGTATAGTGAGATAAGAAGATTCTGATCAAGTCTTGCCATGATGAGATAGTATTGGGGCGAAGTGTCTCCCACCATTCTGATGCTCGGCCGTCCACCGACTGAGGGAACAGCCGGCACTTCATGGTCGAGCCCAATTCTCTGTAACTGCAATAATTATTAAAGTACCGGAGATGCTTATCTGGGTCGCCACGACCGTCAAACTTATTCAGATTAGGTGGCTTTCTCAGGTCTCTTGGAATCTTGTAACGCCTGATTTCTCTAGTAAATGGGCCGTGACCGTTCTGAATGTCGTTCGACCCGAAGGGTTGCATAGCGAGGCATGCCTCGTTGCCTGACATTCCATAGAATTCTCCGGACGGGCCAAATGGCGGAGGTTGAGGAGGCCTTCTGGGTCGCTCGCTTTGACCTCTTCTTGGCCGCTGCGAGACGTCCCTTATTCTTCCATCCCGATAATCTTCCAACTCTTCACGAGAATCCCAGGACCTGCTTCTCGACCGACGTGAACCAGACGACTCATTAGAGGAGTACCTGGTAGGCGAGCGACCGGTATCAGGACGGTAACTCGAGTCCTCATATTCATCATAGGATAATGAACGGCGTCTGCGCACGTTCCTGCTTGGGGGCGACCTACGTGCCCTTGTTCGTCGCGCTGGAGACCGGTGGGTGGTGCTCTCTCGGCGAGAAAGGCTCCTTCGAGGAGGGGCGGTGTGCACGCCGCGTGGGTCGGCGTCGAGCGTATGTTCTCCGTCTTCCGCTTACGCCAGCGCCCGAAATCCACCCTCTTTCGTAGCGAGAGATCAGCTCGTCACGGTCTGCAATGATCTGGTTCTTTCTTTGAAGGATCTGCAGAACGGCCTGAGTGACATGTTCGGGCAATGGCTCTTCAATGCCTGCCTCCATCAACTCGGGCGGTAGTTGGGGTGGAGCGTGCGGTTGTACTGCTCTCCAGATCGGTCCGCGACCGCACCGAGGGTTCTTGTCGCGATTCCTCGAGATTCATGAATCGTTATCGCGCTCGCCCTCCAGTTTGCTTTGTTGAGGATATTGCCGGAGGGGTTGAGCCGAGATGAGGCCCGCGTGCAGGGCGCGGTCGCGCGGGAGCCATGAATGGAGTAGGATAGCGCTCGGGTCTCCCATCGTGGTCGCCAATTGATCGTACCTTGACCAATGAAGTGTTGAAATTGTTATCTGCTGGCTGGGCGGTGCGTTGAATATGGGGAAGGACCGGTCCTGGCTTCACGCTGAGCACCTCGGGCGTTACCTGCAAAGACACTCCGACGATCAAGTAAGGGGTCGCTCGGGCAGATAACACAAGGTAAGAGAACGTACCTGATGCCATGTGCGAATGGCATATATATATCGTAAGTCCCGACCGTTAGCGAAGTTTACGCCGGCCATGCGAATTGCGCAGTCCAGCGGCGTGTTTGGGCGTTTACGTTGGGCTGGGCCGACGGCCCTATTGCTGTTGGCAGTTCTTGTAATTGCTGATACACCCAGGAACAGGCAGTAAAGCGTTTCTCAACTTGGACTCACTCCGAGGTCTTTCCCCACTGATGTGAACTCGGCTCGGAACTTGTGAGCTTAACCTTGGGACTCATCACCAACTTTAACTCGGGTCCGAGCTCCGTTTCTCTTGGTCGTGCTCCGCGGTGACCGACTTGAGCACTGAACCTTAAGGTGGACCGCGCGATACTCACTTCTCTTTGTTGGTCAAGATGATGCTCACTCTACGCAAGAAGTCACGCTTTCAGCCTTAAGGTTCAGTCAAGATGAAAGCGTGACTTCTTGCGGATCAACCTCGGCCTCGCATCAATAGCTCTTGGACCTAGACAAAATCAATAGCTCTATGGTTAACATCACTACATCGGTCAATAGCTCTATGGCTAAAATCAACCTCAATCAATAGCTCTATGGCTAACATCAACACATCAACCACTAGCTCTATGGCTAACATCAAACCCATCGACCACTAGCTCTATGGCTAACATCAAACCTATCGGTCACTAGCTCTATGGCTAACATCAACACATCGGATACATCGACACCAAAATCGGCCTCCCTCGCATCATTATCTCAGTCAAGTTCCAGATCAACCTCGGCCTCATCTTAACTTCTTCAGCTGGGCTTCAGATCAACCCCGCCTAGGGATCATTATCTTCAGCCAGGTTCCATATCAACCTCGGCCTCATCTTATCTTCTTCAGCCGGGCTTCAGATCAACCCCGGCCTGGGATCATTATCTTCAGCCAGGTTCCAGATCAACTTTGCCTTCGCTTATCGCCTTCTACCGGGCTTCAGATCAGCCTCGACCTCAGTCTCCTCTCTTCGGTCAACTTTGTAACACCCCCTTTTCTTATCGGTAATTTAATTTAAAAATCAGAGTTCGAAAATCGTTTTTCTTTTAAAAAGATACATCCTCAAGGGAATGCTACGTTCCCCAAAACATCACTTTTATTCTAGTCAACAATACTTTTCACAAATAAATATAATTGCGTGATACATAGCACGACTTCAATAGGGCGAACCCTCAAAACATCGGTTCCTTAAGTAAGTCCTACATCACCAATATATTTAAACCTAACTTAACAATAACAAGACAACTATAACTACTCGTCCCCCCAGTGCTACGCCTCAGAGCAAGACGCCACAACCAGACTGAGGAAGGAAGACCTTCGCTCGAATCACCGCACGCGTTGCGACATAAGAAGCAACATAGAAAGCGAGAGGGTGAGTCTTTAACACATATAATAGGATGTATGATAAACGCCATGTTAGAGGAAAACAACTAGAAATACCTAGGCTCAATAAAACAAACACACATCATCCAGTTATAACACCTCAACTCATAATCAACAATAAACATCACCAATCACATGAGTGTACGCATGAATGCAACCCAACACCAAGGGTATAATGCATGTGGTACCACCACCGTCGCTATTTTGTCTTTCGGGCACAAATGTCGCTTTGAGCATAGCTCCAAGACCGCAGCCTTCGTCGCAATAATGCATATGGCATGCATGAGACACCATGTACATCACCTCGGGAAACAATCAACAACAACAATAGCCTTTCGCCGCAAACGTCGCTTTGAGCATAGCTCCAAGACTGCAGCCTACATCGTCGCTTCACCGTCGTCTATTTCACCTAGACAACATCAATAGCTGTATGGCTAACATCACTACATCAGTCAATAGCTCTATGACTAACATCAACCTCAATCAATAGCTCTATGGCTAACATCAACATATCGACCACTAGCTCTATGGCTAACATCAAACCCATCGACCAATAGCTCTATGGCTAACATCAAACCCATCGGTCACTAACTCTATGGCTAACATCAACACATCGACACCAAAATCAATAGCTCTATGACTAACAACAACCTCAATCAATAGCTCTATGGCTAACATCAACACATCGACCACTAGCTTTATGGCTAACATAAAACCCATCGACCACTAGCTCTATGGCTAACATCAAACCCATCGGTCACTAGCTCTATGGCTAACATCAACACATCAGACACATCGACACCAAAATCAATAGCTCTATGGCTAACATTAACCTCAATCAATAGCTCTATGGCTAACCTTTACCTCACCGTCACTTAGGGACCAAAACGTCACCTAAGGACCAAACGTCACCTAAAGACTAAACGTCACCTAAGGACCAAACGTCACCTAATGACTAAACCGGCTTCACCACTCAGCAACTTTGACGTACTCGGCACCAAACATCACCCAAATTTGCGCCTGGCAGCAACCTGCGCCACACTTGCGTCAAAACAGCACCTCGGCACACTCACACTGCACCTCGGCACACATACACTACCCTTTGTCACACCACACTGCACTTTGGCACACCACACTTCACCTCGGCATGCCTACACTGTACTTCGGCACACCACACTTCGACACACCTACCTTTCGACACATCTACACTTCAACTTCCATATACTTCGACACAACAACTCGTCGACACCCATATACTTCGACATACACACACCTCACTTCGGTAACTACACTTCGGTATACATACTCTACACTTCGGCAACTACATGTCGACTCCCATACACTTACACTTCGTCACGTCCACACGACGACACTTACACTCCGATACATCTACACCTCGACACATACAGCTCGGTATATATACACTATACCACGACAACTACATTTCGACTTAGATACACTAAACCTCAACAACTTCACTTCAACTTAGATACACTACACCTCGACAGCTTCACTTCGACTTAGATACACTACACCTCGACAGCTTCACTTCGACTTAGATGCACTACACCTCGACAACTTCACTTCGACTTAGATACTCTACCCCTCGACAGCTTCACTTCGACTAAGATACATTACACCTCGACCACTACACTTCAGCACATACGTACACTACGCGTCAATACATCTACAGTTTGGCAACACTAGGTTCGACAGACCTACACTTCACTTCATTACATCCATACCTCGACAATACTAGATTCGACATACCTACACTTCACTTCATTACATCCATCACTCACCTCGGTACTACACTACCTCGGTTACACTACTTCACTTGACCATCAATCACCTTGCCACACTTCCTCACTTAACCATTACTCACCTCGGTACTACACTACCTCGGTTACACTACCTCAGTTACACTCCTTCACTTCACCATCACTCACCTTGGTTACACTACCTCGGTTACACTAGCTTTGACATATATATATACTACACTTCGGTACTTCTACACTTCAGCACATACATACTTTGACGCACACATACTACGACACACACATACTCACTTCAACACACCTACTCTTCTCAGCACACACATACTTCGACGCACATATACTAAGACGCGCACCCTTACGCTGACACACTTATGCTTCTCGGAACACCCTTACTTCAACTCACTATCCTTCGACACACACACCTTCGGCCTTCACAAGCTACAACGCACCTAACCCTCATCTTCCCTCTTTTCTTTGATTCTCATACTATGATCAAACATAACCCACAATTACTACAACACATATTCATTCGAATATTGTCCAACACACATCAAAATAACCACTAGGGTGACAACACCAAAAATGGCGCCCTTGTGCCTAGGGTTCCTCAAACCCATTTTCTTTTCTAGGTCTTTCATATGACCAACCATCAACAACACATACACACATCTTCCACATCTTATTTCAGCATCAATTCCATCTATTTGCTGCACATATATTCGCCTAATTTCATCTAATTTATATTTATCTAATTCCATTTAATTTCATATATATATTTGTTGCATCAATTTCATCTAATCTCTTCTAATTTGAGCACCGCGAGCAACTCGATTTCGGACAAGGATCAGTGTCGTCGACAATGCGAAATCACGATCGCGTGCAAGTTCGATCCAGCACCGATAAATTTCCGTTCTACATTTCTTGAAAAATCCAAACAAGATTTGATGAAGATCTGATTCTCAAATTACAAGATCTGGAAATCCACAGCCATCAACTGAAATCGCCCAAGAACCACGAGAATCAAAGGTCCAGATCTGCTTCAATCGAAGCTCCTTCGACAACAACAATGGATGCGGCCAACCTCACCGCCATGCCTTTCTCAAATCCAAGGTCTGTACGATTGGCAGTAAAGCGTTTCTCAACTTGGACTCACTCCGAGGTCTTTCCCCACTGATGTGAACTCGGCTCCGAACTTGTGAGCTTAACCTTGGGATTCATCACCAACTTCAACTCGGGTCCGAGCTCCGTTTCTCTTGGTCGTGCTCCGCGGTGACCGACTTGAGCACTGAACCTTAAGGTGGACCGCGCGATACTCACTTCTCTTTGTTGGTCAAGATGATGCTCACTCTACGCAAGAAGTCACGCTTTCAGCCTTAAGGTTCAGTCAATATGAAAGCGTGACTTCTTGCGAATCAACCTCGGCCTCGCATCAATAGCTCTTGGACCTAGACAACATCAATAGCTCTATGGCTAACATCACTACATCGGTCAATAGCTCTATGGCTAACATCAACCTCAATCAATAGCTCTATGGCTAACATCAACACATCAACCACTAGCTCTATGGCTAACATCAAACCCATCGACCACTAGCTCTATGGCTAACATCATACCCATCGGTCACTAGCTCTATGGCTAACATCAACCTCAGCCTCATCTTAACTTCTTCAGCTGGGCTTCAGATCAACCCCGCCTAGGGATCATTATCTTCAGCCAGGTTCCATATCAACCTCGGCCTCATCTTATCTTCTTCAATGGGCTTGGATCAACCCGGCACTGGATCATTATCTTCAGCCAGGTTCCAGATCAACTTTGCCTTCGCTTATCGCCTTCTACCGGGCTTCAGATCAGCCTCGACCTCAGTCTCCTCTCTTCGGTCAACTTTGTAACACCCCCTTTTCTTATCGGTAATTTAATTTAAAAATCAGAGTTCGAAAATCGTTTTTCTTTTAAAAAGATACATCCTCAAGGGAATGCTACGTTCACCAAAACATCACTTTTATTCTAGTCAACAATACTTTTCACAAATAAATATAATTGCGTGATACATAGCACGACTTCAATAGGGCGAACCCTCAAAACATCGGTTCCTTAAGTAAGTCCTACATCACCAATATATTTAAACCTAACTTAACAATAACAAGACAACTATAACTACTCGTCCCCCAGTGCTACGCCTCAGAGCAAGACGCCACAACCAGACTGAGGAAGGAAGACCTTCGCTCGGAATCACCTGCACGTTGCCGACATAAGAAGCAACATAGAAAGCAGAAGGGTGAGTCTTTAACACATATAATAGGATGTATGATAAACGTCATGTTAGAGGAAAACAACTAGAAATACCTCGGCTCAATAAAACAAACACACATCATCCAGTTATAACACCTCAACTCATAATCAACAATAAACATCACCAATCACATGAGTGTACGCATGAATGCAACCCAACACCAAGGGTATAATGCATGTGGTACCACCACCGTCGCTATTTTGTCTTTCGGGCACAAATGTCGCTTTGAGCATAGCTCCAAGACCGCAGCCTTCGTCGCAATAATGCATATGGCATGCATGAGACACCATGTACATCACCTCGGGAAACAATCAACAACAACAATAGCCTTTCGCCGCAAACGTCGCTTTGAGCATAGCTCCAAGACTGCAGCCTACATCGTCGCTTCACCGTCGTCTATTTCACCTAGACAACATCAATAGCTCTATGGCTAACATCACTAAATCGGTCAATAGCTATATGACTAACATCAACCTCAATCAATAGCTCTATGGCTAACATCAACATATCGACCACTAGCTCTATGGCTAACATCAAACCCATCGACCACTAGCTCTATGGCTAACATAAAACCCATCGGTCACTAGCTCTATGGCTAACATCAACACATCGGACACATCGACACCAAAATCAATAGCTCTATGACTAACAACAACTTCAATCAATAGCTCTATGGCTAACATCAACACATCGACCACTAGCTCTATGGCTAACATCAAACCCATCGACCACTAGCTCTATGGCTAACATCAAACCCATCGGTCACTAGCTCTATGGCTAACATCAACACATCGGACACATCGACACCAAAATCAATAGCTCTATGGCTAACATCAACCTCAATCAATAGCTCTATGGCTAACCTCAACCTCACCGTCACTTAGGGACCAAAACGTCACCTAAGGACCAAACGTCACCTAAAGACTAAACGTCACCTAAGGACCAAACATCACCTAATGACTAAACCGGCTTCACCACTCAGCAACTTCGACGTACTCGGCACCAAACATCACCCAAATTTGCGCTGGCAAAGAACTGCGCCACATCAAGGCGTCAAAACAAAGACTCCTCGGACACTCACACCGCACACCTCGGCACACATACACTACCCTTTGTCACACCACACTGCACTTTGGCACACCACACTGCACCTCGGCATGCCTACACTGTACTTCGGCACACCACACTTCGACACATCTACACTTCAACTTCCATATACTTCGACACAACAACTCGTCGACACCCATATACTTCGACATACACACACCTCACTTCGGTAACTACACTTCAGTATACATACTCTACACTTCGGCAACTACATGTCGACTCCCATACACTTACACTTCGTCACGTCCACACGACGACACTTACACTCCGATACATCTACACCTCGACACATACAAATTTCAGTATATATACACTATACCACGACAACTACATTTCGACTTAGATACACTAAACCTCAACAACTTCACTTCAACTTAGATACACTACACCTCGACAGCTTCACTTCGACTTAGATACACTACACCTCGACAGCTTCACTTCGACTTAGATGCACTACACCTCGACAACTTCACTTCGACTTAGATACTCTGCCCTCGACGCACTTCACTTCGACTAAGATACATTACACCCCGACCACTACACTTCAAAGACACACGCACACTACGCCTCAATACATCTACGCTTGGCAACACTAGGTTCGATGCACTCTACTACACTTCACTTCATTACATCCATACCTCGACAATACTAGATTCGACATACCTACACTTCACTTCATTACATCCATCACTCACCTCGGTACTACACTACCTCGGTTACACTACTTCACTTGACCATCAATCACCTTGCCACACTTCCTCACTTAACCATTACTCACCTCGGTACTACACTACCTGGGTTACACTACCTCAGTTACACTCCTTCACTTCACCATCACTCACCTTGGTTACACTACCTCGGTTACACTAGCTTTGACATATATATACAACACTTCGGAACTTCTACACTTCAGCACATACATACTTTGACGCACACATACTACGACGCACACATACTCACTTCAACACACCTACTCTTCTCGGCACACACATACTTCGACGCACATATACTACGCTCACACCCTTACGCTGACACACTTATGCTTCTCGGCACACCCTTACTTCAACTCACTATCCTTCGACACACACACCTTCGGCCTTCACAAGCTACAACGCACCTAACCCTCATCTTCCCTCTTTTCTTTGATTCTCATACTATGATCAAACTTAACCCACAATTACTACAACACATATTCATTCGAATATTGTCCAACACACATCAAAATAACCACTAGGGTGACAACACCAAAAATGGCGCCCTTGCGCCTAGGGTTCCTCAAACCCATTTTCTTTTCTAGGTCTTTCATATGACCAACCATCAACAACACATACACACATCACAATTTCACCAAACTGAAGCAAACACAACATCAATCACACAACAAGCAACACAAACAACTCACAAATCATCCTAGAGTCTAACCCACACATAACACTCATCATATACTCTATTATAGGTGAAAGAGAGCCCCCTTACCTTAATTAAGAACACCAGCACTCTCTCCACCAAGAATCACCGACCATCACCAACAATCAAGCTATCTCTTCCTTGCTTGAACTCTCCACGCCAAGATCTTCTCTTCCTCTCCCTTAAGCTTTCACACCTCTCTCTCTCTCTCTTACTTTACTCTTTGACTTTTCTTTGCTTTGATTGCAAATGAGCTCTCTCATCATCGACACCTCAACTTAACACATGAACATGGGCCTAATTCATGGATATGGGCCTAACTATCATGGGCCTCTATTCACACCTCCTCCATTACTTGCATTACTCCCTCTTTTAATTAAATTACCACTCACTTTTTACTAACCACCACTCCTCATTTACATCAAATACCCTATCCTTATTTTAATATAACTAACCAATATACCACTTAATTAAATAAATACTTGAATTATTTTTGGGGCGTTACAACTCTCCCCCACTTAGAATATTTCCGTCCTCAAAAATCTCATCAATTACATGAACACACCAATCCCATCAATCTTATTCCTGCTCCCAACTATCAACAATGCCTTCTTGTACACTAAGTACTAGGACATACACACCTCTCTATTCCCTTACCTTGTACCGAAACTCTATTCTCAGGGTCACCAAAGTCTCACTCGATTATCCAAACACTATTAATCTACCGTTAGGAGACTACACTATAGCAATTACTTGAAGTACTAATGCTCATCTCTTACGTCAATCTATATACAAGCTACAGACAATGCCCTCCTCATCTCTGCATCCTATTCCCTGTACTGAATTCTAATCCTTTAATCACCAAAGTTACCCACGACCACCCAGATCCTATATAGGTACTTATTCGACTACCATACTCTTAATAACAATTCTCCTACCTCAGGTTTCCCAGAAACCACATTTCCAAACTCTTTCCAAACATGCATGCTTTATCACTTCGCATGAACTTCAAACTCAAAGTGTCAATCCTTATCTTTACATCTCCCTACTATCAACCCCCAAATCAAAACACAAACATCCATAAGGCACCTAATTTTCTAAAATTAAAAGTCAATCAAACTTACACACACCACTCAATTAATCAAGTTGAAATTAGTACATATCCAAAATTTATAGTAACCACGAGTTATTGTCGCCTCTTTCATTGGGGATGAGTTATTGGGGTGATCAGTCCCTCCTACTCACGCAACCAATTAGTTAATGTCACAAAACTACGTCTTTTCAAATTTTCACATACCACACTGAAAGACTTTTAACGCTGTCTAGAGTGCGAAGGCGTCGTCACGACTCCCACTCTTTTGACGTCGTTAAAACCCTTCTAATCACACATACTTCAATAATACAAACAATAGTTGCAAACAACCAAACAAAATCTACAACAAGGTCTCTGTCGGAGATCGACAAGGGACTCTGAGACACTACGACTGGACAAACTTGGCCGGACAGACCGAACTGCTCTGATACCAACATGTAACACCCCATTTTCTTATCGGCAATTTAATTTAAAAATCAGAGTTCGAAAATCGTTTTTCTTTTAAAAAGATACATCCTCAAGGGAATGCTACGTTCACAAAAATATCACTTTTATTCTAGTCAACAATACTTTTCACAAATAAATATAATTGCGTGATACACAACACAACTTCAATGGGGCGAACCCTCAAAACATCGGTTCCTTAAGTAAGTCCTACATCACCAATATATTTAAACCTAACTTAACAATAACAAGACAACTATAACTACTCGTCACCCCAGTGCTACGCCTCAGAGCAAGACGCCACAACCAGACTGAGGAAGGAAGACCTTCGCTCGGATTCACCTGCATGTTGCCGACATAAGAAGCAACATAGAAAGCAGAAGGGTGAGTCTCTAACACATATAATAGGATGTATGATAAACGTCATGTTAGAGGAAAACAACTAGAAATACCTCGGCTCAATAAAACAAACACACATCATCCAGTTATAACACCTCAACTCATAATCAACAATAAACATCACCAATCACATGAGTGTATGCATGAATGCAACCCAACGCCAAGGGTATAATGCATGTGGTACCACCACCGTCGCTATTTTGCCTTTCGGGCACAAACGTCGCTTTGAGCATAACTCCAAGACCGCAACCTTCGTCGCAATAATGCATATGGCATGCATGAGACACCATGTACATCACCTCGGGAAACAATCAACAACAACAATAGCCTTTCGCCGCAAACGTCGCTTTGAGCATAGCTCCAAGACTGCAGCCTACATCGTCGCTTCATCGTCGTCTATTTCACCTAGACAACATCAATAGCTCTATGGCTAACATCACTACATCGGTCAATAGCTCTATGGCTAACATCAACCTCAATCAATAGCTCTATGGCTAACATCAACACATCAACCACTAGCTCTATGGCTAACATCAAACCCATCGACCACTAGCTCTATGGCTAACATCAAACCCATCGGTCACTAGCTCTATGGCTAACATCAACACATCAGACACATCGACACCAAAATCAATAGCTCTATGGCTAATATCAACCTCAATCAATAGCTCTATGGCTAACATCAACACATCGACCACTAGCTGTATGGGTAACATCAAACCCATCGACCACTAGCTCTATGGCTAACATCAAACCCATCGGTCACTAGTTCTATGGCTAACATCAATACATCGGACACATCGACACCAAAATCAATAGCTATATGGCTAACATCAACCTCAATCAATAGCTCTATGGCTAACCTCAACCTCACCGTCACTTTGGGACCAAAACGTCACCTAAGGACCAAACGTCACCTAATGACTAAACGGCACCTAAGGACCAAACGTCACCTAAGGACCAAACGTCACCTAATGACTAAACCGGCTTCACCACTCAAAGAACTTCGGCGTACTCGTGACCAAACAAAGACCCAAATTTGCGCTGGCGAAGAACTCGCGCCACATCGCACTCCTCGCACGCCTACACCGTACTTCCTAAGACACCACACTTCGACACACCTACCTTTCGACACATCTACACTTCAACTTCCATGTACTTCAACACAACAACTCGTCGACACCCATATACTTCAACATACACACACCTCACTTCGGTAACTACACTTCGGTATACATACTCTACACTTCGGCAACTACACGTCGACTCCCATACACTTACACTTCGTCACATCCACATGACGACACTTACACTCCGATACATCTACACCTCGACACATACACCTCGGTATATATACACTATACCTCGACAACTACATTTCGACTTAGATACACTACAACTCAACAGCTTCACTTCGACTTAGATACACTACACCTCGACAGCTTCACTTCGACTTAGATACACTACACCTCGACAGCTTCACTTCGACTTAGATGCACTACACCTCGACAGCTTCACTTCGAGTTAGATACACTACCCCTCGACAGCTTCACTTCGACTTAGATACATTACACCTCGACCACTACACTTTAGCACATACGTACACTACGCCTCAATACATCTACAGTTCGGCAACACTTCACTTCATTACATCCATACCTCGACAATACTAGATTCGACATACCTACACTTCACTTCATTACATCCATCACTCAACTCGGTTACTCTACCTCGGTACTACACTACCACGGTTACACTACTTCACTTGACCATCAATCACCTTGCCACACTTCCTCACTTAATCATTACTCACCTCGGTACTACACTACCTCGGTTACACTACTTAAGTTACACTCCTTCACTTCACCATCACACACCTCGGTTACACTACCTCAGTTACACTCCTTCACTTCACCATCACTCACCTCGGTTACACTAGCTTTGACATCTATATACTACACTTCGGTACTTCTACACTTCAGCACATACATACTTTGACGCACACATACTACGACGCACACATACTCACTTCAACACACCTACTCTTCTCGGCACACACATACTTCGACGCACATATACTACGACGCACACCCTTACGCTGACACACTTATGCTTCTTGGCACACCCTTACTTCAACTCACTATCCTTCGACGCACACACCTTCGGCCTTCACAAGCTACAACGCACCTAACCCTCATCTTCCCTATTTTCTTTGATTCTCATACTATGATCAAACTTAACCCACAATTACTACAACACATATTCATTCGAATATTGTCCAACACATATCAAAATAACCACTAGGGTGACAACACCAAAAATGGCGCCCTTGCGCCTAGGGTTCCTCAAACCCATTTTCTTTTCTAGGTCTTTCATATGACCAACCATCAAGAACACATACACACATCACAATTTCACCAAACTGAAGCAAACACAACATTAATCACACAACAGGCAACACAAACAACTCACAAATCATCCTAGAGTCTAACCCACACATAACACTCATCATATACTCTATTATAGGTGAAAGAGAGCCCCCTTACCTTAATGAAGAACACTAGCACTCTCTCCACGAAGAATCACCGACCATCACCAACAATCAAGCTTTCTCTTCCTTGCTTGAACTCTCCACGCCAAGATCTTCTCTTCCTCTCCCTTGAGCTTTCGCACCTCTCTCTCTCTCTCTTACTTTACTCTTTGACTTTTCTTTGCTTTGATTGCAAATGAGCTCTCTCATCATCGACACCTCAACTTAACACATGAACATGGGCCTAATTCATGGATATGGGCCTAACTATCATGGGCTATCATGGGCCTCTATTCACACCTCCTCCATTACTTGCACTACTCCCTCTTTTAATTAAATTACCACTCACTTTTTACTAACCACCACTCCTCATTTACATCAAATACCCTATCATTATTTTAATATAACTAACCAATATACCATTTAATTAAATAAATACTTGAATTATTTTTGGGGCGTTACAAACTTTCACACCTATCCACTTTAAATTCATTGTTTAGAATATTCATGTTTTACTAACATGCAAGATCCTCGGCGACACTACCTCCCGACCTATTGCAACGCCCCTCTCCCCTGATTCTGACACCGAGCTGGCCACTCGGCAGACGACGGGATGACGCGAGGCCTTCGAAGAATGTCCTCCGCAATCCCGAGCTCATACGCTCCATCGCGGGGCGCAGGCGAGGCCCACAGCGGCTCAGGTCCACAACGACCCTCATCGCTTCGCGTCGTCGGCCACTCTTGACTCGTCGAAAACCTCTGAGACGGGTGATGTAACACCCTAAATGATTTAATTAAGTAATTGATTAAATTATTTAAAGTGTTGCACTTATTTTAATTATATTAAATTATAATGTGGTATTTGATTTAATTGAAGGGAGTGGTATTGGAAATACCGAGCCTGCAACTGTAGGCCCAAGAGCCCAAGCCCAATGACTTAGGCTCCTGGGAGTGATGCATTTCGCAGCATTGTGCAAGGAAAAGGAAAAGAAAGAAAATTTGCGAAGAGAGAAGAGAGAAAGGAGAGGAGAACGGCCCACCAACCCTAGGGAGAAGAGAGAAGAGAATCGCACCAAGCAAGAAGGAAAGGAAGGAGCTCTTGTTGCTGTGGTTTTGGTGGTGTCTCAGTAAAGAAGGTTTTCTACGGTTTAATTTAAGGTAAGGGGAGTCTCACTCTATAATAGGGAGTATAATGGGTCGTATATAGGTCATAGAGTCCTTATTAGTATTTGTTGATGATGATTTGATGGTTGTATGTTGTTTTGATGAATTTGAAAGTGAAATAGAGCATGAAATCGATTTAGGGCTTAATGTTAGGGTTTTATGAATTTGATTTCGTTTTGATGCATGATTTGATGTGTAAAATGTGAAATTGAATGTGTTGGTATGATTATAGAGTGTATTGGGGTTGTATTTTATGATTAGAGTTGAGACAAATTGGATAAAATTGAGTTAGGATCCTTTAGGTACCCTAGGGCGCCAATTTCCTAGAGAAATGGCGCTCGTGGTACCGTGAGCTGATGAGGTTTACGTGTTTGTGTTCTTTGACAGGCGCGCAATTCCTAGAGAAATGGCGCTGGGTCACCGCTGTGCGAGGTGGGTGTGAGTGTGTGTGCTGTCTGGGCGCCAATTTGCTGGAAACATGGCGCCCTGTGCACTGTTCAAGTGTTGTGTTGTGAGTTTGTGCAGGGTTGGCACTGACTGGGCGCCACTTTGCTGGAGAAATGCCGCCTGGGTTACTGTTTGGGTGTTCAGTGTGCGTTGTTGTCCTTGCCAGGGCGCCAAAGTGCTAGGAGAATGGAGCCACATGCACCGCTGTGCGACCGTGTGTGTGTGTGTGCGCGATGGGCGCAAAATCTTGCCCGGGCGCGAGAATGGCGCTGTGTCACCGTTTGCGTGTGTTGTGTGTGCGTGTGTCAGGTGCGGCGCCAAAGTGGCTGCCAATGCGCTGGGTGTGTGTTGTTGCCAAGTGCGTGGCGCCAAATGGCTGCCTGTGGCGCCTTTTTGTGGCGCGCTAGGTGGGTGTGTGCGTGGGTTTCTAGGTGTGGGCGCCATTTTGGCCGCCCATGGCGCCTAGGGGCGGCGCGAGACTGTGTGTCAAGGGTGTGTGTGTGCTTGTGGCGCAAAGACAGGGCGCCAAATGGCTGCCTGCGCTGCTGTGTTGGCGCCAGTGTGCTAGTGTGTGCACAGGCGCGCGCCAAGATGTGGGAGAATTGGCGCTATGTGTTTGGTGTGCACAGTGGGCGCGAGAATGTGGGGTTTTGGCGCTGGTGGTGCCAAAGTGTGTCTTAGGTGTTTATTTTGGTCCCTAGGTGACGATTTGGTCCTGTGGGTGTGGTTTTGGTCCCTAGGTGTGGTTTTGGTCCATAGGTGACAGATTTGGTCCCTAGTGGGCTGATTTGGTCCTAGGTGTCTTGCTTTAGTCCCTTGGTGGTGTTTTGATTCTAAAGGTGACAGATTGATCCCTAAGTCTTTGTTTTGGTCCTAAAAGGGTGTTTTAGGTCCTTGAGTGAGGTTTAGTCCTCTAGTGGTAATTAGTCCTTGGGACATGAGTGTGATGAGATAGTGAATGAAGTGATTGATGATGACATGGGGGCATAAGCCATGGGGGCTAAGATGTGATGATGCCATGGGGCTAAAATGGAAATTAACAGCATGAGGTGAGAAATGATATTGACGATGTGTAATTGTGTGTGTGGCATGTTCATGGAGTCTCATGCATACATTCGTTTGCGATCGCGGCGCTTATATTGTGATACATTAAATTGCCGCGGCCGCGACGTTTATATTGTGATGATGAGGCCATGGGGCCGTGAGTCATGGGGACTCAATTGATTGATGATGATGCCATGGGGGCAAATGGTACCACATGCATGATCGCATTGCATACATTCTCATAAAAGTCATGTGTGTTGTTGGTTCTTTGATTAATACGAATAATCTTTGCTTTGTATGTCTACATGTGTGTGATACTATGATTTAATTATATACCGCTTATTATAGTCTCTATTATGTGGTTTGAGACTCACCCTTTTTCGTTGTTGTTTACCACGGTAGCCATGAGTGAAGGCTTAGTCCCTTCACTTCCCAGAAGTCGATGCGCTCCTCGATCACGTAGCACCTAGGGGATGGGTCTAGGATTCTAGTCATTTACTCTTTGTTGACTATTGAATCATTTTCTTTGATATTTCCACGTTGTATTTGAGATTGTTGTTGTCCATTGAGACTATATTCTTTATTTCATTGCGTAATATTTATTATTTATGGTGCGTGGAGTTATTTAATAAAGTGTTGAGAAATTTCATCCTTTGAGTTGGTGTTGCGTATTATAGTGTTGAAATAAGTGTAGCACTCCATTTGGAAATGAATTTTTATAACTCTGAATTTTTATTATAAAATGCCGGGTAGAAATGGGGTGTTACATTAGTGGTATCAGAGAAAAAGTTCGGTCTGTCCGGCCAAGTGTGTCTGTCATCATATTGTGTATGACCATTAGGTGTTAAATTAGTTCTCGAATTGTTGTTTATCTTTGCAGCTAGGTTGATATGGCCAGGAGAGTTGATGCTGCTATTGCTGAGGCCTTGCAAGCCATAGCTCAGGTTATGGTTAACCAGCAAAATGTTGGTGAGAATGCTGGGACCCGTAGTCTGGCTACATTTCAGAGAGAGAACCCTCTTACCTTCAAGGGGAGGTACAACCCAGATGGTGCTATGGCATGGCTGAAGGAGATTGAGAGAATCTTCTGGGTAATGCACTGCAATGATGAGCAGAAAGTCAGGTATGGTACGCATACTTTGGCAGAGGAGGCTGATGACTGGTGGTTGGAGGCTAGAGAGAGGTTGGGTATGCGCCAATGAAGGCACATTACTTGGGCCGTGTGTTCGAAGGGAGTTCTTGAGGAAGTACTTTCCGGAGGATGTCAGAGGAAAGAAAGAGATGGAGTTCCTCGAGCTGAAGCAAGGAAATTTGTCTGTTGCTGAGTATGCTACCAGGTTCACAGAACTGGCTAAGTTTTATCCATACTATACTGAGGCTGGTTCAGAATTCTCAAAGTGCATCAAATTTGAGAATGGGTTGAGGGCTGATATCAAGCAAGCTATTGGGTATCAGAAAATCAGAGTGTTTGCTGATTTGGTTGACTGCTGCAGGATTTATGAGGAGGACAGCAATGCTCGCTCTAGAGTCATGAGGGACCAGAGGGGTAAATTCCTGAATAGGGGTAAGCCATATGAGGTGTCTGCTAATAGAGGTAAACAGAGGTATGCTGGTGGTAGCAGGTCAGCTGGGGGTAAAAGGTCTGCGGATGGCAAGAAGCCAAGTGGGGGAGATGCTCCCGCTAACATTGTGTGCTTCAAGTGTGGCAAGCCGGGTCACAAGAGTTTTGATTGTAAGACTGGGGAGAGAATATGTTTCCGTTGTGGGAAAGAAGGTCACATGGCATCGGATTGTGATCGTAAGGAGCTAGTGTGTTTCAATTGTGGTGAAGCTGGTCACTTTAGCTCCAAGTGTACCAAACCAAAGAAGGAGAGGTCCAGTGGAAGAGTTTTCGCACTAGCAGGTTCAGAGGGACCCAATGAGATTAGAGGTACTTGTTTTATTTATGGTACCCCTTTAGTTGCTATAGTTGATACTGGTGCTACGCACTCTTTTATTCTTCATTATGCGTCTTTGAAAAGTTAAATTTAGTATTGTCTACTATGAAGAGGGAATGGTTATCGACACTCCCGGCTAAGGGGTCTCTGACTACCTCTCTATTGTGTGCTAAGTGTCCTCTCGTCGGTCTTGTGAGAGATTTTCTGGTTGACCTTATCTGTTTGCCTTTGGGTGGGTTGGATGTTATTCTTGGTATGGACTGGTTAGTAGATAACCATGTGCACATCAACTATTTCAACAAGTCTGTGAGTTTCTTTCCTCTAGAAGAGGAAGAGTCTGTTTTGTTGTCTGCTAGCCAATTGCGTAAGGTAATGAAAGAGGGTGGTCATCTGTTTGCTTTGATGGCGTCTATGTCTGCTGAGAACCAAGCTGTAGTTGATGGGTTGCAGGTGGTGTGTGAGTTCCCTGAAGTGTTCCCTGATGAGATTCCTAGTGTGCCACCTGAGAGGGAAGTTGAGTTTGGGATTGATCTTGTGCCTGGTACTAGGCCTGTGTCTATGGCACCATACCGGATGTCAGCTTCTGAGTTGTCTGAACTAAAGAAGCAGTTAGAAGAGCTACTTGAAAAGAAATTCGTGAGGCCTAGTGTGTCACCATGGGGAGCTCCGGTTTTGTTAGTGAAGAAGAAAGATGGGAGTATGCGTCTGTGTGTGGATTATAGGCAATTGAACAAAGTGACTATCAAAAATAAGTATCCTCTTCCGAGAATTGATGATTTGATGGACCAGCTGGTGGGTGCTAAGGTTTTTAGCAAGATTGACTTGAGGTCAGGTTATCATCAGATTAATGTGAAAGATGAAGACATCCAGAAGACAACGTTCAGAACGAGGTATGGACATTATGAGTACTCTGTGATGCTGTTTGGTGTCACCAATGCACCAGGGGTGTTTATGGAGTACATGAACCGTATCTTCCATAGCTACTTGGATCGGTTTGTGGTAGTTTTTATAGATGATATTCTAGTGTACTCTAAGTCTGAGGAGGAGCATGCAGAGCACTTGAGATTGATGCTGGAGGTGTTGAAAGAGAAGAAGCTTTATGCTAAATTGTCAAAGTGTGAATTCTGGCTGAATGAGGTAAGCTTCTTGGGTCATATTATTTCTGGTGATGGTATAGTTGTAGACCCAGCCAAGGTTGATGCAGTGTTGCAGTGGGAGAGCCCAAAGTCCGTGGATCGAGATCGGGAGTTTCTTGGGATTGGCTGGTTACTACAGGAGGTTCATTGAGGGTTTCTCTAAGCTAGCCCTTCCTTTGACTCAATTGACGTGTAAGGGAAGAGCTTTTGTGTGGGATGAAAAGTGTGAAGAGAGCTTCCAAGAGTTGAAGAGGAGGTTGACAACGTCTCCAGTGTTAGTGTTGCCTGTGCCGGATCAACCGTTTGTTGTGTATTGTGATGCTTCCAAGATGGGTTTGGGAGGTGTTTTGATGCGAGATGGGAAGGTAGTTGCTTATGCGTCCAGACAGTTGAGGACACATGAGAAGAACTATCCTACTCATGATTTAGAGTTGGCTGCTATTGTATTTGTGCTGAAGATTTGGAGGCACTATTTGTATGGCACTAGATTTGAGGTATTCAGCGCCACAAGAGTTTGAGATACTTGTTTGATCGTAAAGAGTCAATATGAGACAGAGGCGTTGGTTGTAGTCTTTGAAAGATTATGATTTCGGCTTGAACTATCATCCCGGCAAAGCTAATGTCGTGGCTGATGCTTTAAGTCGGAAGACTTTACACATAACACTTATCATATATACAATATTATAGGTGAAATAGAGCCCCCTTACCTCAATAGATTGAAGAAGTAGTACTCTCTCCACCAAGGCTTCCCGATCTATCAACAATCAGCTCCTCCTCCTTGAATTTGAGCTCTTCCACGCCAAGATTTCTCTTCTTCTCTCTAAAAACTATCTCACCTACCACTCTCTCTCTCTTACTTTCCTCTTGACTTTTCTTTGATATTTTGTTGCAAATGAATGTCTCCCCTTCGACAACATCACTTAAAGCATGCATAAGGGCTTCCCAATGGATCATGGGCCTCTAATGGATCATGGGCCTCTAATCTCACCTCTTCCATTACTTAAACACCTCCTAAATGAAATAAAACTTCTAAATTAATTACTTGACTTAATTAAAATGTTGTAAGCCTTAAATAACCCAATTAAATAAATAATTGAACTATTTTGGGGCGTTACATCGGGAACCTCCTCTAGCCTCCACCTTTGACCAGGAGGGGAGACGATGTAACACAAGAAGTTTGATAGGCCGACCCCAAGATTGAATTTGGGGACTGTAACACCCCATTTCTACCCGGTAATTTAAATCAAAAATCAGAGTATACAAAAATCATTTCTGGTCATCGTTTAGTTTAGTGTGTTATAAAATAGTGAACTGATTGACTATGGGATTACTCGGAGTAATCGATACTACTTGCAATGTATATGACCTCCTTTGCAAGGCTCTCGATGATGCCCTTGTAAATACACCAAAGAAAGAAATTCGACCTTAGTGGCGAACCACAATTTAGCCATAGTCATTCAAAGACACTAATAGTATAACATAAATCATTTTTACTAATGGAGTGTTACGCTCCTCTCTCAAAAACTCAACAATCGGTTCGAAACATGCATAGATACATAACACCATACAACACGTGGGGTAAAATCTCAGTCACGCAAATGGAAATAAACTACATCTCAAAGTAATGCTCAAAGAATCTCAAAACAAATACATATAAGGCTCAACAAGGAGCAAAACAAGCAATAATGATCTAAACCCCAACCCCTAGGTGCTACGTGATCGTGAGCGGGGCACCGACTCGGGGAGTAGTGAAGGTAGGAAGCCCTCACTCGTGACTCCCGTGGTAAACAACAACCAGAAAGGGTGAGTCTCTAACTATATAATAAAAGTGATAATACGCAATATATATATAATCATAGTTCACAGCATACTCAAACACACCAATCATCACTCAACAATATTCATGCACTAATGAGTATGTATGCAATGTAAATATGCATGTGGTACCATTTGCCCTCCGACATTCTCATCAATAATGGAGTCCTCATGACTCTGGCCCCCCGGCCGCCCTCAGGCTTCACAATTCTGGCCCTCCGGCCGCCCTCAGGCTTCACAATTATTTTATAAGCTCTACGACCGCAGCCAATGTATGCATGAGACTCCATGTACCACACAAACACAATCTCAAACAGCTCAATACACCCATTAACTCTTACCTCAGTGTCAATCTCATTTTATAGCCCTCCTGGCTTGGCCCTCCGGCCCATGCCCCCATGGCATGCTCAATCACCTCATTATAAAACTCTCAACACCATTAAGTCCCATGGACTAATCTCCTCTAGAGTACTCAACCTCACTCAGGGACCTAAACCACCATTTAGGACCAAAACAATCATCTAGGGACCAAACTGTCACCTAGGGACCAAAACAGCACCCTCTTAGGCACTTGGCAGCACTAGGCGCCATTTTCCCCACATTCTGGCGCCCGTGCAACACAAAGACTAGCGCGGTAAACTCAAAGATTTTGCGCCCCAGGCAACACACCCATCGGGCGCCACTTTTCTAGCAATCTGGCGCCCCACAGGGCAACACAGCACCTAGACACAAACTCGCATACGCTTTGAGACACAATCTCGAACACGAGCGAGACTAGGCGCCACAGGCGTACAGATTTTCACGCCCCCTGCTTGACCAGCTCACCCACACTTTCAAACCAAAAACCACCTGAGCCAAAATGTTTAAAAATGAATTTGGGCAGGTAAATACAAAATTTGGCACAGTGAAATATGCTTAGAAAAGTAAGTTTCACTCCCTGGCCCCAAAACACACACAAAATCACCCCACCGAGACATTTTTAAAGTGACACTGCAACTGTGAAAACTACTCGAGCCAAAACACTTAAAAACGAATTTGGGCAGGTGAACACAAAATTTGCACGAGGAAATATGTCCGTAAATACAAGTTTCCAATCCAAGCCCCAAAACACACACACAAACAAGCCCCACCGGACATTTTTAAAATAACACCTGCAACTGTAAAATCCACTCGAGCCAAAACACTTAAAATTGAAAGTTGGCAGGTGAATACAAAATTTGGCACGAGGAAATATGTTCGAGAAATACAAGTTTCACTCCCGGGCCCCAAAACACACACAAAACAAGCCCCACCGGACATTTTCAAAATAACACCTGCAACTGCAAAAACCACTCGAGCCAAAACACTTAAAATTGAAAGTTGGCAGTGAATACAAAATTTGGCACGAGGAAATGTGCCCAGAATACAAGTTTCACTCCCGGCCCCAAAATACCCACATTCCGGGCCTGCACAAAGAAACACACTTACCTCAGCCAACATCACATACGGTGACACAAGCGCCATTTCTCTAGGAAATTGGCGCCTGCACAAAGAACACAACACCAACACTCTGCATTCCAGATTACAGGCGCAAGAATCCTAGCACATTGGCGCCCCAAACCCCAAAATCTCAATTTTCTCAAATTCTTCCAAATCAATTCACTCAATAATCATTCCTTTCTCCGCTTTCTTCCACCATCCCCTTCAATTAAAATAAATTATCAAATTATAAATACTATTTTATATTCCATTATAATTTAAAACAGTGTAACACTTTAAATAATTTAATCAAATAATTAATTAAATCATTTAGGGTGTTACAACTCTCCCCACTTAGGAAATTTCGTCCTCGAAATTCATACCGAAGTCAAATAACTCGGATAAGACTCCCGCATCTTGCTCTCCAGGCTCCCAAGTCATACTCTCACCAAAGAGCTCCCAACCACACTACCTTGACCAAGGCAATGTCTTTCCTCTCAACACCTTCACTTCTATCATCAATCCTCACCGGCATAGTCTCCACGGTGGAGGTTCTCACGCACTCTCCACATCATCCATGTGAATCACATGAGACGAGTCCGGAATATACTTAGGAAGCGCGTGACACGTGAAAAACATCGTGCAAGTTCGAAAGATTAGGCGGCAAGGCCACCCTATAAGCAACCTTTCCAACCCTCTCGGTGATTTGAGTACGGTCCAATAAACCTTGAGTTAACTTCTTTGCCTTCAGAGCACGCCCAACACACGCCATAGGCGTGACCCTCAAGAACACATGCTCACCAAATTAAAAACTCCAAGTCCTTCCTCCTCTTATCATGATAACTTTTCTGCCGGCTGCGGGACTCTTTCATCTTCTCTCTCGATCATTTTCACCTTCTCGCTGCCTCCTAACCAACTCCGGTCCAAGAACAACACTCTCACCGGACTCATGCCAACACAAAGGAGTTACGCACCTCCGCCCATACTGATTGCCTCAAAAGGAGCCATCCCAATGCTCGAGTGATAGTTTGTTATTATAAGTGAACTCAATCGCTGGAAGATGTGTATCCCACGCACCTCCCTCTCTAGCACACAAGCTCTCAAAAGATCCTCCAAAGATCGGATGGTTCTCTCTATCCGACCATCGGTCCGAGGATGATAAGTCAACTCAACCTCGCCTTGGACCCCAAAGCCTCCTCGCAAGCTACCCCAAAACTCGATGTAAACCGCGGGTCTCTATCGGACACAATACTCTTCTAACCCCATGAAGCTTCACAATCACCGAATGTAAATTCTAGCCAACTTTGTACGGGAAAGGTGATGTTGATAGGAATAAAGTGAGCGGACTTGGTCAACCTATCCACAATCACCCAAATAGTGTCGACCTCTCTCACAAGATTTGGCAACCCAAATCACAAAATCCATGGAAATGTCTTTGTCCCACTTCCATTCCGGAATCTCCAAAGGTTGCATCAACCCCGCAGCTTCGGTGCTCAATCTTTGACTTCTCGGCAAGTCAAACAAGCATATACAAATCGCGCAAACATCCTCTTCATACTGTGCCACCAAAATAGTTTCTTTAGATCATGGTACATCTTGGTAGCACTGGATGAATGCTCAACTTACTCCTATGGCTCTCCTCAAGTATCATCTTCTTTAACTCAAAGATCATCCGAACACAAATTCTCATCCCTGAACCTCAACACACCCCGGGAATTCAACCAGTAATCCCATCGTGACTTGCTCACCAAAGAACCAAAGAAATCTACCAACTTCACATCTAACTTCAAGGCGTCTCGATACTAACCAAGAAGTCGCTCCCAATCCTCAAGATCCCCAACTGACACTCAGGGTGTCACCTCACAAACCAGGACTCAAGTCACTGAACCGCTCAATCAATTCCAATTCTCTCACCATCATAGTGACATATGCAAAGTTTTCCGACTCAAAGCATCACCACGACATTAGCTTTGCCGGTGATAGTTCAAGCCAAATCATAGTCCTTCAACAAATTCTAACCAACGCCTCTGTCTCATATTCACTCCTTCGGTCAAACAAGTACTTCACTCTTGTGATCACCGAACACTTCGAATCTAGTACCATAGAGATAAGTGCCTCCAAATTTTCAACACAAACACAATCGCAAACAACTCTAAGTCATGAGTAGGATAGTTCTTCTCATGGGTCCTCAATCTGTCGGACGCATAAGCAACCACCTTCCCATCCTCGCATCAATACACCTCCCAAACCCATCTTGGAAGCATCACAAGATACAACAAATGGTTGCTCGCACAGTGCAACACTAACACTGAGACGTGGTCAACCTCCTCTTTAGCTCTTGGAAGCTCTCTTCACACTTTTCATCCCACACAAATGCCTTTCCTTACAGTCAATCGAGTCAATGGAAGGGCTAGCTTAGAGAACCCTTCAATGAACCTCTTGTAATAACCACCAACCCCAAGAAACTCCCGATCTCGATCCGCAGACTTTGGGCTCTCCCACCGCAACACTTTGCATCAACCTTGGCCGGATCCACGCCTATACCATCACCGAAATAATATGACCCAAGAAGCTCACCTCATGCAAACTGAACTCACACTTTGACAACTCGGCATACAACTTCCTCTCTTTCAAGACCTCTAGCACCAACCTCAAGTGCTCTGCATGTTCTTCCTCGATTTTGAGTACACCAAAATATCATCAATGAAGACCACCACAAACCGATCCAGATAGCTATGGAAAATTCGGTTCATGTACTCCATAAACACCCCTCGGTGCATTTGTGGACACCAAACGGCATTACAGAGTACTCATAATGCCCATACCTTGTTCTCGAATCTTTGTCTTACGATATCCTCATCCTTCACCTTAACTGTGGTGATACCCTGACCTCAAGTCAATCTTGCTAAACACTTTAGCACCCACCACCGATCCATCGGATCATCTATCCTCGGGAGAGGATACTTATTCTTGATAGTCACTTTATTCAACTGTCTCAGTAGTCCACGCACGCACGCATACTCCCATCCTTCTTCTTTACCAATAAAACCGAGCTCCCCATGGTGATACACTAGGCCTCACAAACTTCTTCTCAAGAAGCTCCTCTAATCGCTTCTTCAATTCACCCAACTCATAAGTCGACATCCCAGCGGTGCATAGACACATGCCTAGTACTGCACAAGCTCAATCCCGAACTCCACTTCTCTCTCGGAGGCACACTAGGAATCTCATCCTAAAACACTTCAGTGGAACTCACACACCACCAGTAACCCATCAACCACAAAATTTCGGTTCTCAAGCAGACATGGACGCAATCAAAGCAAACAACCGACCACCCTCTTTCATTACCTGCGCGCAATTGCTCACAGTGACAAGAGAGCGCACTCTTCCTCTTCGTGAAGGAGAAAACTAATAGACTTATCGTATCAGCTTGATGTGCACGTGGTTATCTACTAACCACCCATGCCCGTAATCACATCTAACCCACCCAAAGGCAAACAAATCGGATCAACTGAAAATCTCGCCAAGACCGACAGAGGACACCTAGCACACATCGAGAAGTAGTTACTGGGACCCTTAGCCGGGAGTGTCGATAACCATCCCTCTCTCCATAGTAGACAATACTAAATTTAACTTTTCAAAGACAAACAGATGCAATAAAAGAGTGCGTAGCACCCGTGTCAACAATAGCAACTAAAGGTGTACCAGAGATGAAACATGTACCTCGGATATCATTAGGTCCCTCTCAACTCGCCAAAGGCAAACACCTCCCAAAGAGATCTTTCCTTCTTAGGCTTGGGGCACTTGAAGCTAATGTGACCACTTTCACCACAGCTTGAAACATACAGCTTTCTTGCGATCACACTCCGGATGCCATGTGACCACTCTTTCCACACCTAAAACATCTCTTCACTTCCATCTTACAATCAAAGCTCTTGTGACTGGCTTGTCACACTTGAAACACACAATATCGACATGGCGCTCTCCCACTTGGCTTCTTGCCCTCATGGTGCTTCCTACCTCAGCAGACATGTTTCCACCGTTATACTTGTTACCACCCGAATACCTTTGCTTTCCACTTGTCGTGAGACGCCTCATAAGGCTTACCTCGTTATGAAATTTCCCCCTCGGTCTCTCATGACCCTAGAGCGGGCATTGTTTGCCTTCCTCATAAATCCTGCGAAGAATCTACCAGATCAAGAAATACTCTAATTTTCTCGATACCCCACACCGCTTGATATCGGGCTCTCACCCATTCTCAAACTTGATGCACTTTGAGAATTCAGCCCACACTTTCAAGATAGTGTGGATAGAACTTGGCCAACTCAGTGAACTTGGCAAAGATACTCGATGAATGTACATACTTCCCCGCCTCGGTTCAAGGAATTCCACTCTTTCTTACTTCTCACATCCTCCGGAAATACTTTCTCAAGAATTCCCTTCGAACACACCCAAGTGATCTCCTCCCCGCAAAGACTCCAATCTCTCACCGGTCTCTAGCCACCACCATCGCCTCTTCGGATAAAGTATGAGTACTGTGCGACTTTACGTTCATCATCACGACCAATCACCCCAAGATCCTCTCAATCTCCTTCACCAAGTCAAGGCACCATCCGGGTTGTACTCCCCTCAAGGTAGGGGTTCTCTCCGAACGCTGCGGCATCGCGGTCTCATTATTCATCGCTGGGTACCCACAGCGATCTGCGCTTATAGCTCGCAAGGCTTCAAGAAGAGCAATGATCGATCCTTCCGGTCATATCAACCTAACATCGCAAAGATAAACAACCGATTCGTAACTATTTTAAGACACTTAGTTGTCATACACACTATGACCGATCGACACACTTGGCGAGACAGACCGAACTTTTGCTCGAGATACCACTAATGTAACACCCCATTTCTACCCTGAATTTAAATCAAAAATCGAGTATACAAAAATCATTTCTCGGTCATCTTTTAGTTTAGTGTGTTATAAAATAGTGAACTCGATTGACTATGGGATTACTCAGTAATCGATACTACTTGCAATGGTATTGACCTCCTTTGCAAGGCTCTCAAGTGATGCCCTTGTAAATACACCAGCGAAAGAAATTCTGACCTTAGTGGCGAACCACAATTTAGCCATAGTCATTCAGCACACTAATAGTATAACATAAATCATTTTTACTAATGGAGTGTTACGCTCCTCTCTCAAAAACTCAACAGTCAGTTCAGAAACATGCATAGATACATAACACCATACAACACGTGGGGTAAAATCTCGTGTCACGCAAATGAAAATAAACTACATCTCAAAGTAATGCTCAAAGATCTCAAAACAAATACATATAAGGCTCAACAAGGAGCAAAACAAGCAATAACAGCTTAAACCCCAACCCCTAGGTGCTACGTGATCGTGAGCGGCACCGACTCGGGAGTAGTGAAGGTAGGAAGCCCTCACTCGTGACTACCTATGGTAAACAACAACAGAAAGGGTGAGTCTCTAACTATATAATAAAAGTGATAATACGCAATATATATAATCATAGTTCACATCATACTCAAACACACCAATCATCACTCAACAATATTCATGCACTAATGAGTATGTATGCAATGTAAATATGCATGTGGTACCATTTGCCTCTCCAGATTCTCATCAATAATGGAGTCCTCATGACTCGCCCCTGGCGCCTCAAGCTTCACACCTCGCCCTCCCGCGCCTCAAAACTTCACAATTATTTTATAAGCTCTACGACCGCAGCCAATGTATGCATGAGACTCCATGTACCACACAAACACAATCTCAAACAGCTCAATACACCCATTAACGCTTACCTCAGTGTCAATCTCATTTTATAGCCCTCCTGGCTTGGCCCTCCGCCCCATGCCCCCATGGCATGCTCAATCACCTCATTATAAAACTCTCAACACCATTAAGTCCCATGGACTAATCTCCTCTAGAGTACTCAACCTCACTCAGTGGACCTAAACCACCATTTAGGACCAAAACAATCATCTAGGGACCAAACTCACACCTAGGGACCAAAACAAAGACCCTCTTAGGCACTTGGCAAAGACTAGGCGCCATTTTCCCCACATTCTCGCGCCCGGTGCAACACAAAGACTAGCGCGCGAAACTTCAAAGATTTTGGCGCCCGTGGCAACACACCCACTGGGCGCCACTTTTCTAGCAATCTGCGCCCGGGCAACGCAGAACCTAGACACAAACTCGCATACGCTTTGGACACAATCTCGCACACACGTGCAGCAGACTAGGCGCCTGGCAAAGATGGGGCTAGCGCCCCTCACTGACCAGCTCACCCAACACTTTCAAACCAAAACCACCCGAGCCAAAATGTTTAAAAATGAATTTGGGCAGAGTAAATACAAAATTTGGCACAGATGAAATATGCTTAGAAAAGTAAGTTTCACTCCCTGCCCCAAAACACACACAAAATCACCCCAACCGAGACATTTTTAAAGTGACACCGCAACTGAAAACTACTCGAGCCAAAACACTTAAAAACGAATTTGGGCAGTGAACACAAAATTTGGCACGAGGAAATATGTCCGAAATACAAGTTTCCAATCCCCGCCCCAAAACACACACAAACAAGCCCCACCGACATTTTTAAAATAACACCTGCAACTTGAAAAACCACTCGAGCCAAAACACTTAAAATTGAAAGTTGGCAGGTGAATACAAAATTTGGCACAAGCAAATATGTTCAAAATACAAGTTTCACTCCCGTGCCCCAAACACACACACAAAACAAGCCCCACCGACATTTTCAAAATAACACCGCAACTGAAAACCACTCGAGCCAAAACACTTAAAATTGAAAGTTGGCAGGTGAATACAAAATTTGGCACGAGGAAATGTGCCCAGAATACAAGTTTCACTCCCGGGCCCAAAATACCCACATTCTCGCGCCAGACAAAGAAACACACTTACCTGATCCATCACTATAGGACACACAGCGCCATTTCTCTAGGAAATTGGCGCCGCACAAACAACACAACACCAACACTCTGCATAGCACACATTACACAGGCGCGAATCCTAGCACATTGGCGCCCCAAACCCCAAAATCTCAATTTTCTCAAATTCTTCCAAATCAATTCACTCAATAATCATTCTAACACTCCTAATTTCATAATCAAACAATCAATTGCAAGCTAAATCATCAAACACACCACAAATCACAAAATTTCATGTTATAAACCCTAACCTAAGCCTAACTCGATTTCATCATACAATTCATCAAATTCAATGATACAATCCTTCATTCAATAATCAAATAACATAAAACAGCCCCTATGATACACATATAACCCATTATCTCCTCTATTATAGAGTGAGACTCCTTACCTCAAATTAACCGTAGAGAAGAACCTAACTGAGTCACGAACAAAACCACTCGCAAACAATCCAAGCCTTCAAGTCACGAAATTGCTCTTCTCCTCCTCTTCTCCTAGGGTTTTGCGCCGTGAGCTTCTTTTCTCTTCTCCTCTCTTTCGCTTTTCTTTTTCTTTCTCACACAAATGAGAGCAAATGCCTAATTTGGCTATATATTCATTGGGCCAACGCACTTGGGCCCTTTTACACCCCTTCTCCGTTTCTTCCACCATCCCCTTCAATTAAAATAAATTACTGAATTATAAATACTATTTTATATTCCATTATAATTTAAAACAGTGTAACACTTTAAATAATTTAATCAAATAATTAATTAAATCATTTAGGGTGTTACAGGGACGATCCTACGGATCTCCTTGGAGACCCATTTATATGGATCCTCTTCAAGCTTTTCCTCATGACCCTCGAGGCCAGGGCGAGTCCTAGACACATCCTCTGCGCCATGTACAAAACCGACCTCGCCGAAGAAGAGGAGAAGGAGGAGAATAAGGAAGTAGAAGTCCCATTCTCGGTTGGCATCGATGTACCGTCGGAGGATTTCTTTAAAATAGGTTTCCATAGGGGACGAAAGATCTGTCTCTCCTCTTTCTTACTGCGAACCATCCACCTGCAAGGAAAGGGAGCCGACGTCACATTTCAAATTTAAGGGATATATGAATCTGACCTAGACCACTCACCCCCTAGTGGTAGGGCGGAGACTACGTCGGTCGACAGCGTCGATGACGTCGACCACATTTGACCTAGGTAGAAACGTAACTGAAAGCTTAAACTACTATAGGTAGAAAAACTGACCCCGACTTGAAGATCCTGGAAACAGCAGTGAAAGGCGTTGAAGATCAGTAGTGCTGCAATGGTTGACAATGACGACTAACGTCGGATCGTCGGAGCTCATATTCGAGAGAATTCACTGGGGTCAGAGAGTGCAAAGTGACCGAATGACACTGTAACGCCCAAAATAATTTAATTATTTAATTGATTAAGTTATTTGGAACTTGCAACATTTAATTAAGTTAAATTAAATAGTCAAAGTTATTTTATCAAAAAGGGGCTTAGTTTATTAAGTGGAATAATTGAGTTAGAGTTATTTTATTTTAATTTCAGGGAGTATGTGAATAAGTAAAATAGGTGATGCAAATAAAAGGGCCCAAGTCACTTAAATGACCCAAGCCCAATTACCTTAAAACCCCAAAACCCTACACAAGGTCACATAACCCCCAAATTGAAAGGAACTTTCAAGGAAATAGAGAGGGAAGGAGGTCAAGAACTTAGGCGTGGAAAGGAGGAAGGAAAAGGTGAGAACTTTCTCTTTGATTCTTGGTGGGTGAGTGATTTTTGGTCTTAATCTTCATCCTTTTCTTTCCTTATTCCATTTCCTTAATTCCTTGAGCTTATTCCTTCCCATTTTGAATTTCCATGGCTACCCAAAGCAAGAGGGTCACGTTTTCAGCATTGAAGGGGAAAAAAGAGGAGACTTTTCTCAAGTTTTGTGTTGGTAAGTGAAAACCTTGGTTCTAATCACCCTCATTACCTTTGCATGTCCCATTTCCATGAGTCCCATAGACCCATTCTCATTATTTTGAATTTCCATTTGTCACCAAGCAAGGTTATTTTCGTTGGGGGCTGGAAATCAGTTTTGGAGGCCTCATTTGGTTGTTTTCTTGGTGGTTGATTGAAGCTTTAGCTCACCCAAGGTTAGGGGATTCTCCATACATCTTTTATAGCTTGTAGGATGTGTATTATAGTGAGAATAGCTCTAGGAATGATTGTGTTGATTGTATGTTGATTGTATGTTGATTGTATGATTGATGTGTAAATGCTTGAATTTGGTTATAGCATGTTGATTGTTGTTTTGGAAGCATGAGTTGTGATATATGCATAGTGTATGTTTGATGATTTGGTCATATGAGCATGAACAAGTAAATATGATAATTAGCATTAATAATTCATTGGCTATGTTGGTGTGGTTATGTGAGAATTAATTTGTTTGGAAGAAATTAGGCTTTTGAAGTGTGTTGGGTATAGGTTGGAAGGGGGGGGCGCCAAATGCCTAGCATTTTGGCGCTGTTTCTTGAAATTGGGCGTGTGGGGTTGTGCAGGGGGCGCCATTGCCGGGCAACTTGGCGCTGAGGATTAAAACTGTGTGTGTGTGTGTGTGCAGGGAGGCGCCAGATTCTTTGGCAACTTGGCGCTGTGTCTGAAATGGTGTCTTTGCGCGCCATCTTGCGCCAAGCGTCTGCAGAACCTCGTGGCGCACACCTCTCACAGAGGACAGAAACTTTGAGAGTTAGAGCGACTATCCGCGCGCCATCTTGCGCGCCTCTCTTCAGCGCGCCAAATGCGCGCCTCAAAGGGAGATCTTCCAAAACCTTGTCTTTGTTGAATTCCTAAGTTCCCAAATTAATTTTGGCGTGTCAATTTGGTCCCTAAGTGAAGAAAAGGTCCTTAGGTGTGATTTAAATTAATAAATGATGAGGTGATGACTAATAAATGATGAGGTGATAATTAATAAATGATGAGGTGATAATTAATAATTGAGGTGGTGATGATTAATAATTGAGGTGGTGGTGATTAATAATTGAGGTGGTGGTGATTAATAATTGAGATGGTGATGGTCAATGATTGACAATGGTGGTGAGTTAATAAATGACGTGGCTTCGGTCCCAAAAGGTAATTTAATATATATTTTGATGGATCGTGATGATGCATTTGTCATAGTGTCACATAAATCATATGCATTACGCGAAGGTGAGGATGGTGATGTGGCTTCGGCCAAAAATTGGTGGTGTGTTGCCCGAAGCGGGGTTTGGTGGTGAGTATGGATCCACATGCATATTGCATACATGCTTACATTCATACATTCATAGAAACCTTGTTGATGCTTAAATGATCGAATTTTCTTTGTTTGTGGATATTATAATTGAATGGCAATTAGCATGATTACTATGTACTATTATTGCTAGATGCTTCTTAATTATAATGCTTATCTTACTTGTTATAAATTATGTAAAGAGACTCACCCTAGCATTTCTTGTTGCCTGCTCTCGTGGCGACAAACAGGTGATTCCGAGTGATGGTCTTTGCGCTACTGGGGTTTTATTGAGTCACTCTGATAAGAACACCGGGTTGGGTCTTAGTATTATTTATGGTTATGTATTAAACTTATTTTGAACCTATGTATTGAGCATGTGAACTCAATTTTATTTCCGCTGTGCTGCAAACTATTAATGGACTAATGTAAACGTTAAACAGGTTATTTTGAGGATTGTAACCCACTTGACTATGTATGCATGATACGCGTTGATGCGTTTGGATTTTAATTATGTTTTGATGATGTTTTATTTGAAAAGTACCACCCTCTTCGAGGTGCGTGGAAAGCTTTTGAAAAACTCTGATTTTTAATTTATTGAATTAGCATTAGATATAAGGGGGTGTTACAGACACCCTCTCTCTCCCTTATATAAGGCCCTGGGCTGGTGAAGCAAAAAGTTGTGTCCCATCAATGCATCTCATTAACGCACAGATATTGAAAATCGTGCACCCATTATGACAAGCCGCCTCGGTTCACCCAAACTTCGCATCAATCATTTCGTTTCTGACACACTGACACGTGTCATCACGATTGGTCCGACTCTTCTTCGAGTGACTTCTGGCATCTCAAGCTGAGGCCGCCCTTACTAGGCCAACCTCGACTTCGGGGAAACTATTCCGGACTGGGCCAAGCCTAGAGCGAAGCGAAGCCCAATCCAGCCTTGGCTCCGGCCCACTCGCCGACACCAAGAGCGAGATTGACGTCAACGGTCCAGATCATCTCGGTCCCATCCAACGACTCTCCCTCAGTGTCCGCGTCTATATATAGGTGTTCACCCCCTCCAATCAGGTGTGTTCTCATTCATTTTTCGCCTCTCACTTCTTTTTGCCGACTTAAGGATCTGAGTGCTTGCAGATACCACCACTGTGGAGGCCCTAACCTCAGAGGATCAACTAACCGCAGACCACCATCGACCTCAGGCGGGTCACCACTCACTTTAGCCCAGATCGTATCCAGCTACTGACCCAGGTACGAACAGTAACTCCTCCACCCAATTTCCTTTAGCGTCGAGCTCCGACGCCCAAGTTAGGGAGTAAAAGTCAAAGTGAGGTATGAGATGAGAGGAAAAAGTGTATCTGTTAGTTGGGGGTTGACCCGTATCTATAGAAAAAGGCGACGCGAGCTAGCCTTGGATCCGCCGAATCGATCCCAGCCGTTTGGAGTCGCCTGAGTGCATTCCGAGCACACTCTAGAGAGGACCACAGCTATTTAGGCGAGTTGTGGCCCATTGTCAAGATTGGACCGATGGCTAGTCTGGAACATTTCTATTTTTTATTTTATTGAGTCTTTTAAGGTTCAAATTACATTGATTTCATTATCTGATATAATTGCGGAGCGGCATCAAATGGGGTGGAGAAGAGTGAGCGGGAGCTAACTGTTCAAAGGGAGTCGAGTGAAGAGAAGAGGGTGATAAGTGTCTAATAATCTACATTGGGACTTAGTGAGAGAGCTACCATGGTTTGTGAACTAGACAAAGGTCGATGCATAATATTACCTTAACTCCAGTGAAATAAACTTTTAACACTTGCACTTATTGAAAAAATTATCATCTTTCTCATGAATTTGACCTCATACACTTCAAATATGACTCTAATAAAAAATTAATAATACTTCACGGCTATCTTTGATAAGAGATTTCAAGGTTATAAAATTTTGTCTAAGGTCTAAAACTACTTTGTTTAAGCATGATGAGTAATATCTCTTGATTAATTCTGTGATAACATTACAACTTCTGATGATGCAGAAAACCGATGATAGAATTAGAGTCGAGGATAAAATGGAAAGACCTAACTCTATAACACTTCATGACTTTTAATAGAGCTTTTTTGACATTTTATAAGCGCAATTTAAAGTTTTGAAGCGCCATTAAAAGTCATGAGGGCCTAAAGGCAAAAGACCCAAATTTATTGGGAGCAAAAGTTGGTGAGAAATTTTTGAGGGGCTAAAACCAAATAACCTTAAGAAAAAATATGGTTCATGGAAATTTTGTGTAGACTATAGGAGGTCAACCAAACATACCATCAAGGATAGATTCCCAATTCCCTTTATTGAATACCTCAAGGATGAGTTAAGAATTGCTGCCCTATTTTCTAAGTTAGTTTTGAGGTCAGGTTTTAATCAACTTACTATTGAAGAGGGTGAGGTATTCAAAACTGCTTTTAAAACACATGGGGGACACTTTGAATATTCATTTTTTCCTTTTGGCCTCACCAATGCTCTTGCCTCTTTACACTCCTTGATGAACCTTATTTTCAAACCTCTCTTAAGAAATCTTGTTATAATCTTTTTTTATGACAATTTTGTGTAAAACCCTACTTTAAAGGACTATTTTGACCATTTGCCAAACATTTTTTTATTAAGAAATAAAAATGCCGATTTGCCACTACAATTAGGGATGGCAAAACAGGCCGACCCGCCCCACCTCGCTTTTAGCCCGCTAAAAATTGAGCGGGACGGGCCGGCCCGCCATAGGATAGCGGGATGAGAAGTTGAGCCCGCCCTGCCCCTTGGATAGTTGGCGGGCCAGCGGGTTAGCCTGCTATTAAAATAAATAGTTAAAACAATTTTAAAATCTCATTTTTTGGGCATAAAATAGGCGGGTTTACACATGTAATGTCGGAATAGAATGCTTTGAAAAAGTTAAGTCTATTAATAAGATATTTACACATGAAATGTCGGAATAGAATGCTTTGAAAAAGCTAAGTCTATTAATAAGAGAGTACACATGTAATGTCGGAATAGAATGCTTTGAAAAAGCTAAGTCTATTAATAAGAGAGTACACATGTAATGTCAGAATAGAATGCTTTGAAAAAGCCAAGTCTATTAATAAGAGAGTACACATGTAATGTCGGAATAAAATGCTTTGAAAAAGCCAAGTCTATTAATAAGAGATTTACACATGTAATGTCGGAATAGAATGCTTTGAAAAAGCTAAGTCTATTAATAAGAGAGTACACATGTAATGTCGGAGTAGAATGCTTTGAAAAAGCCAAGTCTAATAGTGTCGGGGAACCGATTTCCGCATGCTAAGTGTCATTCATCGTCCTTGGACTTCAACTGTAATATTTATTGAGCTTAGTGGCGTTCCAAGTTCTTGGAATCGCCTTTCCTCCTAGTGTTTCTAGCTCGAAAGCTCCATTTCCGGTTCTCAAAATAACACGATATGGGCCAATTCGGGGCTAGTTTGCCTGTGATGCATTCTTGGACCAACGTCGGCCGCTTCTCAAGACGCGAGATCACCGCCATCAAAATCTCTTGGGACGACTTTACGATTGTAACGAGTTGCTACCCTCTGTTTTGTAATTGCTTCTTTAAGGGATGCGTGATCTCAGACTCCTGCCACTAGGTCCACTCTTCTCTCGAGCTCGACCATTATCTTCGGATGATTAATTGGATAATGCTCACCAAGGATTATTGGATGTAATTAAACAATATTGGGCTACTAATTCTATTCTCGTAATAAGTCATTGCAAACATGAAAAAGATCCAAAACTCATCCCAAATACACTTGGTATAGAGATGAACTTAGTAGAAAAGACAAGCTTGTGGATCGGAACAAATCTTGATCGCATGGAATGCCTAGGTACAATTACTAGTGATAGGGACCATATTTTTTTAAGCTCGGTATGGAGTGATTTTTTTAAGTTCGATGATGAGGTGGCGAACAAATATTATGAAACATATCTTCGATCATATTTTTTCTAAGAAGCCTTCTTCTTGGCCTAAATGGCTTTCTCTTGCCGAAGGGTGGTACAATACTTAATTTCACACTTCAATTCAATATTCTTCATATGTGGTTGTTTATGGCCAACCCCCACCACTCCATTTACCATACCTCCTAGGAATGACTTGTACTGCTGTGGACAAAACTCTCTTCCGAGGAAGCAAGATTTACTCCAATGGAGATTATGTTTATCTTAAGTTGCAGCCCTATAGGCAATACACTATAACGCAACAAGCTTTTTACAAGCTCATCCCCTAAGTTTTTTGGGACTTTCAAAGTCCTTGACCAAATTGACATTGTTGCTTATGAGTTGGAACTGCTTGATTCTGCAGGAATACATAATGTTTTTCATGGTTCATTATTTAAATTTTGTCTAAATCATGCTGCTACGGTAGACAAGTTGTTATCAAGGTGCTTGTACAATGGAAGAATCTAACACCTGCAAATGCAACTTTGGAATTTTATTATGAGCTCGACCATTATCTTCAGATGATTTCGGGTTTGAAGTCCTCCAAGTTAATTCTCCAATTTCTACCGGGATAACTGCTTCACTTCCATAGGATAGTCGGAACGGTGTTTCTCCAGTAGAGCTTTGAGGAGTAGTTATGTATGCCCATAAGACATAAAGGAGTTCTTCAACCCAGTTTCCTTTAGCATCGTCCAACCTTTTCTTCAAACCGTTGAGAACTACCTTATTTGCTGATTCTACCTGACATTAATTTCCTGAATCCTTTATCAGCGAATTGAGTTCCATTATCTGTGATTACAACCTCGGGTAACCTGAACCTAGTAATAATCTCTTTTCTAAAGAAAGATATACAGTTTCTTGCACTTATGACGGATAATGGTTTGGCCTCAATCCATTTGGTAAAGTAGTCTACTGCCACAATTAAGTATTTGATTTTTCCTGGGGCTTTCGGAAAAGGTCCTAGAAGGTCTATCCCCCACCATGCGAAAGGCCATGGGGAGGAGAGAGTTGTGAGACCGGTAGGAGGAGCGATATGGATATTTGCATGGATCTGGCACCTCAGACATTTCTTCACATAATTCCTAGCATCAGTTTCCATGGTTGGCCAAAAATATCTCGCCCTTAACACTTTCCTGGTTAAGGACCTACCACCTAAATGTTGACCACAAATTCCTTCATGAATTTCAGCCAACACATAGTCGGCCTCCTCGTGTTTTATGCAACAAAGGTGAAGAAAGTGCCTTTTTATAAAGATGTCCATTGATTACTGAAAAATAAGTTGCCTTCCTTCGGACGCTTTTGGCTTTCCCAAGATCGGAAGGTTCTACCCCCGATGTTATGTAGTCGAAGACGGGAGCAATCCAAGTTTCGCTTTCACTCACTACACACACTGATGAAATCAAGTGTAAGTCGTCTTCAATACTGGGTTTCCTGAGGATTTCTTGTATCATAGATCGATGATTTCCCAATGTCTTGGTGCTTGCTAACTTGGAAAGAACATCGACCCTCACATTATCCGTTCTCGGAACGTGCTTTATATCGGCAGAGTGAAATTGGGTAAGCAATATTCTCACATGATTCAAATATTTTTGGAGGATCGTGTCTTTCGCCTCGTACAGTCCCCCGATCTGGGAGACAATAAGAAGTGAGTCGGTATTGAGATTTAACCGAGTAATTCGGAGGTCCAAAGCCAATCGGAGACCTGCAATGCATGCTTCATATTATGCTTGATTATTTGAAGTCGAAAACTTGAAGGTGAGTGATAATTCTATAATGACTCCCGAAGGACTCTCAAGATTGATTCATGCGCCACTCCCCTTGGGATTGGAAGATCCATCCACATGGATTGTCCATATCTCATCATCCGATTCTGCTGAAGTCATTTCAACTACAAAATCGGCTAATACTTGAGCTTTCATCACCGGTCTTGATTCATATTTGATGCCAAACTCTCACAACTCTACGGCCCACTTAATTATCCTTCCTGAAAGATCTGGCCGATGCAAGATTTGTCGGATTGGGTGGTTCGTTCGAACAACCACTTCGTGAGATACGAAATAAGGTCGGAGACGTCAAGTTGCTATTACTAAAGCTAGAGCAATTTTCTTAATTTTTTGATACCGGACTTCTGGTCCTTGCAGTGCTTTGCTCACAAAGTAAACTGGACTCTGCCCTTCATTAGTTTCTCGGACCAGTACTGCTCCCAATGCTTCGTCAGATATTGAGAGGTACAAATATATCACTTCCCCGAGTTCAGGTCGGGTTAATATTGGAGGTTCTGATAATACTTTCTTCAGTTGGGTGAGCGCCTCATCCCGTTCTGACGTCCAGACAAACTAGGACTCCTTCTTCAAAAGTTTGAAAAGAGGTAGTGATTAGAAAGCGGCATTTGAGATAAAACGAGACAGAGCAACAATCATGCCATTTAATTTCTGAACTTCCTTCTTAGTGCTTGGGGCTTTCATCTCGATTACAGCCCTGCATTTGTCTGGATTTGCCTCAATACCTCTTTCAGTGAGGTAGAATCCCAAAAACTTTCCAGCTTTTACACCAAATGTACATTTTTCCGAATTTAGCCTCATCCTGTTTTTCCTTATCTCGGTCTTTAAGATCGGTGACATGACAATCTGCTTGCTTACTTTTTGCGATCATATCGTCCAAGTAAACTTACACAATTCTCCCGATCTGGTTTTTGAACACTTTATTCATCAGTATCTGATAAGTTGCTCCTGCATTTTTCAACCCGAAAGGCATAACTCGGTAACAAAAATTCTCGCAGTCAGTCATGAGTGCGGTCTTCTCTTGATCGGGGGAAACATCGGAATTTGATTATATCCTGAATATGCGTCCATAAATGATAAGAGGCAAAATCCGGATGCGTGGTCAACTAAGCGATCAATATTCGGAACCGGAAAAGCGTCTTTAGGACATGACCTGTTAAGATCGGTATAATCAATGCACATACGCCATTTTCCATTAGATTTCTTAACAAGTACAGGATTTGAGAGCCAAGTGGTGTACTTGACCTCATTTACAAATTTAGCTTTAATTAAATCGTCCACTACTTTTGCTGTTGCTTCGGTTTTTTCTATGCTTTGAACCCTTTTGCGCTGGGCAACCCACTTCGCATCAGGATATATAGATAAGTGATGACAGGTGACTTCGGGTGGAATGCCGGGTATATCTTCGGCCGACCATGCAAATAGATCGGCGTGATCTTTCAAGCATTGGGTTAATTCTGCTTTGATCTTGTCTGGAAGCTCTGCACCAATTTTTACAGTCTTTTTGGGGTCGTCTCCCAAAACTACCTTGACAAATTCACCATCGGGTTTTGGTCGTTCTAGCTTCTTCTTGTATTCCAGAGACAATGGGTCATCATTCTCTTCATCCGAGCTATCAGGGTCTATCGTGCATCCAAATCTGTCACGTTGACTTTGGAGAACTTCATCTTAGTGTTTCTCGCGGAGGCTTCTGGTGATGTAAGCTCGGCTTCCTCTCTTGCGGCGACTTCAACTTTAAGAAGTAGGTAATAACATCTTTCTGAAGACTCTAAGTCGGCATTGCAGTTATGATCTTATTACACTAAGAGTGAAACTTCATTTTCAAATGTACAGTGGATGTAACAGCTCCGAGCTTGCCCAACGTCAGTCTTCCGATGATGCAATTGTATATTGATGGGCAAGGTAACACCATAAATTTCGTCAATACGGTACGAGTTAAAGGTTCCTCCCAAAACGTGACTCTCAAATCAATATAACCCATTGGTCTAGTTCGGGATCCATTGAAACCAGAAAGATCAGTTCCTCGATATGGGAATACTTCCTTTGGTGAGATTCCAATCCTTTCTAACACATCAAAAAACATAATGTCACAAGAGCTTCCTTGGTCAATCAGGATCCTCCTAATCTCGGTTTCAGCCATCACAGCCGAGATTAAGAGCGGTATGTCTTCATTCACCTTCCCGTTCAGCAGGTCCTCGTCTCCAAAAGACAAAGGAGGACGAGTTGCTAAAAATGGGGTTGACGAGGTGGAAGCCACACATTGAATTTCCTTCCATTTTCTTTTAATTGTCCTAGTTGTTGCTCCTTGTAACACCCCAAAATAATTTAATTATTTATTTAATTATTCATTTGATTATTTATTTAATTAAGTTATTTAAGGGTCACAACATTTAATTAGGAAGATTAATTAATTTGGAGTTTTATATTAGTTAGGATGTGTTTAAGTATTAGGAGTAGTGGTAGTAAAAAGGGGGGTGCAAGTAATAAGGCCCAAATTGATTGGGCCTAGGGTCAAATGAGAATTAAAAGGAATGGAATTGAGAGAAAGAAGGAAGCTACGGTGGGGAAAGGAAAGAAACGAAGGAAAGGAAGAAAATAGGAGGGGGAGACTTGAAGGCTGACGTTGCTGAATGCTTGAGGGAGGGGAGGGAAAAATCATCTTCTTGCTTTGGGTAAGTGTATTTGGTACCCATCTTCTACATGTTTCTTCCTCTACCACTTAGTATAAGTTTCCTACACTAATTCCTTCACATTTTCCTTTTACCATGGAAGAGGATTTGAAGCTCAAAGTTTAGGAAAAGCTAATTTTAATGGTTCTTGAAGTTGTGAAGGAGGGAACACTAGAATCCTTCAATTTTGAGGTTAGGGGATTCTCATTATATCTATAATAATTTGTATGATAAGTGTTGTGTGTGGAATAGTTCTAGCATGGTTGTTTATGTGAATTTTGTGTTAATCATGTGTTTGTTGTTATATTTGATGTTTAAATTAATGATGCCATGATACTTGATGTTGGAAATAAATGTGTTGTGAGTTATGCATACTATGTGTTTGATTAAATGCTTCAAGTAAATAAAAAGGGAGAATATGTTGATTAATTGATATGGATTAAATGCCTACTTGAATATTGATGAATTGGGTGTGAATTGTTGGATAAAAAAATTGTTGGAATGGGTGTGGTTGTGTGAAATAATTTAGTAAAGTGTGTGAATAGTGCATGGGCGCCACTTTCCAAGGAAATGGCGCCTAGTCATGTCTTTGGTCTAGGTGTTTGGTTCTTTGAGGTTTATTCTTTGGGAAGGGGCGCCATTTGCTAGGCAAAATGGCGCCAGTATACAAATCGTGTGGCGGGCGCGTGTGAGTGCGAGCGCCAATTCTCTGTGAACTTGGCGCTGGTGTTGTGGCCGGGCGGTGTGGCTCGATGCATGTGTGAGTGAGGGCGCCAATTCTCCGTGAATTTGGCGCCAGGTGCTTGTGTGTCTAGTGTGTGCGTGAGAGTGAGTGGCACAGCGCCAAATGTGGCGCCATTGTGCGCCTGCATCGCGCGTGCCCAGCCGAGTCATGTGAGTGTGTGCGAGTGCAAGGCATACAGTACGCGCGCCATTTGCTAGGAACTTGGCGCTTGTGGGTGTGTGGCGTGCTGTGTGTGTGTGTGTTGCGCTAAGTGGGGCGCCAAAGTGGCTGCCCTTGGCGCCTAGGATGCTTAAAATGGAACCTAAGTGAGGTTTTTAGTCCCTAAGAATTAATTTAATCCTTGGTGTGACAAAACGGTCCCTAAGAATTAAATTAATCCTTGGAGTGACAAAATATTCCCTTAGTATCCAATTAAGCCTAATAAGTCAAAATAATTCCTAAGTACCAAAGTTAATCCTAATGTGTCCAAATAATTCCCTAAGCACTAAATTAATCTTGGGTGTGTCAAAAATGACCTTAGTTGTTGAAAAGGTCCTTATGAAGTGTTTTGGTCCTTAGGTGAGATTCAATTTAATAAATGGGATGTGGTGGTGAGGAAATGATAAAGTGGTGGTTAGTAATTGATGTGGGCTTCGGCCAAAATGGTGGGTTAATAATTGATGTGGGCTTCGGCCAAAATGGTGGGTTAATAATTGATGTGGGCTTCGGCCAAAGTGGTGGGTTAATAATTGATGTGGGCTTCGGCCAAAGTGGTGGGTTAATAATTGATGTGGGCTTCGGCCAAAGAGGTGGGTTAATAATTGATGTGATAAATTTGTGATGTTGTGAATGCATTGTCATGGTGTCACATAAATCATGTGCATATAAAAGCGGTGGTGGCTTCGGCCAAAAGCGGTGGGGGCTTCGGCCAAAAGCGGTGGTGCCCGACGGGGTTATTGAGGTGGTTATGGATCCACATGCATATTGCATACATGCATATACTCATACATCCTTAGAATTTTTGTTGATGTTTAATTAATTCATTATTGTTGTTTGTTGATGTTCTAATTGAATGGTAAATGCCTTGATCTTTGTTGATTGTTGTTGCTAGGTGCTTTCCTAATATAATGTTTATCTTACTTGTTATTCTTTATGTAAAGAGACTCACCCTAGCGCTTTTATGTTGCCTGCTCTCGTGGCAACGCCAGGTGATACTGAGTGAAGGTGTTCAAGCCTTTTTGGGTCGTCTGTGTCAGCTCTGATCAACGTTGAGTTTTAAATTTTATTTTTGTGAGGTTTGACGAAATGTAGCACTCTCTTGAGGTGCGTGGAAAGATATTTTTGAAAACTCTGATTTCTAGTTAGTAAAATAATAAATAATAGAAGGGGGTGTTACACTCCCTCAATCTCTCCACCTGAGATCACCATTACTACCGGTCGTCCCTTGGATTTTCGGGTGTCAGGCTCCTCTTTGTAATCTTCATTGATATTTTTGCCTTTCACTTCGTCAATGTTCTTCTCAGGCTTGACCTCTTTGTTTTGTTGATATGGTTTTTTGACGTATTGTCTGAGCTTTCCTTTCTTGATAAGGTCTTCAATATCGTCTTTCAACGCGTTGCAGCGATTTGTGTCATGGCCAGCACTTTGATGATAACGACAATACTTGTTACCTCTCAATCCCAGTCTTGGAGCGATAGGATCAGGATATCTTACTTGTTTAAACTCATTGTTCTAGCATTCTTGCAGTATCTTCTCCCTGCCACATATGAGTTCGACGTAGTCCTGATGTCTACCGAGCCTAGGTTTGAATTCCCTAGATGGGCCACCGGTCTGGAACCTACGGGTATTTTCTGTGTTCGGGACTCCCCTATCTGTCTGAGGCCTAACATCTTTGGATTGGTTGACTCTGTGCCTAACAAAGAACTTACTTGCTTCATCACCTTCTTCGTGATCTATGTACTTCTCTGAAAGTCGGAGGAATTCCCCTAAAGTTGAGGGTTGGTTTATGCTAACATCGGTTTGGAATAAAGTGTCGTTGTGCAAACCCTGGGATAGGAAATATAAACGAAAATCCTCATTTAAACTGTGCACCTTCCCTGCTTCAGCGTTGAATCTTGCAATAAAAGATTGGATAGAATCATCATCTGCTTGGTGTACTGCATGTAGCACCATCCATGACTTCGGCCTAACTTTGGAATGTGCAAAACTTGCGGAAAATAGCTTGGAGAGTTGCTCCCAGGATGAGATTGAATTTGCCGGGATGTCCCTAAACCATATACCTGCGGATTTATCAAGGGTGAGAGAGAAAAGTCTACACATTATTTCACCTGGGGGCGTTCCGGTATTGCATCATTGTCTCGTAGTACTCCAAGTGAACATCTGGATCTCCGAGTCCATCGTGGATTTTCAAATGCTCTGGGGGTTTCTCCAACCCGCGGGGGATGGGAAAATAATCAATTTTCGACGTAAACGGCCCTCTTCTCGGGGTTGGAGTTGTCAATGGTGGAACTTCCGGAGTTGTCGTTCGGATCGGAGGTTGCTGAGGTTGATCCCTAGAGCGGTGTTGCCTTCGCTCCGGGGTTCTTCTAGTACGGTGACGACGATGTTCTCGCCTCGGGAGTGCCTCCCGGCTTTTAGAACGTCGCCTTTGTGGTGAGGATGAAGCAAAAGACGAGTATTCCTCATAAATGTCCTCCATGATTTCATGGGGTGTCCGAGGTTCTCCCCTTCCATGTCTTCTTTGGGGGGGAGCGATGATAGTGACGTCGTCTCGAAGAAGTACGATGACGCCTTCGTTGCTCGGGTAACCTACCGGGCTCTTGGGGTTCTGCTGCCGGGTCACCCATGGGAATGTAACGATGTGGAGAATTCTGGTCTGGTATATCCCGAGCTCGGTATATCGCGATCTCGACTTCCAGCTCAGAAATTCGGAGGCTCCGAGCCTATTCAGCTTCATTGTGTTGATTCAAAATTCGGACCAGCTGTTGTACAGCGTCCACGGGAACCGGAAGGACTGCTGGAGGTGGGGGAAGTTGGGATCCAGCTGAATTTCCATGAAAAGCATTCCGATCCGAGATAGGTTGAGTCACTGCTATTCCTTCAGGAGTTCCCCCGAGATTGGGTTGTTGTGAGCCAGCCTAGGTTCGACCGGTTCAATTACACTCGCCAGACGTAAACCAGACCTCAATTGAGGGGCCATCACTGATCAGAAAAGAAGGTGAAAGTAATTAAGTTCAAGCTACTCCCACTGTGGTCGCCAATGTTCTGTACCGTGTCTATGGGTCAGCCGATCCTAGATAGTAGGTAGGAGATATGATTGATCAATGAAGGACATGTTCGATGTCGATCTTTCGAGTCGAGGTGAGGTGTACCTGCAAAGCCACTCCGATGCTAAAGTCAGTAGCTGGAGAGTTAATGCAAGTATATGTGGTAATTAATGCGTACCTCTTTGTTAGCAGTAAATGCTGTATTTATAGAGTCAAAAGGCATTTGAGTGTGATGATCTGAACCTTTCAGTAAAGAGGTGTATTGTGAGCTGTTGATGAATGAATCTGGGTCTTGGTTGTTTGGAGGCCCAATCACTTTGTTTTGAGAAGTGGGGGTGTAAATAGCATGGACATATTTACACCGTAACAAAAATATATAATTGTACATATAAGCTAATCACTGCATGTTATCAAGGGCTTATACATGGTCACTGCAAGCATTATGCATGCTTGTTTCGGATTGGATACTTGGTTTAGGGGACCTCAACTCATTAGCAAATCTCATAAGCATAAAGTTAAGGCTAAGTGCTGTAACTTGAAAAATATATATATATATATATATATATATATATATATATATATATATAGGATCTGTTGGGTCGTGAGGGGAGCTCGAGGGATCATCAATATTGGGCCAAGAGCAACCACACAGGTGAGTTTGATACCACATCTTAAACCAAAACCTTAAGACATTCGGAATATGTCTCTTCTGACTTATATTTTTTCCAACACTCACTTTTCCATCCAATGTGGAATTTCTACCTCACACTTGATACACAACAGGGTCATCAACGAATAATAGTTAAATAAGGCTCCCTAATTGTTCTAACGACCATATGTCAATGAAAATATTAGATTCCTCTCACAATCAAGGTCCACTTTCGTCCTCTTTAAGATTCGCTCTAAATCATCAGATATATGTTCATACCTGAACAATGGGATGGTTTGTAGGGATGTTGTATTGATTGATCTGCAATCGACCTAATTAGTTATTTGTGCAACAACTTTGAGATGGATAATAGTCTCAAAGTTTTTGTTGAAAAATAAGTAGTCAATATTCATTTATTGTGATTGAATTTGGATGCTAGGGAGAATCTGAAGCTCTCCTCAGCTTAACCAGGAACTTCAATGGAAGATAAAGTTCTTAAGGATGAGCTGAAAGTTTAGAGCAGAGAAAAACTGAGAGGAGAAGTTTGTTATGAAATTGATTGTGTGACTTTTCACTGGCCACATGGCACTATAAGCTGAAAATTAGTTTCAATTTGGAGAGTATTCCTAACACCTCATCATCAGGGTGTACTTGTGAGTGATTCTGTTACCTACACAGAATTGTAAAAGTATTGGAAGCAAGTGGAAAAAGTGCAACAAAAGTAAAATGAGGGCATAAAAGTAATTAACTAATTACAGTAATGAAATACTGTAACAATACTCCTTGGGGGAAGATCACCATTGACCTCGAGGGTGAAAGTGAAGATACTTCTTAAGGAGATCATAATAAAATTCCAAAGTTGCATTTGCAGGTGTTAGATTCTTCCATTGTACAAGCACCTTGATAACAACTTGTCTACCGTAGCAGCATGATTTAGACAAAGTTTAAATAATGAACCATGAAAACATTATGTATTCCTGCAGAATCAAGCAGTTCCAACTCATAAGCAACAATGTCAATTTGGTCAAGGACTTTGAATGTCCCAAAAAACTTAGGGGGTGAGCTTGTAAAAAGCTTGTTGCGTTATAGTGTATTGCCTATAGGGCTGCAACTTAAGATAAACATAATCTCCATTGGAGTAAACTCCTGCTTCCCTGGAAGAGAGAGTTTTGTCCACAGCAGGTACAAGTCATTCCTAGGAGGTATGGTAAATGGAGTGGTGGGGGTTGGCCATAAACAACCACATATGAAGAATATTGAATTGAAGTGTGAAATTAAGTATTGTACCACCATTCGGCAAGAGAAAGCCATTTAGGCCAAGAAGAAGGCTTCTTAGAAAAAATATGATCGAAGATATGTTTCATAATATTTGTTCGCCACCTCATACTGAACTTAAAAAAATCACTCCATACTGAGCTTAAAAAAATATGGTCCCTATCACTAGTAATTGTACCTAGGCATTCCATGTAGTCTGAAGATTTGTTCCAGTCACAAGCTTGTCTTTTCTACTAAGTTCATCTCTATACCAAGTGTATTTGGGATGAGTTTTTGGATCTTTTTTCATGTTTGCAATGACTCATTACAGAATAGAATTAGTAGCCCAATATTGTTTAATTAAATCCAATAATCCTTGGTGAGCATTATCCAATTAATCATCTCAAGATAATGGTCGAGCTCTGAGAGAAGAGCTGGACCTAGTGGAAGGAGTCCGAGATTACGCGTCCCTTAAAGAAGCAATTACAAAACAGAGGGTAACAACTCGTTACAATCAGAAAGTCGTCCCAAGAGATTTTGATGGCGGTGATCTCGTCTTGAGAAGGGCCGACGTTGGTCTGAAGAATGCATCACAGGGCAAACTAGCCCTGAATTGGCACATATCGTGTTATTTTTAGAACCGGAAATGGAGCTTTCGAGCTAGAAACACTAGGAGGAAAGGCGATTCCAAGAACTTGGAACGCCACTAAGCTCAAGAAATACTACAGTTGAAGTCCAAGGACGATGTATGACACTTAGCATGCGGAAATCAGTTCCCCGACACTATTAAACTTGGCTTTTTCAAAGCATTCTACTCCGACATTACATGTGTACTCTCTTATTAATAGACTTAGCTTTTTCAAAGCATTCTATTCCGACATTACATGTGTAAATCTCTTATTAATAGACTTGGCTTTTTCAAAGCATTCTATTCCGACATTACATGTGTACTCTCTTATTAATAGACTTGGCTTTTTCAAATTCTATTCCGACATTACATGTGTACTCTCTTATTAATAGACTTAGCTTTTTCAAAGCATTCTATTCCGACATTACATGTGTAAATCTCTTATTAATAGACTTAGCTTTTTCAAAGCATTCTATTCCGACATTACATGTGTACTCTCTTATTAATAGACTTGGCTTTTTCAAAGCATTCTATTCCGACATTACATGTGTACTCTCTTATTAATAGACTTAGCTTTTTCAAAGCATTCTATTCCGACATTACATGTGTAAATCTCTTATTAATAGACTTGGCTTTTTCAAAGCATTCTATTCCGATATTACCAACAAATAGACTTAGCTTTTTCAAAGCATACTGTTACGACATTATTATTTAATCTCGCCCACTAGATGAAGCTTTTCAACGAAATCTACCGAACCTAGATTAAACAGGGGGGTAAGATGTACGGAGGTACCCCGAATACAAAACGATTGATCAGTAAAAATCGGTTTTTCGGCTATAGCTATCCGAGGTATATTCAAACACAGAACGAGCTATGGAAATGAGCACACTTATAAATTAGAAACAAACAAAATATCCCGGTTACAGCCGGATCCTTCAGTTTGAAGAAATAGTTAGGTCGATTTTGAAGGATAGATGACCCTAGACATTTGATCGGTTACTGGGTCAACTCGACAATGTGCCCATCGTGAACAGAAAACTCTGGTTTAAAGATAGTGGGGTCGGCTACAAAGTCGGGAATAACCACAGCAAGTTGATCAAGTGCATTATTGAAAGCTTCCGCTATTCCTTCCTTCCCGAGTTCAACTGCCTGCATTTTGGCTTCCACAGCTGCATCCTTTTGCTCAGTCAGCTCTCTTATCTGCTTCTGAAGCTCTGATATGTTTTGAGTCGAAGTAGAAGTCTCAATCTCGGCCAACTTATCATCCCGTCTCTTCAACTCAGCAGCATCTTTTTCAGCTTTTTCCTTCGCCAGCTTCAATTCACCTTCAAGCTCTTGACGTTTGATCTCCCAATCCTCTTTCTCATTTTTAAGCAGATCCACTTCTTTTTGTGTTTTTTCCAGTTCGGAGCTAAGTGGATCCACAGCCTTCCGGGCTTCTTCATACTTGCCTTCAATGCCTTCATGCTTGCATTCTCGACCTCCTTTACAGCTTTATCAGCATCAGCAACCGCAAGGGCCATCAAAGCCGCCATTTTGTTCTTAGGGGCCATCTCGTCTGCAAAAAGGAGAGATCAATTAAATACATAAAAAGTAAAGCGTCGGCAAAGGTATAAAAATTACTCGACTAAACATTGAAGAATACGACCTAGAACTCTCTCGGCATGCTCAAATTTAACAATTTGAATCAGTGACTTAATATCAAAACCCCACTGATTCGGCTTATTCTCGTTATTGGTGACGACCCTATCGGCAATAAAGATCAGCATCCTCAAAGTCTTTCGATCTTCCAAGTTCAGGTATTTTTCATCAACAGAGTGCTTGATTTTATCATCACGACGACTCCAACCAAGGGGAAATTTTGTGGTCAGAACAATATCGCTATCTGCATTGAAGGTGCCGACTCTATCCACAACGGCAGACAGCACAGGCTTAACCCAAAAGAACTTATTTTTCCACTCATTCCTCAAGCTATCAGTATAATTAAGGCCGAAACAGTTTTACCCCTTTTCTGGATCGGAGACTGACGTGTTCCAAACGGGCGAGTTTTCCACTGTTTTTCTCAGTCTGTTTATTAACTTCAAACATGTGAAGGAAAAGCTGAAGAGAAAGGGGCTGACCCAAGTGAAGGCATACGAGCTCAAAGGCACGTACAAAGGCCCAGGCATTTGGGTGGAGTTGTGAAGGGGCGAGATCTAATCTCGCCAGCACGGATTGTTGAAAAGCAATAAAAGGGGGCCGAATTCTCATATGGGCCAAGGTGGTCCAATAAATAATTAACTTAAGAGAGGCGGGGTAGGTAGCCACATGCTCGTCATCTTCCATCCCAAAAGTACACCACCGTTCTGGATCTTTCCAGTAAAGCCTCTTCGAAAAGTTACTGATATCAACATCCAAGGTCATAACCGATTTAAAACCTCGGAGAGATTCAGACACCACGAATAATCTCGGGGAGTTCCTAATGGAGGATCTACAGGAATGTCGACATTGTTGCAGCCGGAATCTTCATACCCGTACAAAAGCTCAAAACTTCCATCCATATCCTCTTGAGTTTCCTCTTATTTCTCATCACTGTCTTCCAAATCGATGTCTTCGGTCGAGACATCTTCCTGATCGTCAATTCGATCATCACCATTTCTTCCATCAGACTCCGTATCTGAGTCAGAATCGTCCGAGAAGCTTGGGTCCGAGCCTACCTCCATCCGAGACTCATAAACCGGTGTGTTTTGCGCAGAAGGTGGAGCAGTCGACTCTCCATCCGAGACCTTTTGCTATCACTTCCTCTCGGTCCGGAGTTTTCTTCTTCATGAATCTCCGGAGCATCTACCTCTTCACGATCAGTTGGATGAAAGTCGGTCTGTGATCTCGCCGCCATTAGTTTGTCGATGTCAAGGTGACGGGCTTGACGAGCTTGCTCGGCTTGATCAATAAGTCTGAGCGTTTTGGCATGAGTTGTTTGCTTGGTCTTCGCCAGTTTTTAACCTACAGGGATGGGGGCAGATTATCAGGGTAATTCACACGTGATAGGTTCTCGAATGGGGTCGGAACCCGACCTGACAACCCGCACCCTGACAAAGAAGATTGCAGGCTGGGGGAAAGATCTCAGCCCGAAGAAAATTGAAAACAGAAATAGAAAAAATAAGTCTAAAGCAAGTTACTAATCTCAGAAGAAGCTTCGATATAAATGATGAGAAGAATTCTTGGAATAAAGAGAGCGAGATCGGAAAGTGGCAAATTCACTAGATCGGTACTCAGAGCAATCGAGCAATCGAGGAATAAGAGTTAATATAGATTATGCTAGGATAAATCTAACAATTGAAACATGATGAAGTAGTATTTGTCTCTTAAGAATGAAAGACATAATATTATATTCCATAGATAAACCTCAGTTAACTGAACACCTAAAATCAAGCCATGAAACAATATCATCATGTATAGCATCTATTCTGTCATCTGGTTCGCCTTCCAAAATGCAGTGGTAACCATCTTCATAAAGCTTCAATGTCTTTTCCTTGCTACATGCGTTCTCATAAAGATATTGGCTCACTAATGGATCTGTCACCCTGTCAGCTGCTCCATGAAGAATCAATAATGGTGCTGACACCTGCAATTGATGATATCACATGACAATGATTGCATAGGTGAAAAGGAAATAAAGAAAATCGGAAAATTAGAAAATGAAAATAACCTTGTCTACTTGTGACTCAATCTCTTTTGTGACCCTAAGAAGTTCCATCCCAGTTTTCAGTCTTGGGTTATCCTCATAACAAATAACATTGTAAACAGCCTATAAAATTCGGAAGTGCAACACATTTTGTTAAAGAAAACATACGAAATAGAAATGGTTTATCATTTCATTCTGTAAACATCAATAACTAATGTTAATAAAGTTACCAACCAATTTTCTTTTGCTGGGCTCCCTGAAGGCAAGCTCTGCCAGGTCTTGGTTTGGGAAGAGTTTCGCTTTTGGCATGACTTTTGACAAAAGAGTTAATACCTTCAAAACTGCATCTGGCGGTAACACATCATCTGCAATCTTACCAGTAACACACATCAGTAAAGTCAAGCTGCCATTATTCGTTTGACTGATATACTGATACAGATCAATTTAAAGGGACAACACAAAAAATTGCTTCATATGGATAAACAACTTATGAAACCCAGAAATTAAAGCAAAGAAACCGTGTATTGTATTGTTGAAAATATGAACATACGCTCTACAAGAAGGAAAGAAAACCAGAGTCAGTGACTCCTAAACCAGCGAGACAATCTCTCCTAACCAATTCCTAACAAACATCAGAAATAGTTCCCACTCTGCTTTCCTATTTCTCTTATAACCGTTCCCCTCCTAACAGAATATTTCCACATCAATCCTATTGGACTGACGCCCAATTTCAGTGTCCTATCACCATCGGCTACTCAAAAAACAGACTTGTCCTCAAGGATGAAATGAGTAAATAGACTTTGAAGCACAAATTCACCCCTTCATTGGAGGATTACCTAGAGCCTTTGGGGTAGATAACGTCATGGTTGGGATAGATAGGTTGACTAAATATGCACACCATTGCAATTAGTCACCCTTAAACTCCAAAAGACATTGCTGAGTTGTTCATCAAAAAAATAGTAAAATTACATGGGTTCCCTACTTCCATAGTATCTGATCGAGATAAGGCTTTCTTGGAGCTCATTTTGGGCTGAGTTGTCCAAACAAGCTGGGGCAAAATTGAAATACAGTAGTGCATTCCACCCTCCGACTGATGGACAAACAGAGGTGGTTAACAGGTTCCTAGAAGCTTACCTAAGATATCTGACAATAAGGAAACCCAACCTCTGGCCAAAATGGTTGAGTTGGGTAGTGTATTGGTACAACACAAACTACCATGCTTCCCTAAAAACTACCCCATTCCAAACACTGCATGGGAGAGAACCACCAGTGTTGACAAGAGGGGATGCTCACCACTCATCGTCAACAAATTGACAACAGATAGAAATGACATGCTCAAGGAATTGTAGGAACAACTGGTTAGAGCTCAAGTAAACAAGCATAGGAGGGAGGTGGACTATCAAGTAGGTGACATGGTGTACCTAAAAATTCAACCCTACAAGCTGAAAAGCTTAGCTAAGAGAGTCAATCAGAAGTTGAGTCCTAGGTAGTATGGACAAAATGAGATTGAACAGAGAATAGGCCTTGTAGCTTACAAACTGAGGTGCCATCAGAGAGTAGACTGCATCCCGTGTTTCATGCGTCTCTCTTGAAGAAGTCAGTAGCTCCAACAGCAGGATTCCAACCTCTACCTGCATGTCTAAATGATGAATGGCTACTAGAAGTGACACCTAATATTCAATGAAGCACGGACACCTCTGAGATTAGACGTGTTCCGGTGTCCGACACGTGTCGGTATGCAACACTCGTACGACACGTATCTGACACCTCAGACAAGTGTCCCAAAAACATCTTTTTTTCCTTTGCTTCGATGCATCTTAGACACTTCTGGAACACTTTTGAGATACTTCTACAAAGGTTAAAGAAGTTTCAAAGTAGTGATGATCAAGAAAGGGGTTAAAAATATTAAATTTCATTACATCATTTTTAGCTTATCGATATAGTAGATGGAAAATGAATGTAAAAAATTATCTTATTTTGTTTTTTTTTGAAGCATTATCTTATTTTGTTTAAATTTTTTTGTTAGGAAATAAATTGCTCAATTTAAATCTTTTATCGCTAATGCTCATATTTTATTTAATTATAATAAATAAATAAATAATTGGCTTAATTACAGTTTTTGTCCTCTTATTTTCACCAACTTACAATTTTAGTCCCACAACTTTCTTTTTCACAAATTTAGTCCCCCTATTTTCCCAATTTGTAAAATCAAAGACACCCTCTGATTTGGTCAAAATTATCGTTGAGTTGTCAGTCATTTATCTTACGTGGCATGACACATAGACATGCCAATGTAGATTTTAAACCTAAAATTCTTATTTTTATTACAATAATAGCTGTTTTTTAAATAATATTTTATATTATGTAAAAAATAAAGAAAGACAAATAAACAAAAAAACCATGACGAAGAAGAACCCCAACAACAATCGATCGACTCTCCTATGCAGCAACAACAATTGCTACTATCGCAACAACAAGGTAGCCAAAGGTAGATTAAAGAAAGAAGTTGCAAGAAAGTATTTTCAACAATTAAACAAAAAATACTTTGACTCAGATTGGGGTTCTTCGTCATGGTTTTTTTTGTTTAATTTGTGTTTCTTTATTTTTTACATAATATAAAATAATAATTAAAAAACAGTTATTGTAATAAAAATAAGAATTTTCAATTCAAAATCCACATTGGCATGTCTATGTGTCACACCACGTCAAATAAATGACTGACAACTCGGCACTAATTTTGACCAAATTAGAGAGGGACTTTGATTTTACAAATTGGGAAAATAAGGGGACTAAATTCATGGAAAAAAAAGTTGGGGGACTAAAATCGTGAGTTGGTGAAAATAGGGGGACCGAAACTGTAATTAAGCATAAATAATTATATGTGTGGTGTCCCGGTGTCATATATTTTGGACATTAGTAGTGTCTGCGTGTCTGTGTCTGTGTCGTGTCTGGTGTCAGAGTATGTGCTTCATAGCCTAAGGAAGCTAGGGAGATGAGAAGAAATGACCAAGGCGAAACGATTGACCAAACCGCTCGAACCCCCAACAAACAAAGTCTCATGTGTGTTGAGGTCATCTTTCATGGAAGCACCCCCCAAATGTTTTCGTCATCCCTTCCCTCAATGATTGACAAAACTCCGCTACAAATGATTTGACAGATTCCTCCAATCTTTCCATTCTTGCTTCCGAGGCTTTAACTCTTTCAACCATTGTTGAATCCAATGCTTCATCTTTTTTGGTCATCGTGAATTCATAAATGCTGGCTCCCTGTCGATTATCCAGCAGGTTGGACCAATGATATAACCTAGAAATTGAAGAAAGGAAATTGTGTATTGTATGATAAATATATGAGACTCTTTCCCATCTAAATTCTAATTCCTAACAAACTTCCCAAATAGTTCCCACTCTCCTTTCCTATATCTATTATAACCCTTCCCCTTTCTAAAAGAATATTGTCTCGTCATTCCTATTTTCCTATTCAGTCTCTCTATTGGGCTAAGGCGGAAATTCCGTGTCCTATCAACAACCATTGTCATTCCAGCTGGAAAACATGGTACCTAAAGAATGCCCAAAAGCAGCAAAACAGTCCAAAGTGGTTTGATAGTTTAATCAACAACATGATTTGCATCTTCCTGAAGGGTATCCCAAAAAATACTTGGTTATGTCAGGTAACTATTCAAATCAGATCACAACTTGAGCATCCTTTCAAATTCCATTTATAAGTAAGTAAAACCATAGTAGTATGGTGCCTTCATAAAGGAGGATCATTCAAATAAGGGCATTTAGAGATTAAAAGATTAAAAGATTGGTCTAATAAGACCTCACATATTATAAAGAACAAAGATCAAAATTAGGTAGAATCTAACAATGTTTGAAATTGACTGTGCTTATCATTTTTCACATGCCAAACTAAGCAAATAGCTTGAAGTTTAATAGAGTGGTGCCATCATATCATACACTTCTGAGCTTAAAGTTTATGACAATTCAGTGATGAACGTTTGAGCTGAATTAGGATATTTCAAATTAAAATAATGAAGTAGATTAGAAACAGTAGAGATGAGGAATGAGCTTACTTTACACATTGGTGCTACAAGTACCACACCATCCCAATTATTTGGCTCCTTCAAATGAACTTTAAGGGAAACTGCCCCACCCATTGACTGCCCCAATAGAAATCGAGGTAAGTCTCTCAGATCAGGCCTTGCTGTAAATTGAATTACAAAGCATGATAACCAATACATTACCACAACATTTATCAACAAGACACCATGCATGGTACTAACTTAAATGTAAAGAATTCCACACCTTTAATTTGTGTATAATGCTCGATAACGTCGTCGACCAGATCATCAAAGTTTGGTATGTAACCATGTAATCCTTCTGAAAGTCCAAAACCCGGATAATCCATAGCGAAAACACCATAACCAGATGCAGCAATTCTCCTGGCTATACCTGAATATTAAGTTCAAATTCTCCCCCAAATCACACACATTGAAGACACAACATTCTCTGAGAAACATTTTGAATGATACTAAGTATAACTAACCTTCAAAGAAGAAGGTGCAGGTATCACCATATCCATGACAAAAACACACAGAGGCCTTCACTGGAGTTCCAGACTCTGGCATCCAGCTTTTGCAGAAAATTTCCAATCCCCTCGAATTCCTTTCATACCACTACTTAAGAAAATAAAACTGAAAACTAAATAACTATGTTCATCAAGGTATCAAAATAATCAAAGAAAAAAAACGGGTGAATCACAAATTTTGTCCATGAAATTATTAATATTCCATTCTAGTCTCTAAATTAAAAATCTTTGATCATAATAATACTCCTTCTGGATAGGTTAGTAAAAAATCATAGACAATAAAGGGTTACTAAAATATTATACGATCATTTATCATGTTATTCCTGCAAGTTTTTTGAAAATCCCAACTATATACAAAAATACAAACTTAACAACCCTCAAAAATCCCTCTCCCAATTTGACTCTTTGTTTGGTAGACTAAATAAAAAGCTTAGCAACCTACAACTTGATGGAATAAATAGCTAAATCATCCATTCTAAGAATAGTCAACAACATGAAGATAATAAGGTAAAGCAGAAAATCTTACTTCTTCTGCTCTGATCCCAAGAGGAGCATTCTAAAAAACAAGAGAAGAGATCTAACCATTAGTCGTGGGTGTTGTGATGACCGAAATCCAATAAAGAAAATTGATCAAGATCTGAAATCAACTAACCTTAAACAAACAATGATCGAGTTGTTGGTGGAGTTGAGCAAAAGCTGCACGAACCCTTCTTCGAGAATAAGCGAAGTCGAGATTATAAGAAGCTACATCGTTCAACTCGTCGCTTACCCCTTCAATCGGTGCCTTTCTTTTTGCTGTTACAGTGAGTTTTGTAGTGGTCTTTCGTTTAGCGCTGAGCTTGGTTGCAAAGGGTAGTAGTACTAGTTGATGGTTGAAAGAGTGGTTGATGGGTATGAAGGATGAGAATGAGAATCTCAATGTCTTTGATAGCTCCATGATCAAAGTCAATTAATGAATTCTATACTGTGTATATATATATATAACAAAAGAAGCTTGATAAGATTCTAATAAAAGCGCGCATGACAGTCTGGTCGCTTCCACTGCCCTGAAATGAAACTGAAGTGGGCGGATCCAAATCCAAATACACTCACCAAAACTCCATGTTTTATCTGTGTAGATCGCATCGCCGCCCATGTTGCCACCACACTTCACTTTTCTCCCCATTCTATGTGAGTTTTGCCGGTGGCACGTGTACAATGTGCAAATCATTTTTTTCTAGTCTTTTAATCATAGACTAAGTTTTTTTATTTTAAATTAAGCTGATTGCATTAGCTGAAACGTGGAAAAGAGCCGACCATTACAACAGGAGGAACAATAAAGTATATTGGGGGAGGGCCCAACCAGTGTCAACTTCTTATTTGCTTATTGTTTCGGGGTGAATCAGCAATACTAGGTGTGACATCCGGGTAAACGAGGCGGGAGTGATCGCCATCGTGCATAAAAAGGTGGCATGGCAAAGAGCGGCTCTGGCGAGCTTCAAAGCGAAGGCGCGTGAATGAACCGAATCGCACCGGAATGAGAGGGATCCCGAGGTGTGCGGTATGGGGTATGCTGATTGAAGGAAGGCTTAAAAGAATTGATTTGGACTACCTATACCAACAAGATGCATCTTCTTTTCGGGAGCCCATCTCATAAGAACTCCATAGTTAAGCGTGCTTGGCTTGGAGTAGTAGTGGGATGGGTGACCTTCTGAAAGTTTCGGAAAGCATGCAAGTGAGGACAAAGCATCTTTGAAAAGACTCGTGTTGGTTCGTTGGAGCGCGGCGATTAGAAGCGATGCGAATGTTACAATCTGAACCACGGGAATCTCATCGTCAGGAGTCTCGTGAATCTGCACGAGCGGGTTTGCTCTGCTGCGTTTGGGGCTCCGACCGTCCTGATCCCGAGGGGAGCGACCCTTGCGAACACTACTTTTGCCTTGGCTATGAAGGGTTTGTAGTGAAGAGCCATCCAGGTCGACCACCTGCTTGACCGGTTTTGAGGACGAAGGCTTTAATGAAGATTTCAAAGCCATCTTTTCCAAAGAAGCCCAAGCTGTTCCTGCCATCTTTCCTACAAAATAGAACGATTCAAAGGTTAAACGAAACGGTCAATAATAGAAATGAAAAGACAAGGGAGAAATCGAACCAAGTGCAGCCTCAAGGGCACGGCCGACCAAAAGCGTGAACGACCGACAAGGTATGTCGCCTTTGGGATCAGGAGGCATGAGGCTTGACAATGTTTTAATAATTTGCAGAGACTCCAGGTCGACTGCGCTTAAATCCTTGGTGGTGTAGATATAGTCACCAGCGCGTCTGAAAAAGTGGGCCTCATTCCACATAATCGGAAAGTAAGGATCACCGAGCGATCCGTCAGGCAAAGTCTCGGCGATCGCTTTGCCAGCCTCCTTAGTAGGAACGATCCAGAAGTAGTGACTCTTCCACGTTCCTCCCAGCGACTCTGAAAACGCCTTGAAATGAGTTTGTGGTCCACGACCTTGTCCTCTACCTCCTCTTGGTGTATGTCCACCTCTAGAACCAGTGTTATGCTCAGACATGGTTGGGTGTTGTTGCTGTTGTTGTTGCCTCCTTCTTAACCTTTGTTGTCTCCTTAGTTATCCGAAAAGTTCTTTCGAGTTCGGATCAAACTTCAGTGTAGACTCACTCCTTGGCTCAGTTGAACTAGAGCTTGCGTTGGAACTAAGCATACGCTGTAATGTCTACCTGTTCAAACACAGAAACAACAAACAACACAGTAAATTTTTTTTCAACTTGTGTTCTAATACTTTTTGAACAATAAAAGTTACTACAATCCCCGGCAACGGCGCCAAAAACTTGTTGCGTTCGTGTGGTATTCGCAAATATAGTGCAAGTATACACGTCGTACAAGTAATAGAGTGGTTTTAAGTAAGAGATCGTTCCCACGAGGATTGGTATACTTTTCAAAGTTCAAGTTTCAAAACACAAGAGAATCAAGTAACAAATCGGCAATAAGAGTTGGTTTCAAATGTTATTTTGTATAGACGTTGCCACGTTTGAACGCTGTTGCAAAAGAGCTATGCTTTTCAGCACAAAACGTCAGAGTTTCAAGTATAAGAGGTCCTATGTCTAGGTTCTAAATAGGCCCACCCCTGTATTTTAAGCACCCACGGCAATGTTCTATGAACTATTATCCATTCTATGTCTTGACTTAGATAAAGATGCCTAAATGTCTTTAGTACATTGTTCATTCATATAAATCCTTGAGTTCTTTTCATAGACCATGTCTGTACCTATGAATCTACCTATTTTAAGAGGCCAACCTCAAAACAAGTTTGGAAATATTTTCACACAAGGATTTAAAACATGCACGTCAATACTTCATAACATAAACTAGAAGTTCATTACAAGCAAAATAACAACTTCAACTACAAAGTGTTTAGCTCATGCTGAGCATCTTTACAGAATGATGAGGATTTAGAATCCAAATACCATACATAACAGAAAAGAAACTAAGTGCAAAAGATACACCTAAGTAGCTCTTCAAAGATGTATCGTATAGACGTTACAACGTCTGAGCCTCACAAAGAATGCGTAAATAAAGCGAAGTTCGGAAAAGCAAAATACGTAAGTCCATTTCCAGATCTTCTTTACAGGACTACTTCATAATTTTAATGGAAATATGGTGAAGGGATGAAGATGAAGTGTATGAAGTGTTTCTGAATGAGTGTATGTATCGGTGCCTTGAGAGAGAGCCGAGCCTTCAATAAATAGCCTCCTTACTCACGTGTGGTCGATGTCACTTGCCCACCTACCGTGTCTGCTTTCCTCTCTTACGCGACACTTTATTCCGTACTCGGTGTATCTGCGTGTCGATTCATGGGAATAGAAGATCTTCGACTTTTATATCTTTGACCATCATTACTAGCGCGCCAAAATGAAGATCTTTCACCCTTGCTCTCTTTGCACTTCTATAGGCGTGGTGAGGGGCGTGGTAACGTTCAAAGACTATTTCTGCCTGACAAGCACAAAAAGCATCAAAACGCTCTCAAGGGCACCACTTGGTGCCTAAATGCACTGATTTATCTATTTAACCTCTTATTCACTAAAAACTCGAGAAATTAACATAAAACTAATTAATTATCCTTGTATTGCTAGAGAACTTGCGTGATTTATTCTTTGAATGAGAATAAATAACTCATATAAATATGAGTTATCACACCCTCAAACTTAAATCATTGCTTGTCCTCAAGCAATCAAGACAAAACACACATCTAATGTATATACATGAAATCAACTACACTAGCAAGTTATGTTCTACTCACCACACAGATCAAAAGTTCATTCTCAAGGGGCTAATTCTTCACACACTTACACACCAATGCATAATTAAATTTCAGATTCATTAAAGCTCAAGTGGGTGTGTGATCTCTGCATTTAATTCTTCCTCTAGCTAGTTCAGAAACTACTTTAGCTTATGAAAGAGTGGTTTCCAAATGGTGACAAAGAAAACATCTTTCAAAACAAAGATAGGCTAACATTTTCACATAAGAACTGGGGTTTCAATTGAAGCATGACAAAGGGTCTTAATTGGGTACTAGGATCAAGTTAGTGCACTAATTTATTGACTCACACACAAAAGATCAGAACCCCCTCATTTCTTGAGCAACTCTCTTTTATTTGCTCCATTTTGGAGTTCTCTTCTCTTTTTTTTTTTCATTTATTGGAGTGCTCAGCATTTGTTTCAGGGTATTACAGGGAACACAGCATACATGTGGATTTTCCACTTATTTGTAACAACACACTCTTTTTGGTCTTTTTTTTTTGGGAATAGACGTTACCACGTTTATGGGTGAGACGTTGTAACGTCTGAATACATAACACAACACACACGGCATACGTTATAACGTTACGGGTAGACGTTACAACGTTGCACTCACACTACACCTGCACTAACCATCCTACGCCTTTGCACCCAAATTTAGTACAACTTGATTTACCCCCAAACTTAGCTTCTCATCAAGCTACTCTCGGTTTTTAATCAAGTTTTATTCTCACCATAGTTCACCAAAACTAGCTTCAGCACAAAATATTCCCTAGCTAACTAGATTCTTTCTTAAAACAGAGTTTGTGTAGGAGCAGCAATCAATTCTTTTCATCTAATTATGCACAGGCTACTCACACACATATTTTCACTAACTTCAGCCCAAAGAGAATTATTTTCATGCTTGACAGAGTAAGAACAAAAATTTGCTTTTGCATTTAATTCCATGCACAACACAAAACAGAAACTTAAAACATTGAGATTCTTCCCCCCCACACTTAAAGCTGAGCAGTGTCCTCACTTGCTCAAAGATTAAAACATGGGTTTTTTTTTTTTTTAAGGGGGAATTAATCAAACAGACATAAAACAGAAACTACTAAAACTAGAACTAAACTAAAATTAAAAACTACAACTACTGATGAAATTAATGAGAGACTTACTTGTTTGCAGCACCAGACCTGAGCCTTCCGCTCTGTCTGGTGGGAACTCCTGACTGACCTTCTCCTTTCTTCTTATCCTTCTTCTCCTTTTTCACCTTTACTCCTCCTTGCTCAGTTGTGGTAGTTGTTGTTGTTTCAACAGATTCTTTCTCACCCGCACTAGCACCAGCATCACTTGAAGCTACAGCAACCCTCTTTTTCGCTTCCTCCCACATCTTCATTGCCAACTCAGCAGGGTTAAAATGCTTTGGCTCATTGGGGTTCATCTGGGCTTTTTCCACCTCTTGCTCTTTAGACGTTGCCACGTCTGTTGATGATCCTCCAATTCCAAAGAATCGCCACTCGACTTGCTTCATAAGGTGCTCTGCTAGTTTCTGAGTGGCCTCCTCCATTGCTTGCTGATTCACCTTTTCCAACGCAGCTTCACGTTCATTGGTATCTTGCATTTCTGCAAGTTTGGCTGCACCTCTTTTTCAAGTGAGACGTTGTGGCGTCTGCGCAGCGCTTCTTCAAAGAATAGCGGGGAAGGGTTTGTTCAAGAACACTAGTAGCAACAAATGCCGCACTAGTAGCGATGCGAGTTTCTCACTGCAAAGACTTTGATCTTTCCTTTTTTGGGAGCTTTTCTCTTAGTGTTTTGGGGGCTACAACTTCCTCTTTTCTCCACTCACTTGGGCTTGTTTTGACTCGTGAGTAGCTCTTTCCTTTTCTTCCTTCCAAAAGGGTTGTATGTGAGTGCACTTTTCACTCTGGTTTTCTTGGGTGGGGAGATGGGTTGGGAATGCAGGTTGCTTCCTGTGTTTGTTGCCTCGAGACGTCGCCACGTCCCGTTCCTCGCACTTTTGGGGTGATGGTTGCTTTTGAGGTTCGTGTTGGGGTGGGGGTGGTTGTGTTATTGGTTGATCTTGAGCTTTGGATTGTGGAGTCTTAGGGTGTTTTGGTCCCGGGTGGAGGTTCTTGTGGTGAAGGTGGTGGTTGTGTGGCTTGTGGGGATGGTGGTTTGGGGCTAGTTGCTTTGGATTTTGTTTGGGCCGGCTCTTTGTTTGTTTTTGTCGATGGGGATTCACTTACGCCTTCTCACTTGAACTTCCTTTTTCCTCAGAGCTCTCCTCTTTCTCTTCTTCGCTAATTACCTCCATGCTCACCTTTCTTGATTCATCTGCATCAACATCAGAAATATCATCCAAATCATCAGAATTAAAATCCTCTTCACTACTTACCTTCTTTTTCCTCTTTGCTGGGCTCTTTCTCTTTGGTGGGCTTTTTGCTCGCTTGGCCCTTTCTTTGTTCACGGCTCTTCTTTGGATTGTAGATAGAGGCACATCATCATCATTTTCTTCCTGCATCCAGTCAGGCAACACAGGTTCTTCAATCACTTTCTTCCCTTTAGACATTTGGGCAAATACCTTCTTTTGCCACTCAAATTGCTCTTTGACAAACTTTGCGGGGTGTTACGCTTTTTCCTCCAGACGTTGCAACGTCTGCGCATCAACAACAGAACTTGAAGCTCCAGCGATTTTCACCCTAGGTTTGAATTTTGTTGAAAAGGGGCCTTGAGGTCGCTCCTCACTTCGAGATGCTTCAATCTCTATTCCGGCCTCCATGCATAAATCGGTAATCATGCATGGGAAATACAAGTACCCATCTTTTACATTCTTCCATTTGTTGAGTTCACGGTTGATCAATTTTCCAACCTCCACCTTGTCTCTTGACATGATTGCATCAATCACAATCGAGTCTCTCTTTATCTACCCATGAGGTGTGAGAGGTAGGAATTAAGCGATGCCTTATGAAATGGAACCAAGTGTTGGCTTCATCACATAGGTACCTCTTCATGATTTTGAACTCACTCCGTGTTCACCACTTCTCTCCCGCATACAACACCTTCAACACAGATCCTTTCCTTGATTGCGTCCATTTCGATCGATCCATACGTCTTTTGCTTGGTCTCCACAAATTTTCCATAGTAACCTAGCCCAAAATAATCGTTGATCACTCTTACCCCAAACTTTACTTCCTCGCCTCGCACCTTTGAAACAATGGACGGCTCTTCTTCTTCAGTCTCTCAACGATTCCCTTGTAAAAATCGTGAACCAAAGTAGCAATATATTCCTTTACGTACAACGAACTTCGCCACCCAACGCTGCGACGGTTGCGAGAAAATCAGATTGGGGCTTTCTTGACTAAAACCCCTTTCTGGTAGTAGGGCTTTCTTTTTAGATGGATTTGGTGTTTCAGGGATAGGGGCTGAAGATGAACTTAGGTCAATATTCTAGCCTTTCCCAGAGGATTTGGCAGCAGATTGCTTCACTTTTGTCATGGTGATTTCGCAGAAATTGCTTAGAAAGGAATGAGGGATTTTTTGGAGTTTTGAGGTTTTCTGAGAAAGAGAGGGAAGATTGTAGTTTCAGAGAGGGGGATTAGAGAGAGGTTGCAGGTGGTGGGATAATGGTGAATGGTGGGATTTTTATGGGGAAGTGGTTATGGGGAGTTGAGAAATGGTAGAGTGGAGTAATGGAGAAAAGTAACCGTTGATTAGACAAGTAGGGGAAGGGGGATGACGTCATGGTCAGTTACCACGTTCGTTCTGCAGAAAGGAAATGATTTCTCACACGTCATCACTTACGCCTTTGACTTAATTTAAATCTACCCTGCCTGCCCAGACGTGCCCACGTCTAGTGCATACTAAGACGTTACGACGTCTACCACCTTTTACTTTCCATTTCTTCAACATTTATTCCTGCAAAACAAAAATTAAAAAGGACACAAAAATTGTTGGTTAATTAAAAATCATTGGGTTGCCTCCCAAGAGCGCTTGCTTTAAGAGTCTTCAGCCAGACTTTTGCCATTTTAATTCAAGAATTGTGGAAGGACATTTGGATCTTGTCCCTCTCCACATGCTCTCCATGATACTGCTTCACACGTTGGCCATTAACTTTGAACATGGTGTTTGTCTTTTCATCAAATAGGTCCACAGCACCATGAGGATAGATTTTCATTAATTTGAAAGGTCCTGACCACCTTGACTTTAGCTTGCCTGGAAACAACTTTAGCCTTGAATTGAATAGCAACACCTGTTGTCCTTCTGTTAGTTCTCTCTTTTGAATTCTCTGATCATGCCACTTCTTGGTCTTTTCCTTGTACATTCTTTGAGTTTTCATAAGCATGGTGTCCGAACTCTTCTAGTTCATTTAATTGCAAAGAACCTTGCTTCACCAAATTTTTGCATGATCCAGTTTAATTGCTTCAATGCCCAGTAAGCCTTATGTTGGAGCTCAATTGGTAGGTGACAAGCTTTGCCATAGACTATCTTGTAGGGAGACATGCCCAATGGTGTTTTGTATGCTGTTCTGTAAGTCCAAAGTGCATCATCCAAGTGTAGTGACCATTCCTTTCTGTAGGGACCAACCATTTTCTCCAGTATTCTTTTGATCTCTCTGTTGGATATTTCTGCCTGGCCACTGGTTTGGGGGTGATAGGCTGTAGCAATTCTGTGTTTCACTCCATACTTAGCCAAGAGGTTCTCAATTAACTTATTGTAGAAATGAGAGCCTTCATCACTGATTATGGCTCTTGGAGTACCAAATCTTGTGAATATATTCTTTTTAAGGAACTTGCTAACTGATTTGGCTTCATTGTTGGGTAATGCCAATGCTTCAACCCACTTTGACACGTAATCCACAAACGTAATATATAGATTTCCATGGGACATAGGAAATGGTCCCATGAAATTCATTCCCCATACATCAAACAACTCAACTTCCAGAATGTTTGTGAGAGGCATTTCTTGCTTACTTGATATATTTCCTGTCCTCTGGCACTTATCACATCTCCTGACTAGCTCATGAGCATCTTTGAATAGTGTAGGCCAATAGTAGCCAGATTGTAGGACCTTTGCAGCTGTTCTGGTACCTCCAAAATGTCCACCATAAGGTGCTGAATGACATTGTTGCAAAGACATGGAGTTGTTCTTCCTCAGCTAAACACCTTCTTAGTAACTGATCTGGACACAATTTGTACAAGTATGACTCATCCCAGAAGTATTGCTTTATAGTGTGGAAGAACCTCTTCTTTTGTTGGTAGTTGAATCCTACAGGCACAATCTTGTTAACAAGAAAGTTAACTATATCGAAGATACCATGGTGTATTAGTATCGACGTTATAACGTTTGGACGAAAGTGTCATAGGCGTGGTAACGTCTTCAACTATTGAAGCTCACCGATAATAGTCTCTCATCGTGAAATTTTTCTTTTATCTTCTTTCACCTGCACTGCATCAACATTCTCAAGCCTAGAAAGATGATCGTGAACTTGGTTCTCCACCCCTTTTTGTCACGTATTTCCAAGTCAAATTCTTGGAGGAGGAGAACCCATCTAATAAGCTTTGGCTTTGCATCTTTTTTAGAAATTAAGTACTTAATGGCTGAATGATCAGTGAAGACAATAACTTTTGCACCCACTAAGTAAGATCTAAACTTATCAAAAGCAAATACAACAGCCAAAAGCTCTTTTTCAGTCACAGTATAATTTAATTGGGCATCATCTAAGGTTTTACTGGCATAATAAATAGAATGAAAAAATTTTCCATACCTTTGCCCCAATCACACTCCTACAAAGATAGTCACTTGCATCACACATCAACTCAAATGGCTTAGACCAACTGGAGTGACTATTCTTGGAGCGCGGTCACTAAAGCGATCTTGATTTGTTGAAAGCTTCATGACATTGTTCATCAAAGTTGAAGACGTTGTCACGTTGCAACAACAACGCACACGGGGGTTTTGAAATTTTTGAGAAATCCTTGATAAATCTTCGTAAAACCACTGCATGTCCTAAGAAACTTCTGACTCCTTTGATAGTTGTTGGTGGAGGTAGCTTGTCAATAACATCAATCTTTGCTTTGTCTACCTCTAACCCTTTCTTTGATATTATGTGCCCCAACACTATTCCTTCTTGTACCATGAAATGGCATTTTTCCCAATTGAGCACTAGGTTGGTTTCTTCACACCTTATCAGAACTCCTTGCAAATTATCCAGGCATGCCTTGTATGAATCTCCATAGACTGAGAAGTCGTCCATAAAGACCTCCATGGAATTTTCAATGAAATCGGAAAATAAGGCCATCATGCATCTTTGAAATGTTGCAGGAGCATTGCACAGCCCAAATGGCATCCTTCTGAATGCAAAGGTACCATAGGGACAAGTGAATGTTGTCTTTTCTTGATCTTCAGGTGCTATGGCTATCTGGTTGTAGCCTGAATAACCATCAAGAAAGCAATAGAAATCCTTGCCTGTGAGCCTGTCTAGCATCTGATCAATGAATGGAAGAGGGAAATGGTCCTTCTTAGTTGCTTTGTTCAGCTTCCTATAGTCCATGCATATCCTCCAGCCTGTTACTGTCCTTGTTGGAATTGACTCATTCTTCGCATTTGTTACCACAGTAACTCCTCCTTTCTTTGGCACACACTGTACTGGACTTACCCAGGAGCTATCACTAATGGGATAAATGATTCCTGCATCCAACCACTTAATGATTTCTTTCTTTACCACCTCCTTCATTATTGGGTTCAATCTCCTCTGCCCTTCAATGCTATTCTTGGCATTTTCCTCCAAGACAATTACTGCATATACAGATTGTGGGGTGATACCTTTGATGTCTGCCATTTGCCAACCAATTGCTTTTTTATGTCTCTTCAGGGTAGTAATGAGATCATTTTCCTGCTCTTGGGTGAGCTTGGAAGAGATAATCACAGGTAGGGAATCATTTTCCCCTAAAAAGACATACTTTAAATGCTCAGGTAACACCTTTAGTTCCAAGGTAGGTGGCTCTTTGATGGAAGGCACATTCTTCTTAAGATTTGATTCCTCTTGTCCTAGAGATTCGTACTCTTTGTCCAAGACTTTGGTGCGGGGGCTCGGGCGTGGCTCGTGCGCAATGTGACGTTACAACGTCTGAGGAACAACTTCTTCTCGCTAAAAGCTCTTGCACTTCGTTATTGCCTAGCATCTTCTCCAAATGATCATTATCTTTGTTGAATTGCTTTTGAACCATATGATCAATGGCAACTACATACGAGCATTCCTCTGTGTGCGGATATGGGTATTTGAGTGCATTGAGGACATTGAACTTGACTTCTTGGTCATTGACTCTCATGATTAATTCTCCTTTCTGCACATCAATGATTGTCCTTCCAGTAGCTAAGAATGGTCTTCCCAGAATGATGGGAACTTCTTTATCTACATCAAAATCTAAAATAACAAAATCCACTGGAAACACAAACTTGTCAACCTTAATCAAAACATCTTCTAATATGCCTCGGGATAAACTCTACTTTTATCAGCTAAAGTTAAACTTAAAGAAGTAGGTCTGGCAGTTCCTATACCAAGTTTGTCATAAATGGACTTGGGCATCAAGTTGATACTTGCTCCCAAGTCACACAAAGCTTTTCCAATGTAAAAATCTCCAATAGAGCATGGTATAGTAAAACTGCCAGGATCCTTGAGTTTTCTAGGAAGTTTATTCTGCATAATTAAACTACATTCCTCAGTCAAAGCAACAGTTTCAAACTCCCCTAGCCTTCTTCTTTTGGTGATGATGTCTTTCAAGAACTTGGCATAGTTTGGCATCTGCTGTAAAGCTTCAACCAAAGGAAGGTTGATGTGTAACTGCTTTAACATCTCCATGAACTTGCTGAACTGCTTATCTTCATGAGCCTTTTTCAATCTTTGAGGGTATGGTGGAGGAGGATACTCAGGTACAAGCCTAGGCACAGTCTTGATTCCTGGTTTAAAACTAGACGTCGTAACGTCTGGGTTAGACATCACAATGTCTGGAGTATCTTTCACACCACTTGAGCTTGCCTCTTTCCCTTTCTTTTTCTCTTTCTCTGGCACTGCTTTTTGCTTCTCCTGTACTTCTTCCTCCACAGGCATAGTTGGTTCAGGATATTCAGTACCACTTCTTAAAGAAATTGCATTTACCTGTCCATTTACCCCATTATTACCATTAGGGTTGGATGATGATGGTGTTTCATTTAGTAGAAGGAGAGATCCATTCTGTCTTTGAGTGAGAGCTGAAGCTATCTGCCCAATTTGATTTTCCAGAGTTTTGATTGAGGACTCATGAGTTTGCAGAGTTGTCTTACAATCACTTATGAAGCTTTTCATCATGGCCTCCAAATTGCTATTATTGTTATTCTGCACATACTGCCTCTGTTGTTGTTGTTGAGGGGGAAATCCTGGAGGTATTGCAGGAGCCATATTCTTTGGTATTCAGTGCATTGTTGTTTCTCCAACTGAAATTTGGGTGATTTCTCCAATTTGAATTGTAAGAGTTGGAATAGGGACCGTTTCCTTTGTTCTGAGATACAAAGTTTACAGACTGAGGGTTGTAAGGACATTCTTCATACACATGCCCTTCTTCGCAATAAACACATACTACTCCCCCAGAATGTGTGGGTTCCATCTCTTTGCAGCGATGCAGCTTCTCGAGGCGTGGCCACGTTTGAAGTACTCAAAGTTTTGATCATGTTGGTCAAGGTAGCCACTTGAGCGAGAAAGAGCGATCCACTTCACTTATTTCATGGACACCGCCTTCTTTCCGAGGAGTAAATCTATCGGATGGCCAATGAGAGTTATGGGTGGCTATGTCATCAATAAGCTTGCATGCCTTAGAAAAGGACATGTTCAGAATGACACCACCTGATGAAGCATCAAGTATCAACCTAGTAGGCTGATCTAGACCATTATAGAAAGTCTCCATTTGAATCACCACGGAATGCCATGGTGTGGGCACATTCTTAGTAATTCCTTCCACCTCTCCCAAGCTTCAAATAATGATTCCCCTTCCCTTTGTTTGAAGGAAGTGATATCATTCCTCACCTTAGCATTTTTGTTGGGAGGAAGTATTTTGCAAGAAACTTCTCATTTAGCTCATCCCAAGTGTGGATTGAATTTGGCTCCAAGGAGTTCAACCAATTTTTGGCCTTATCCTTAAGAGTAGTAGGAAAGAGCTTGATCTAAAAGCATCCTCTGAGACTCGGGGATGATAAAGTTCTTTGCACACATCCGAAATTGCCTTAGGTGAGAATATGGATCTTCTTGAGGAAACCTCCAAATTGCCCTGCAGCTTTACAAACATTTGGAACATCATTGGCTTGAACTCAAAGTGACCAGATATGGAGGGTTGGTCTTGCAATGTCTGCTTTGTAAATGAGCGGGGTTGAGCACAGCGTAGTCACGCATAGGCTCGCCCCTGTCATTGACCATATCTTGTGGTCTGCATTGATGAGTTGCTGCCTTTGGTAGTGTTCATCATCAACAACTATTGTCTCTGTATGAGTTTGTGATCCACGACCTTGTCCTCTACCTCCTCTTGGTGTATGTCCACCTCTAGAACCAGTGTTATGCTCAGACATGGTTGGGTGTTGTTGCTGTTGTTGTTGCCTCCTTCTTAACCTTTGTTGTCTCCTTAGTTGTCTGAAAGTTCTTTCTGAGTTCCGGATCAAACTTCAGTGTAGACTCACTCCTTGGCTCAGTTGAACTAGAGCTTGCGTTGGAACTAAGCATACACTGTAATGTCTACCTGTTCAAACACAGAAACAACAAACAACACAGTAAATTTTTTTTCAACTTGTGTTCTAATACTTTTTGAACAATAAAAGTTACTACAATCCCCGGAAACGGCGCCAAAAACTTGTTGCGTTCGTGTGGTATTCACAAATATAGTGCAAGTATACACGTCGTACAAGTAATAGAGTGGTTTTAAGTAAGAGATTGTTCCCACGAGGATTGGTATACTTTTCAAAGTTCAAGTTTCAAAACACAAGAGAATCAAGTAACAAATCGGCAATAAGAGTTGGTTTTAAAGCTAAAGATGTAATTAAATCAAGTAAACAAATGTTGGTTGTGAATATGGAAGAGAGATGAGTTGAGTTGTTGCATGCAAGTAAATCTTTTCTAGCCAGACGTTATAACGTTTACACGTTTTGACGTTCAAATGTTATTTTGTATAGGCGTGGCCACGTTTGAACGCATTGTAAAAAGAGCTATGCTTTTCAAAGACAAAACGCCGAGTTTCAAGTATAAGAGGTCCTATGTCTAGGTTCTAAATAGGCCCACCCCTGTATTTTAAGCACCCACAGCAATGTTCTATGAACTATTATCCATTCTATGTCTAGACTTAGATAAAGATGCCTAAATGTCTTTAGTACATTGTTCATTCATATAAATCCTTGAGTTCTTTTCATAGACCATGTCCATACTCTATGAATCTACCTATTTTAAGAGGCCAACCTCAAAACAAGTTTGGAAATATTTTCACACAAGGATTTAAAACATGCACGTCAATACTTCATAACATAAACTAGAAGTTCATTACAAGCAAAACAACAACTTCAACTACAAAGTGTTTAGCTCATGCTGAGCATCTTTACAGAATGATGAGGATTTAGAATCCAAATACCATACATAACAGAAAAGAAACTAAGTGCAAAAGATACACCTAAGTAGCTCTTGGCGATGTATCGTATAGACGTTACAACGTCTGAGCCTCACAGCAATGCAGAAATAAAACGAAGTTCAGAAAAGCAAAATACAGAAGTCTATTTCCAGATCTTCTTTACAGGACTACTTCTGAATTTTAATGGAAATATGGTGAAGGGATGAAGATGAAGTGTATGAAGTGTTTCTAAATGAGTGTATGTATCGGTGCCTTGAGAGAGAGCAGAGCCTTCAATAAATAGCCTCTTTGCTCACGTGTGGTGATGTCACTTGCCCACCTACCAGTGCTGTTTCCTCTCTTACGCCGACGACACTGCTCCGCTCACGATTGTATCTGCGTGTCGGTTCATGGGAATAGAAGATCTTCCGACTTTTATATCTTTGACCATAATTACTAGCGCGCAAAAATGAAGATCTTTCACCCTTGCTCTGCTTGCACTTCTATAGACGTGGTGAGGGCGTGGTAACGTTCAAAGACTATTTCCCCTGCACAAGCACAAAAAAGCATCAAAAAAGCTCTCAGGGCACCACTTGGTGCCTAAATGCACGATTTATCTATTTAACCTCTTATTCACTAAAAACTCCAGAAATTAACATAAAACTAATTAATTATCCTTGTATTGCTAGAGAACTTGCGTGATTTATTCTTTGAATGAGAATAAATAACTCATATAAATATGAGTTATCACTTTCGACGGGACGGTCGACAACCTCTTCGACCACATTTTCAACTCGACCTGCCTCAGCATTGGCCGATACTTCTTCTTCAACGACCTGGGTAACATCCTGCACTCCACCTTCGATGTCTACTTCCTCATCTTCTCCTGCGTTGCGGGCCGGTGAAGGTGGTGGTGGTGGAGGAGACCACGATTTGGTCTTTGAATTGGCAGAGCTGGAGTCGGAGATGCCTAAGCTGACCGACCCCTTGTTTGGAGAACTGGAACTCGAGTCGCTCGATGACGACTTGGAATTTTCCTCGCTCGTGACGGCCGGTCGCGTCATGTTTTGAGCCAGAGACTGCGATGGCCCCCCGGGATGGCGTACATTTTGTTTCAACCGCTGCATATAAAAGCACCTGTGAAAGAGGACTACGCGTCAGGTCGGCCGAGACACATACTCATGTAGAGGCGACTGGTCGCCCCCGACCGATGCCCCCACCACAAGCGCGCAAATCTACAATAGAAAACCAAAGAAGCTAAAGCTGAGAAAGATTGACTCATACCTGGAAGAGTGCTGGGAATCGACCGAGGAAGTTAAGTCACGCGGACAAAAGAAATTGCTTCGAAGGGAAGTCAGTTACAGACAAATTGGTCTGTGTGAGAGCGCTTCAGAGTAATGTGAGAAATGATTTCTCGGGGGCATATTTATAGCATAGCCCAAAAGCATCAGAAGGACCGGGAGGCGAAATGTCGCGACGTTTCTCCTTCTGAAGAAAAATTAGCCATTGAATGGCCTCGAGATCACTAGCATCACGTCATAAATGACGATAATCTAACTGTCAAATGCGTGTCGATGCGGCCGACGGGCGACGGCGCGACCATCCCAAATGTTCACCGCGGCGGCCGACCGTCCCCATTAAGAGCGCGGCGCGCGTGGCCGTCCCTACCAACAGTTGAAATTTCTTCAAAATAGCATGATCACCGGGGGGCAACGATTCAAGCCTCAGCCCGCCTTCAAGCGACCTAGGCTTGGGGGGCAATTGTTCCGGAGTGAATCAGCAATACTAGGAGGTACCACCCGCGTGCAACCAAGACCGTTCCATTCAATCCTACAACGACCAGCCAACACAGGGAACGACATCAACACTTCATTGGTCAAGGTACGATCACTTATCATTAGGATCCATAACACATAGATCCCAGCAAGTAATACCATCAGCATAGAACAAAAACCCGCATATGATTTCATACATCGGTGAGATGAACTGGAGCTGCTCTCAAGTTAGAGGGGCCTTTAGAACCGAAAGCTGCATTATATTCAGTCACAAACTCAGCAGCAGCAACAAAGATCATAATCGGGCCAAGCTTAATATTGTTGAAGATAGCATCATTGCGACCCTTCCACAATTTCCAAATCAACACACAGAACAATTGACCACCTTCCACACTCCCACAGGTCAGGCCCTTATGCAACCAATTGGAAAGATCAGCTGAGGGGGGAATGGCAGCCTAGATTCGAAGCAAACAAAGTCAGTCTCGTAATATTACACGATAGGAATAAATGATCATGAGTCTCAGGTCCAGAATTGCACAAGGGACTTGTAACATCTAGTTGGATCCCTTTCTTTGCTAAGTTGGTTCTTGTTGGTAGAATAAATTTGGAGAGCCTCCATAGAAAGTTCCTAACCCGACTTGGCACCTTAGCTTTCCATATCTCCTTCCACAGTTTATCATTCACTGAACTTGAAGAGCTAAGCCATTTTCTGTCCCTAATCTCACAGAGGTTGTGGTAAGCAAACTTTACTGAATAACACCCATTCCATTCCCAATTCCACACCAGCTTGTCATTTGGAAAACTAACTGACAAAGGAACACTAATTATCTTGGCGGCCTCTTGATTGTCAAAGAATTGATATATAAGGTGCATTTTCCAATCTCTCTGATCAAAGTCAATCAAACTAGAGACACACACATCTTCCTCCAAGTTGTTAGCAGCCTTCCTTGAGGTTATCATAGAATCATCCCCGAGCCATTTATCCCTCCAGATTCTAGTAGTTGTACTATTCCCAATTATCCACTTTGCACTCATGGTACTTCTCCAGGCATAACTAGGTTGGTGCCCCATTTGAGCCTCCATGAAGTTTCCATTAGGGTAATATTTGCTCTTAAGGACCTTCTCCAACAAAGAATTTTGTAACCATTCACCAACCTCCAGTAGTGCTTCCCCGACAAGTCAATGTTGAAATATCTAAATCTTCGGAAGCCCATACCTTGCACTTTGGTCTAGATAATCTCCCCCAGCTCATCCAGTAAATCCTATGGTGTTCCTCATCAGTCCCCCACCAAAACTTTGCAAGCATAGAATCAATGACATTGCAGCACTGATAGGCATCTCATAACAGCTCAGAATATAGTTATGAATTGCTTGGGCCACTGCTTTAATGAGAGTCTCTTTCCCTACACTTGATAAGCATTTTTCTTTCCACCCTTTCAACTTCTTCCATCAAAGCTCCATGACAAACGAGAAGATAACCTTCTTATATCCTCCCAATGGAATAGGAAACTTGAGCTTCCACTGCCTTTACCCCATCATGTTACAGATTGTTTGTTTTACAATTGGTTGAACATTTTGGCTAAATGATGCCTTAGACTTGTCAAGGGTAACATCAGCACACAAAATAAAGAGGTAAGGGGAGAGGGGATCTCCTTGTCTTAAGCATCTGTGTGGACAGAATGTAGCACTAGCTAGGCTGCCCATTAATCAACACCTGGTAGGAAACAGTAGTAACATAATGTTGGTAGGGTGGATAATAATTGAGGATGAGTTGGTAGAAGATGACCTCTTGGGTGATGAAGAAGAAAATACCTTCGGTTCATTGAATTTGGAGAGTAGATCTCTTAAGGGGTCAATCTTGGATGACATAATGGACGGAGAATTCTCTGCAGACATAGAGATGGTGGGACTCCTACCACAAGAATTCTTGGGAGATAAAAACCAGCCAAGAGGCCTCGAGGGGGGTGTAGGCTGAATGGGCTGCCTTGATAGGGCCCGAGGGGCCAATCACGAAAGGAATGTTGTTCGAGAAGCCTATGACGGACATGACCAAACACTTGAAGCCCCTTCACATCAAATCCCGCCTGAATGGAAAAGTGTTCCACAAAATATTCTTGGAAGGTGGAGCTGTGCTGAGCATCATGCCATTGGCAACAATGAAGAATCTGGGCAAGAATGATGAGCACTTCATCCCTATGACTATGACAAGTTTTAACGGCCACCCGTCTCATGGCTTAGGGGTGTTGGTGGCCGATGTAACAGTTGGATCCAAGGTAACCCAATAAGCTTTCTTTGGTATTGAGGGAAGACCTTCTTATACATTAATTCTGGGGAGAGATTTGATTCACACCAGCGAATGTGTTCCTTCCACTTTACACCAAAACTTAATGATATGGACAGGAAATAAAGTAGAGATAGTGGAAGCTGGCCCTAATCCATTCCTTACCGAGGTGAAGATGTTTGAAGTCGTTTTCTATTCCCCCTACCTACGCCCGATATCCTTTCCAACTAACTATGGGGAAGGGGGTATAACATCATGTGATTGGACAAAGAGAGGTTTTGAACTCAAAAAGTTTGCCGACTCACGGCCTAACACCGAGGGTAATGATTAATCTCCCACCAGAAGTACAAAGCATGTTGGATCGACTACACCTATTCCAAGTCGAATACAACATCGAAGAGGCTAGGTTCGATATACGAAGAAGATGACCTCCCAGAGCACTCATGAATGAGGAATTCGGATGACCCCGAGGGTGGGATGTTGGCCGAGGCCCCTCACATACAACCCATCTAGAGGAGGGAACCCACATTCGAATCCGAAGACCCTCTAGTGGAGGTTAACTTGCGGAGAGACGATGAATCGAGGATGACCAAGGTTAGTGGCAAGCTACAGCCACAAGAACTAGATAAGATGGTAACTTTGTTAAAGAAGTACCATGACTGCTTTGCATGGGATTACCATGAGATGCCAGGTCTCGATAGAGAACTAGTAGAGTATAGGTTGCCCATCAAGGAAGGTTTCAAACCCCACAAGCCACCACAGAGGAGGTTCAATCCCCAGCTGATGCCCTAGATCAAAGCAGAAATATAAAGGTTGCTGAAAGCAAGGTTCATAAGAACTGCCAGGTTAGTAGAATAACTGTCTAATATAGTCCTAGTGATCAAAAAGAATAACCAGGTGAGGGTATGTATTGATTACAGAGACCTAGACTTTTGCACTATCAGCCTCCACAACAACTTCATCTGCAACAACCTCAGCTGCCTCCGCAATTGCAGCCTCACCTAACACCTCCAAATTCCCGGATGGGAGGTCTGTCGACATGCAAGCTTCTGATACTGGCACCCCCACTTCACTGTTAGCGTCTGTTGCGTTAAAAACACACTTAGAGCAAGTGTACTCTTTCGCAGAAGTAGTATAAAGAATATCGTATCCACGGGGATTAATTAACAAGTACCAAACTAGTCAAGATTATTTAATGTTTAGACGAACAAATAATTTGATGTTTATAGAAACTAAAATAGAAAGAAATAAATAGCGAGAATTATAATACAAGTTTAATAAATGGTGAGAGGCCTAGGATCACGGTTTCACTTGCAAGCTTCGATTCCCCTATGTCTAACCCTACCTGAATTCCCTTATTTTACTTAATTACCAATCCCTTTACTAAAACTATTAATCCGTTTGGTCATTCGCGATTAATATTCTTTTCCTAAATTAACCCTCGTTTGGTCATGCATGAATTAAAATTCGGAAAAAGCATAAAGAGCAAAAAGGTTGAATGATTGGAAGACTAAATTATGGTTTGGTCATGCCCTAATTATAGCCCCAATTATCCTATAGGTCCACCAACTAATTGCAGTACGGTTGCTGATCAACTAATTGATTATAAACATGCAAAGGGTAGCTAATCCTAATCATGTGATAAAACAATAGGACAATATTAATTGAAATAAAAATTGGGAATTCAAGGTATAAATTAAAACATAAAAATGTCTCTAATCAAGCAAGATCCACCTAAGACCCTAGAAGAGGACTTAGGTATCAATAATAATTAAGAACAATAAAATAGAAATTAGAGTCATGAATTACAGAATAAAAATAACCCGGAGATTGAGTAAATTCTGATCCTGTATTCGATCTGCAGATTATAACTCTCCAAAGCTCTCTCACAGTGTCAAAAACGGTACCCAAATATTGCTTTTTCCTCCCTCTTCAGCGCTGCCGTTGATGTTGTGCGGCTCCCAACTCTTCTTGCGTCCGGTCCCCCTCTCTAATTCCAATCTTTACCTTTTTATAACCCCTCTTTCTTATTCCCCAAGCCTAGGGTTCCGTGCCAATTCTTTCTTCTTTTTTTCCACGGCACTATTTCCTTTGTCCTGATGGTCACGTGATAATTCTCTTTCTTTTTAATTCTCACATATATATAATACACATATATACCATATTTAAATATCATATATATATATATATATATATATATATATATATATATATATATTATTTTCTTTCTTTTTATCTTTTCTTTCTTTCTGCAAAATAAAGAGCAAATTAAGTCAGTAATTTATACAATTGATAATAATTGCTCTAAAAGTGACTCAAAAATATCACTAAAAATGCACTAAATTAGAGTTTATCAACTCCCCCACACTTAACATTTGTTTGTCCTCAAGCAAATTTTCTGGCTCAAAAACTTTTCAAATAAGTAATAGAGATAGCCAAATAAGGAACCCAAAGTGAGAAGCACAATGACAACCAATAGATAGTATAGAACATATGAGGTGTCAAAAGGTTGCCCAATTAGAGGCTCAAGTCCCTGAAGATTACATTTCTGTGAACAATGACACTCGCTCACAATCTCTCTAAGTGTTTAGGGACTAGTGAAAATATACACTCAAGTTTCCACAAAATGCACATTACCATATGTTTGTAATTTGATCAAATCTCCACTAAATAGTTCACAAGCATGCAAAAGATGGGGTTTCATGGGTTGTAATGGGGCCAGGGTGAATTCATGCAGGGTAGGAAATAAGAAGAGAGGGATAAACAAGGGGCTAAAAAGAACAAAAAACAAATAGTAACCCTTGAAACCAAATATGGAGCTCCTATCTATTTTACAATTTTTGTCCAAACTCCAAATTTCACTTTCATTCTTCACTCTTCTTTTACTATTGAGTTGACTCCTTTTTTTTTTTTTTTTTTTTGCCACTTTTAGCTTTTTTCTTTCATTCTTTTGATGTGTCTTTTCCTCCTTCTTGCTTTTTTTTTTTTTCAAATTCTCTTTCTATTATTTTTTTCTTAGGAGGAAAAGGTAAGTACATGACAACTTCTATTTTGTTTCATTTGTAAGAAAGTTTTCTTGTAAGCACATGATTCACTCCTTTTGTTTTCTTCATCCTAACAAGATAGACAACTAAAGCATAGGACGAAATTCCAGTCCTGGCAATATAGACAACTAAAATGTAGGACGAAATTGTAATTTTCAATAGTTGCTCCACATTTAATTTCAATTGGTTACCAAAAGAAGAAAAAAAGAAAAATATATCTGGTACCAAAGAACAAAAATATAACAATTAGGCTCAAAGGGGGCAAATTCTAAGGATAAATTCAACAAACAACTCATGGCGAGAAAAATACCTAAATTCCCAAATCTTTTACATGATGCAAATCAATTTTCGCCTTGAAATGGTCAAAAGACAAATTCTAGAATGTAGCAAAGTGGGAAACACACTCATAGAAAGAAAAAGGGGTAAAAATTTATGATTTAGTATCAATCCCTTTATGAAGGCTCAGATCTCACATTTAGAAGCTAGTTCACAAAAAGTACTCAAGAGGGACAAATGCTAATTATCAGCTTCCTAAGGACATCCTCACAGTTACAATTAAGCACAAGTCTGTCAAGTAAATTAATTATGGGATCCCCTAAAGGCATAATCTCTATTTTTTTCAATATAAGCATAATTCATACAAAACAAGCCAAAAAAATGCTATCAACATATGTAGTGGGTATATGCATTAATAGAGATCAAGTAACAACATATAATATCCTCCCCCACACTAGCATGAAGCATGGTCCTCAATGCAAAATATTAGATTGGCACAAAAATAAATAAATGAGAGAGTAAGAGTGACTTCCCTGAGAGAGCTTGCAGTCTGAGCTTATTGCTAAAAACAAAATAAAACAAAACAAAAATGAGAGAAAATAAAACACAGGTTGCCTCCTGCGAAGCGCTTGTTTAACGTCGTGAGCCTGACGATAGTTGGTGCTCAATCAGGTGGCTCTCCAAGAGCAAATTTTACATCTAACGCGGTGCACCTTTTTAGCTTTCTTACCATGTGGTTCACATTGTTCTTTCTTTTTCCACGTGGTGGATGAACTTCAAATGATAGTGATATTTTTACTGTATCTCCATCCACCACTAAACTAGGATCCTGCATAATAAGAACTTTTTTCAAAAGGTCCTGCATCTTTAGATCACAAAAATATTAGTTTCAACCACATCATCAAAATAAGGAGAAGTTAAAGAAAATAAATTTTCATTGAAATTTAAAGCTTTAATAACATCATCTTCTTTACCACTCCTTAAAGTTACTTTCCCCTTATTAACCTCAATTACAGCATCACCAATGGTTAAGACAATTTGGCCAGAAATTTGGGTTTTCTCCTCTTCCTTGAACTCATGAACCAATGGATCTTTTTCATTCTCCTCACAAGCGTTCTCATCAGTATCATCTTTTATTTCAATATAACTCCCTTCAGTAGGAGCTATTATTTTTATTTGACTCCCTTCAGTAGGAGTCTCTTCATCTTTCTCGAGAGCTTCTTCCTCTATATTATCTTCCATGGAGAACTCTTCATCAATCCTAAGAATATTTTCTTTGTATTGCTCAGTTTGTGAATAAGAAGTTTGTTGGGCCTCTTGAGATAAAAAAGCAATGATACTTGAGATTTGGTTTGTCATGGTATCAATTCTATCCCCCCAAGTATCAATTCTATCCCCCCAAGTATCAATTATATCGCCCAAGGTATCAATTCTATTATCAATTCTTCTCTCAAAGGCACTGTATTGCTCAATTTCCACTATTCGGTACACTTAGTTTGTGAAAACTGAGTTTCTTGAGCCAACTGAGTTGCTAGTGCTATTATATCACTAATTTTTGAGAACTGATTATCTATATTATTCTCAAATCTGTCAAATCTTTCAATTATTTGCCCCATTGGTTTGGGGAAGACCTCATTGGCATCTGACTTTTCCTCTTCTTGCCTCTGCACTTGTAGTGGCTCATAAGTATCCCAGTGGGAGGAATAAGGAGGTGGCTTGTAGTCATCACAATAATCCAAATAAGGGTCATAAGGACGAGGAGAAATTGGAATTTGGCACTGAGGCACATACCAATATGAGTTCTCTAAATTTCTTTGTGCCTCTGCCTCTCTAATATAATCTCCAAGGGTCTTAACCATGATTTAGACTTTTATCTGCAAAACAGGTGAACTGCAACAATCTCTTGGGAAAGTATTAGCAACTATTTTTTTTGTATTTTTTTTTAAATAAAATAAATAGAAAAAAAACAAGATTAAAGCATAAAAAAAATGTCTAAAGCAATAAAAATCTTTTTCGTTTAATATTGCTAAATTAATCCCCGGCAACGGCGCCAAAAACTTGTTGCGTTAAAAACACACTTAGAGCAAGTGTACTCTTTCGCAGAAGTAGTATAAAGAATATCGTATCCACGGGGATTAATTAACAAGTACCAAACTAGTCAAGATTATTTAATGTTTAGACGAACAAATAATTTGATGTTTATAGAAACTAAAATAGAAAGAAATAAATAGCGAGAATTATAATACAAGTTTAATAAATGGTGAGAGGCCTAGGATCACGGTTTCACTTGCAAGCTTCGATTCCCCTATGTCTAACCCTACCTGAATTCCCTTATTTTACTTAATTACCAATCCCTTTACTAAAACTATTAATCCGTTTGGTCATTCGCGATTAATATTCTTTTTCCTAAATTAACCCTCGTTTGGTCATGCATGAATTAAAATTCAGGAAAAACATAAAGAGCAAAAAGGTTGAATGACTGGAAGACTAAATTATGGTTTGGTCATGCCCTAATTATAGCCCCAATTATCCTATAGGTCCACCAACTAATTGCAGTACGGTTGCTGATCAACTAATTGATTATAAACATGCAAAGGGTAGCTAATCCTAATCATGTGATAAAACAATAGAACAATATTAATTGAAATAAAAATTGGGAATTCAAGGTATAAATTAAAACATAAAAATGTCTCTAATCAAGCAAGATCCACCTAAGACCCTAGAAGAGGACTTAGGTATCAATAATAATTAAGAACAATAAAATAGAAATTAGAGTCATGAATTACAGAATAAAAATAACCCGGAGATTGAGTAAATTCTGATCCTATATTCAGTCTCTGAATTCTGCTCCAAAGCTCTCTCACAGTGTCAAAAACGGTACCCAAATATTGCTTTTTCCTCCCTCTTCAGCGCTGCCGTTAATGTTGTGCGGCTCCCAACTCTTCTTGCGTCCGGTCCCCCTCTCTAATTCCAATCTTTACCTTTTTATAACCCCTCTTTCTTATTCCCCAAGCCTAGGGTTCCGTGCCAATTCTTTCTTCTTTTTTTCCACGGCACTATTTCCTTTGTCCTGATGGTCACGTGATAATTCTCTTTCTTTTTAATTCTCACATATATATAATACACATATATACCATATTTAAATATCATATATATATATATATATATATATATATATATATATATATATATTATTTTCTTTCTTTTTATCTTTTCTTTCTTTCTCTCAAAAAATAAAGAGCAAATTAAGTCAGTAATTTATACAATTGATAATAATTGCTCTAAAAGTGACTCAAAAATATCACTAAAAATGCACTAAATTAGAGTTTATCAGCGTCGATACTTTGGTCTACGATGACTTCGGCTGCAGGGGCATTGCCAGGAGGTGATGATTCAGGGAGAAAGGGGTTGCTTACCCATCTCAGCATCAACATCTGTCTGAGCTGGGGGTAATGATAACTCTATTTTATATAGAGTATTTCATATGTTTAAACTCACTAAATTGCTCTCTTTCAAGTAATAATAAAGAGTTTATATAGTATTTTGTGTGATATATGATAACTTGAGTGATTGACATGGTTATAGTTGTTAATAGGCCATTTTGGATATATTGTGGATGTTTGATGTTTTTGCTCGATCTGCATCTCACAGATCCTGCATCAATGCTCCCCAGACCGATCCTCGCACTAAATCACACTACTTGGTGAATGAGCAGCTAGCTACTTGTGCATCCACTTGCATTGCTGACCTCATGCTTGGTCCCCTAAAGCAGAACTGTAACGCCCAAAAATTAATTAGGTGAATTATTCAACTAATTTAATTAGGTGATTATTTAATTAATTTAATTAAGCGATTATTTAGCTAAATAATTTAATTAAGCGATTATTTAATTTAATTAGGTGAATTATTCGTTTGCTATTTTAAATAATTTGCCGAAGTAGGAGTAATGCTGTAGAAATCCAGCACTTTGTGCGGGGGTTGCCAATGTTGCCCAAAGTGTCAAAAATACTGCTTTGGTCCTCTGAACTTTTAGTTCCCAAAAATGTTATTTTGGCCCTTATGCACTATTGGTCCTTTTAATATGTTGTTTTGGTCCCTATGTGACTGTCTAGTCCCTAGGTGACCGTTTAGTCCTATTGGTGTCCAAAAAGTGTCTAAGTGCTATTTTAGTCCCTAAGTGCCAACTTAGCCTCTAAGTGATGTCTTAGCCCCTGATTTTCAAAAATAGTCCCTTGATTTCCAAAATAGTCCCTAAGTACTAAATTAATCCTTGGTGAGTCAAAATGGTCCTTAGGTGTGGAAAAGGTCCTTATGGGGTGGTTTGGTCCTTAGGTGGGATTTAATTTAGTAAATGAGGTGTGGTGGTGAGAAAATGATAAAGTGGTGGTTAATAATTGATGTGGGCTTCGGCCAAAGTGGTGGGTTAATAATTGATGTGGGCTTCGGCCAAAGTGGTGGGTTAATAATTGATGTGGGCTTCGGCCAAAGTGGTGGGTTAATAATTGATGTGGGCTTCGGCCAAAGAGGTGGGTTAATAATTGATGTGGTAAATTTGTGATGTTGTGAATGCATTGTCATGGTGTCACATAAATCATGTGCATATAAAAGCGGTGGGGGCTTCGGCCAAAAGCGGTGGGGGCTTCGGCCAAAAGCGGTGGTGCCCGACAGGGTTATTGAGGTGGTTATGGATCCACATGCATATTGCATACATTCTTAGAATTCTTGTTGATGCTTAATTAATTCATTATTGTTGTTTGTTGGTATTCTAATTGAATGGTAAATGCCTTGACCTCTGTGGATTGTTATTGCTAGATGTCCTAATATAACGCTTATCTTACTTGTTATTATTTATGTAAAGAGACTCACCCTAGCATTTTTATGTTGCCTGCTCTCGTGGCGACAAACAGGTGATTCTGAGTGAAGGTGCCATGCCTTCTTGAGTCTTCGAGTCAGCTCTGATTAGTGACACCCGGGGCGGGATCGTAGTGTAGTTATTTTATATTATGTATTTGAACTGATTTGGATTATGTACTGTGCATATTGAACTTGTTTTGTTTCCGCTGTGCTGTGAAACCATTTCTGGATAATTGTAAACTCTAAACAGGTTTTGAGGGTTCGTCCCATTGGATATGAATTATATTTCACGCACTAGATGCGTTTGAATTTTAAATATCATTTTGATGAGGTTTTATTAAATGTAGCACTCTCATTCGAGGTGCGTGGAAAAATATGTTTGAAAACTCTGATTTTTATTTGTGAAATTAGTATTAAGAAAAAGGGGGTGTTACAAGAACCACTTTATATAGTAGGCGCCTACCATTCACACATAACCATAGGAATAGCTTTGAAGAGTCATCAACATAGGGACACATGTTCATACATCATTGGACCTCCCTATACACTTGGTCAAAGATTTCAACTTGGAGATCAACCTCTGAAAAGAAACTACAGCTCAATCCTCTCAAGATTACTTCAACATGAAGGAAGGAAACACCTCTCTTGAAGACTATAAAAGGACCTCACATCTTCATTTGGAAATATATCACAATCCATAAGTTAGATTAAAATTTCAATATACATAGTTAGTTTCTATTTTATAAGAGGGAAAGGAAAGAATTAACAAATCCTTCTTACTTTGATTTCATAGTGTTTGTATAGTGCTAAGGAGTAATGCTAGTGCATTGCTAGGAGAATTCATACAAAGGGCTTCAACTTGTGTAACTTCTATCTTGTTGTTTCTCTTTTGTGATTTCAATTATATAAACATGGTCTATTCAGTTTATATTTACCTTGCAATGTCTATTGTTAGCTAAATCTCTCTTAGTTGGAATGTTCTAATCATTTAATGAGCTTTTAAGTAAGTATGATGCATGTATGTAATGTTTGTACTTTAGTTCTTGCTTGATAATATTTTCAACACTTATTTTGGGGATTGATCAACTTAGAATAAGTAAATTTGTAAGAGCAGACATGGCTTACAATTAAGAACTCAAGAACTAATATGGGTAAGTGTTTTACATAAAGGAAACTTTGTGAAAACCATGCTAAGACCTAGACATAGGATAGTATAGTCCATAGGGTGATACTGTGGGTCTTAAGATACAAGAGTGAACTTATTTAAGCATGCCTAGACATAAGAAGCTTGTAATGAAACTCTGAAGAAAGTGACTGAAAGGCACATAGCTAATGCAACAACATTCAGTGCAACTGCATCACATACTGCATCAAACACTTAAAAGTAAATTACTTGATGAAGACATTCCAACTAGTTCTTCTCATTTGCATAATCAACACTTATACTTTGCTTTCTTATCTAACTTAGTTGTGATCACACCAAACTCCAATATAATTTGTTATTTAGTTACCTTACACTTTCTTACTTTGTATTGAATTTGCACATGCTTTTTACCCAACACCAGGTAACTCCTCGGCCTCTAGAACTGGTGGGGCGAGGGCTTGCTCTTAGGATTCCTGCAGGAGACTCCACTTGTCAACTGCTTGCATGATAGCCTCTCGGCTCTTGTCAAGATAAGCTTCCAAGCCTGGTCGTTGTTGTAGAAGGAGTGAAAGAGGAGGTCCAATGCAGAAATGTGGAGGAAGAGCTGTACGATGTCAGAAAAGATGGTTGAGAGTATGTCCACGGAGGCAGAGTGTTGAGGAGTGAGGGAGTCCAACTCGAGCTGCAGGGAGGCTATTTGTTTTTCAATAGCTTTGATTCTGTCGGCAATTCGCTCCTTTTCGATCAACGTGGCACGCTTTCTTTGGTCAAGGGAAACAAAGGCAGTCCGATAGCCGACCTTCTAGCCTGGAGGGACTCCAATTGCTGCAAGGAGGATTGAGCCGCATCTTGGGTATCCTTAGCCCGACTGTACAGACTTGAGATATCCCCAAGTTGCGATGCTACCTCCCTCAGAGCATCCTTCTTGTCCGTGGGGACCTCTGAGGAACCAGAGAGCCGGAATAATGAAACCCTAAGATCCGCCACTTGATTGGGATCAGTTAGGATTTCCCCAGCCAAGGCATCTTCCATTCAGCTAAGATTTGTATCGGCGGGAGAGGCAGCCACCACCGGAGCATCAAGGCTGAGGAAATAGCGCTCCTGCTCCTCCTCAGTTACGTCTAGAGTAGCAAGAGCCTCAGGCTGAGGAATAGAGGAAGTATTGGCCTCCTTTGAAAGAGAGGGATCGACCACCACATCCTCATGGACATGTCCCTACAAGAAGAACTCATAAGAATAGGAGCCAACGACCACAGATACAAACGCAAAATCTAGGGAGGAAGACCTACCGAGCCCAAACATGGACTGTTTCCCATCTGAGGTTGAGGAGATGGAGAGGAATCCACTAGGGTGTTAAGCCTCTGCAAAGGGCACCCAAAGGTTAGGAAAAGACAAGAGAATGGCAAAACACCCAGAGCATACTAGAAATCAACTTACCCGCAGCCGCTTGAAGGACGGGGAGCGTTCACCAGCTGAATGAGTGGCAAAAGAAGGTGAGGTCGAAGCAAGCAAGCCTCGTGTTCTCTTGTGGTGGAGGAAAGGGACGTCGTCTTCATCTTCGTCATCCTCTTCAGCCTACAGATTAATGGCTAGTGGTTGGGCAACATGAGGTTAACATCGAGTTAGGACATGTTAACAAAATTAAAGAAAACAATAGAGAAAAAGTTAAAACTTACTGGTTGTGGAAAACGATTGCCCGAGAGGCTTCAGGCGAGGTGAAGAGCGAGGAGGTGAAGAATTGGAAAGTAGTGGCTTTTTCTTTTTCTCTGATGGCCAACCCAATTGGACAGCCGAGTGAGGTGGTAGACTCACACGGGCATCCACCGAAGTAGGCTGAATAGAAAGGACCTCGCCTGAACCAAAGTATTGCTGGAGATATCCAGTGGTAGGCTGAGGGAAGAGTCTCTCACGAACACGTGCCCACCAGGAAGCATGACCACTGGTTAAGCTGATCTAACGAGGATAAGTTCCCCAAGAAAGGGAGAGGAACCTTGCCTCATGGTTCTCCATAAGCTTGGTAAGATCGGAGAAGAGGATCTTCCCTCGGTAGCGCTGCACAACCATAGAATCATGGGGTATCGGGACGTGCTGGCCAATGTCGAACTACCTAGAAATGAAACTAGGATGTTAAGGCTCCACAGTGAGAGGGTTACTGTTGGATGAAAGTCTGGCGCTGACAATCAGGTCCCGAGTAGTGAGTACACGATTCCAGTGAAAGAGCATATCAGAGGGGTCACTAGGGGAGGGGTCCAAATCTCTAGGGGTAAGGATCCATCGAGGGCGGAGACCTTTCTCCAAAACCAGACACAATCAAAGTTTTTGGGATCTATGTCCAACAAGACTCGAAGCGCCTCCGCACGCTCCATGGGCAGGCTGTGGGTATCGGCAAGAGCACACCCCAAATTGTTAGAAGAATCCACTGATAGACCGGGGGCAAAGTTAAGAAGGTAGAGCTGCGCCCAAAGCTTTGGAGTAGGTGCCCGTGTCCTCCACTTGCCTTAGAAAGCTATCCAAGCTTTTGTAGAGAAGGGCGAGGAAGAAGGGACTAATTCTGTAACAGGTGGACAAAGATCAAGAGTTCTTGATGAAAACCTACAGTGGATGTCCTTGACATGAATAAAATTAAGGCCGAGATGGAAAAAGTGGGCGCTGTTGAAAAATTCGTTTGTTAATTGACAATGACACGTCTGTCTTGTTTTTACTATATCTAGAGATCTAGAACTCTGATATAGTAAGATACCTTAACTAAATGACTAATCAAATAGAACTTATAAGTGGATATTTAAAAAGCACTAAAACTAACTAAAGAGTCACCAAGGCATGCAAGCCAAAGGTTTTCTCTTTTTATTACCTAAATTAAAATAAAATAAAAAACACATAAAATTTTTGACAAAAGTTGTCTTCGACTTCCAGCACGTTTTTCTTCCTGATTTTATCCGAACCTGAAATTGTGTCTTTAATAAAACTTGTAGATTTATTTCATAGCTTTCCAACGGATCAAGAAACGCGTCAATCAGAGTTCTAGATCTCTAGATATAGTAAAAACAAGACATATGTGTCATTGTCAATTAACAAACGAGGAGCCCTAGAATGGCAGCCATATCAAGCAATGTGGGGGTCAGAATGCCCCCAAGGTAAAACAAAAGAGTTCAAAGTGTTTGACAAGAACACCATCAAAGGGAAGGGGATCTCGGCATTGTTGGAAACCTCATGGGTGGACACCATGATCTTATCATAGATACCCCAAGATTTGCAGGCCTTGCCCTTATGGGGTGACAATTGGGCCACTTAGTTGTTGTATTCGATATTGTTTTTTGACATCCCATGAAGGTCATAGAACTTTCCCTCAGTGTTGTACCATTGAGTGTGAAGAGGGAGGTTGCAACAACCAAAGTGTCGTTGAAAAACATTGAAACCATGGTCGACGTTCGAGGCAACGGGATGAAGAACCGTCATGGAACTGATGGTGGTGAGGATTGAGGAACTACCCTAGGGATTGACATAGGAGGAAGGTTGGTTGCTTGCAGCCATGGTTGGTGAGAAGTAGTTGGAGAAGAAGAAGGAAAGAGGTTCGAAGTGCAAGGAAGAACGAAAGAGCAAGTAATCGTGCATAACGATTACAGGGCCTATTTATAGCCTTGGGGAGGAAACCGTTGCGACCTTGGAAACGTTCGCTTCCTTTTTGATTTGCGTGAAACAACCCGCCAAGTGTAACATAGTGGCAGTTAATCGCTGCGACCGTCGCATCAAGGGTTTTTTTTTACCATTAGTCACGTCCTCACGACCATACGACATCACAAAAGGGGGCAATTGTTAACACCCAAAATAAATTCTATCGTGGGCCGAGGGTTGAGGATCAGAGTTAACGAGAGACCAGCGCACCGAGGCAGGCCCCTTGACAATTTTCTAAAGAAACAATTTCAAAGGAAAAGGCTCGATGCAAAAGACAATACAGATGCTCTGAAGTGGGGGTTGAGCCCGAGGAACAATGAGTGAAGCCGAGGTTGAGTGAATCTTAACCTATAGAACGCCTCGATCACAGTGGCTTGGTTTGTCTAAATACAATGAGTGCAGGCCGAGGATAAAGGTCAACCGAGGGGCTGTGTGGCCAATGTAAGGGAGATGTGCTTGGAAGGCAGCACATGAGAGAACATGGGATCGTTTGAAGATCAAGCGAAGATAAGAGGCCCAGAGGTGTGGAGCGAGAGGTGTTTTACCCCACTAAGCGTGCTAGTGGGATCGTGGGTTATTGGCTCCAGTTTCTTAGGGTTCGGGAATGAGATTAGGCATTGATCTTCAATTGATCCAACGGTAGGCAAATGTAGGCTCACATAGTGGCCGACGAGGGCCTATGTATATATATAGAGAAGAATACTTGTAGAAAAGACACACATCAATACACAAATATACTTTCTTTCTCGCATTTTATCTTTACTTTACTTTTCTCGCGTTTCTCTCTACCCAACTTGGCCCTCTTTAGAGAAGTTGGGAAACCCACAGTTGAGGAGCAGAGTCAACGCAATTTCTTGAAAAAAAGAGGAATCCAAGACTGTTGTTGCGTCAAAGACACACTTAGAGCAAGTGTACTCTTTTGCAGAAGTAGTATAAAAGATTACCGTATCCACAGGGATTAATTAACAAGTACCAAACTAGTCAAGATCATATATTTTTTAGACAAACAATGATTGAGTTGTTACGGTAACAAATAAAAAGAAATAAAGAACAATAATAAAGTGCAAGAATTAATTCAGTTGAGAGAAGCCTAGAGTCACGGTTTCACTTGCAAGCTTCGATTCCCCTATGTCTAATCCTACCTGAATTCCCTTATTTTACTTAATTACCAATCCATTTACTAAAACTATTAATCTGTTTGGTCATTCGCGATTAATATTATTTTTCCTAAATTAACCCTCGTTTGGTCATGCAAGAATTTAAATTTAGGAAAAGCATAAAGAGCAAACAGGTTGAATGATTGGAAGACTAAATTATGGTTTGGTCATGCCCTAATTATAGCCCCAATTATCCTATAGATCCACCAACTAATTGCAGTACAGTCGCAGATCAACTAATTGACTATGAACATGCAAAAGGTATCTAATCTTAAGAATGTGTTTAAAACAATAGGACAATATCAATTAAAATAAAAACAAGAATTCAAACTGGAAATTAGAACATAAAAAGAGGTCTCTAAACATGCAAGATCCACCTAAGACCCTAGAAGTGGACTTAGGTATACATAATAATCAAGAACTATAAAAGAAAGATAAGGTTCATGAATTACAGAGATAAGAATAACCCGATAAATAGAGAAATCCTTTTTCTATGTCTTCAATCTCCTTTTCCTACTCCAGAGCTCTCTCACGGTGTCAAGAACGGTGTCAAGTGAAGTCCTCCTTTTATTTTAATTCATTTGCTTTCTCTCCAAGCTAGGGTTGCGTGTTAACCTTTCTCCTCAAGTCAAGCTTGTTTCCTTTTTTAATTGCAAGATCACCTTTTTATCTCAATCCCTAAATATTAGGGTTTAGATCCTTCCTAAATATGTGTTGCTTGCTATCCACTCCATGCCTCTTTTTCTTTCTCTCCAAGTCACATGTACATCACTTTAAATTGAAATCTCCAAAAGGATCTTCTTTCTTTTTATTACTGTGGGCCTTCTTGCATTAATGGGCTTGAGCTTGCTTTCTTATATTTGTTAGCCATTTCTTCTAATTTCAGCCCACATTTATATTATTTTTCTTTTTCTACCTTCCTGCAAATATAGAGTAATTTAAGTTAGTTATATAATTAATCAGTAATAATTACTCTAAAAATGACTCAAAAATATCTCTAAAAAATGCACAAAGTTAGAGTTTATCAACTCCCCCACACTTAACCTTTGCTTGTCCTCAAGCAAATTTCCTAGCTCAATAAATTTTTTAAATAAATAAAAGAGATAGCCAAATAAGGAATCCAAAATTAAAAGCACAATGACAGACAATAGACAATATAACACATATGAGATGTCAAAAAGTTGCCCAATTAGTTGCTCATATCCCTGAAGAATACATTTCTGTGAACAATGACACTCGCTCACAATCTCTCTAAGTGTTTAGGGACAAGTGAAAATATACACTCAAGTTTCAACAAAATGCACATTACCATATGTTTGTAATTTGACCAAATCTCCACTAAATAGTTCACATGCATGCAAAAGATGGGGTTTCATGGGTTGTAATGGGGCCAGGGTGAATTCATGCAGGGTAGGAAATAAGAAGAAAGAGATAATCAAAGGGATAAAAACAAGATACAAATAGTAACCTTCGAAACCAAATATGGAGCTCCTATCTATTTTACAATTTTTGTCCAAACTCCAAATTAATTTCACTTTCATTCTTCACTCAGCTTCTATTGAATCAACTCTCTTTGATTTACTTTTTCTCTTGAGTAGATGATAAGCCCGCAAGTGCACGGTCTTATCGCGTAATAAAAAGAGTATCGATCCACAGGGAGTTAAGCAATTACCAATCTAATTTTTAGTTTTGATTAGCTGAAAGGAATAATTTTTAGAAGAAGGAATGATTGTTGGTTTTAAATTCAGAATTATAAAACGTCCTAGGATTGTGGTTTCATGTCAATGATAGAAACATTTCACAATCCCTCATCCATTCTCTATTTTATTTAAAGTCTTTTCTAAGGATGAGGCATTCATTGGTAACTCAAGTTTCCTTTCAGAATACAAGAGTGTGTCTTGAACCAATAATCCAAACCTATTATCATGGTTGATTATTGCCAAGACCCCTTAAGTACAAGCCTCTTTTTATCCCAAGGGTCCCAAAACTATTCTCATGTTTTGTTTCCCTTGTTTAATCCCATAGTTCTAATATCAAAACTTCTCCTTTCGGTACTTCGTTTGATATTTGGAATAAAACTTTAAAAGCAATGGGATTAAATTAGAATACAATTTTAACAAAATAGAGTTTAGACTTGGGATTGTTTATGGGCCTATCATTGGATTAGTCGCACAATCCCAAGACTAAAAGGAGTCTACTCACTCATGATCATAGTAGACAAAAGCTTAGAAAAAGAAGAAGAAGACATAAAAGATAAATAACAAGAAGATAAATGACGGAAATGTAAATTGCGGAATTGTAAATGACAAAATGTAAAGTGCAGAAAATAAAGGTGCTGGAAAATAAGGACAGAAAGTAAAAGTGCAAGAATGTAAAGTACAAGAATTATAAAGAACAAGAACTTAAAATGAAGAAAGTAAAGTGCATAAAATCTTAGAAATAAACTTTGAGTAGTGTTTGCAATAGCCTAAGATGAGATTACAAGTGAAGAGAGGTCCTTTATATATATAGCCTAGGATCAGTAGAAAAACACATAAATTCGAAATCATGGCCATAGAAACCCACTAAGAAGAAGAAGGAATCAGCTTTGTAACTGAATTTTGAGTAGCAGAAAAGGCGCACGGGTCGTGCTATCTGGCGCACGGGTCGTGCCTGGCTTACGCAACTTCCTTTTAATTTACATGCAGGGTCGCACGGGTCGTGCTTGATGGCGCACGGGTCGTGCTTGATTTCTGACTTTTTTTTTCTTTTTTTTTTCTTATTCCTCCTTTCATGCTCTTTTGATCCTTGCTATTCTTTCATCCAAAATTTCTCTTTTTCTCCACTTTTAGTCCTGAAAACACAAAACTAACATTTTGTAGTAAAATAGCTCCAAAATAGAACTAAAATTCCACAAATTTTATTTAATTAAAATACTAAAAACACTCTAAATTATGACTTATCAGTAGACTTTTTTTGTTTTTTTTTTTGGGTTTGCTCTTTGGCTCTTTCATTCTTTTGAAGTGTCTTTTCCTCCTTCTTGCTTTTTTTTTTCAAATTTTCTTTCTATTTTTTTATATATTTTTAGGAGGAAAAGGTAAATACATTAAAACTTCTATTTTATTTCCTTGTAAGAAGATAATTTTGTAAGCACACGATTCACTCATATTTTTTTTTCATCCTAACAAGAAAGATGTCACTAAAGTAGAGGACGAAATTTCCGTCCTGGCAATATAGACCACTAAAATATAGGACGTAATTTTAATTTTCAATAGTTGCTCCACATTTAATTCCAAATGGTTAACACAAAAAAAAGAAAAAATTATATCTGGGTACCAAAAGAAATAAAATAAAACAATTAGGCTCAAACGGGGCAACTAAGGGATAAATTCAACAACCAACTCTGAGGCCAGAAAAATACCTAAATTCCCCAATCTTTTTACACGATGCAAATCAATTTTCGCCTTGAAATGGTCAAAAGACAAATTCTAAAATGTAACAAATTGGGAAACACACTCATAGAAAGAAAAGGGGTAAAAATTTATGATTTAGTAGCAATCCCCTTATGAATGCCCAGATCTCACATTTAGAAGCTAGTCCACAAAAAGTACTCAAGAGGGACAAATGCTAATTATCAGCTTCCTAAGGTCATCCTCACAGTTACAATTAAGCAAAAGTCTGTCAAATAAATTAATTATGGGATCCCCTAAAGATATAATCTCTATTTTTTTAATTTAAGCATAGTTCATGCAAAACAAGCTAGAAAAATGCTATCAACATTTATAGTGGGTATGTGCATTAATAGAGATCAAGTGACAAAATATAATATCCTCCTCCACACTCACATGAAGAATGGTCCTCAATGCACAATATCAAATTGGCACAAAAACGAATAAATGAGAGAGAGTAAAAGTGACTTCCCTGAGAGAGCTTGCAGTTGGAGCTTGTTCCTAAAAACAAAAGAAAACAAAAACAAAACAAAAATAACAGAAAATAAAACACAGGTTGCCTCTTGCGAAGCGCTTGTTTAACGTCATGAGCCTGACGATAGTTGGTGCTCAATCAGGTGGCTCTCCAAGAGAAAATTTCACATCTAACGCAGTGCACCTTCTTAGCTTTCTAACAATGTGGTTCACATTTTTCTTTCTTTTTCCACGTGGTTGATGAACTTCATAGGATTGTGGAATTTTTATTTTATCTCCATCCATTACTATGCTAGGATCCTGCAAAATAAGATTTTTTTTCTTCCAAAAGATCCTGCATCTTTAGACCATTAAAAATGTTAGTTTCAACCACATCATCAAAATAAGGAGAAGTTAAAGAAGATAAATTTTCGTTAGAATTTAAAGCTTTAATAACATCATCTTCTTTACCACTCTGTAAAGTTACATTTTTCTTATTAACCTCAATTACAGCATCACCAATGGTTAAAACAACTTGCCCAAAAATTTGGGCTTTCTCCTCTTCCTCCAACTCATGAACCAATGGATCTTTCTCATTCTCCTCACAACCGCCCTCATCAGTATCATCTTTTATTTCAATATGACTCCCTTCAGTAGGAGCTATTATTTTAATTTGACTCCCTTCAGTAAGAATCTCTTCATCTTTCTTGAGAGCTTCTTCCTCTATATTATCTTCCACGAAGAACTCTTCATCACTCCTAAAAATATTATCTTTGTATAGCTCAGTTTGTGAATATGGAGTTTCTTGGACCTCTTGAGATAAAAAAGCAATGATATTTGAGATTTGACCGTTCATGGTTCCAATTTGACCCTTCATGTAGTCAAAGTTTTCTTTTATCTGCTCAAATACATTATTGGTGTATGTATCTCCTCTTCTTTCCTTTGCACGTGTAGTGTCTCATGGTTATCCCAGTGGGAGGAATAAGGAGGTGGCTCATAGTCATCCCAGTAATCCAAATAAGGGTCATAAGAAGGAGGAGAAATCGGTATTTGGCATTGTGGCATATACAAATATGAGTTCTCAAAATTTCTTTGTGCCTCTGCCTCCCTAAGATAATCTCCATGTGTTTTAAACATGATTTGGATTTTTCTCTGCAAAACAAAGTGAACTGCAACGGGCTCTTGTAAAAGTGTTATCAAGTTTTTTCAACTTTTTAATAAGATAAAAATAATAATTTAAAACTAAAGCACAAAAAAATGTCTAAAGCAATAAAAATCTTTTTGGTTTAATATTGCTAACTTAATCCCCGACAACGGCGCCAAAAACTTATTGCGTCAAAGACACACTTAGAGCAAGTGTACTCTTTCGCAGAAGTAGTATAAAAGATTATCGTATCCACATGGATTAATTAACAAGTACCAAACTAGTCAAGATCATATATTATTTAGACGGACAATGATTGAGTTGTTACGGTAACAAATAAAAAGAAATAAAGAACAATAATAAAGTGCAAGAATTAATTCAGTTGTAACGTAATGCGTTCTTCTGTTTGTTGTGTTAATCGAGAAGAAATCATTGTTGCAGGATCTAATCGAGAGTGCAGGAGGTTGCGCTGTTATAGATGGAGGATTTGCGACGCAGCTAGAATCGTATGGAGCTTCCATCAATGACCCTCTTTGGAGTGCTATCTCTTTGATCAAACAACCACATTTTATCAAACAGGTTTATTTTCTTCTACATTACATTTCCCCCCTTTTAATTCATTCACATTCATCGTGACTCTTTACTTTATCATTCATTCATTCATTGCTTCTAGTTGCTGGCTGAAATTGATCACATTTTAAATCTATTTATGTTCCAATTATTGAAACCCTAATGTTGGAAAAGAAACTCTATGGATCATCTAATGAAAAAGTAAGTTATTGCAGGCTACACCTGCTGGATATTCGTCCAAGGGTCTGTCCATTGAAGAAGGGGAATTGCTACTACAGAGGAGTGTCAAATTGGCAGTTGAGGCTCGTGATAGTTTTTGGATTTCGGGTATAAGAAGAATTCTAGAAATCAATATACAAGACCTTTGGTTGCAGCTTCTATTGGGAGCTATGGGGCTTACCTTGCCGATGGCTCAGAGTACAGGTCTTTCCATCTTCCTGAACAACAACATCTTTTGCGCTATGTTAATAGAATTCATTCATTCATTCATTTTGTTGTTATCTTCATGTAGGGGATTGTATGGACCAGATGTGAATTTGGACAAGTTGAAGGATTTTCATCGCCGCAGATTGCAAGTTCTTGTTGAGGCTGGTCCAGATTTGCTTGCTTTTGAGACCATTCCAAACAAACTTGAAGATCATGTCTGCTTTTTTTGCAAATTTAAATGTTTCATATATTATATTATATACCTTGCTCTAATTCCTTTAACTCAAAAAATTACTGAAAACCCATATAGGGCCCATTTGGATAAACAACTTAATTAAGCGCTTATGGCATAAGCTGTTTATATAATAAAAGATGAAATAATGCTAAACTATTTTTCTAAAAGCCACGAGCTGTTTTCATAAGCTATCATTTGGAGCTTATGGAAATTAGCTAAAAACAACTTATGAGCATGTCATAAGCTGTTTCCATAAGTTCTCCAAAACAATTTCACAAGTGCTTGCCAATAAATAAGCCCAAGCCCATCCAAACTGGCCCGTACTGTATATCTTTGTGGGGCATTGTTATAAAAGTCTTAGGAACACATAAAACTAACTAAGATTCATTTAGTCTGTTATTTTCTTGCTGCCCTTAAATGTCTCTAATGTGATGTGATATGATGTGATGAGATTTGTTTTTCGAAATTAGTTTTTGGAACTTCTTGGGTATTCATTCTCAACATATTAGGAACATCTCGGGTATTCATTCTTTCTCAACATATTTTATGTCAGGCATGTGTTAAATTACTTGAAGAAGAAAATGTCCAAATCCCATCTTGGATCTGTTTTACATCTGTAGATGGTGACAATGCTCCCTCAGGAGAGAGTTTTGAAGACTGCCTTGAAGTACTAAATAAGAGTAACAAGGTAGAGGCTGTTGGTATAAACTGTGCACCTCCCCAATTTATTGAAAATCTCATCTGCAAATTTAAGCAGGCAGTTCTTAAATCTCATATCATTTGTTTGAATACATGGAAAGGAATTTTAGTAGTATAGTATTAGGTTTATAATCTTATTCCTGCAGTTGACAAAGAAGGCAGTCATTGTGTAACACCCCAAAATAATTCAATTAATTAACTTAGTTGAGTTATTAAGGATTTACAACATTTTAATGTTTAAGTCAAGTAATTCATTAAGTGAGTGTTAAGCATATGTTGCTATTTTAGGAAAATGTCTAAATAGGGAAAGGGTGTGTGGATAGTAGAAAGCCCACGGCCTAATAAGGCCAAGGCCCCATTTAAGTCCTTTAAGGACATGTTAAATGGTACCTCCGTAGGGAACATTTCCATTCATGTTCCAAAATCAGTTAAGTTACCAAATTTAGAAAGAGAGAGAAGTGAAACTTAGAGAGAAGGAAGAGAACGGAGCGTGGAGAGTTCAAGTGGAGAGGAGAGCTTGTTGCTGTAGTTACTTGGAGAGTGAAGGGTTCTCAATCTTCTCAAGTTGTTAAGGTTAGGGGATCCTTTTAATACCTGTAATGTCTTGTGTTTGATCGTGTTTGGTGTGAGTATGTTCGATCACTTTGCATGTGTGTTTTATGTGCTATACATGACATGTTTTGTTGTGTTTTGCTCTTTCTTTGTGATTGTTGGTGAGATACGACGGTGGATCGTTTGGAAAGAGAGGAGTGTAACTCTCTCTGCTTACGTGGTACGAGGAGAGCATTGCATGGTGAGGTATCAAGAGTGTGATCGGTGTAGTGTGGAGAAAATGAGCTTGCATGTAGAGTTAAGGAGAGGATCGGAGCGAAGGAGTGAGTAATCCGAGTGTGCATGAGTGTGGTGAGCTGAAAAGCGAGTTGCATGTTGAGTCTAAGTAGAGAAACAGAGTAAAAGAAGTAAAATGGGGTTAAGCGCTTTGTTACGCAGAAACCGAATTCCCCTTCACCAGAGTGAGGGAAAACGAGTTGAGGTTGTCAACGCCTAGAGTGTCTTAGGGTTGAAAGTCCATTGGTGAGTTTGAGGAGAGTACGTGTCTAAACACCATTAACGAGAGTAGGGACGCATAAACCGAAGTGTAGGTGTCTCGCCTTGGGTTACCGAGGTGTGTAGAGGTCCTCGGTAGAGGTAGCGTCACCGAGGTGAAACGCCCAAGTGCCTAAGAATAAGTGAATCAACCAGGGAATACCGAGAAGTGATTTTCCATGACTTAGATGATTTTGGTGTAAGGGAGTGCGTATCGTGAGCGCGTTGTCGAATTGAGGGTGTGAGTGTGGTTAGTCGAGGTACACACATAGTGTGCCGAGGTAATGTTGCGTGGTTAGCCGAGGTACACATATAGTGTGCCGAGGTGAGGTTAAGCGCCAATGTTGTCTAACCCATTGTGGGGCGCCATCGAGTGCTACTTTAGCACCAATGTGCATACGTAAGGGAGCGATTAAGTCCATTTTGGTCCTTAGGTGACATTTTGGTCCCTAAGTGTCGTTGTGGTCCTCGGTGTGACAAGTAGTCCACCATGGATTGCCGAGGTGACTGAGAGGTCGGTTGTAGGTTCTAAGGTGATTCTACCGGTGTTTTAGGGTCGACCTTAGAACTGTGATGATGTCTAGGTGGTGTAGACGTCAGTGTGAGCGACGGAGTAACGACGGAGTAGAACGACGGAGTAACGACGGTGAAAGACGGTGTAAACACTCACATACGTTATGATTGATTTGTGTGTGATTGTATTTGTCATGAAGTCACATGTTCATGTGCATATTACGACGGAGGAGGTCTCGGCCTCGGATATGGTAGGACTTCGGTCTCCATATCAAATAACGACAGAGTTAACGACGGAAATGCCGACGGGCTAAATAACGACGGTGGAGGTACCTCATTGCATAAGGCCCTGTGGATGGGTTGCATACATGCATACATTACATGAATTGTTGTGTTTGAGCTGGTCGATAATTGTTGTGTTATGTGGACTATCGGTGAGTGACTGTAATTGCTGAACCGAGGTGTTTCTTTTTAGTGCTATCTCTATCCTTAAGCTTTCTTCACATTATATTACTTGTGTTAAGAGACTCACCCTAGCTGCTTATTGTTGCCTGCTCTCGTGGCAACTTGCAGGTACTCATGAGTGATAGCTGTGCCTAGTTGATGTTGGTTGAGTCTGCTCTGGTCGTGTAACACTGGGTTGGGGCCGAGTAGATTATTTTGTACTCTTTATACTGATCTTGTGTATATTTTGTTAGATAGTCCTTTGGAACAAAAACTATCATATTTGTGTAACTATTACTATGTAATATGACTTGTTTTGTTACTGGCCGAGGTGCCTTATATGATGGGCTGAGACCCTTTTGCCGTGGTGATGCGCATGCCCGCATGCTTGTATAATGTCAGAACTGCTTTTGAACTTATTTGGTTTTCTGTTTTCCTTTTTATCACCAAATGTAGCACTCCTTTGAGTGGAATTTTGAAACTCTGATTTTAATTTAGTAGACCGAATTGATTAAGATAGGGGGGTGTTACACATTGTCTATCCCAATAGCGGGGACGTATGGGATTGTAGAGCGAAAGAATGTCTCTCTCTCTCTCTCTCGTGCGTGCGTACTCACATGTCAGTTTATTCGTATGATTTGCATGCTAATCTAATTGTGTTTACCAATTTCTTTTCATTGACAGCCATCCAAATGTTTTCACGATCATGATTTTGGATTTCATGCAACAAGATGGCGAGATTTAGGAGCTATGGGTCTCCTCTCTTAAGGTATTAGGTATATGGGTCTCCTCTCTTATATGTCCTTCACATAGCTCATTCCTAGCCAATGTGGGACTTAGCTACTAACACTTGAATTTTTTAACATATTCTACCCTATTGGTTGTGGTAGAGCTCTTCCCTCCAGTATACAAAGTAGCTGAGCTATTTTTTAACATATTCTACCCTAGTCGGATTTGTTCAAATTTAATGGTACGTTGTTGCGTATGAGCTCCGCGTACCATCCCCAGACGGACGAATAGATTGAGGTTACCAACCAGACCATAGAGCAGTATATCCGAGCCTTTGTTCACCATCACCCATCTCTTTGGCATCGTTTTCTTCCTTGGGTCGAATACCATGGTAATACTTCATTCCACAATTCAATTGGTATGACACCCTTCCAAGTTGTTTATGGTAAGGCTCCACCAACAATCCCTATCTATATGCCGACACTTCTACCGTGGCTGTTAGAGATGACATACTTAGCACTCGTGAAGAACTGATGGAACTTATGCGTAAGAACTTGCTTAAAGAAGAGAAAAAATGAAGACTATGGCTGATAATAAGCACAGGGAAGTGGCTTTTGCGATAGATTCCTATGTTAATGTGAAACTACAATCGTATAGGCAAATTTCCCTCTCTGGTGAGAAGTACAACAAGCTGAACAAGCATTTTTATGGTCCTTTTCGCATCCTATAATGACTTGGCCCGGTTCCATATAAACTAGAGCTCCCTTCATCCTCAAAGATACATGATGTGTTCCACTGCTCCCTTTTAAAGCCTTATCAAGGGGCCTATTCATCCATCAGTTTGTTTGCTTCCACCTGAGTCTTGACAATCATCCAGTGGTTTCACCTTTGTTGTGATAGATTATCGTGTTACAGAGGTTGATGGCCATCCACTACAACAAGTCTTAATACAATGGCAAGGATTCCCTCTTGATTCCACTTGGGAGAATTGGGTGGATTTGAAACATTCCTACAACCTTGAGGACAAGGTTGAGTTTGAAGGGGAAGGTATTGATATGGACACGAGTTCACCTATTGATGCTATTGGTCCTGCCTCATAGCCCAACACTGATACTAGGACAAGGCCCGGACACAACAGGAAACTCCAAACCAAGTTCAAGGATCATCTCATCTACAAATAAGAGTTCCATTATAAGATTCACAGTGTCTTTCTGTTAGCTAGTGTAGAGTTTGTTATATGAAGATATATTGGTTTGTATTGGTTGTTATTTCTGTTGAGAATCAGTTACAGTATTGTTGAGTAATACTTACCTCTATAAATACCTTGTACATCTTCATTATTAGATATCAATGAATAATACCAAAGATTTACTTCTCTCTTCTTGTTCACTTCTTTAGGAGTTTTCCTCAGTTCTATAACACTGAGTACCTATCATTGGTGCTTTCATCGTGTGCACTCCTCCTATCGCGACGAGCGCTTCTCGCTCCCTACGATCGTGTTGATGAATTAGCAAAATAGCTCGCCACCATCTCCACCCAACTTGAAGCTATGAGGAAACGTTTGGAAGAACCCACATCTTCAACATCCTCGTCGCTGCCACCTCCAGGCGAACCCTCAAATCGTCCACGCCTTAACGTGACGTGCCCATGATCAATGGCACTGATACCCACGACTTGATCTTTAAAATTTCACAATTCATCACTTACCACCAAACACCCGAAGAGGAACACTTTGCAATCTCTTTGGTCTATATGGATGATGCAACCTTCGCCTGGTACCGATGGATGTACCGGTATGCCCAGATTCGTTCTTGGACTCAATTCGTCAGTGCATTGGAAACTCGTTTCTCTCCCACCGCTTATGACGAACCCCAAGGAAAATTGCTCAAACTCACCACCGCTCAGTCATCCACTGTTGCATCCTATCTAACTGAGTTCGAGGCACTTTCTAATCGTTTGGAAGGGCTCACTCCAGCAAACCTCTTGAGTTGCTTAATTTCAGGGATCAAGGTTGAGATTCAGTATGAAGTTCTTGCGCAACAACCAACCACCCTCACCTATAGGTCGCTGGTCTTTTAAGATTAGAGGAAGATAAACTCCAAGATATAGCCCGTGCTTCTCGTTCTCGCCCCTGGCATCCCTCGTCGTTTCCTAAGTCTCCGCTCAGGGGAGTTTCTAAGCCAACCTCAGCCGCAAAACAAATTGCTAGATTGCTTCCCGCCCATCCAAGCAAACGGCATTTTCGTCACCTCTCTGGCCCAAAAATGGTCTCGCAAACATAAATGTGGTGCTAGGGTTTTCTTAATGGTTGCTAATAATTATGATGTTTCTCTGTTGACAGGTGAATTCGAAGAAGTAGTGTCATACCTTGATTTTGGGAACGACAGTGCAAAACCCTCACAACCAGCTCGGTTAAGCTTACACCCTCTTTGGCGCTCAAGCAGCAGGCACCATTTGGATCCTTTCCTATGTCAGGACCCATCCGGTATGGGTCCTCGTTGATGGGGGTAGCACCAAAAATTTCATTCAGGATTCAATTGTTGCCAAATTGGGCCTAGCCCACGGAAGAGCAGCATGCTGTCTTTGAAAGACCAGATTTTGGCATGATGCAACATCTCAAGCCATTGTTTATTCAAGCCAGAGTCAACCACATTGGGGTTAACAAAATCCTGGTGGATGGTGGTGCTGTTGTGAACTTGATGCCACAACACATGCTCAAAAGAATTGGCGCATGTCCTACAAACCTGAAGCCACACAATGTGGTACTTACCAATTATGAAGGTAAAGTTGGCCACTCACTTGGGGCCATAGAGGTAGAACTTGTTGTGGGAAGCATCAAGAGGACTACACTATTCTTGGTGATCCCTTCAAAAGGCAACTACAATCTGCTGCTTAGAAGAGAGTGGATACATGGCGTGGGGGCAGTTCCCTCAACAGTGAACCAAAGAATAATCATCTAGAGAGAGGATGGATTGGTTGAAAACATAGAAGGTGATCAGAGTTACTTCAAAGCTGAAGTTAACACTTTGACCAGAGAAACCTTCAACAAGAAGTTGGCGAACATTGCCTCATGTTCTGCTTCAACTGCTGGTTTTCCTCAGCAGGATAATGTCCAGTGAGCAGTGCTTCTTCATGGGCCATATGGTCGTTGGCCCTTCAAAGGAACATGGTCAGGTCCATGTAATGATTTAGGCCAAACTCTTCAGCAAATCTGTGGTCCGGTCTGATACCACGTTTAAGATACTTAAGTTTATCTCTGTCTGTTAGGTCGCGAATTTGATCGATCTCGGCGTTGAACCGCTCTATGTATTATCTCAACGATTCATTGTCCCCTTGGATGATCGTATCCAAGTGCTCTTCGTATCGATCTTGGCACCTGTTGGCCGTATAATTGGCCAGGAACGTCCTGACCAGGTGTCATACCCTGATTTTGTCCGTCTAGATCAAAACCCTAATTTTTAACCAAAAATAAATAAATCAAGGTTTGGCATTAACTTCAAAGGTTTGAAAGAGCATCATGCATGCAGTTTAGGGTTTTAGAAATCATTTTAGGATTAGGAAAGCATTTTAAAGCAAATTAGGGTTTTTAGGGAAAAATGGCATTTTGGTCATTTTTCACAAAGGGGTAATTTTTCACCAAAAATCATTGGGCAGTGTTAGAGGATTTCATTGTGGGGAAAATTATTCGAATTGCATGTGTGTTGTGTGTAACACCCCATTTCTACCAGGCAATTTATAATAAAAAACAGAGTTTTAAAAAATTTATTTCTTTAATACATCCAAATGGGATGCTACACTTACTTCATTAAAATCAACAACAAAATAAAATAAACATCTCTTTAATCAAAGAATACGTAACACCAATTCAAAGGATGGAATTCTCAAAACTTTATTAATTAAATCCACGCACTAGGAAAAATAAACATCATACATTACGCAGCGGAAATAAATACAGTCTCATGGAGATACACAACAGTCTCATCAATAACATATAAATATCTCATAATATAACAGTTCAACAGTGAACAAACTAGACAAATAGAAACTAAACCCATCCCCTGGTGCTACGTATCGTGAGCGCAGCACTCGACTCTGTGGAAAGTGAAGGGGATAAGCTTTCACTCATGGCTACCGTGGTAAACAACAACGAGAAGGGTGAGTCTCAAACTATATAATAAAGGTCATAATAAGCAGTAAATCAGTTTATAGAAGTCAAGCAATCATAAGTTATTTCCACAGCAGTCACATTCACTTCAAGCATAATTTATGAGGAATGATGCAATGTAATGCAGTCATGCATGTGGTACCATTCATCGTCAATAGTTTTAGCCCCCATGGCTCATGCCCCCATGGCTCATGCCCCCATGGCATCATCATCAACAGTTTTAGCCCCCATGGCTCATGCCCCCATGGCATCATCATCAATAAATGCATATGTATGCATGAGACCCCATGAACAACCAACAATCAAATTCATGCATTCATTTCTCATCTCATCGTCAATTTTGGTTTTAGCCCCAATGGCATCATCGTCAATAACATCATCATCACTTTTACATCATTCACTTCATCATTATAATTATGTCCCAAGGACTAAACTCCACTAGAGGACTAAAACCTCACTCAAGGACCTAATTGTCACTTAGGGACCAAAACAGCACACCTAGGACCAAAACACCACCTAGGGACCAAAACAGCACCCCTAGGACCAAAACACCACCTAGGGACCAAAACAGCACCCCTAGGACCAAAACACCACCTAGGGACCAAAACAGCACCCCTAGGACCAAAACACCACCTAGGGACCAAAACAACACCTAGGGACCAAAACAACACACAAGACACAATTTGGCAACACCAGGCGCCAAAAACCTCACAATCTGGCGTCCCCCTGTGCAACACAGCACACAGGCGCCAAAATTCCCACACACTAGCGCCCCCTGTGCCACACTAGCATACATGCGCCAAAACACCAGCAAAATGGCGCCCCTGTGCAAGATGTGGCACTAGCGCCAAGAACACAAAGAAATCTGGCGCGCCACTGGGCAAAGACAAACCTAGACACAAACTAGGACACATATCGAGACACGCCTCGCATACGATCTCGCATACAACCGCATTTCCAGCGCCATGGGCGCACACATTTGGCGCCCGCCTGACACACGCATAACAACTCAGCGTGCGGGCAGCCATTTGGCGCCCTGTGCTGCGCCACATGCTCACACACACCTTGCCACACAATCTGGCGCCACACTAGGCGCCATGGGCAGCCAAAATGGCGCCCAACACTTAGACACACACACAACCAGAAACTTGGCGCCACACTAGGCGCCACAAGGCAGCCACATTGGCGCCCTGCACCTGAACCAAACATAACCAGGCGCATTGGGCAGCCACATTTGGCGCCCTGCACCTAGACACAGCACACACAACACTTGGCGCCACCACAGGCGCCATGCCTTAGACACAGGCGCACCAGGCGCCATTTCTGGCAGCCTTTGGCGCCCCACCCAGCAACACACACACACACACTCCACACCACAAAGACACCACTCAAAGACATCAAGCGCCATCCTCGGGCGCCTGGGCAGCCATTTGGTGACCAAAGACACACAACAGCAGTGTCACAGCGCACTCCAGCGCTGCTTCGGGCAAAGATTTGGCGCCCGGGCCATGACACACACACACAGACATCGCACACAAGGCACAGGTATGCGCATTTCAGCAGAAGACTTGGCGCCCCATTGCACCTAGGGTTCCCTAAAACCCAAATTTCTCAATTTCTCCTAAATCCAATCATCATCAACAACTCCAAATCACATTATAATCACTCTAACATCATCAATTTCGTTCTCTAACAAAAATTAGCATGCAATCGATTTCCTATTCAAATTTTCATAAACCATACAATCAACCAATCATTCCAAACAATTCAAAGACATACTACCCATTATACCCCTTATTATAGAGCAAGACCCACCCTTACCTTATATGAACCGTAGAAAAGTCCTCCCTACTGAGTCACCTACAAAACCACAGCAACAGAGCTCCTTCTCTTCCTTCTTCTCTTGGTGCGATCTCACTCTCCTCTTCTCCCTAGGGTTTTGCGCGATTTTCTCTTCTCCTTTCTCTCTTTCTTTTCGCTTTCTTTCTTTCTTTTCCCAAATGGTGCGAATTGCACCAATCCTAGGAGCCTAAGTCATTGGGCTTGGGCTCTTGGGCCAATACTTGCAGTCCCGGAATTACCAATACCATTCCCTTCAATTATAAATAAAAGACCACATTATAATTTAATATAATTAAAAATAGTGCAACACTTTAAATAATTTAATCAATTAATTAATTAAATCATTTAGGTGTTACAACTCTCCCAACTTAGGAAATTTCGTCCTCGAAATTCATACTGAGTCAAATAGCTCGATAAGACTCCCGCATCCTACTCTCCAGCCTCCCAAGTCATGCTCTCACCAAAGAAATCCCAACCAAACTACCTTGACCAAAGCAATGTCGTTCCCTCTCAGCACTTTCACCTCTCTATCAACAATCCTCACTGGCATAGTCTCCACAGTGAGATTCTCTCGCACCTCCACATCATCCATGTGAATCACATGAGACGGGTCTGGAATATACTTCCGAAGTTGGGACACGTGGAACACGTCGTGCAAGTTCGAAAGGTTAGGCGGCAGAGCCACCCTATAGGCAACCTTTCCAACCCTCTCAGTAATCTGGTACGGCCCAAAAAATCTCGGAGTCAACTTCTTTTCTTTCAGTGCACGCCCCACACCAGTCATAGGTGTAACCTCAAGAATACATGCTCACCAGCCTGAAACTCTAGGTCTTTCCTCCTCCTGTCATGGTAACTCTTCTGTCGACTCTGCGACTCTTTCATTTTCTCTCTGATCAATTTCACCTTCTCTGTAGTTTCCCGAACAACCTCAGGTCCAAGAACAACACTCTCACCAGACTCATGCCAACACAAAGGAGTCCTACACCTCCGACCATACAGTGACTCGAAAAAAGCCATTCCTATGCTCGAATGGTAACTGTTGTTGTAAGTGAACTCAATCAATGGAAGATGTGTATCCCACGCACCTCCCTGCTCCAGAACACAGGACCTCAATAAATCCTCCAAGGACTGAATGGTTCTCTCTGTTTGTCCATCAGTCTGAGGATGATAAGCTGAACTCAACCTCAACCTGGACCCCAAAGCCTCCTGCAAACTCCTCCAGAAATCAGAAGTGAACCTAGGGTCTCTATCAGACACAATGCTCTTCGGGACACCATGCAGCTTCACAATCACCTGAATGTATATCTCAGCCAACCTAGACACCGGATACGTGATGTTGATAGGAATGAAGTGAGCAGACTTCGTCAACCTATCCACAATCACCCAAATACAGTCAAATCCCCTCACAGTGTTTGGCAACCCAGTCACAAAATCCATGGAAATGCTATCCCATTTCCATTCCGGAACCTCTAATGGTTGCATCAACCCCGCAAGCTTCTGGTGCTCAATCTTTGACTTCTGGCAAGTCAAACAGGCATAAACAAACTATGCCACATCCTTCTTCATACCAGGCCACCAGAACAACTTCTTCAAGTCATGATACATTTTTGTAGCCCCTGGATGAATACTCAACTTGCTCCTATGGCTCTCCTCAAGAATCATTCTCTTCATCTCAGCATCATCAGGAACACAAATCCTGTCCCTGAATCTCAACACACCCTGGGAATCCAACCTGAAATCCCCATCCACAGCCTGATCACTCGCAACCAACAAATCCACCAGCTTCACATCCAACTTCTGGGCGTCTCAGATACTAACCAAGAAATCATTACCAATCTTCAGCATACCCAATCTAACACTCTGCGGTGTTACTTCACAAACCAGACTCATATCACGGAATTGCTCAATCAACTCCAATTCCTTCACCATCATTGTTGACATATGCAAAGTCTTTCGACTTAAAGCATCAGCCACGACATTAGCTTTGCCGGGATGATAGTTCAAGCCGAAATCATAATCTTTCAGCAGCTTTAACCAACGCCTCTGCCTCATATTCAGCTCCTTCTGGTCAAATAGGTACCTCAAACTCTTGTGGTCACTCAATACCTCAAATCTAGTACCATACAAATAGTGCCTCCAAATCTTCAGCACAAATACAATTGCAGCCAACTCCAAATCATGAGTAGGATAGTTCTTCTCATGTGTCCTCAACTGTCTGGACGCATAAGCTACTACCTTCCCATCCTGCATCAACACACCTCCCAAACCCATCTTGGAAGCATCACAATACACAACAAATGGTTGATCTGGAACAGGCAACACTAAAACTGGAGATGTTGTCAACCTCCTCTTTAACTCATTGAAGCTCTCTTCACACTTAGCATCCCACACAAAAGCCTTTCCCTTACACGTCAATTGAGTCAACGGAAGGGCTAGCTTAGAGAAACCCTCAATGAACCTCCCCAGTAGTAACCACCAACCCCAAGAAGCTTCGATCTCGATCCATCGACTTTGGGCTCTCCCACTGCAACACTGCATCAACCTTGGCTGGGTCCACAGCTATACCATCACCAGAAATAATATGACCCAAGAAGCTTACCTCATTCTGTAACACCCCCTTATCTTAATCAATTCGGTCTACTAAATTAAAATCAGAGTTTCAAAATTCCACTCAAAGGAGTGCTACATTTGGTGATTAAAAGGAAAATAGAAAATCAATTAAGTTCAAAACAGTTTCACAAAGATTATACAAGCATGCAATCATGCATCATCACCACTACAAAGGGTCTCAAATTTCATCATATAAGGCACCTCGCCAAGAACACAACAAGTCATATTACATAGTAATAGTTACACAAATATGATAGTTTTAGTTCCAAAAGACTATCTAGCAAAATATACACAAGATCGTGATAAAGAGTACAAAATAATCTACTCGGCCCCAACCCAAAGGTTTACACGACCAGAGCGCACTCAACCAACATCAACTAGGCACAGCTATCACTCATGAGTACCTGCAAGTTGCCACGAGAGCAGGCAACAATAAGCAGCTAGAGTGAGTCTCTTAACACAAGTAATATAATGTGAAGAAAGCTTAAGGATAGAGATAGCACTAAAAACACCTCGGCTCAAAGAATTACAGCCACTCACCGATAGTCCACATAAACACAACAACTATCAACCACCAAACACAACAATTCATGTAATGTATGCATGTATGCAACCCATCCATAGGGCATTATGCAACGAGGTACCTCCACCGTCGTTATTTAGCCTGTCGGCATCTCCGCTCGTTAACTCCGTCGTTATTTGATATGGAGACCGAAGTCCTACCATATTCGAGGCCGAGACCTCCTCCGTCGTAATATGCACATGAACATGTGACTTCATGACAAATACAATCACACACAAATCAATCATAACGTATGTGAATGTTTACACCGCCAGTTATTCGCTGCTTCTACTCGTTGTTATTCGTCGCTCACACCGACGCCTACACCACCTAGACATCATCACGGTGCTAAGGTCGACCTACAACACCTAGAGAATCACCTTAGGACCTACAACCGACTTCTCGGTCCACCTCGGCAATCCATGGTGGACTACTTGTCACACCGAGGACATCAACGACACTTGTGGACCAAAATGTCACCTAAGGACCAAAATGGACTTAATCGCCCCTTTACTTATGCACATTGGTGCTAAAGTAGCACTCCCGATGAGCGCCCCACAATGTGTTAGTTAACACCGGCGCTTAACCTCACCTCGGCACACTATATGTGTACCTCGCTAACCACGCAACATCACCTCGGACACTATGTGTGTACCTCGGCTAACCACACCTAAACCCTCACCTTTCGAACGCGCTCACGCTACACACTCCTTACACCAAAATCATCTAAGTCATGGGAAATTCACCCTCAAGATCCCATGGTTCGGTTCACCTACTCTTAGGCACTCATGCGCTCACCTCGATGACGCTACCTCTACCGAGGACCTCTACCTCGGTAAACCTAAGGCGAGACACCTACACTTCGGTTTATGCGTCCCTACCCCTCGTTAATGGTGTTTAGACACATACTCTCCCTCAAACTCACCAACCACCCTCAACACTAAGACACTCTAAGCGTTGACTTCCCTCAAGCTCTCGGTTTCTCTCACTCTAGGCTTAAGGTATTTCGGTTTACGCGCGTAATAAGGCGTTTAACTCCCTTTTTACTTCTTTTACTTTGTTTCTTCACTTAAACTCAACATGCAAGCTCATTTCCACTCACTTCACGCATGCTCACTCGGATACTCACTCCATTTGCTCCGATCCTCTCCTTAACTCTACATGCAAGCTCATTTCTTCACACTACACCGATTTACACTTTGATGCCTCACCATGCAAAGCTCACTTCACCACACGCAATGAGAGAGTTACACTCCTCTCTCTTTCCCAACCGATCACCGTCAGATCTCACCACAAATCTCAAAGAAGGAGCAAAACACAAAGAAAGATACATCATGAACAACACATAAAACACACATGCAAGGTGATCAAAACCACTCACACCAAAACACTATCAAACACAGAATATTACAAGGATTAAAAGACCCCTAACCTTAATGATTCGAGAAGAGATGAGAAACCTTCACTCTCCAACAAACCACAAAGAACAAGCTCTCCTCTCCTCTCCTAGCTTGAACTCTCCACGCTCAAGTTCTCTTCCTTCTCTCTTCGGTTCTCACTTCTCTCTCTACTTCCCTCAATTTAGAAACTTAACTATATTTTTGAACTGAATGGGATGTCTCCTTCGAAGGTACCATTTAATATGTCCCAATGGACTTAAATGGGCCTTGGCCTTATTTAGGCCGTGGGCTTGCTATTACCCACACCCTTTACCTACTTTGACATTTCCCTAAAATAGTAACACATGCTTAGCTTTTACTTAATGAATTACTTGACTTAAGAGTAAAATGTTGCAAACCCTTAATAACTCAACTAAGTTAATTAATTGAATTATTTTGGGGTGTTACACATTCAGCCAGAACTCACACTTTGACAGCTTAGCATATAATTTCTTCTCTTTCAATACCTCAAGCACCAACCTCAAGTGCTCTGCGTGCTCCTCTTCAGACTTAGAGTACACCAAAATGTCGTCTATGACGACCACCACAAACCGATCCAAGTAGCTATGGAAGATACGGTTCATATACTCCATAAACACCCCTGGTGCATTGGTGACACCAAAAGGCATTACAGAATACTCATAATGCCCATACCTAGTTCTGAAAGCTGTCTTCTGGATATCTTCATCTTTCACTTTGATCTGATGATAACCTGGCCTCAAATCAATTTTGCTAAACACCTTAGCACCTACCAGCTGGTACATCAGATCATCAATTCTCGGGAGAGGGTACTTATTCTTGATTGTTACTTTATTCAGCTGCCTATAATCCACACAGAGACGCATACTCCCATCCTTCTTTTTCACTAACAATACCGGAGCTCCCCATGGTGACACACTAGGCCTCACAAATTTCTTCTCAAGTAACTCTTCCAACTGCTTCTTCAATTCGCATAAACTCGTGGTGACATCCCAGACGGTGCCATAGATACGTGGTTATCTACTAACCACTCCATACCAAGAATGACGTCCAACCCACCCAATGGCAAATGTGATAAGATCAACTGTAAAATCTCTCGCAAGACCGACAGAGGACACTTAGCACACAATAGAGAGGTAGTTATCAACCCTTAGCCGAGAGTATCAATAACCATCCCCCTCTTCATAGAAGACAGAACTAAATTCAACCTTTCAGCACAAACAGCAGCAATAAAAGAGTGCGTAGCACCAGTATCAACAATGTAGCGACCGAAAAATCCGGGAAAGGATTCTTCGAAAGGTTCATAGGAAGCCGCCACCGAAATTTTAGTTTAAGGGCAAATTCGGAAAATCCCTTTTAGGTTTTTAAGATAAGGCATTGTTAGGGTTCGGGAGTCGTTATGTGTGGGGAAGGTATTAGAACCCCACGACATCCATTGTCTAATTAATTTAAGATTTGTTTTAATAATTACCCTTTTATTTGTCGAGAAAAAGGCTTATTTAGGTTTTAGGTTTTTAGTGCTTGACAAGAGTTGAGTCTTGCTCCTACGTACCTCCGGATGCAATGGAGGAATCAAAGCTACGTAGTTCTTCCTGAAAAAGGTTTATTGGTTGGTGTTTTTAGTGTAGGGGTCCCGTGATTCCTTGAACTGCATACCATCGATTCTAGGACGCCGACTAACCCGATTGTACAACCGACTTAGTCCCCTACTTTTCAAAATAATTTTAGAGTTTTCAAAGAAATTGGTTTGGTGTGAGGTGGGTCTGTTTTTAGAATAGGTATTCTAGAACTCCCGAACTGTACAACCCATTAGTTCTAGAACGCTGACTAACCCGGTTGTACAACCGACTTAGTCCCCTATTTTTAGGAAAAATAGTTTATTCGTATTTATTAAGTTTTCGTGGTTACCGAATCAGCATGTGACTCATTGGCCCTAAAATAATGACTAACCTTGCCGGTGTACAACCGACTTAGCTGCTTATTTTTAGAAAAATAGTTTATTCGTATTTGTTAGGTTTGTAGGGTACCGAACCGCATGTGCTCATTGGCCCTAAAATAATGACTAACTCCTGGTTGTACAACCGACCTAGCCGCTTGTTTAATTTTATGCGAGAAAAATTATTTGCTTTTGAGTTGGAAAAGAATTAAAAAGAGAAACAGGGGGTGCAGATTGTAAATTTGGGTTTTATTAATAGAGGGGTTTTGTATAATTAATTGGAGGTGCAAAAGGAAAGCCTGGCCAGATAGGAGGGCCTGGTGATGCGAAACCGGGCTTAAGTGAGGAGAGGTGCGTGCGTGAATAAGAAGGGTGTAACTAATAATCAATATAAAAAGAAAAAGTAAATGACCCAATATAAGGAAAACCTAAACCGAGAACCCTAATTTCACAATCCTTCCCTCCTTCACACCATTCTTTGCGCTGCCCTGTCCTGGGGAGAGGTTCCGCGCCTCTCTCGCGGTTCTCGCGGAGGAGAGAGAGGAAAAACAATGAGACGTCGCGGTTTCCATGGAAATGAGTTCGTGGGTGGTTTCGGTGTTGGAGGATAATGGAGGTGGCGCAAGGCGACGGAATCTCGTTGCCGAGAACACGGTGGGTTTCGCTCTCCTCCATTCTTCCTTGTTTCTCTTCTTCTCTTATTTTTGTTTTTTCTTTTTCTTCTCTCATTCATCAAAAATGTTGCCTTTTTTTTTTTTTCTCGGGTTTGTGTTTTCCTTGGGTGAGGTGACAGTTTCTGTGGTGGTGGGTTGTGAACGCAGGGAGACCACGCCAGTACAAGCTCGCCGCGAGGGTGATGGAGATGGTGCTTGGCTTCGGATTCAGTAGTGGTTTTTGCAAATTCTTGGCTCTGGTTTCGGTGGTTCTTGCAGCCATCTTGTTCTCGGTTTGGCTTGGTTTTGGGGACCTCACCGAGCTCTCGCCGAGAAGATGACCTGAGCTCCAAATGAGCTTAAGGTCGATGTTCTATTCTACTTGTTTTTACGCTTTCACCGATCCGATTTCTCTCCTACCCATTTTATTCCTCTATTTATTCTGTTTTTGTATTTTTAGGTCTCTGAGTATATTTATTTTACTAAAAGAGAACTATTTTGATCTGAAACTACAACAAACAAAATCAGTTTTTAAGCATAACCAATTTGACGAACCCTAATCAAAGCATTTTTTTTCTGAGACACAGCATAAGAACTTTATTCATGAAATTTTGAAAATAAACTACCTGTTTTTTGGTTCTGTAATATCTGTTGTTCTTTGCTAATACATACATACGAATTTGAAAAAAAACAGATCCATTGACACATATTGTTACATCAGTTTTAGAGTTAGGGACACATTTGACAAACCTACCTTTTCTCCAGCCTCAGATTAGACTCCTAAACGCTGTTGTTCGTAACTACAGCAACTGCTATTGTGCCCTCCTTGAACTGCCACCGCTGCTACCCAAATCTTCAAATCTAAGATTTTTGAAAGAGCCGTGTTTAGTGGATTAGGGTTTCGATGCGAAACTCTAATCCCTTTTTTGGTGATTTTCGCAGTCTTTTTCTGCTCTGATTTCTGTGTCCTTTTGACTGTTATTGGACTGTTTATTTATAGTAAAATACTAGGTTAAGGCATTTATTATTTTTAACCAGGCTTTGACCCTATTTCAGGTTGGAACCCAGGCCCAACAGCAGCTGCAGCAGCTTGGAATGCTGCCTGGAAACCCTAAGTTGCTGTTTTATTGTGTATTTTCGGATCTGATTTTTTTTGGGTTTTTTGGATGTATTTTTTTAGTGTTTTTGGACTTTTTGGACTCTTAATAGCTTTTAATTTGTAAATTAAACTAAATACAATCTTTTTTTTTGACATTTTTGGACTTATTTGACTCTTAAACACTTTTAAATTGTAAATTAAACTAAATTGAATTTTTGACATTTTTGGATTGTATATATGCTTAAATAAATTAAATAAACAAAATAAGAATAAAAATAATAATAATAAAAGGGAGTCAGGCCAAATGCAAAGACGAGAACGGGCCAGACTTGACAACTACGCTAAAACTAAACCAAAATAAAAGAAATGGGTGTCTTAACTAAAAATCCCAAAATTAACTCGGAATCGCATTATCAAGTCTGAATTTAAACCAAATTTTGAGAAAAATGACTTTAGGTGGACCTGCTTACGTACGACTAAACCCAAATACGAAGACAAATTGAAGAACGCACGAAAAGATCGATCATTCGCGTGCGTGCCTAATTTAAACAATGGTATTTTGATTAAGTTGAACGGGGAGATTGAGATTGGTTCGGGTTGGTAACCGAGACGCTATACTAATAATTCTCGTAATCATGCGACTCCGAAACACGCCCTTACTAAAAAATAAACGACTAAAACAAGGGAAAGAAGGCGGACAAAAATTGGGTATAACAGCTGCCCCTCTTTATTAATATTTTACTAGAAAGTGCTGAGCTCTAGAACTTTCATAGTAGAAATAGGAATAAAGATAAGATAGACACTAATTTTGTCCGTTTAAGGGGGAAGTGGAAGGTTTGAGAGATAAGAGGGAGTGGTTAACACTTGGCGCATTAACCGAGAGTTGAATGAAGGGTCAACAAGGACCTGAAGGAGCACTAAGGCTCTGAAGGACCACTCAGGGTCTGGAAGGCTGCCTAAGCCTTAATTGAAGGACCGTCGGTAGTGCAAGGAGCGCAATTAGCTACTGCATACTAATTAAAACGGCCCGAGGGGCCTTTTATATTTCGAGCGGCCATGAGGAGTCAAGATCGATCCGAATCGATATGTTGACCATGAAGGACGTCCACTGTGTCTTAGGCTGACACAACTAGTCTGAAGGACCACTCGAGGTCTGCGAAGGTCCGTCGGGCTCGAATCCGACGTTGCGACCTGGGCCACTTAGGGCACTGAAGGAGCGTAGTGCTCTGAAGGACCACTCGGGGTCTGAAGGATCTTGGTGATCTGTTATATAGTGTGGCATTATATTTGGATGCCCCTAGTGAGGGTGCGTGCTTGAGTGAAACCTTTAATAATGCAGTGCATGGCACATGAGTGTATTTAATGAGTGGTATTTGGCGGGATGATGCATGAGATGTGGAATGATGCTTTTCTCGCTCGTTCTTGATTTTTTTTTTTTGGCAGTCCTTTTGGACAGGTTCCATCAACTCGCGGGATTCCTGGCGTGAGATATGAAGTCATCTTGTATCGCGAGATTGACATGCTGGGGCGCGTTGTGATTCATTTGAAGTGATTGTGGGTGCATTTGTTCATTTTTGCGATTGCTTTTATGAGAGATCATATCCTTTCTGTGACTTCTAGGAATTTCGTAATGATTGTAATGCTTATGATTATGGCACATGTTTCACAATTCAGTATCATTTACCAATAAAACATCATTTCAAAATGAGGGAGAATGAAAGAGAATGGAAAGTGTTTGATATTAATATTGGAAGCCAAGTATGCAGAAGGCACACTGACTGAAAGATTACATCGGTAACCGAATTGAACGAAACAGAAAAACTAGAATACTAAGCAGATTAGTTGGTAGCTAATGTCTTTTAAAATAACATTGTCGGATGTCCATATTCACGCCTTTGACCAATCATCATTCAACTTTCAGAAATGTTGTCTGCCTCAGTATTTTGGTCCAACTTCTTGACCCTAATTTTTGCCTGGATCGCCCTTTTGGGTTTTCGATCCACCGGGTCGCTCTAACTTTTGCCTAGGCCGCCCTTTCGGGTTTTCGACCTAGCGAGCTTATTCTTGCTTGGCTCATTTTTCCCTTTTTTTCTATATAATTTCTTTAGGCATAGTATTTCTTGACTGCATCAGAATTGATTGGGAGATGGAGGTCTTCGCCATCCATATTTGTGAGAACTAGGGATCCTCCAGAGAATGACTTCTTCACCATGTAAGGCCCCTCGTAGTTCGGGGTCCATTTCCCACGCAAATCCTTTTGGATAGGTAAGATCTTCTTGAGCACCAAGTCTCCCTCTTGAAATTGTCTAAGACAGACCTTTTTCTCGTAGGCTCTCTTTATCCTTTGCTGATACAACTGCCCATGACACAATGCAACCAAATTTCTTCTCATCGATGAGGTTCAACTGATCTAGGCGAGTCTGAACCCATTCTGCCTCTTCTAGTTCTGTCTCCATTAGTACCCGTAGTGAGGGTATTTCGACTTCGATGGGTAGTACTGCTTCCATCCCATACACTAGTGAGAACGGTGTTGCCCCTGTCGAAGTGCGGACTGAGGTTCGGTACCCATGTAGAGCAAAAAGGAGCATTTCATGTCGGTCTTTGAAAGTCACTACCATCTTCTCGCACAATCTTCTTGATGTTCTTATTTGCCGCTTCGATCGCCTCATTCATCTTCTACCGGTATGGGGAGGAGTTATGGTGTTGTATCTTGAAATCGTCGCACAACTCTTTCATCATTTTGTTGTTCAAGTTGGTCCCATTATCCGTGATGATTCTATTCGGGAGGCCGTAGCGACAGATCAAATCTCTTTTTATGAACTTGACCACCACAAATTTGTCACACTTGTATAAGAAGCGCTTCAACCCATTTGGTGAAATAATCGATAGCAACCGTGATGAAGCGGTGCCCGCTTGATGCTTTAGGTTCGATGGGGCCGATGACATCCATTCCCACATTGAGAATCGACTCAGGAGCCGGCGAACATTGCAGAAGCCGGTGGTACATGGATGTTGTCGGCGTAGACTTGACATTTGTGGCATTTCCTCACATAACTGAAGCAGTTTGTTTCCATTGTTGACCAGTAATAGCCAGCCCTCAAGATCTTTCTTGCCATAGTATGCCCGTTAGAATGAGTTCCGAAGGATCCCTCATGGACATCTTTCATAATTCTTTCTGCTTCTTCTTTTGCTACACATCTGAGGAGGACTATATCATGATTCCTTTTGTAGAGCACTTCACCATTCAAAAAGAAACCCATTGATAAGCTTCTTAGGGTTCTCTTATCGTTTTCTGAGGCACCAAGAGGGTATTCTCTGCTCGTGATATAGTGTTTGATGTCATAATACCAAGGTTTACTGTCGGGTTCTTCTTCGATTGCATGGCAATGATGTGCTGGTAGCTCACGATTTTGTATCTTCAAGAATGTGAGACTTCTGTTATCCATGATATTGAACATTGACGACAAAGTTGCTAAGGCGTCAGCCAACTGATTTTCTTCCCGAGGGAAATAGTGAAAAGAGATCTCCTCAAATTGCTTAGCTATTTCTAGGATGTGATCGCGATAGGGGATCAGTTTGGAATCTCTTGTTTCCCAATCGCCCTTTAGCTGATGGATGACTAAAGCCGAGTCCCCGTATACATCGAGTCTTTTAACATTCCACTCGAGGGCCGCCTGAATGCCTAGAGTACATGCTTCATACTCAACGATATTGTTGGTGCAATAGAAACTCAGTCTGGCTGTGAACGGTATGAAGCGGTTGTCTAGGGAGATTAACACAGCACCTACTCCGTGCCCCCACATATTTGAAGCACCATCAAATGACATGGTCCACCTTTCATCGCCTGGAAACTTTTCTTCTTCCAACAGGGCCATTATATTCTCATCTGGGAAATCACACTGCATTGATTGGTAGTCTTCGATAGGTTGATGTGCCAAGTATTCGGCCAATGTACCGCCTTTGATTGCTTTCTGAGTGACATATAAAAGATCGTATTCAGACAGTAACATTTGCCAGCGAGCAATTCTCCCTGTGAGTGCGGGCTTTTCGAAGATGTACTTGATCGGGTCCATTTTAGATACCAACCAAGTCGTGTGGCTTAGCATGTACTGCCTTAGTCGACGTGCAGCCCAGGCTAAAGCACAACACGTTTTCTCCAACAATGAGTATCTGGTCTCGCACTCTGTGAACTTTTTGCTCAGATATTAGATAGCATATTCCTTCTTCCCGGACTCATCCTTTTGCCCAAGCACACAACCCATCGAGTTGTCTAGAACTGTTAAGTACATGATGAGAGGTCTGCCTGGCACAGGTGGCATTAAGATTGGCGGGTTCTGGAGATACCTCTTGATTTTCTCAAAGGCTTCTTGACAGTTGTCATTCCACTTTGCCTCTTGGTTCTTGCACAGTAGCTTGAAGATTGGCTCACAGGTGGACGTTAGTTGGGATATGAACCTGGAAATGTAATTCAATCTCCCGAGGAAACCACGAACCTCCTTCTCAGTTTTAGGCGTCGGCATTTCAAGAATTGCTCGTACTTTGGCCGGATCCACCTCTATTCCTCTCTGACTGACTATGAATCCTAACAACTTCCCTGATCTTACTCCGAAAGTGCATTTGGCAGATTTAGTCTGAGCTTGAACTTCCTTAGACGTTCAAAGAGTTTGTGCAGATTAACAATATGCTCTTCATCAGTTTTGGACTTTGCGATCATATCATCCACATAGACCTCTATCTCTTTGTGCATCATATCGTGGAATAGTGCTACCATTGCTCTCTGGTATGTGGCACCAGCGTTCTTCAACCCAAACGGCATGACTTTGTAACAGAAGGTTCCCCATAGAGTGATGAAGGTGGTTTTCTCCATATCTTCAGGGGCCATCTTGATCTGATTATATCCAGAATATCCATCCATAAAGGAGAAGAGAGAGTGTTGCGTTTGTCTTTGTCTACCAAGACATCAATGTGAGGCAAGGGGAAGTCATCTTTAGGGCTGGCTCTGTTCAAATCCTGGTAGTCGACACACATTCGAACCTTCCCATCTTTCTTCGGGACTGGGACAATATTGGCTACCCATTGAGGATACTTGGCCACTGCTAGAAACCTGGCATCAAATTGCTTCTTGACCTCATCCCCGATTTTTAATGACATTTCGCTTCATCCTTCTCGCCGTTTCACGGTGGGCATTCGAGCTTCATCGGTAGTTTATGTTCGACTATGTTGGTGTCTAGTCCGCATGTCTTTATACGTCCATGCAAAAACATCGGCATAGTCAAATGAGAGCTTAACCGCTTTCTCACGCCAAAGATCTAGCATTGTAGTTCCGACCTTAATCTCCTTCTCTGTCTTCATCCTGCACTCAAGTTGATTGTTTCAGTTGATTCCTCGTGGGGCTGAATCACTTTGTCCTCTTGTTCCATCATTCTCATTAACTCTGGAGGGGTTTCCCAGTCATTTTCAACATCTTATTCGGTTTGATTAATGGGATGATCAAACTTATGATATGGGTTACCGACATTGTTATTTTCAAGGACAAAATTTTTAGATCTGCATTAGAGAAAATTGACGGAATGAAAACAGGTGGAAGAAAGAGCGAAGCGAATAAATAAGAAGCGAAGAAAATTATTGAAGAATTCAAAACGTTATTTTATCGATACTTGATACTGAATAAAACATGTGCGCCCTTATTGAGTTATCCTAAGGCCTTGGCGAGCGGCAGGATTTGCATTACGTAAAAATTACTTTGAATTGAAAACTACAGAAAATCGACAATCTCCCGTTCTTTAGCCTTTCATCTGCGGGGCACAAGCGCACGAGGTCGATGATGCCGTCCCCAGCACTTGGATCATCCTCAACTGCAGCAATCTGGTTAGGATTTAGAATTCCTGCGCTTCGAAAGCTTTGGTTGATATCACAAATGAGCAATTTCTTCACACTTGGCTCACTGCCTTCGAGCCTTGCCATTCTCTTCTCTCTCTTTTCCTTATAGACCCTATCCTTGTCATTGCGACTGTGCCAAGATCCTATCCCATATCCGCTTTGTTGCGGACAATTGATCGTGTCAAATCCCTTGCTCGCCTTTCCTAAGCCACTTCCAACCTTGAACCCATTGGTCAGCATGACCTTTGCAACCATCATGGCGGCCTTGTACAATCTTGGTTTAGGCATCGGGGTTCCTTCTCCAACAAAGGTGGTGTTGGCGATTTCCAGGGCTTGGAAAGCGGTTTCGAATGATTCTTCAGCTGCCTCGATGTAGCGGGCGGAGGATGACTTGTTGACCAGCAGCTCTTCTTCCCCAAAAACCACTACCAATTTGCCATTCACAATAAACTTGAGCTTCTGGTGTAAAGAGGATGGAACAGCTCCAGCAGAATGGATCCATGGCCTCCCCAAGAGACAGCTATAGGAGGGGAGGATGTCCATGACTGTGAAGACCACTATGAAGAGTTCTGGACCTACCTGTACAGGCAACTCCATCTCTCCAATGACTTCTCTTTGACCCGTCAAAGGCTCTCACTGGTAGAGCTGTGCTTCATATAGGAACAATCCACATCTAGCCTTTCCATAGTGGACTTAGGTAGGACATTCAGGGAAGAACCATTGTCGATAAGCACTCGGGCGAGAGCATACTCCCCACATTTCACAGAAATATGTAAAGCCTTGTTGTGCCCTCTTCCCTCTACTGGGATCTCGTCGTCTGTAAAAGTGAGGTAGTTGTTTGCAACGATATTTCCTACTATCCCGTCTAGCTGGCAAACACTGATGTCTTGAGCGACGTGTGCCTCATTGAGTACTTTCATTAGCGCAGCACGGTGAGCTTCGGAGTTGAGTAGCAGGGATAACAGAGATATCTTGGCAGGAGTGTGGTTCAGTTGGTCCACCACTTGGTACTCGCTCTGTCTCATGAGCTTTAAGAATTCACTGGCTTCCTTCTCGGACAACACCTTCTTGCTTGTTGTAACACCCCCTTATCTAATCAATTCGATCTACTAAATTAAAATCAGAGTTTCAAAATTCCACTCAAAGGAGGGCTACATTTGATGATTTAAAAGGAAAACAGAAATTCAATTAAGTTCAAATAAACCACAAAGATTATACTAAACATGTAATCATGCGCATCACATCGGCAAAAGGGTCTAAGCCCATAACATAAGGCACCTCGGCGATGAAGACATCAAGTCATAATACATAGTAAAAGTTACAACAAAATGTGATAGTTTTAGTTCAAAAGACTATCTATCGTAAAGTACACAAGATCGGCATAAGAAGCACTAAAATCTACTCGGCCCAACCCGGTGTTACACGGCACAGAGCAGCATACAACCGACTTGAGCTAGGCACAACTATCACTCATGTGTACCGCAAGTTGCCGACATGAGAAGCAACATAAAAGCAGCTAGGGTGAGTCTCTTAACACAAGTAATATAATGTGAAGAAGCTTAAGGTTAGAGATAGCACTAAAGCACCTCGGTTCAACCTAATACACCACTCACCGAATAGTTCAAATAACCACAACAATTATCAATCACCAAAAACACAAGAAATTATGAAATGTATGCATGTATGCAACCCAACCACAGGGGCATTATGCAATGAGGTACCTCCACCGTCGTTATTTAGCCTATCGGCTCTCGTCGTTATTTACTCCGTCGTTATTTACTCCGGCGTTATTTGATATGGAGACCAAGTCCTACCACATCGAGGCCGAACCTCCTCCGCGTTATTTGATATGGAGACCGAAGTCCTACCACATCGAGGCCGAAACCTCCTCCGTCGTAATATGCACATGAACATGTGACTTCATGACAAATGCAATCACACACCAATCAAACATAACGCATGTGAATGCTTACACCGCTGCTTCACCGTCGTTATTCGCTGCTCTACTCCGCCGTTCTACTCCGCCGCTCACACCGACGCCCACACCATCTAGACATCATCACGCGATTGCTAAGGTCGACCCTACTACACCGGTAGAATCACCCTAGGACCTACAACCGACCTCTCAATCACCTCGGCACTCCATGGTGGACTAATTGTCACACCGAGGACCGCAAAAACACTTAGGGACCAAAATGACACTTAGGGACTAAAATGTCACCCAAGGACCAAAATGGACTCTATCGCTCGCTTACTTATGCACATTTGGTGCTAAAATAGCACTCACAGTGGCGTCCTACAATGTGCTAGGCAACATTGGCGCCTAACATCACCTCGGCACACTATGTGTGTACCTCGGCTAACTACTCCAACTCGGTATTCTACCTCACCTCGGCACCTTGCTCAGCTTTGGCACCTCGGCATGTTACACTCAAACCCTCACTTCGGTGACATACTCACAATTACGCGCTCCCTTACACTAAAATCGTCTAACTCATGGGGATTCACTTCTCGGCATTCCCTGGTTCAGTTCACCTACACTTAGGCATTTGGGCGTTTCACCTCGGTGACGCTACCTCGGCCTGAGGACTTGGTTCACTCCTCTACACCTCGGTAACCTTAAGGCGAAACACCTACACTTCGGTTTATGCGTCCCCTACCCTCGCTAATGGTGTTTAGACACATACTCTCCCTCAAACTCACCAACAGACTCTCAACACTAAGACACTCTAGGCGTTGACTTCCCTCAACTCGGTTTCTCTCACTCTAAGCTGAAGGGTACTTCGGTTTACGCGCGTAATAAAGGCGCTTAACTCCCATTTTACTTCTTTTACTCTGTTTCTTTACTTAAACCCAACATGCAACCCATTTCCAAAGATACCACACTCATGCACACTCGGATACTCACTCCATCGCCTCCGATCCTCTCCCTAACTCTACATGCAAACTCATTTTCTTCACACTACACCGAGTTACACTCGATGCCTCACCATGCAATGCTCTCTTCGTACCACACACGCAGCAGAGTGTTACACTCCTCTCTCTTTCCCAACCGATCCACCATCGTACCTCACCACAAATCACAAAGAAGAGCAAAACACAAAGAAAACATGTTATGAACAACACATAAAACACACATGCAAGGTGATCGAACCACTCACACCAAAATACTACCAAACACAAAACATTACAAGGATTAAAAGATCCCCTAACCTGATTATAACTCAGAGACACACCTCTCTTCACTAGCACTTCTAGGAATCCTTCAAGATTCACTCACTCTTCCCTTCCGTTCTCTTCCTTCTTCTCTAAGTCTCACTTCTCTCTACTTTCTTAATTTGGTAACTTTGACTATTTTTGGAACAATGTAAATGGTCTCCTACGAAGGCACCATTTAACATGTCCTAAGGGACTTAAATGAGGCCTTGGCCTTATTAGGCCGTGGGCTTCTTCTACCCACACCCTTTCCTAACTTAGACATTTTTCCTAAAAAGTAACACATGCTTAACACTCACTTAATGAATTACTTGACTTAAAAGTAAAATGTTGCAAACCCTTAATAACTCAACTAAGTTAATTAATTGAATTATTTTGGGGTGTTACAACCTCCCCTACTTAGGAGATTACGTCCTCGGAATCTTACCTCAATCAAACAAATTTCGAATAGACTTCCTTCATCTTGCTCTCTAGCTCCCAAGTAGCATGCTCACCACAGCCTCCTACCCAAACCACCTTCACCAACTTGATTTCTTTTCCCCTAAGGGTCTTTACTTCTCGGTCTTCAATTCTGATCGGCAGTGTCTCCACAGTGAGGTCGTCTCTCACTTGCACATCATCCATTTGAATGACATGGGACGGGTCAGAACATACTTCCTCGTTGAGATACATGGAACACATCGTGCAAATTTGATGATTGGGTGGCAATGCAATTCGATGCGCCACCTTCCCAACTCTCTCCAAGATTTGATAGGGTCCAATGAAACGAGGTGATAGTTTCTTGGACCTCAGAGCTCGTCCAACTCCAGTCACAGGGGTGACTCTAAGGAATACATGGTCGCCGGCTTGAAATTCTAAGTCTTTCCTCCATTTGTCATGGTAACTCTTCTGTCTGCTCTGTGAAGCCCTCATCTTCTCTCTGATAATCTTAACCTTCTCGGTAGTCTCTCTAACCAACTCGGGTCCTAACACAACCCTCTCTCCTGTTTCATGCCAACATAGTGGAGTCCTACACCTACGGCCATACAATGCTTCAAATGGTGCCATTCCAATACTTGAATGATGACTGTTGTTGTAAGTGAATTCTATCAATGAACTTATTTGGTTTTCTGTTTTCCTTTTTATCACCAAATGTGGCACTCCTTTGAGTGGAATTTTGAAACTCTGATTTTAATTTTAGTAGACCGAATTGATTAAGATAAGGGGGTGTTACAGTATGTGTTAGCAAGAACAGCAGGCACAGGATTGATAGGGTTCTTGGTGTCCTTGAAGGCCAAGAATGCACCGACCGCATCTTCATCAACATACTTTTCTATTTGAGGGAAGAGAACAACCCCAAAAATGGTGAGAGCAAGCACTAACTTGAATGGACCCCACTTTTTAGCCAAAGCATAGGATTGCATCAGGCCCTCAAAATACTCTTGCGGATACCCCACTATACTATTTCTTTTTAACTTTTGCAACCTCAATTCGTCCACACCAATCCTAAGCGACATTGCAAGCTTCTCATCAGTGTAGTATTGTCCCTGATATTGGTAAGGCCTAGAGTGAGATCTGGAGAACCCCAAAAGTTGCTCATATTCCTCTAATGTAGGTGATAGCTGAAAATTCTTGAAGAAGAAACATCTCACATCAGAGTCGTAGAACTGACTCAAAGCCACAAGAGCATCCTCATGAACACTCAACTGCAAAAGCCTACGAATATTCCCATATGCCTGATCAAAGGAATCCCTCTCAATCGGGCCCATAAGGGCTGCACACTGCCTCACACTACCAACCTCAACCTTCTTCATAACTGGGAAGCGAGAAGTGAGTGAAGTCTTGCTATTCAATTCCATTCTGATGCACCTATGACAAGACGGTACACTATTCAGTGGTTCCCGGCAAGCAAATGCAAATGAAATGAAGTATGAATGCAAATATTTACAACATTTAGCTTTAATGAATGCGGCATGATGCAATTATGATGGGAATGATGCATGTGGGGAAAATAAAAGTGATGCATATGGACGGAAGTTCAAAAGTTTAGGAGACACACTACGTGCCGCCTCACGCAGTGGTTTATTTGAAAGAAGGAAAATATTTTTGTATTTTTCTTGGAAAAACTTGGAACTTTTCGAGGCAGACATGCCCTAAACTACCATGCAGCACACAATTCGTATGCCCTCGTGTCCTACAAAGTTGGGAATCCTGAGTTCTAGGGCAACTTCAAAGGTTCCTCCCATGTAGTTCTACATCACACCCTCACAATGGCTACCGGTCGTAGAATCCTCATGCCGACACCCACAAATGTAGAATGCTACCAAGTGTGAGGCGTCATGAGAAAGCGTATCTCGGTTGAGACTTTCATGAGTATCGCATGCACAAAGGTCTTGAATGATAATCACTAATCGCCTCCACTCCCTAAGTGTTTGTTGGATCCGGGTATAGGAGCCCACTCATAGCACACAAATCATAAGGTGTGAAAGTGTGTGATCGAGGACATACTTCCTAAAATCTACCCAACCCCACCTGCAAGGAAAACTGAATGTCCTGCATAACAGTGTCGTCTATCCTAGGGTTCAACACGCATACATCGTTTTAATATACAAACCATCCTAAGAAGTCAACAACAATTACACACATTGCTTACCTCAAGAAAGGGAGCTAAGAAGGAGGGGACATAATAGAATGGGGGAAATGCATGTTTTTACCTTAATAAAGGGAGGAGAGAAGAGGGATCATGGGAATTGAGGAATGCATGCATAAGCATAATCATAGACATATAGGAGAAGAGAAAAGAAAAGAAGAAAGGGAAACCAATTTTCAAATCAAACAAATAGAACACACAATCAGGTTAACTAGGCTTGACCCTCATCTCTTTTTTTTTTTTTTTTTTTTTTTTTTTTTTTTTAAAAAAAGAACAGTTGTCCCCAGCAAAGTCGCCAGCTGTTGCGCCCCGAAAAATCCGGTTTGGACTTTTCGTTTGACAACGTGAAAAATAGTAGAGCCGCCACCAATATTTATTTAGGAAAACATTGAAAAAACCTTTTTTGGAAAACGGGTGGTCTTTTGAAAACACAGAGATGTAGATTCGGGGTTCGGTTGCGCATGGGAAGGTATTAGCATTTCACGCGCTTTTTCTACCGAAAGGGAACCATTAACTTGATGTGGTTTTGAAATGTTTGATTTGAAATACATCGTTCTACTTCTTTTCTTTTCTTTTCTTTTTTTTTTGAGAAATTGCTTTATTGAAAACGGGGAAAAGGAATGTTTTGGTATCTTTGTAAAGCGGAACAAAACAAAGATTTTTTTTTGAAAAGGGGTGCTTGACAGACATGAACCCGGTCCTCACGTACTTCTCACGGAATGAGGATCAAAGCTACGTAGTTCTCGCTTTGCGTCCCGAAATGGCTTAGGGGTTTAAGTTTTGGAGTTTTTGAAGTAAGACTCGAGTGTTCGCGAACACCAAAAAGCGAGGCTTTGAGTGGCATTCAATACTAACTCGAAAGAAAAGAGAGTTGGAACCGTAAATCAAACAAGCAATGGCTTCGGGTGATTACAAGTGACAACGTTGCATTATTCTTTTTCTTTTGAAAATTGTTTTGAAAAAATGGTGAGCATCAGTGATAATTACTACTAATAACTCGTGTTATTTTGGAAATTTGGATTAGTTTTTGTTGTTTAATTAATGTGTGGGAGCTTTCATAATAGTCAAACAAGCAAAGGCTTGAGTGATCACACTAATAACTCCTCATTAGCGATCAAACAAGCAACGACTTTGAGTGATGGCTAATGATTTGTTTATGAAAATGCCTTAGGGTTTTTATTTGAAAGAAAAGCATGTAATTTTGAATTTGAAAAGAAATAGAACATTTCAAATCCTTTTTCAAGACAAAACCGAGACAACAATTAGAGAACAAACAAAGCAATCATAAGGAGTATTCACAAGTTGCTATGAACAATGAATGCATGATTAAACAAACATGTGGGTGCAAGAGTATACAATCATGGGATGCAAGGCATAGCATTATTGAGTGCATGATTGGGCAAACATATGAATGCATGAGTATACAATTGTGGAATACAAGGCATAGCATTATTGAATGCATGAACATATGAAAAAGAGTGCAAGTCATAGTGTTAATGAATGTATGATCATGTGATAATAAATGCAAGACATGACATTAATGGATGCATGAACATGTAAGAGGGTATGAGAATGCAAGAGGCATAGGCGCATATAGATGCATGAACATGTAAGCACAAATGATGAAATGCAAAGTGTAAAAATGTTTTGGGTATTTTTGTAAATAGACAAGTAGTAAAACTTTTAGTAAAAAGTTAATGAATGGTAAAAGTAAATATGCATGAAGTGAATGGTAATTATTTAATAAGATGGTAAAGTAAAAAGTTAAAATGCTTTTTTTAGTTTTGGTAAAAAGTTAATGAGTGGTAAGGTAAAAACATGAATGGATGGTTAAAAAGTGAAAAAACACATTAACACTATTACACACCTGTTTGCTGGTGTTTTTAGCAAACAATCACTAGTTTTCAATATTAAGACTGTGAGATCAAACTAGAAAATCTCTTTGACAATTGCCTTTGTGTTTTGTGTCTTTTAGCGTACGTAAGAACAGAAAATAGTAGGAAGAGATAGTTTGAAAGCAGAATGAAGGCAAGAAGTGCAACAAACGTAAAAAACAAGTAAAAATTGCATTAAAGTGAAAGATAAAAGAAGTTGGTACACCAGCACGTACAATGTAATCTGATTCACTCTTGTTTCGCTTTGACTTGGAAGTTGAGTTTCACAGAGTTTTTTGTAAAGATGTGGTGACACTGTTTTCCTATTACAAGGGAGTATTTATACTCTCAGATACAATCGTGGGCAAGCACGATAACCACTTCCTAAAAACTAGGGAAATAACCGCCCACTAACTGCTGCTCCTTGCACTTCGACCAGCTTGTTGTCGAAGGATTTGGCGAAGTATTAGACCCAGTTTCGTCGAATAATTGGGCCTTCTCCTGTCGAAGGTTTTTGACATTGTTTCGTAGCTTGAGGAACCAAGACTGTCGAAGCTTGCTTGTGTTGTCAGCACTCGTACAACTTTACTGTTGGATTTATGGTACATTGACTTGAACATTGACCCTGCAGCCCACAAAATACTATTAAATGTGCAGTCAATACCATTTAAAGCTTAATTTAATGCCCTTGCCGAAATTTTGAGGTAACAGATTGCCCCCCCAAAAAATGTTTTTTCGACGGAATAAGTGTAACACCCCATTTCTACCCGGTAATTTAAATCAAAAATCAGAGTGTACAAAAATCTTTTCTGATCATTTTCTAGTTTAGTGTGTTATAAAATAGTGGACTGGCTGACTATGGGATTACTCAGGTAACCGATACTACTTGCAAACAGCATTGGCCACTTTTGCAAGGCTCTCAAGTGATGCCCTTGTAAATACACCAAATAAAGAAAATCTAGCCTTAGTGGCGAACCACGCTTTAGCCATAGTCATTCAAAGACACTAATAGTATAACATAATTTAATAATCAACGAAATGGAGCGTCACAACTCTTTATCATAAACCAAAATCCGAATACGTAACACCAGTAGATCAACTCATAGACATATAGTTTCACATATTGCAGCGGAAAGTAATCATTATCTCAAAAGCATAATCCAGCAATATCAAAACAAATACATAAGGCTCAACAAGGAGCAAAACAAGCAACAACAACTCTAAACCCACCCCTAGGTGCTACGATGAGCGGCACCGACTCGGGGAGTAGTGAAGGTAGAAAGCCCTCACTCCCGACTACACCGTGGTAAATAACAACAGAAAAGGGTGAGTCTCGAACTATATAATAAAAGTGATAATAAGCAATATATCAAAGATAGTTTACAAAGACACTCAAACACGCCAAACATCACCAACAACATTCATGCACTAATGGGAATGTATGCAATGTTGGTATGCATGTGGTACCATTGGCTCACCTACCGCCCTCAACTTCACAATCACTTTATAAGGCCCCCGCCGCCTCAAAGCTTCACAATCATTTTATAAGGCCCCCGACGCCTCTCGAGCTTCACACATCATATTATAAACTCTACGACCACAGCTAATGTATGCATGAGACTCCATGTACATTACAAACATCATTTCAAACAATTCAATACACCCATTACTCTTACCTCAAATCAATCTCATTTTATAGCCCTCCTCGGCTTGGCCCACCGCCCATGCCCCATGGCATGCTCAATCACCTCATTATGAACCCTCAACACCATTATGTCCCACCTGACTATTCCCTCTAGGGCACTCAACCTCACTCGTGGACCTAAACCACCACTTAGACCAAAACAATCATCTAGGGGACCAAACTGTCACCTAGGGACCAAAACAAAGACCCTCTTAGGCACTTGGCAGCACCAGGCGCCATTTTCCCCACATTCTCGGCGCGCCCCGGTGCAACACAAAGACTAGGCGCCGTAAACTCAAAGATTTTGGCGCCTGTGGCAACACAGCCACTGGGCGCCACTTTCCTAGCAATCTGGCGCCCCCGGCAACACAGACCTAGACACAAACTCAGACACAGTTTCAGACACAAACTAAGACACAGCAAAGACAGCTTGGCGCCCCACTGACCCAGCTCACCCAACACTTTCAAATCAAAAACCACCCGAGCCAAAATGTTTAAAAATGAATTTGGGCAGGTAAACACAAAATTTGGCACAGTGAAATATGCCTAGAAAAGTAAGTTTCACTCCCCGGGCCCCAAAACACACATAAAACGAGCCCTACCGGGACATTTTCAAAAATACACTTGAACTCAGAAAACCACTCGAGCCAAAACACTTAAAATTGAAAGTTGGCAGGTGAATACAAAAGTTGGCACGAGAAAATATGTTTAGAAATACAAGTTGCACTCACCGGGCTCCAAAACACACCCAAAACGAGCCCTACCGGGACATTTTCAAAAATACACTGGCAATCAGAAAACCACTCGAGCCAAAATGTTTAAAATTGAAAGTTGGCAGGTGAATACAAAAGTTGGCACGAGAAAATATGTTTAGAAATACAAGTTGCACTCACCGGCTCCAAACACACCTAAAACGAAGCCCTACCGGGACATTTTCAAAAATACACTGGCAATCAGAAAACCACTCGAGCCAAAATGTTTAAAATTGAAAGTTGGCAGGTGAATACAAAAGTTGGCACGAGGAAATGTGCCCAGAAATGCAAGTTTCACTCCCCGGGCTCCAAAATGCCCACATTCTGGCGCCAGCAAAGAACTCACTCACCTGGACATCAAGCATAAAGGACACAGCGCCATTCTGGGCACCACAGGGCAGCATTTGGCGCCCACATCGCACACACGCACTCCAACACGCAAACAAGCATTGCAGGCGCCATTTTCCCAAAGAACTTGGCGCCCGCGTAACAACTCAGACAAAACATATTCCAAAGACATGAACAAAGGCACAGTGGCGCCATTTTCCCAAAGAATGTGGCGCCTCGGCAAAGAGTATTCCCGCACAAACTCTAAACTTAGCCAAAGGAACAAAGACACGTGGCGCGAGATCCTAGCATTTTGGCGCCCCAAACCCCAAAACCCCAATTTTCCCAAAATCTTCCAAACCAATTCACCCAATAACCCTTCTAACACTCCTAATTGCATAATCAAACAACCAATTGCATACTCAAATCATCAATTAACATCAAAATCACCAATTCACATATTACAAAACCCTAACTCAAGCCTAAATCAATTTTTACCAACAATTTCATCAAATTCAAGAAACCAATCAACATGTGATCATCAAATAACATCAAAATAAATTTCCTATGACACATATAATACCCATTATCTCCTCTATTATAGAGTGAGACTCCCTTACCTCAAATTAAACCGTAGAAAAGCACCTAATCGAGTCACGAACAAAACCACCGCAATAATCCGAGCTTCAAGTCACGAAATCCTTCCTTTCTCTCTCTCTCTCCACTCACACTGCTTCCTCTCTCTTCTCCTTTCTTTTCTTTTTCGCTTTCTCTTCACAAATGAGCTTTGATACCTAATTTGGGTATATAAGTATTGGGCCAAGTGCACCTTGGGCCCTTTTTACACCCCGCCCATTTCTTCCACCACTCCTTCAATTAAAATATTTTACTAAATTATAAACACCATATTATAATTTAATATAATTAAAAATTAGTGCAACACCTAAACAATTTAATCAATTTCTTAATTAAATTATTTGGGGTGTTACAACTCTCCCCACTTAGAGATTTCGTCCTCGAAATTGTACTGAGTCAAATAACTCGATAGGACTCCGCATCTTTGCTTTCCACTCCCAAGTCATACTCTCACCAAAGCCTCCCAACCACACTACCTTGACCAAGGCAATGTCTTTCCTCTCAACACCTTCACTTCTCTATCCTCAATCCTCACCGGCATAGTCTCCACAAAGGAGGTTCTCACGCACTTCTACATCATCCATGTGAATCACATGAGACGGTCCGAATATACTCCAAGCCGTGACACGTGGAAGACATCGTGCAAGTTCGAAAGATCGGGTGGCAAGGCCACCCTATACGCAACCTTTCCAACCCTCTCGTGATTTGGTACGGGTCAATGAACCTTGAGTTAACTTCTTTGCCTTCGAGCACGCCCAACACCACCATAGGCGTGACCTCAAGAACACATGCTCACCAAACTGAAACTCCAAGTCCTTCCTCCTCTTATCATGATAACTTTTCTCGCCGACTCGAGACTCTTTCATCTTCTCTCTCGATCATTTTCACCTTCTCGTAGAGTCTCCCTAACCAACTCGGGTCCAAGGACAACACTCTCCCGGACTCATGCCAACACAAAGGAGTTCTCGCACTCTCCGCCCATACAAAGGCCTCAAAAGGAGCCCTCCCGATGCTTGAATGATAGCCGTTATTATACGTGAACTCAATCAATGGAAGATGTGTATCCCACGCACCTCCTCGCTCTAGCACGCAAGCTCTCAAAAGATCTTCCAAAGACCGGATGGTTCTCTCTGTCTCACCATCACCGAGGATGATAAGTCAACTCAATCTCACCTAGAGACCCCAAAGCCTCCCGCAAGCTACTCAAAACTCGATGTAAACCGCGGGTCTCTATCCGACACAATACTCTTCTAACCCCATGAAGCTTCACAATTACTCGAATGTAAATCCTAGCCAACTTTGGCACAGAAAGGTGATGTTGATAGGAATGAAATGGGCGACTTGGTCAACCTATCCACAATCACCCAAATAAGGTCGACTTCTCTCACAAAGATTTGGCAACCCAAATACAAAGTCCATGGAAATGTCATCCCACTTCCATTCCGGAATCTCCAAGGGTTGCATCAGCCCGCGCAGCTTCGTGCTCAATCTTTGACTTCTCGCAAGTCAAACATGCATACACAAATCACGCAACATCTCTCTTCATACCAAAGCCACCAAAATAGTTTCTTCAGATCATGGTACATCTTAGTGGCACTGGATGAATGCTCAACTTACTCCTATGACTCTCCTCAAGTATCATCTTCTTCAACTCAAATCATCCGGAACACGATTCTCGTCCCCGAACCTCAACACACCCCGGAATCCAACTCAGAATCCCCATCGCCACTTGCTCACCAAAGAACCAACAAATCTACCAACTTCACATCTAACTTCCGGGCGCCTCGATACTAACCAAGAAGTCGCTCCCAATCCTCGCAAGATCCCCAACTCGACACTCGAGGTGTCACCTCACGCACTAAACTCAAGTCACGGAATTGCTCAATCAATTCCAACTCCTCACCATCATAGCCGACATATGCAAAGTCTTCCGACTCAAAGCATCACCACGACATTAGCTTTGCCGGGGTGATAGTTCAAGCCGAAATCATAGTCCTTCAACACTCTAACCAACGCCTCCGCCTCATATTCACTCCTCCTTCGGTCAAACAAGTACTTCGGACTCTTGTGGTCACCGAACACTTCGAATCTAGTACCATAGAGATAGTGTCTCCAGATTTTCAACACAAACACAATCGCAGCCCAACTCTAAGTCATGGGTAGGTAGTTCTTCTCATGGGTCCTCAACTGTCGGACGCATAAGCAACCACCTTCCCATCCTCGCATCAAAACTCCTCCCAAACCCATCTTGGAAGCATCACAAGACACAACAAATGGCTGCTCTGGCACAGGCAACACTAACACTGGGGACGTGGTCAACCTTCTCTTTAGCTCTTGGAAGCTCTCTTCACACTTTGCATCCCACACAAATGCCTTTCCTTTACAGTCAATCGAGTCAATGGAAGGGCTAGCTTAGAGAACCCTTCAATGAACCTCCTGTAATAACCAAATTAACCCCAAGAAACTCCCGATCTCGGGCCGCAGACTTTGGGCTCTCCCACCGTAACACTGCATCTACCTTGGCCGGGATCCACGCCTATACCTTCACCCGAAATAATATGACCCAAGAAGCTCACCTCATGCAACTAACTCACACTTTGACAACTTGGCATACAACTTCCTCTCTTTCAAGACCTCTAGCACCAACCTCAAGTGCTCTGCATGCTCTTCCTCGATTTTGAGTACACCAAAATATCATCAATGAAGACCACCACAAACCGATCCGGATAGTTATGGAAAATTCGGTTCATGTACTCCATAAACACCCTCGGTGCATTGGTGACACCAAACGGCATTACAGAGTACTCATAATGCCCATACCTTGTTCTCAATGTCGCCTCTCGATATCCTCATCCTTCACCTTAACTGCGGTGATACCTGACCTCAAGTCAATCTTGCTAAACACTTTAGCACCCACCACCGATCCATTAGATCATCTATCCTCGGAGAGGATACTTATTCTTGATAGTCACTTTATTCAATCGTCTGTAGTCTACGCACGCACGCATACTCCCATCCTTCTTCTTTACCAACAAAACCGAGCTCCCCATGGTGATACACTAGGCCTCACAAACTTCTTCTCAAGAAGCTCCTCTAATCGCTTCTTCAATTCGCATAACTCTGAAGTCGACATCCCAGACGGCACATAGACACCGCCCTAAGTACTGTGCACAAGCTCAATTCCGAACTCAACTTCCCTCTCGGGGCACACTAGGAATCTCATCCGGAAACACTTCGTGAACTCACACACCACCAGAACCCATCAATCACACCTGCTTCACAGACATGGACGCAATCAAAGCAAACAACCGACCACCCTCTTTCATTACCTTGCGCAATTGCTCGCCAGACAACAGCGCACTCTTCCTCTGCAGGAAGGAGAAAACTAATAGACTTATCGAATCAGCTTGATGTGCACGTGGTTATCTACTAACCAATCCATGCCCGTAATCACATCTAACCCACCCAAAGGCAAACAAATCGATCAACTGTAAAAATCTCTCGCCAGACCGACAGAGAGACACCTAGCACACATCGAGAAGTAGTTACTGGACCGCTTAGCCGGAGTGTCGATAACCATCCTCTCTCCATAGTAGACATTACTAAATTTAACTTTTCAAAGACAAACAGATGCAATAAAAGAGTCGCGTAGCACCCGTGTCAACAATAGCAACTAAAGGAGTACCAGAGATGAAACATGTACCTGATATCATTAGGTCCTCTCAACTCGCCAATGCAAACACCCTCCCAAAAGATCTTTCCTTCTTAGGCTTGGGACACTTGAAGCTAATGTGACCACTTTCACCACGCTTGAAACATACGGTGTTCCTCATGATCACACCCGATGCCATGTGACCACTCTTTCCACACCTAAAACATCTCTCGCACTTCCACCTTACACCAAAACTCTTGTGACTGGCTTGTTACATTTGAAACACACAATATCGATGGGGCGTCTCCCCACTCTGGCTTCTTGCCCTCATGGTGTCTCCTACCCTCAGCAGACTGCTCCCACCATTGTACCTGTTACCACCCGAATACCTTTGCTTCCTCTCACCGCAGACTTCTCATAAGGCTTACCTCCGTGATGAAATTTCCCCCTCGGTCTCTCATGACCCTAGAGCGGGCATTGCTATCACCTCATATATCCTACAATACCAACCGGATCAAGAACACTGATCTTCCGATACCCTACACCGCTTGATATCGGCTCTCAAACCATTCTCAAATTTGATGCACTTTGAGAATTCAAATTTCACCTCCGAGTAATGTGGGTAGAACTTAGCAAGGTCAAGAAATCTAGCAAAGATACTGTGGATCGACATACTACCCTGCTTCACCCCAAAACTCTATCTCTTTCTCGTCCTCCGACGCCCTCTGAAAATACTTTCTTAGGAACTCCTCCCGAATACACCCTGTAACCTCCTCATGGGCAGCCCCTAGTCTCTCACTGGTCTCCAACCACCACTCATCAGCCTCTTCAGATAGGGTATGAGTACCATACCTTACCTTCTGTTCATCATTACACCCAATTACCCTAAGATCCTCTCGATCTCCTTCAACCAAGCTGCACCATCCGGATTGTACCTCCCCTCAAGGTGGGAGGGTTCTCTCTCTCAAAGGTAGCCAAACTGCGGGCCTCCGTGATTCTCACTGGTACCCACAATCAAGGCGCTTATGGCTTGCAAGGCCTCAAGAAAAGCAAAGATCGATCCTTCCGGCCATATCAATCTAACACTGCAAAGATAAACAACCAGCCTCTAATTACTTTAAGACACCTAGTTGTCATACACACTATGACAGATCGACACACTTGGCCTGACAGCATCGAATCGCTCTGATACCACTAATGTAACACCCCATTTCTACCCTGTAATTTAAATCAAAAATCGAGTGTACAAAAATCTTTTCTCGATCATTTTCTAGTTTAGTGTGTTATAAAATAGTGGACTCGGGCCGACTATGGGATTACTCGTAATCGATACTACTTGCAACAGCATTGGCCACTTTTGCAAGGCTCTCGATGCCCTTGTAAATACACCAAATAAAGAAAATCTAGCCTTAGTGGCGAACCACGCTTTTAGCCATAGTCATTCAAAGACACTAATAGTATAACATAATTTAATAATCAACGAAATGGAGCGTCACAACTCTTTTTATCATAAACCAAAATCCGAATACGTAACACCAAGTAGATCAACTCATAGACATATAGTTTCACATATTGCAATGAAAGTAATCATTATCTCAAAAGCATAATCCAAAGAATATCAAAACAAATACATAAGGCTCAACAAGGAGCAAAACAAGCAACAATGAGCCTAAACCCCGACCCCCAGGTGCTACGTGATCGTAGCGGCATCGACTGGGGAGTAGTGAAGGTAGAAAGCCCTCACTCCCGACTACCGTGGTAAATAACAACAGAAAGGGTGAGTCTCGAACTATATAATAAAAGTGATAATAAGCAATATATCAAAGATAGTTTACAAAGACACTCAAACACGCCAAACATCACCAACAACATTCATGCACTAATGGGAATGTATGCAATGTTGGTATGCATGTGGTACCATTGGCCCACCGCCGCCTCAGCTTCACAATCACTTTATAAGGCCCCCGCCGCCTCTCAAAGCTTCACAATCATTTTATAAGGCCCCCTACCGCCTCAAAGCTTCACACATCATATTATAAACTCTACGATCATGCCTAATGTATGCATGAGACTCCATGTACATTACAAACATCATTTCAAACAATTCAATACACCCATTACTCTTACCTCAAATACAATCTCATTTTATAGCCCTCCTGCTTTGGCTCCACCGCCCATGCCCCATGGCATGCTCAATCACCTCATTATGAACCTCAACACCATTATGTCCCACCTGACTATTCCCCTCTAGGGCACTCAACCTCACTCGGACCTAAACCACCACTTAGGACCAAAACAATCATCTAGGGACCAAACTGTCACCTAGGGACCAAAATAAAGACCCTCTTAGGCACTTGGCAAAGACTCAGCGCCATTTTCCCCACATTCTCGCGCCCGTGCAACACAAAGACTAGCGCGCCGTAAACTCAAAGATTTTGGCGCCCCTCGGGCAACACACACCCACCGGGCGCCACTTTCCTAGCAACTGCGCCCCGCAACACGCACCTAGACACAAACTCTGCATACGCTTTGAGACACAAACTAAGACACAGCAAAGACAATGGCGCCCCTGTTGACCCAGCTCACCCAACACTTTCAAATCAAAAACCACCCGAGCCAAAATGTTTAAAAATGAATTTGGGCAGGTAAACACAAAATTTGGCACAGTGAAATATGCCTAGAAAAGTAAGTTTCACTCCCGGCCCCAAAACACACATAAAACGAGGCCCTCTACCGGGACATTTTCAAAAATACACTTGAACTCAGAAAACCACTCGAGCCAAAACACTTAAAATTGAAAGTTGGCAGGTGAATACAAAAGTTGGCACGAGAAAATATGTTTAGAAATACAAGTTGCACTCACCGGGCTCCAAAACACACCCAAAACGAGCCCTACCGGGACATTTTCAAAAATACACCGCAATCAGAAAACCACTCGAGCCAAAATGTTTAAAATTGAAAGTTGGCAGGTGAATACAAAAGTTGGCACGAGAAAATATGTTTAGAAATACAAGTTGCACTCACCGGGCTCCAAAACACACCTAAAACGAGCCCTACCGACATTTTCAAAAATACACCGCAATCAGAAAACCACTCGAGCCAAAATGTTTAAAATTGAAAGTTGGCAGGTGAATACAAAAGTTGGCACGAGGAAATGTGCCCAGAAATGCAAGTTTCACTCCCGGCTCCAAAATGCCCACATTCTCGCGCCAGCAAAGAACTCACTCACCCGCACATCGCATAAAGGACACAGCGCCATTCTGGCACCACTGGGCAGCATTTGGCGCCTCACATCGCACACACGCACCCAACACGCAAACAAGGCATTGGCGCGCATTTTCCCAAAGAATTTGGCGCCCGCGTAACAACTCAAGACAAAACATATTCCAAAGACATGAATAAAGGCATGTGGCGCCATTTTCCCAAAGAATGTGGCGCCCGCAAAGAGTATTCCCGCACAAACTCTAAACTTAGCCAAGGAACAAGATTACGTGGCGCTGATCCTAGCATTTTGGCGCCCCAAACCCCAAAACCCCAATTTTCCCAAAATCTTCCAAACCAATTCACCCAATAACCCTTCTAACACTCCTAATTGCATAATCAAACAACCAATTGCATACTCAAATCATCAATTAACATCAAAATCACCAATTCACATATTACAAAACCCTAACTCAAGCCTAAATCAATTTTTACCAACAATTTCATCAAATTCAAGAAACCAATCAACATGTGATCATCAAATAACATCAAAACAGCCCCTATGACACATATAATACCCATTATCTCCTCTATTATAGAGTGAGACTCCTTACCTCAAATTAAACCGTAGAAAAGCACCTAATCGAGTCACGAACAAAACCACCGCAACAATCCGAGCTTCAAGTCACGAAATCCTTCCCTTTCTCTCCTCTCTCCCACGGCGCAGCTGCTCCTCTCTTCTCCTTTCTTTTCTTTTTCGTTTTCTCTTCACAAATGAGCTTTGATACCTAATTTGGGTATATAAGTATTGGGCCAAGTGCACCTTGGGCCCTTTTTACACCCCTGGCCCATTTCTTCCACCACTCCCTTCAATTAAAATATTTTACTAAATTATAAACACCATATTATAATTTAATATAATTAAAAATTAGTGCAACACCTAAACAATTTAATCAATTTCTTAATTAAATTATTTGGGGTGTTAGCTCAATTGGTAGTGGGAATGCGAGGGAAATGTACATGAGGTACGAGGTTCGATTCCCACTAAGGCAAAAACTCTACATGGGGTAGAGAGTTCTTTGAGTAATAGCGCTTTGGGTGGTGGACCCAGTCGTTACAATAAAAGGCGCTTTTGTAATAGCTCAGTCCTGTCAGCATAGCACCCACCACTGCATTACTCACGATCTTTTACCCCTTTTTTTTTGCTTCCAGATTTCGACCTCAGACTGGGGCTCAAATACAAAGTTCCACTTCTTTCCCACTACCAATTGAACCGCTGCTCAATTGGTAGTGGGAAAGAGTGAACTTTGTATTTGAGCCCTGTGCACAAGGTTCGAATCCCACTAAGGCAAAAATTCTACAAGGGGGTAGAAAAGATCGTGAGTAATAGCGCCGGGTGGCCATGTGGATGGACCTGGCTATTACAATAAGGAATGGAGGGAAGAAAAGGCATTTTTGAATATCTGCAATGGTCATTTCTACCGCTTTTTTGCATTTCAACAACAAAGGCGAAAAGACAACCATCATTACTTGCACAGTAAAACGAACCGCCTTATTGGCACACGTTGCATAGTTGGTGGGCCATCACGCCTCTCAAACGTCGCGAACGTGCGAGTTGTGGCGAACGTGCAATAATCGTAGCTTCCCAACATATATAAACGCTACAACCCCTCATATTCCTCTTTGCTCGCTTTGAACTTTTGTGAAGTCTTTCTCGCTTTCTTCATTCTCTCTGCGTTTTGCAAAAATTCCCAAATCACTAAAGCTTCAAACTTTCATTCCTTTCCTTCAATCCACGCTTGATTTCGCCTCGCATTCGCTTTTTTTCTCTCATGGCTTCTTCATCTCACTTTGAATGTTCCACTTAAAAACAGCGAAACCAACAGACCTAAAACCCTTGATGGCTTTGTTGATGAGCCCGACATTCACGATAGTCGAAAGCGCTTCAATGGCAAACCTGTATTGATTCCCTCTACTAGGGTTTATACTCATGCATATCTAGGCCCTCTTCCTAATACCCTTTTAGAGAACACCGAAGTTTCGGAAATTTTCCCTAGTCATGCCTGTCTTCAGCCCAGAATTTTCACCAAGACCCTTTTCACTTAGAATTTCTCGAATAGTCCTTCCAGGTCTTTAGGTTCCGCTCTCCTAGGCTCGACTCAACAGATTTACATAGATTGGCTCGACAAGGTAGAGGCTAAAAAGGCCGACGTCCGGAAGAAACAAGGTATTTTTGACCTTATCCAGCTTGTCTAGGTATGGGCCTAAGTATGACAAAGACCTTGATATTGGCTGCTATGCAGTTCTGGGACTGTGCCACTCATAGTCTTCACTTGAGATGTGGCATGCTGACTCCCACTTTACTAGATGTTGCTGCCATCACAGGTCTGAAACCCTTAGGTGAGACTTTTGACCTCGCTAATCCCGAGTATGTATACCCGCTCACTTTCAATAATGCCACTTTTGCTCCTTACATCACGTAACACCACAACCGTGACAATGACACGTTGTTCAAGTAAAGAACACGTAGCCTTCTTAACCCTTTGGTTATCCTTTTTGTTTTCTCGCACTGCTCACTCCTGTGTTTCTAAAACCTATATTCCATCGGGCAAATTTCAACTCCGAGAAAGAAGACATTAACCTTGCCAAACCGTTGTTGGGTTCTCTATCGAGCTTGATAATGCCGTTCTAGAATCGAAAGAGGACGAACCCACCAAAGAAGTTCTTGGCCTCTCGCCCATTGTGGTTATTGCAATTGTGGTCGCTAGCCACTTTTGAGTCTCGACTAGGTCTCAGATATTCCCAAGTCCTGCTTCACTCAACCTTGAAGTCTAGAGGACTGAAGGGATTCGACTAGCCCAGGGCTTGAAACCCAAGCGGATAAATATTCCTCCGCAGGAGTCTTTCAAATTCACTTCGACATGTTCCTCAAGTGCACAAGTTTCAGAGACTCTATGGCTCCTTTGTGGCAAAGGCCTTTCGGTCCAACTTGGTTTCTGCAACCATTTCCTTCCTCTTCTGTCGAACAAGTCGAGGAGATTACCCAAATCGCAAGCCTACCTCTCCCGCCATTCTTTCTACCAGACTTACCCCTGCAAAGCTAAAAATAGCTTCTAATTAAGAGATACTTCCCAAGTTATTCTCGCTGCATACTTTGGCCTTTGTCGATTCGACTGCGCCAAGATGTTTTCATAGGCGAGAATTTTCGAGTCCGTAAACAATGTGTAGCCTCATAAACATGCCTTCAAGAAATTCCACTATAGGGCCTTGAATTTCAACCTCTCGATTCAACCCCGATTCTCATGCACTAAGGAATTTCATGAATGGTGGACTAGTTACTATACCATCTGGCTGCTTGGGAGGCTAGTGATGCCTTTGCAGAAAACATTATGAAGAAATTGGTGGCATCCTTCCTTCAACAACCTGTATTTACTTCGATACCCGAATCTCCCGAGTCTTGAACATCTCAGAATTTAGTTTTATTTCGCTTTCTTACCAATGTTTTTCGACGCCAGTCAACTCGCACCCAAATCAAGGCCAAAGTAAAGGCTACCACAAAGACCATCTCCTCCAAAGAACCAAGAAAACAAAGGGACGCGAGATCTACTCCGCACATTGTCCTCAAGAAGGTATGTTGCCATTTATTCGCTTCAAGTTATTTTTTGATTACGACTTTTACTTATGTCGAAATCCTTCTCTCTAGAAAACAACTCGCATAAAATCCTCAAAGCAGAGCAAAGCGAAAAGGAAAATGGTCCTCCCCAAGATGAGGTACTATACTCTTACCTTGTTAATCCGTCGAAATTTCTCTTCCTTTGTCATTTACTTTCCCGTCATAACCCAAATTCTTTTGGCAGACACCGAAAGTGATGATAACATCCCCTCACTCGGAGGTCGAAGAAAAGAAATCTTCCCGAGATTCAAAGGGCACTCAAGGCATCATTATTGATGAGACTCCCGAACCACCTTCTTCTCCTCCAATCAAGAGACTTAAGGTACAAGAGGTAAACTCCTTTCGACATTAGATTAGACTTATTCGGTCTCGCCTTTCCAATCCTTAACTTGACTGATATACCTTGCTGTGTGCATAGGTGGGTGGATCGCTTCGTGAACAATCCCGAAGTTCGCCTATGGTTGAGGCCACGATCTAGAGTCGCCAACCCCTATGCTCCCTTTTCCTTCATCACCTCAAGGTGCAATCACCAAGAAATTTTCCAAGCATTGAGAACCCCGAGATTCCCACTTTCGAGGAGTTTGCGCCAAGTCTTTGGAAATGTCGAACAAGAGGCGGTCGTCGAAGAGAATGCTCTCGCACTTAAGAGGCTATTCCAATCGCGGGCGCTGCCGAACCGAGATCGTTGTTGAGAAATCGCCAAGTTCCGTAACTTACCATTCCAACAACCGGCGACCGTAAGTAGTGGCTGCCTCCGCTAAAATCCTCAAGCAAATATGGTCGATCAAGAACCGTAGGAGCCTAGAGTAGAGGTAGCCGCAGATCAAGGTGCTTCGCCAAAGAGTCATCCAACAAATACTGTCAACATCAAGAATTGGTCGAGCTAAAGAAAGACGGATCCTTGGCGCTTTGAAGATTATGTTAAGCCTCAAGAGCTCGTCGAGCCGCTTGGTTTGCGCCTCCTCGAACAATTCTCTAAGTTCTATCAACCAAGAGACAACAAAGCCCGCTTTGCGCTTGAAGACGAAGGTGTTAGAAGGGGACTTGGTAGCAACCATTGAGAATGACTCATCCGTGTATCTTGAGGTAAAATCCTCATTCGTAAGATCACCAGATTAGACCCTCCTCAAAATGTCCTTTCGCTCTTCATGGAATTTGGCCCTATTTTTGAGCAACTTTCTCTTTTGATCAATCAACTGGCCGACCACCTCTAAGCGCAAGGTTCAAGAGACTCAACTCGCGAGGTGGAACTCGCCTCTCTTAAGGCCGATCAAGACGACCTCGAAGCTCTTGAGACCCAAGCAACTAATGACGAAAGCAATCGCGAATGGGATGCGAGATTGCGCGCGATTGATGAAGAGATAAAGACCCTTCAACTCAAATTGTCTAATGCTAAGCATCGGCGGGCCTGATCGTCGAACGCCTCGAGTGATGCTTCTTCGCCCACCAAGACTACCAAAGCAATGGCAAATATAGAGCATTTGGAGAAGATTGACAAGCACCAAGCTATTCTCACGACTCGACAAAGAGTCAGATCTTCTCAACACCTCTATTTCTCTAAGTGTTAGCATTATGGAGAGGCATAAGGCTACCTTGTCGACCTTCTAAGACTCAGTAATAGCTTAGCATTCTAAAAATGGTCAGTGTAACTTTAACAATTTCTTTATACATTGCCATTTATGAACAACTTTGGTTTACTTATAATTGCTCAATCTTTATTTCGGTTAACGTTGGCTTGTATCGTTTTAAATACTTGCCATTTATTCTAAAGGTCCTATTTTCGCCACCTAACTCTTCGATTTCATAAGCGCCATTCGAAAAGCAACGCAACACGCGAAATGGGCCTTCCCACCCCGTGACCATTTGCCTAAAACTCTATCTTTTTATCCATAGGTAATAGGACTTTCCACACTAACTCCCCTTCCTCAAAGGTTTTTAACTTAACTTTTTATTGTAGGCTTTAGCTACTCTTTCTTTCTCGTCGAATAAGCATTTCTAAAGCTAACAACCTCTCTTCGCCTACATCAACCAATTCATCAATCATCATATTCCAATAATGATCAAAAGGAATTTCACATTGTTTTTGAATCCTTGTTGATTGTAAACAAATCTCGACAGTAACACCGCATCATGCCCAAATGTTAACCTCGTAGGGAGTGGTGTTTATAGACTCTTTAGGTGAAGTTCGACAAGCCCATAACACTTGGTCAAGAGAACTGTACAAACTTCTAGGCTTACGCCCAACGTGCTTTTTAATCAAATTAATAATGATTTTATTGGCAGCTTCTACTTGGCCATTGGCTTGTGCATAGTATGGTGTCGGTCAATAACTTGAAACCAATTTCAAAGAAATAACTCTACCATTTTTCACCAAAGAAAAACGGTACCTTGGTCCTGTAGTAATGGTTTCGAATTCCATATCTATAAATGATATGATTTTGAATAAACCTTATCATCGCTTCTTGATCTACATTGGCTAAAGGTATTGCCTCTACCCATTTAGTAAAGTAATCAATCCCTACTAGAATGTATCTCGTGGCCTTTCGACGAGGTTGGTTTTATTTCTCCAATCACATCTAAAGCCCAACCCCTGAATGGCCAAGGTTTCACTATAGAATGCAACTCATTTGCAGTGCACATGTTGTATTCCAAAGATGTTTTTGGCATTCTTGGCAACCTTTGGCAAATTCTATACAATCTTTTAGCATAGTTGGCCAATACATTCCTTGTCGAAACAACAACCATTTCATTTTGTGGCCTACTTGATGTGAGCCACATGCTCCACTATGTGTATCGAAACGCCAAATATGCCTCGCTTTTACTAAGACATTTTAGTAGTACCCTTCGTGAGTTTGTTTGTACAATTCGCTTCCAATTAACACATAGCTTAGAGCTCAGACTTTACTTTTTGTTAGTGTTCCTGTAGGATTTTGCAAATATTCTACAATGGGTTTTCGCCAATCATCATCAACCATATTGTCAATAGCAAAAATTTCTCGCCAAGTCAATATCGTCGAAGATGTGACGCTTTTCGACGCCACTTCAGCTTGTATTTATTGCCCCCAATTTTTGGTGTTGACAATAACGTAGAAGGAGTATTATAGAGAGAGTCTTCTGAGATTAATTTATCTTTTATCTCAATTAACTCTTTCTAGGCTTTGCTTCGATACTTTGTAACCTAAGTAATTTGTGCTACTTCATTTGCCACGTAATTTTCAATTCGTGGTAAATGTTCTAGGTGAACGAATGTAAACCTTTTTAGCAAAGTATTGGCAATAACGAAATATTTAATAAGGTGTTCATTGATACATTTGTATTCTTTTGTCAATTGTTTGACCACTAGTTGAGAATCACCTTTTATTTCGACATAGCTTGCCCCCAATTCGAGCAAAATTTTAAGGCCTACTATTAAAGCCTCATATTCACTTTCATTATTTGAGCAAGAATCTCGAATTTTAAATTTATACTTCGTTGGAGTATTTTCTCAAGTAGATAATCAAAATTCCAATACCTGCTCCATTTTTATGGCTTGAGCCATCAAGTATAATCTCCAAGGACGTGCGCCTAACGAATGTATTTCACATTCGACAAATGTAATGGTCCACTATAAAATCAAGAACCACTTGTCCTTTAATTGATTTAAGGGTTGATAAGTTGTTGTACTCTAGCAAAGCTAAAGCCCATTTGCCAATTCGACTATGCAACATTGGTTTTGACAACATATGTTTAATAACATCAAAATGCGAATAAACATAAACATCTCACGATTTTATATATTGCTTCAATTTTGTACAAGAAAAATACAAGCAAAGGCACGCTTTCTCTATTGGACTATACCTAGTTTCAAAGATCAATCAAAACCCTACTAAGGTAATAAATGGGTCTTTCGACACCACTATCATCCTCTTGCGCTAACATGCTACCTATTGTGTTATCGTGTCGCTATATACAATTTTAGCAATTTATTTCCAATAACAGCAATAAAATGGGTGGCTTGACCAGATAAGACTTGATTGCGTCGAAAGCATCTTGGTGAACTTGCTCCCACTTGAATTCATCTTCTTTCTTCAATCTCGTAATGGCGAAAAAACTTGTGTTTTGCCACTTAGATTTGAGATGAATCTTCAAGGAAATTGATTTTCCTAGTAGTGATCATGAGCTTCTTTTTGGTCGAAGGAGCCTTCGTTTCCATAATTGCTTTAGTCTTATTTTCGTTGATCTCTATGCCTTTCTTGTGTACTACAAAACCCAAGAATTCACCGCACGCATACGTAAAGCACATTTGGTTGGATTCATTTTCAATCCATATTTCCTCATTCGCTCAAAAGAACGTCAAGATGGTCTAAATGACCACTTTCTCGAGGATGACTTAACCACCACATCATCTATGTATACTTGCATAAAATCATCAATAAAATCGTGAAACATAGAATTCATTGCCCTTTGATAAGTGGCACCAAAGCATTTTAAACCAAAAGGCATGACCACCCATTCATAAACACCTAATGCCCCCGACATCGAAAAGCGCTGACATCGCCCTTCTTCGGCAATAAAGATTTGATTATACCCCGAGTAGCCATCTAGCAACCGAGATAATCAAATCCTGCTCGCCGAATCTATTAGCATTTCTCACGGGCATAGCGTATTCATCTTTAGGTGTTGCATTATTTAAATCCCTAAAGTCTACGCAAACTCTAAGTTTTCCATTTTTCTTCATTATCGAACTATATTAGCTAACCAATCAACGTGACTGCGCTTCGATGAATTTGCTTTTGAACAAATTTTCTATTTCTTCCTTGATCTTAGCCAATATCCGAGGAGCAAATCTTCTTGGCGTTTGCTTCATCGGTTTCTTCCCCGGTCGAATGGGTATTTGTAATTCCACCACTTCTCGACTCAAACCGGCATTTCACAGTATTCCCAAGCAAAGCAATCCTTGAACTCCCGCAGGTGAAATGACTTGGGTTCCAAGGCGAAGATCAAGATGTGCACTAATATAAGTTGGCCTTTTGACCAAGCCATCTCCCAAATCCACCTCTTCGATCGATCTTGAGCTTGCATGCGCTTTGTAGAATCTCTAGGGTCTTTTTCAAAACCCAATGGTTCGTCGTCATAAATGCAATCCAGCTTTGTCATTTATAACTTCACCATTTTCTTCAGATGAAGTCAGGGCTTCGATGTACCATTGTTTGTTGATTTAACTCGGCTTCCAAAGCCGCTTTTATTTTATTTTCGCCATATAGGCCGTAATTTATCCCAAGCACCGGGTACCGACATCTAAACCTTCTAAGAGTCAAGTCCCATCCTCGTTGGAGGTAGCACACCATCGATAGACATTCGCACCTTCTATTTCCTCTCTTTCCCACACAAAACCATGTGTTGGGTATAGGAAATGGAGGAAAGCACATTATCTCAAGAGATATATGCTTGGCTAGAAGATGAACATGGCGCAATGTTCGCCATTTGCTTCTCAAAATTCTCCCCGTGACGTTATTTACGCCGCCAAAGGAAATAACTCGTCCGCTTCCGCTTGACGCACTCCACTAGACCATCATCCTCCACATTACCAATTTCTCGTGTAGGCTCGAGGAACAGCCTCCTACGCCATGTATCCACTCTCTCCCAAGGAGTAGATTGTAGCTTGCTTTTGATGCTATAACAAAGAACGTGGTGGTTCTTCTTACGCCCTACCACCACTTCTACTTCGACACCTCCCAACGACCGCCAAATTTCCCTCATAATTGGTTAACATAATGTTATGAGGTCGGTCCAGTATCAAATGCACTCTATTGTCTTCAAAGATGGCCCGAGGCATTAAGTTAACAAAGACCCCTCCATCGACCAAGATCTTATTAATGCCTACGCCATTAACCTTGGCTTGGACGCATAAGGGCTTCAAATGGTGTTGCATGCCTTCGTCCGCCCTCTCAAAAGTGGCCATTTGTTCTTCTACGCAGCCATTGTTCATGACATAGTAGCATACCGGCTTGTGGTTAGCCATATCCCCAATGAAGTCCTCTTCGACGCCGTTTGGGGATCGCGATGAAGATCGCACTCACTCGGCAAAATAGATACCACGCTGCGGATGACGCCGGCTAGCCTCGTAGTCGCCGAAATCGCGACATCTTCGCCCATGTCGAATGAAGCACTTTTCTTCTTTAAAGTCATTAATGGAGGAAAATCCTCTCCATAGCGTGCCTTCTCCTTCCTCTATCATAATAGATTTCCTTTAGCCTTGTTTCCAACCTCACTTGATTGGCCGCTCCTATACTTATCTTTGTGTTCCCCACGGTTTTAGGAGTCACGCCTAACCGCTTTTTTTTGTCGCTCGTTAGCAACCAAAGGTGTTGCCTTCTTTTCGAGCTACCGTATCGACGCCATTGGGTCTTCGTCATGGGATTCTTCCCTTTATAATTGTTTTTATAATTATACTTTGAGGCCTCGCCTGTGATTGGCTTGGCCGCTCCACCTGTTGAACAAAGATTCTTGTAGTGTCTACATCCAAAGATGTATCCACTTCTCATTGGATGGATCTGCCTTTGGAACAAATGGTTTGGCAGAGGCAGATAGCACAAACTCCTTCTTGGCCACACCCTTGCCAGCAAACTGCGGCTTACTTGTCGAAGCCCTGCTTGAATTCTTTACCTTGTAAGGAAGGTCCCCTCTCTTGAAACTGAAATTTGGCCTCTTCTCTGGCCATTTCCTCTTTAGGGGTGGTCGAACTTCGCAGCATTCGACACTTTTAGCCGCTTCTTTGTCAAACACAGCACTGCACCTTGGACATAACATGACCTCAGAGCTCAATTTGCACCGATTCGTGAAGTCTATCGATCTTCCTCACCTTTAGGTACACAGATCGCACTTTCTCCTCATATTCTTCTTGAGTAACGTGTTGCACAGCATCACTCTTTTGCCACAACACTTTTAATTTTTTCACAGGAGGTTTGGTAGACTTAGGAGAATCCACCATTTTTGCGTCTACCATATTGATACTCATCTCAATTGGTTCCGCATACATCGCCTCCACTTGATGGAGGGGGTCAAATCAATCAGCATCGGCTTTGCTTTATTCTTTTATCTCCGCACTTGAGCCTTCCTTCCTCGATCGCTTTCAACCATGTCCCCGAAAAGAACACAACGGCCGATTGTATGTCCCAAAAAATTATGAAACTTACAATAACCCTTTTTCTTCCTCTGCTCGAGAGGAGGAACTTTCGTGCCATTTGGCACTATTATTTGGCCATCGACACTAGCAAATCAAGATCTCATCACATTTAGTAACATCAAAAGTATACGCTTTAGGCACAAATCTATCATTCTTAGGCTCTACAGGTTATTCCCATTTGCGTGCCTTAATAATTTGCAAGCATAAGGAGGACTGTGCTTCAGCTCACCACGCCTATTTCCTCGCATTCGACATCACCGAATGCGAAGTCGAATTGCTCGCCTACATAGGCTATCTTTTCTTTTTGTGAAAACCCACCGAGTTTTCTTTTTTGTTGTACTTATTCACTCTAGCCTTTTCCTCTTTAAGCCTTTCGACTTGTCGAACTCTATCGGCTAGTCGGGCCATGTCTCTCAAATGAGACGTATCCAATTTCTTTCGAATTGAATAGTCAAGGCCACTGCAGCCATTTCGACAAGCTCATGCTCGTGCACTTGTGTAAAACATCTTGCCTTCATGAACTGAATCTATTCAAATAATCATCAATAGCCTCGTACTTTACGCTTCTAACACCGCCAATTCTTTAAGACTAATTTTCGATCGCCCATGTAGAATTGCTCATGAAAAGCCTTTTCTAATTGCCCCCATGTATATATAGAACTGGGGGTAGAGTGGTAAACCACGTAAAGGCATTTTTAGTTAGAGAATTTGGAAAATACTTCATCTTCAAACCTCATTTTGAGCTATGTCTCCCGCCTCACCATGTACCGGCAATATGTTCGACAAAGGACTCATTGGTATCACCCCAAACTTAGTGAACTTAGGGATTTTCCAACCTCTTGGCAATTCTCGCCTCGCAAGATATACTCACACAGGGGCGATATGAAATTAGGCCTATGTAAACCTACGTTAAGGCCATTTTGCGCCATTATGGTTTCGACCAAAGTGGCTATGTTGTCTTGAGCGCAAACGTTATTTCGCTGCACTTGTCGAACAACTTCATCGCGCTTTGGTTTCGATTCACCATAACTACTTCGTGATGTGATTTCCCATTTGTTGTTCGCCCATAACCGCTTTGGGCTTCGATACCATCGATCTCTCGTGGGGTGTTAGGCATGTTGTTCCCGCAATTTGGTAATCGCCATTGTTTCCGTAGGAGCCCTAAAGAAATCGCAAATCCTACCCATTTGGTCTGCTAACATCCGATAACCGTATTTGTGTTCGAATCAAAGGGTTGAACACGGTACCAATTTGTTGAGTCAAGATATTAACCATATCATGATTGTTGGCCTACTTGTTGTCTTAACGCCAACAAGGACGCATTGGTTAATGCAGAGGATTTCACCAAGTACACCTCGGAAGAAACGTGTGAAGGAGAAAAGGTCGACACATGTGGCATTCCAAAGAGGCATGCCATATACCCCAAAAGGGTATGGTGGTAGACTCATATTTTGGAAACGTGTTTCCAAACTATTCCCTGCTGCCACATAAGGACTCGAAGGAAGTCCTACGCTTTGTGGCAGTAAGGCCATAGACGATGTCGAACCAACATTGGTCATTGACATCGTGGGAACGGTTATTGATGTCACCGGGGCGTAGTCCCCGCAACATTTCCACCGCTTACATTGGCGTAATCTACCGTTGTTCCTTGCACTTGTGATATCACGGTAGTCGAACTAGAGGCGTTGTTAGAATTGGTACGCACTCATTCTACCACTCCTCAAGTGCATACAAATTTATACACTTAACGTAAACGACACAAAATAACTGGCAAAGGTCCCACTGGGCGTGCCAATTTGTTTGCTGGTGTTTTTAGTCAACAATCACTAGTTTTCAATATTAAGACTGTGAGATCAAACTAGAAAATCTCTTTGACAATTGCCTTTGTGTTTTGTGTCTTTTAGCGTGCGTAAGAAACAGAAAATAGTAGGAAGAGATAGTTTGAAAGCGTAATGAAGGCAAGAAGTGCAACAAACGTAAAAACAAGTAAAAATTGCATTAAAGTGAAAGATAAAAGAAGTTGGTACACCAGCACGTACAATGTAATCTGATTCACTCTTGTTTCGCTTTGACTTGGAAGTTGAGTTTCACAGAGTTTTTTGTAAAGATGTGGTGACACTGTTTTCCTATTACAAGGGAGTATTTATACTCGTATACAATCGTGGGCAAGCACGATAACCACTTCCTAAAAACTAGGGAAATAACCGCCCACTAATCTGCCGCTCCTTGCACTTCGACCGGCTTTGTTGTCGAAGGATTTGGCGAAGTATTAGACCCAGTTTCGTCGAATAATTGGGCCTTCTCCTGTCGAAGGTTTTTGACATTGTTTCGTAGCTTGAGGAACCAAGACCGCCGAAGCTTGCTTGTGTTGTCGCGACTGCATAAACTTTATCACTGGATTTATGGTACATTGACTTGAACATTGACCTGCAAATCACAAAATACTATTAAATGTGCAGTCAATACCATTTAAAGCTTAATTTAATGCCCTTGCCGAAATTTTGAGGTAACAACACCTCTACACAAGATCAAACACACATTTTAAGCACTAAAATGAATCCTAAAAGGCCTCTAAGGCCGAAATTGTAAGACCCCCTTATATTTAAAGCTAATTCAAAATAATTAAAATCAGAGTTTTTCAAAAACTTTCCACGCACCTCGAAGAGGGTGGTACATTTCAAATAAAACATCATCAAAACATAATTAAAATCCAAACGCATCAACGCGTATCATGCATAACATAGTCAAGTGGGTTACAATCCTCAAAATAACCTCGCTTAACGCTTACATTAATCCATCAATAGTTTGCAAAGACAAATAAAAATAAATTGAGTTCACATACTCAATACATAGGTTCAAAATAAGTTTAATACATAACCATAAATAATACTAAGACCCCAACCCCTGTGTTACTATCGAGCCGACTCAATAAAACCCCAGAGAGGCACAAAGACCATCACTTGAATCACCTGCTTGTCGCCACGAGAGCGAGTGCAACAAGAAATGCTAGGGTGAGTCTCTTTACATAAATAATAACAGTAAAATAAGCCGTATAGTAAGAACTAGCTAGCAACAGAGATTCACGTAACAAGGCATTTACCATTCACATGAGATATCACGCAAGCAACCATAACAGATTAATTGGACATTAACAAACAAATTAGGGAATGTATGATTATATGCATGTATGCAACATGCATGTGGATCCATATTCACCTCACCACCCCGTCGGGTATTTCATCACCTCCCCGAAGGGTATTCCATCACCTCCCCGAAGGGTATTCCATCACCACCCCGAAGGGTATTTCATCACCACCCCGAAGGGTATTTCATCACCTGTTGGCCGAAGTCATGCATATGATTCATGCGACTTTATGACAATGCATCACTCCACACCAAGCACACCACATCATTTATTAATTATCACATCATTAATTATCAACACCACCTCACCGATTATTTAGCATCACCTCACCAAATATTTAGCATCACCTCACCAAGTATTTATTAATTCTCACCTAAGACCCAACACCCCCCCCATAGGGATTTTCTCCTCACTTTAGGACCATTCTGACACACCAATAATTAATTTAGAGACTTAGGGATTTATTTGACACATTTGGACTAATTAGACGTTAAGGGATTATTTTGTCACACCAAGGATTAATTTAATTCTTAGGGACTAATTTGTCACACCAAGGATTAAATTAATTCTTAGGGACTAAACCATCACTTAGATGTATTTTGAGTACCTAGACACCAAGGGGCTAAAATCAAGAATTAGACATATTCAAAGAACATTATACAAAGACATTAAACAAAGACTTAAACACTTCCAAAGACATTAAACAAAGATTTTCGACAAAGACTTAAACACATCCAAAGACATTAAACAAAGACATTCAACAACACTTAGAACACATCCAGCACATTAAACAGCACATTCAACAGCACTTAGAACACATCCAGCACATTAAACAGCACATTTATTTCTCACACCAAGCTTCATGATAACTACAAATCAAATACAATTACAACAACAATCTCAATATTAACACACAATCCACACAATCAAAACATGCTAGCTATTTCCTACACAACACATATCATACGAGTTATCATAGACATAATGAGAATCCCCTAACCTCAAATTGAAAGCCCAAGTAGTCTCTCCAACAACACAAGAATCACCAAAAATGGATGCTCTCCTACTTTGAGCTTCAAAACCCCATCCATGGCAAAGTGGAGATGGAAGGGTACTAACCCAAAAACATGAGTCAACGAGTGGAAGCTTGCATTGAATTATTTCATGTTGGCTGAAGGTCTTAAATATCAACCAATAGGAATTGACCTTAAGATTCATCTAATATTCATGGACCAATTCAACTTTCCCAATACATTCCATTTGGACTTCACGATTTCGGTCCCACCAAGCACGCTTTCCAAGGGATGGTGATTCCAATTGTGGATAAATTGTTGGTAATAATTTAGAGCACTTGAAATACAAATTTGGGTCGAGGTGCGATGAAAGTAGCGTGGATTTCCTCCTCCTCCCTTTTTGCCCAACCGCCGCACCACCACACTCCCTCTCCTCTCCTTTTTCTTTTCTTGGCTAAAATGGGAAGGGAAACCCTACACCCCTAAGGTTATCTCCTTTAATTTGGGTCTATTAGTGGGCCTTGGGTCCTTTACTTGCACCCCTATTTACTTAAATACCTCCTGAACAACATTAAATAACCACTCCCCATTTATTTACTACACCTCTCTCCTTAATTAAATCAATTACCTTATTATTATTATTATTTAAATATGGCTAAAATACTACTTAATTAAATTAGTCAAGTAATCACTTAATTAAATTAGTAATAATCACCTAATTAAATTAGTTAAATAATCACCTAATTAATTTTGGGGTGTTACAACTCTCCCCCACTTAGAATATTTTCGTCCTCGAAAATCACGCTACTCTCATCATCAAGATGAATCTAGTTCGCACTTAATCTCTTCGAAAACTTACACGATTTAAATCCTAATGTTAACTACGGTACATCCACCTACAACCCTTTCAAAGTTCTATCCTTTGGTCTGTGAAACACTAACGTATGCGTCTACTTCTCCTCATGGGTCTCAACCTAATATATTGACTCCACTGCTTAGGTTACATAACTGTGTACTTTCATTCTAAGCATAAATCGCCACTACAGGTTCAAGGATAACACACAATTCCCGCAGTAGCGTCTCCCCCACTTGGCTCTCTGCCCGAACTCTCCTCTCTCTTGCCCTTACCACTTGACACATCATAGGCTTCCTACTAAACCGAGAATTCCTCTTCTCCTTCACTATCTTGTACGAACGATTGCTATCCTCCTCGAAGATTTACGCTAAACTCATGAATCAACATCCACTCTTCTTTTCCTCTAACCGTCCTCCTCCAAGTCCTATCGTATACACAACAGATCAAACACCCTTCCCTATACTCTTACTCCCCCAATTTGGTATTCTAATCTGTAGGTTGTCAAAATCCTACCCGACTACTCGACACAAGAAATAACAACAATTATGGTCAGAGGCCCAACAACTCTAACAACCGTAAGTAACACATTGATCCAATCTCAACAATTTATCATATATCCAACAGTATTCACATCAACAATTAACACGATCATAATAACAAAATTCAAGTTCGACCTATTCTACAATTAATCATTTCATTCCACGTTCAAAGTATTCTTTTTAAACTCAGGTGCAGAAAATCCTGCAACTATGTGCTTACTTTGGCGAATTAATTAAAATAGTAAACGACCTCGGATTTCGACAAATAAATACTTGTTGGAAAGCCACGGACGTGTAGTTTCTGAAAATATCATTAAAGTTTCAAAACAATGAGCCAATTAGTACAGTTTTTAGAAACAACCCAAACAGTTCCCCGTCTGGACAGATTCTGTCCTCCTACTTCATTTCACGCTAAACTGACTTAAACTTGACCAAATGGGGCAAAACTTCAGCCCGAACAAAAACATTTTGAGTATAGTTTCTAATGGAAAAGAATCGTTCAAAACGGAGTTCGTTTGGAGGCATAAAACTTGCAAACACCGAACCTACCCACAGATTGACTCGAACAAAAATTGGTTCGACTTTGGAGACTCATAACTGGAGCTACACAACTCCGAATTTAATGAAACTAGCGCCAAAACGACCGGCTTTAAGTCTATTTTCAAAACACTCAGCCACATAATTTTTGACTCAACCAAACAGTACCAGTTTTCAAAAGACTGAAACAGTGTCCAGATTGTTTTCCAGAATTTCAACCAAACTTGTTTCACCTATAACTTGAGTTCTATAACTCTAAATTCAACTCAATCAGCGCAAATTAACAAGCATTCAATCAAGTTTTCAAATGACAAACCACATAATTTTTTCAATTGACCAAATAATACCAGCTTTCTAAAAGATCAGAATAAAGATCTAGTAACGCACCTAAATCATACGCAATTAAAACTCACCATTATAAATCACCAAACCGATTATAGTTATCACACACTCATACATTTCATTCAAACACCAAATAACATAACTAATCGGGCAAATAATTCAAGCACCCAAGTCCGAAAGATTTAGACACGTAAGCTTCATCTTCAATCTCTTTATTCCTAGGGATTTGGCCAATCGCGATTTTACAACTTCCCTAGAAAATACCATGGACATATAATTCTACCAAATTCAATTGATTTCATATCACAGAAATAATATAACCAACTCATGCTTCTTAAAACAATTGATTTGATTCAAGACTTGCTATTAGTTTAACCAAAGGAAGTCACATACTCTTGTCAACATTTAGCAAAGAAAACCAATCAAGTAAGACAAGTGTACAAAAATCTAGGTACACGGTTTTTCATCATTAATTTTATATCCCACGTAAAACAATTTTTAAGAAGTGACAGTCAACACTAGCGATAGCAGCCACCATGTCAAAGTTAATTCATACTCGAACAAAAATTTCACAATTATAGTTCACAGTCAAGAAGTACTTAAAATTGTTTACATTCGTTTCTAAAACCTTGACAATTATTATCGGTCTCACATTCTCGTAGTCTAAAATTTTTAACTCATTTAATCATGCGATTTATGTCTAATCTCCTAATTTTTTTTTTCCAACATCATTAAATCACAACCTAATCGGTTCAAAAGCTGAATTTATGTCACATTTGAAATAAAATCTTAAAACAACTTGGAAACAAAATTCAACACTAATTTGACATCCCATTTGTTTTCCAAAAGCATAAAATTTTCCCAATTACCGTTTTTGCAAAATCATAGGATTCACAGTTTCGTCAAAAAGGAAGTTACACGCAACCCCCAACCTTACCATCACTCGAGCATGCAACCACATAAACACTACCTATTAGTTCAAAATTTATTTTTCGACATAAACTCTGACGGTAAGGAAATTAATTATTAAATTTGACAAAACACATCATGCTCACGAAACAAGTCAAATAGAAACATTGAAAATATCGAAAGTTCAAGTCATGCAACCTTAATTGAGATAACGAAAATATAGCATTACACACTATTTCATTCTGGCATACAATCTTCGAAACAATTAAGCACAAGTCAGGTCAAATTCCTATTCAACACAGCAACAATTAACCTCTAGTAGAAATGTCAATCAAGCGCAATAATATTCAACAAACAATCCTGCAATTATTGTCTAGTGTATAATTTACTAAGATTAGGTCGTATAAGGTACTCTCTATATCCTAACAAACCAATCAAGCAGTCAATTGAATTAAAATTAGCGCGTGCATCCAAAGTGAGTAATAACCTTGAGTTATTGTCGCCTCTTTCATTGGGAATGAGTGATTGGGGTGATCACCCTCCTACTCATGCAACCAACTAATTAAGGTCACAAAACTACTTCCTTTCAAATTTAGAACTACCGCATTAAAAGACTTTTAACGCCGTCCGAGTGCGAAGGCGTCACGACGACTTTCACTCCTTTGACGTCGTTAGAACTCTTTTAATCACACATAACCTAGTAATACAACAACAATCACAAATGTACAAAGTCGATGCTACAACCAACGCTTTTTCACGCTTCAATCACATATACCTCACTAATTCAATATAACTCTCAATCGTAATCCAAAGAAATAAGTCGCAAGGCACGCCAATGAATTAGCAAACCAACAAAGTTAACAAAGAATAGACAAGAACATAATTTATGATTTAGAACGCAGTACCAAGACTCGAGGTTTACAGACTCGACAACTTGGCCGGACGGACCGAACTGCTCTGATACCACTAATGTAAGACCCCCTTATATTTAAAGCTAATTCAAAATAATTAAAATCAGAGTTTTTCAAAAACTTTCCACGCACCTCGAAGAGGGTGGTACATTTCAAATAAAACATCATCAAAACATAATTAAAATCCAAACGCATCAACGCCAGTATCATGCATAACATAGTCAAGTGGGTTACAATCCTCAAAATAACTTTGCTTAACGCTTACATTAATCCATCAATAGTTTGCGGCCGCAAATAAAATAAAATTGAGTTCACATACTCAATACATAGGTTCAAAATAAGTTTAATACATAACCATAAATAATACTAAGACCCCAACCCCTGTTACTATCGAGCCGACTCAATAAAACCCCGCAGGCACAAAGACCATCACTCGGAATCACCTGTTTGTCGCCACGAGAGCAGGCAACAAGAAATGCTAGGGTGAGTCTCTTTACATAAATAATAACAGGTAAAATAAGCCGTATAGTAAGAACTAGCTAGCAACAGAGATTCACAGAACAAGGCATTTACCATTCACATGAGATATCACGCAAGCAACCATAACAGATTAATTGGACATTAACAAACAGCTAGGGAATGTATGATTATATGCATGTATGCAACATGCATGTGGATCCATATTCACCTCACCACCCCGCGGGTATTTCATCACCTCCCGAAGGGTATTCCATCACCTCCCGGCGGTATTCCATCACCACCCCGGCGGTATTTCATCACCACCCCGAAGGGGTATTTCATCACCATTGGCGAAGTCATGCATATGATTCATGCGACTTTATGACAATGCATCACTCCACACCAAGCACACCACATCATTTATTAATTATCACATCATTAATTATCAACACCACCTCACCGATTATTTAGCATCACCTCACCAAATATTTAGCATCACCTCACCAAGTATTTATTAATTCTCACCTAAGACCCAACACCCCCCCCATAGGGATTTTCTCCTCACTTTAGGACCATTCTGACACACCAATAATTAATTTAGAGACTTAGGGATTTATTTGACACATTTGGACTAATTAGACGTTAAGGGATTATTTTGTCACACCAAGGATTAATTTAATTCTTAGGGACTAATTTGTCACACCAAGGATTAAATTAATTCTTAGGGACTAAACCATCACTTAGATGTATTTTGAGTACCTAGACACCAAGGGGCTAAAATCAGTAATTAGACATATTCAAAGAACATTATACAAAGACATTAAACAAAGACTTAAACACTTCCAAAGACATTAAATAAAAGATTTTCGACAAAGACTTAAACACATCCAAAGCACATTAAACAAAGCACATTCAACAACACTTAGAACACATCCAAACATTTAAACAAAGACATTCAACAAAGACTTAGAACACATCCAAAGACATTAAATAAAGACATTTATTTCTCACACCAAGCTTCATGATAACTACAAATCAAATACAATTACAACAACAATCTCAATATTAACACACAATCCACACAATCAAAACATGCTAGCTATTTCCTACACAACACATATCATACAAGTTATCATAGACATAATGAGAATCCCCTAACCTCAAATTGAAAGCCCAAGTAGTCTCTCCAACAACACAAGAATCACCAAAAATGGATGCTCTCCTACTTTGAGCTTCAAAACCCCATCCATGGCAAAGTGGAGATGGAAGGGTACTAACCCAAAACATGAGTCAACGAGTGGAAGCTTGCATTGAATTATTTCATGTTGGTGAAGGTCTTAAATATCAACCAATAGGAATTGACCTTAAGATTCATCTAATATTCATGGACCAATTCAACTTTCCCAATACATTCCATTTGGACTTCACGATTTCGGTCCCACCAGCTTCGTTTTCAAGGGATGGTGATTCCAATTGTGGATAAATTGTTGGTAATAATTTAGGAGCACTTGAAATACAAATTTGGGTCGAGGTGCAAGAAAGTAGCGTGGATTTCCTCCTCCTCCTTTTTTGCCCAAACCGCCGCACACCACCACACTCCCTCTCTCCTCCTTTTTCTTTTCTTGGCTAAAATGGGAAGGGAAACCCTACACCCCTAAGGTTATCTCCTTTAATTTGGGTCTATTAGTGGGCCTTGGGTCCTTTACTTGCACCCCTATTTACTTAAATACCTCCTGAACAACATTAAATAACCACTCCCCATTTATTTACTACACCTCTCTCCTTAATTAAATCAATTACCTTATTATTATTATTATTTAAATATGGCTAAAATACTACTTAATTAAATTAGTCAAGTAATCACTTAATTAAATTAGTAATAATCACCTAATTAAATTAGTTAAATAATCACCTAATTAATTTTGGGGTGTTACAGAAATCACATATGCACAAGACAATACATTATTTCATGCTAAAACTCATAATCCACACATAGAACAAATCATGCAAATCAAGTACATCATGCATTTCATTTACATAACTCAAAAAAATGAAAAAGGAGCAACAAAAAAACCCTAAATTCTAAGGCCTAAAACCGAACCCCTACACTCATGAATCAAACCAAAGCTCAACTCGCAAGTTATGATATGAACAAGAAGATGCATATAATGTATGGAAGTTCTTTATTCATGAAGAAGTGAAAAAAAAATGAGTGTGAAAATGCAAAACATATGATTAAAACACAAGAACACCCTCTTCATGACCAAGGGCTTACTTCAAACACCCAAGGCTCCCAATGTCCTTGACATAGTGTTTGAAATGAGCCCTCTAAGCCTCTTAGAGAGGAAGAGGAGTAGAAGGAAGATTCACATGCTAATAGTTAAAAATGCAAGAGATAAGATGTTTACCTCAAGATCAAAGCTACACAAGAGTAGAAAAATGAAGATCAAGAACAAATCACCAACAAATGCCACGCAAACTTGAAGAAAACAAGCTCCTTAGTAGAGTAAAAATGGAATCAAGGATGAAAGGAAGAAGATATATGAATATGGAGTGGATTTGAGGTGATTTGGTGGATGAAACTTGAAAAGAAAATGGAGGAGAAAGGAGAGGAGGGTTCTGGCCTAGAGAGGAGAGAGAGGAGGAGGTTTTTTTCTAGGTTAAAAATGAGAGTGTCTATCCCTTTGGTCTCTTGCTTGTGCGTTTTTATATGGGGTGCAAACTCAAGGGTATTTATGACAATGTGATTCTTGCAAACCAATAGGATTTGAGATAAAATTTGAATCAATGGTCGAGATGCAATGTCACATGGATTGAGGGTAATTAAAAAGCACAAAATGAGGAGAGAGAGGGGCTGAATGCGCAGCTTAATGAGGGTGGTGAAGGATAAGTTTATTTACAAAATTGTATTTTTCCATGAAGCTTATTACACAAGTGCCATTTTGATTCAAATGAAGGGTGAGGATTGCACACAAAACTTGAATGGAAAGCCAAGATTTAAACACAATTTGCAACCAATAAAATAAATCAAAATTGCATGATTATTGTTGCGCCCCGAAAAATCCGGTTTGGACTTTTCGTTTGACAACGTGAAAAATAGTAGAGCCGCCACCAATATTTATTTAGGAAAACATTGAAAAAACCTTTTTTGGAAAACGGGTGGTCTTTTGAAAACACAGAGATGTAGGTTCGGGGGTCGGTTGCGCATGGGGAAGGTATTAGCACCCCACGCGCCCTTTCTACCGAAAGGGAACCATTAACTTGCTGTGTGGTTTTGAAATGTTTGATTTGAAATAAATTGTTCTACTTCTTTTCTTTCCTTTTCTTTTTATTTGAGAAATTGTTTTATTAAAAACGGGGGAAAAAGAATATTTTTGGTATCTTTGAAAAGCGGAACAAGACAAAGATTTTTTTAAAAGGGTGCTTGACGGGACATGAACCCGGTCCTACGTACCCTCACTGGGATGAGGGATCAAAGCTACGTAGTTCTTGGTTTTTGTGCGTCTGAAAACGGCTTTTGTATTTTGGAGCTTTTGAAATAAGACTCATGTGTTCACGAACACCAAACAAGCAAAGGCTTCGAATGGCGTTCATTACCAACTTGAAAGAAAAGAGAGTTGAAACCGGTAATCAAACAAGCAAAGGTTTCGAGTGATTACTAGTGACAACGTTGTATTACTTTTTTGAAATTGTTTTGAAAAAGGTGAGCATCGGTGATAATTATCACTAATAACTCACGTTATTTTGAAATTTGAGTTAATTGGTATTTATTAAGGCGTGGGAGTTTTCATAGTTGTCAAGCAAGCAGAGGCTTCGAGTGACTACCACTAATAACTCCTCATTAGCGATCAAACAAGCAAAGGCTTCGAGTGATGACTAATGATTTGTTTAAGAAAATGCCTTAGGGCTTTTGTTTGGAAGAAACATTTAATTGCGAGTTTGAAAAGAAGTAGAACCTTACAAATCCTTTTTCAAGTCAAAACCGAGGCAACAATAAGAACACAAGCATAGCAATCATAAAGAGTATTCACAAGTTGCTATGGACAATTGAGTACATGAGTAAGCAAGCATGTGAGTGCATGAATATGCAATTATGGAATGCGAGGCATAGTATTATTGGATGTAAGAACAATTTAAAAAGAGTGCAAGACATAGTGTTGATGAGTGCATGAACATGTGAAAATGAATGCATGATCATATAATAATGAATGCAAGGCATGATATTAATGGATGCATGAACATGTAAGAGAGTATGAGAGTACAATAGGCATAAGATATTCCTAATTGGATAATTGAACATATAAGCAAAGATGTATGATTAAGTAAGCATGTGAATGCATGAGTATACAATAGATGAATGCGCATTGTAGAATGCAAGGCATGACATTATTGGATGCATGATTAGGCAAGCATGGGAATGCATGAATATACAAGGAATGAATGTGCATTTTTGAATGCAAGACATGGTATAAAAGAATGCATGAGCATTTAGGAATGATTGCAAAGTATACAAGTGAATGAATGACTAACATTTTATTTATGAATGAGTGGCATACAAGGGTGCATAAAAGGATGCAAGGGACATAAACATATGAGAATGCATGAGAGTGTTGTATAGACTAGGGATGAAGGAAGATGCATATATGTGCAAGTGCTTTGGTAAGAAAGGGTAAAAAGTTTAGGTAAGGAAGTGGTAAACTGTTTGTGGGTTTTGGTGTTTGGGAAATGAAATGACATGTTTTTGTTTTGAAAGTGGTAAAAATGTTTTGGGGTTTATTTTATGAAGATAAAAAGTGGGAAATACAAGTAAGAAAATGTTTTGGGTATTTTTGCAAATTGGTAAGTGGTAAAACTTTTAGTAAAAAGTTAGTGAATGGTAAAGTAAAAATGCATGAGGTGAATGGTAATTATTTAATGAGATGGTAAAGTAAAAAGTTAAAATGTTTTTTTTAGTTTTGGTAAAAAGTTAATGAGTGGTAAGGTAAAAACATGAATGTGTGGTTAAAAGTGAAAAAAAACACATTAACACTATTATACACCTCTACACAAGATCAAACACACATTTTAAGCACACAAGTGAACCCTAAAAAGGGCCTCTAAGGCCGAAATCTTATATGCACAAAACAATACATTATTTCATGCCAAAACTCATAATCAACACATAGAACAAATCATGCAAATCAAGTACATCATGCATTTTATTTACATAACTCAAAGAGTGAAAAGGAAGCAACAAAAAAACTCTAAATTCTAAGGCTTAAAACCGAAACCCCTACACTCATGAATCAAACCAAAGCTCAACTTGCAAGTTATGATATGAACAAGAAGATGCATATAATATGTGAAAAATTCTTTATTCATGGAAAAGTGAAAAAGAAATGAGTGTGAAAATGCAAAACATATGGTTAAAACACAAGAACACTCTCTTCAGGCCAAGGGCTCACTTCAAACACCCAAGGCTCCCAATGTCCTTGACATAGTGTTTGAAATGAGCCTCTAAGCCTCTTTGAGAGAGGAAAGAGGAGTAGAAGAAAGATTCACATGCTAATAGTTAAAAATGCAAGAGATAAGATGTTTACCTCAAGATCAAAACTACACAAGAGTAGAAAATGAAGATCAAGAACAAATCACCAACAATCTTCACAAATCAACAACTATGGTCACACAAACTTGAAGAAAGCAAGCTTTTTAGTGGTATAAAAATGGAATTAAGGATGGAAGGAAGAAGATATATGAATATAGAGTGAGTTTGAGGTGGTTTGGTGGATGAAAGTTGAAAAGAAAATGGAGGAGGAGAGGGAGAGGAATTCGGCCTAGAGAGGGAGGAGAGGAGGAGAGGTTGGTTGCTAGGGTAAAAAATGAGAGTGTCCTCCTTATTGTCTCTTATTTTTGGGTTTTATATGGGGTGCAAACTTAAGGGTATTTATGACAATGTGCTTCTTGCAAACCAATAGGATTTGAGATAAAATTTGAATCAATGGTCAAGATGCAATGTCACATGGATTAAGGGCAATTAAAAAGCACAAAGTGAGGAGAGAGGGGGCTGAGGGCGCAGCTTAAGAAGAGTGGTGAAGGATAAGCTCATTTACAAAAATTGTATTTTTCCATGAAGCTTATTACACAAGTGCGATTTTAATTCAAATGAAAGGTGAAGATTGTACTTAAAACTTGAATGGAAGGCCATGATTTAAACACAATTCGCAACCAATAAAAATAAATCAAAATTGGATGGATAAGGGCTGGTGTGTGCGCAGCTTAGGGAGAGAGAGTGAGTGGAATTGCAACTTGTACTATTGTACTATACTTGACCTTTCAAAAATCAAAGGAATATTGATTATTCCTTTCAAGATAATTCTTCTAAATTAATGCAATTTTGGGCCATGTCCCATGATTCAATGATTGGACTCTGAATTTTATAATCTCACCAATCCCAAAATTGATTTGTTGACCCCACCTCAAAGGAAATGACCATTTTACCCTTCTATCCAAAAATTGATTTTTTATGCCAAAAGGTTTAACATTTATGCGCAAAAACAATCACAATTAAGCACAAATATTCCTCAAATAAATCATTGATGATTGCTCAGTGATTTAGGACGAAAGACCGTTTTTATTGTGAAATGAACAAAAATGCCCTTCCATCCTAAAGACACTAGTTCTTTGCCCAAAGCACATCTTCACTTCAAAAATGACTTTTCACCCTAGGAATGACCTCTAATACCTTAAAATGCATGTTGAATGACTTGTCCTGAGGAATTGTCCCTTATTTGCGAAATGACTAAAATACCCTTTTGCACTGAAAAACCCTAGTTTGTCTAAAAAGTGCATTCCAACTCCAAAAATGATTTTAGAAACTTTGAAATGACTTTTAGAACCCTAAATGCAATGCATGATGCTCTTTGCTCTTCCATTTATTTATTTTTCGGGGAAAATTAGGGTTTTGACCTAAGTCGGACAAAATTGGAGTATGACAATTATGGGCTGGTGTGCGCAGCTAGGGAGTGGGAGAGTGAGTGGAATTGCAAATTGTACTATTGTACTATACTTGACCTTTCAAAATTCAAAAGAAATGGAATATCCCTTTCTAGATAATTCTTCTAAATTCATGCCATTTTGGGCCATGTCCCATGATTCAATGTTTGGGCTCTGAATTTTATGATCTCACAAATCCCAAAATTGATTTGTTTACCCCACCTCAAAGGAAATGACCATTTTACCCTTCTATCCAAAGACTTGATTTTTATGCCAAAAAGGTTAATATTTATGCACAAAAATAATCACAATTAAGCACAAATATTCCTCAAATAAAATCATTGATGATTGTTCAGTGATTTGGGATTTAAATACTGTTTTTATTGTGAAATGACCAAAATGCCCTTTCACCCTAAAAACCCTAGTTCTTTGCCCAAAGCACATTTTCACTTCAAAAAATGACTTTTTCCCCTAGGAGTGACCTCTAATACCTCAAAAATGCATGTTGAATGACTTGTCTTGAGAAATTGTCCCTTATTCGCAAAATGACCAAAATACCCTTTTGCATTGCAAAACGCTAGCTTGTCCAAAAAGTGTATTCCAACTCCAAAAATGATTTTAGAAATTTTGAAATGACTTTTAGAAACCTAAATGCAATGCATGATGCTCTCTTCTCCTCTATTTATTTATTTATTTTTGTGGAAGATTAGGGTTTTGACCTAAGCTGACAAAATTGGGTATGACAGAATCGGTGAGTACATGCATAGCTTCAAGGAATCCTAGGACCCCTACACTAAAAAACACCAACCAATAAACCTTTTTCAGGAAGAACTACGTAGCTTTGATTCCTCCATTGCATCCGGAGGTACGTAGGAGCAAGACTCAGCTCTTGTCAAGCACTAAAAACCAAAAACCTAAATAAGCCTTTTTCTCGACAAATAAAAGGGTAATTATTAAAATAAATCTTAAATTAATTAGACAATGGATGTCGTGGGGTGCTAATACCTTCCCACACATATAACGACTCTCGAACCCTAACAATGCCTTATCTTAAAAACCTAAAAGGGATTTTCCGAATTTGCCCTTAAACTAAAATTTCTGGTGGCGGCTTCCTATGAACCTTTGAAGAATCCTTTCCCGATTTTTCTGGTCATTCAAACCGCGACTTCAATCTGGAACTTATTTATTTTTAGAGAGTCAAAACCTAGTTTAATTAATTTAGGATTAAATTCAATTTTTTTACCCTCTTATTTATTTATTTGTTTTTGTATAATTATCTTATTTGTGTAAAACCCTAGGATAGAAGACGATATTTGTATATATGTTTGTTGCATTTTTGCACTTTGGGTTGTTTTTAAACTTCTCCTACACACACTTCACTTCTACACTTCACACACGTGAGAAAAGTCCCCACACGCGGACTCGAGCATAAACCTAAGTTAGAACGAGATTGTGTAGTGATGGCTCATGGGACGTGCGCCTCGTTGGGTGGTCACGAAAATCTCACCTAGAGTTTGATTCCTTTTGAGGATGCTATCCCTTCTAATAGCTTGCCTATTGTCGGGGTCAGTGTTCTTGACTGGGTTCCTTGGCTCTAGGAACCATGTGTAGGATCCTTTAGAACCATCCTTGTGAGATTCACTGTAGAGGAAACTTTAGACCCACTCCATAAGATACCTTCCTAGGTTCACAAAGGAGCTTAACACCCTTGCATTCAAAACAAACATTAGTGCATGCCGTCTTTTACAAACAAAAAATCAAAAAAAAAAAAACAAGAAAAATCAAAGTTATTATTTTTTCCACAAAATAGACCACATGCATTTTTTTCTTTGCATCATATGAAAAAAAATACAAAAAATATGTATCACATGCATACGAAAAATATATCACATTTCATGCATTTTTTTTACATGCATTGTTTTAATTCGCTGACAGGGAATCGTAAGCCTTTTTCGACAAAAAAAAATGGATCAAAGCATCAAGAAAACTGTGAAGTTGAAAATCAGACAACCAGACCTGAAAAGCTTGCTTGACCTAAGCGACAAGATGCCGTCGATTTAGCGTGATTCCTTCTCCAACAAATATGGGAATATTCGAGTCTCCTAAAGATCAACGTGCAAGCGAGAGGCCCCATCGCTTCTAGCTCTGGCCGATTCTATGATCTACAACTTTGGTGCTTCACTTTCCAAGACTATGATCTACAACTTCAGTTGGCTCCAACCTTGGAAGAGTTCGAACAGATTCTGCAATTCCCCGTTGAGAACAATAAGCCCTACCGATATGCTGAAAGCAACTCTTGGGTTAAAGATTTGGCCGGCATCCTCAAAATCAATGCATCAAGCTTAGCTAAGGAAGTAGTGGTAAAAGAGAAAATGGAAGGTCTACCTAGAGAATACCTGGAAGAAGTAACTTCGATTTTAGCTAGTAAAAATGATTGGGTTGCCTTCGGTGATGTCCTAACACTCGTTATCTACGGGATTGTTTTGTTTCCTTATGTTCCTGACTTTGTTGACTACACTGCCATTGACGTCTTTCTGGCCTTCAAAACTCGAGGACAGAATCCTACCTCAGTTATCCTTGCTGACATATATTACGCTCTCCATGACCGCCATGACAAGAAAGCGGGTGTGCTCATATGTTGCCTACATGTGTTGTATCGTTGGTTCGTCTCTCACATCTTCAAGAGTAACTATCACATTGAAGCTAAAAGTAAATCAGAATGGAAGCAATACATCACCAGCCTCGGGGGAAACGACATAACATGGTGTTCCCTTGCTCGAGACACAAATGAGTTTGTTTACCAATGTGAGGGTTTCCCAAATGTCCTCTCATAGGAACTAAGGGTTGCATCAATTACAATCCCGCACTGGCCTTAAGACAACTTGGTTATCCGATGCTGCATCCGCCTCCAACAGAATCCTTGACCTCCTTCGTACTGGACAAAAGAGGTTCTGAAGATCTTAGTATGTTGAGAAGAATCAGTCGAGCATGGGACAGAGTACTCAAGAAAGATCACCTTGAATTGGGTCGCAGGGGAACTAATGTAGGGGAAAGTTACCTTCAGTGGGTTCAACTCAGAGTCCAAGAGGTCAAACTACCCTTCCGTCTTGCACTTCCAGCTGAGCCAGAAATTCTTGAACCTACCCCTATCCTTATTGAGGAAGCTGAGAAACTCAAGAACGCCTTGGCAAAATCTGAACAAGAGAAAGCTGAACTACGAGCTCAGTTGGAGAGAGCTCTTCAAGAGAAGAGAAGTTTGCGCCAAGAGAATGCCCTCAAAGACAAGCGCATCGCTGAATATGTTGAGGGGTTGAGCGCGGGCAACAAAAAACTCTCTAATGTACAAAACTGTTTCAAAGGCGCTAATGATGAACTCAAAGCACGTAACCAAGATAGAGATAGAGCTATTGACAAAGCCTATACATTTGAAGCACAACTAAGTAGATCCAGAATAGCTGAGAAAGACTTGCGGGGTCAACTAGAAAGAATGAAAGCTCACTTGGAGGAGTTAGTTGCGGAGTACGAGAGCAAATTTGGGGTTGAAAGGAAGGCTAAGGGTGTAGTACTAGAAAGGCTTGAAGAATGTCAAGCGGCCCTACAACAACAGTTCAGAAATACCACCGAGGCAAAGAGTTTCGCCGAATACTATGAGTTGCTTTGCAAAGAGACTGAAGATGACCTCACTCGCCTCAAAACTGAATACTTGAAGTTGGATGATCATTGCACATACTGGAAAGAGAGGTTCTCATGCTTAGCCGGACTGGGCAATGAAGCTATCAGAGAAGTTCCAGAGCGTCTGAAAGCAGCTGAAATCGTCATGACTATAGAAAACACTCCAACTAAAGTTGTTAGATTTGTTAAATTCTGCAGGAATCTTATTGAAGTACTCCAAATTAAGGCGCGTGTGCCCGATGATAAGAAAAGGAAAAGAGCTTGAATGTAGTTGTCTGATTGTCAAACATTATGTTTTCACATTTTATTAATGAATGAACTCCTTTGGTTTTTGATCTGAGTTTGCGTTTTATTTGTCGAAATAATGGCTTACAATTCCCCGACGCGATGCATTCATTCATACATTCGCAATTCATGCATACTCATACTCACGTCATGCATTTTGAAAAAATAGAAAAAAGGCAAACTGGTTCATCAACATCGTTATTGGACCCGCTCCCAAGCAAAAAAGATGGCTGAAATTCAAGACAACCAGGCATTAAAGGATGAGATTGAGAAGCTGAAGGAGCAGATGACGGAAATGCCGGGCTTGAAAGACCAAATGGCCAAAATTGTAACACCCCAAAATAATTCAATTAATTAACTTAGTCGAGTTATTAAGGGTTTGCAACATTTTACTTTAAGTCAAATAATTCATTAAGTGAAGGTTAAGCATGTGTTGCATTTTAGGAAAATGTCTAAGTTAGGAAAGGGTGTGGGTAGAAGAAGCCCACGGCCTAATAAGGCCAAGGCCTCATTTAAGTCCCTTAGGACATGTTAAATGGTGCCTTCGTAGGAGACCATTACATTGTTCCAAAAATAGTCAAAGTTACCAAATTAAGAAAGTAGAGAGAAGTGAGACTTAGAGAGAAGGAAGAGAACCAAGAGAAAAAGGGAAGAGTGAGCTGAATCTTGAAGGATTCCTAGAAGTGCTAGTGAAGAGGGTGTGTCTACGGTTGTGATCAGGTTAGGGGGCTCTTTTAATCCTTGTAATGTTTTGTGTTTGGTAGTATTTTGGTGTGAGTGGTTCTGATCACCTTGCATGTGTGTTTTATGTGTTGTTCATAACATGTTTTGCTGTGTTTTTGCTCTTCTTTGTGATTTGTGGTGAGAATACGATGGTGGATCGGTTGGGAAAGAGAGAGAGGAGTGTAACACTCTCTGCCTGTGTGTCTGAAGGAGCATTGCATGGTGAGGCATCAGAGTGTAAATCGGTGTAGTGTGAAGAAAATGAGTTTGCATGTAGAGTTAGGGAGAGGATCGGAGCCAATGGAGTGAGTATCCGAGTGTGCATGAGTGTGGTGAGCTGGAAATGGGTTGCATGTTGGGTTTAAGTAAAGAAACAGAGTAAAAGAAGTAAAATGGGAGTTAAGCGCCTTTATTACGCAGCGCGTAACCCAGAAGTACCCTTCACTTAGAGTGAGAGAAACCGAAGTTGAGGAAAGTCAACGCCTAGAGTGTCTTAGTGTTGAGAGTGTCCGCTGGTGAGTTTGAGGGAGAGTATGTGTCTAAACACCATTAGCGAGGGTAGGGACGCTTAAACCGGCGTGTAGGTGTTTCGCCTTAAGGTTACCGGGTGTAGAGGAGTGAACCAAGTCCTCGGTAGAGGTAGCATCACCGGGTGAAACGCCCAAATGCCTAAGTGTAGGTGAACCGAACCGGGGAATGCCGAAGTGAATCCCCATGAGTTAGACGATTTTAGTGTAAGGAGCGCGTAATTGTGAGTATGTCACCGAAGTGAGGGTTTGAGTGTAACATGCCGAGGTGCCAAAGTGAGCTAGGTGCCGAGGTGATGTAATAATACCGAGTTGGAGTAGTTAGCCGAGGTACACACATAGTGTGCCGAGGAGATGTTAGCGCCAATGTTGCCTAGCACATTGTGGGACGCCACTGTGAGTGCTATTTTAGCACCAAATGTGCATAAGTAAGGGAGCGATAGAGTCCATTTTGGTCCTTAGGTGACATTTTGGTCCCTAAGTGTCATTGCGGTCCTCGGTGTGACAATTAGTCCACCATGGAGTGCCGAGGTGATTGAGAGGTCGGTTGTAGGTCCTAGGGTGATTCTACCGGTGTAGTAGGGTCGACCTTAGCACTGTGATGATGTCTAGATGGTGTGGACGTCAGTGTGAGCGACGGAGTAGAACGACGGAGTAACGACGGTGTAAGCATTCACATGCGTTATGATTGATTGGTGTGTGATTGCATTTGTCATGAAGTCACATGTTCATGTGCATATTACGACGGAGGAGGTTTCGGCCTCGATGTGGTAGGACTTCGGTCTCCATATCAAATAACGACGGAGGAGGTTTCGGCCTCGATGTGGTAGGACTTCGGTCTCCATATCAAATAACGACGGAGTAAATAACGACGGAGAGCCGATAGGCTAAATAACGACGGTGCAGGTACCTCATTGCATAATGCCCTGTGGTTGGGTTGCATACATGCATACATTTCATAATTTAATGTGTTTTTGAGCTGATTGATAATTGTTGTGGTTATTTGAACTATCGGTGAGTGGTCAGATTAGAATGAACCGAGGTGCTTTAGTGCTATCTCTAACCTTAAGCTTCTTCACATTATATTACTTGTGTTAAGAGACTCACCCTAGCTGCTTTTATGTTGCTTCTCATGTCGGCAACTTGCAAGTACACATGAGTGATAGTTGTGCCTAGCTCAAGTCGGTTGTGTCTGCTCTGGTCGTGTAACACTGGGTTGGGGCCGAGTAGATTTAGTGCTTCTTATGCCGATCTTGTGTACTTTCTGATAGATAGTCTTTTGAACTAAAACTATCACATTTTGTTGTAACTTTTTACTATGTATTATGACTTGATGTCTTACTGGCCGAGGTGCCTTATGTTATGGGCTTAGACCCTTTTGCCGATGTGATGCGCATGATTACATGTTTAGTATAATCTTTGTGCAACCTGCTTGAACTTAATTGAATTTCTGTTTTCCTTTTTAAATCATCAAATGTAGCCCTCCTTTGAGTGGAATTTTGAAACTCTGATTTTAATTTAGTAGATCGAATTGATTAGATAAGGGGGTGTTACAAAAATGATGGAGATTCTTGCCAAGAAGAACGACGAAGAAGGGGTTTCAGCTGGAAACACCGGGAACCGGGCCACAAACTTATCCCGTCCTCATAACTCTATCCCCAACGCTCAGGGTGTGCAATGGCCTCAATGGGGTTTACCACAGGGTTACACGCCTCCAACAAATAGATCTTTGTCTATGGAGGAGATACTTCTGAGTTCGTTGCACAGTATCAAGATGAAATAGCAGGGAACAATGTTGCTGATGAGACGGAACAAGTTCAACACAAGATCTCTGGCACTACCCAGGGACTTTCTCAAATCCTCGAACCTGACTTCAAGAATCATACTCGCCCTGTCGTGGTTCCAGTTCCTCATCCCTACCACAATGCGGGTGGCCTTTCTCATGGCTACCAAACTGAAGATCCTCAAGCAAAAGATAAGCTGCAAATACTAGAGGAGCGTCTAAGAGCGGTGGAAGGATCCAATGTGGGAGTAGGGGATGCATATGACTTATGCCTCGTTCCCAATGTGATCATCTCTCATAAATTCAAAGTGCCGGACTTCGACAAATATCGAGGAGCAACTTGTCCTCGTAGCCACTTGATCATGTACTGCAGAAAGATGGCTCAGTTTGCGCGCAATGACAAACTTCTGATTCACTACTTCCAGGACAGTTTAGCTGGAGCAGCATCAAGCTGGTATATGCAACTGGAGCGCACTAACATTCGGTGCTGGAAAGACCTAGCTGACGCTTTCTTAAGGCAGTATAAATACAACATTGATATGGCTCCTGACCGGACGCAGCTCCAGAACATGACCAAAAGAGACAATGAGTCATTCAAGGAATATGCCCAGCGCTGGAGAGGGTTAGCTGCACAGGTAGCACCACCCCTTCTAGAGAAAGAAATGGTTGCCATGTTCATGGAGACTCTTCCATCACCCTACTTTGACAAATTGATCGGAGGAGTATCTTCAAATTTCTCAAACATGGTTACCATAGGGGAGAGGATAGAAAGTGCAATGAAAAATGGAAAAATTGCCCATAGCTCCACAGAACCTACAACTGTAAAAAGCCTTTCTCTGGATATCCCAAAAAGAAAGAAGGAGAAACAAATGCCATCACAAAAGCCCCCTACAACAACCCTTCACCAACCTTTCAATTTCCTGCCCAAACACCACAAGCTCCACCTCCCTACCAAAATTACAGAACCCAAAACTACCCGGAAAGAAAACACATCAACTTTGACCCCATACCCATGTCTCACACAGACCTCTTCAACCACCTCATTAACAATAACCTAATCACTCCCCGACCGATGAGACCACTCCAGCCTCCTTTCCCAAGAGGTTATGATTCTAACGCTGCATGTGGATTCCACGCTAGGGCAATAGGTCATTCGACTGAAAACTGCAAGGCATTTAAACATGTAGTACAAGAGCTAATCGACTCCAAGATGTTGAACTTCAAAGAAGACGGTCCGAATGTGGCCAACAAACCCGCTACCGGGCATGCAAATTCATCTGTTAATGCTGTTGGAGGGGAATTCTTGATCAAGAAGGTGGAAGACATCAAGACACCTTTGGATATCGTACATGCTCAACTGTGTCATTTTGGAATCATCATGAGGGGATGCACCAACAAAAATCTGTGTACTGACCCTCACTGCATTGGAGTTTGTGAATCATTCAAACAGGTTCTTCAAGACCTACTAGACCAGAACATAGTGCAGATGGGTTCCGAAGAAGGAGAAAGTGTGTATACTCTCCAGTCAAGCAATATCCAACAGCCACTAGAGATTCGCTACAAAACAGACACGAAATTGGCACTGGCTATGCCAAGGCCCATCACTATTCAAGTGCCAGCTCCTTTCCCTTTCAAAAGTACCAAGGCGGTCCCCTGGAACTACGATGTTCAAGTTCAAGTGAAAGGGCTTCCAAGCAACCCTGATGTCACTAATATCTCAGGGACTAGCGGTATGACCCGAAGTGGGCGCATCTATACTCCTGAAGAACTCGGTAGGGAAAAGTCAAGAGAAGAGGAAGAAAGAGCCCGCAAAGGCAAAAACAAAGAGCCTGAGTTTACTAATGGAAGCACAAGTGTAACACCCCAAAATAATTCAATTAATTAACTTAGTTGAGTTATTAAGGGTTTGCAACATTTTACTTTTTAGTCAAGTAATTCATTAAGTGAGTGTTAAGCATGTGTTACTTTTTAGGAAAAATGTCTAAGTTAGGAAAGGGTGTGGGTAGAAGAAGCCCACTGTAACACCCCTTTTCTACCCCTCAAATTACACGTAATTATCAGAGTAATTTCCTTTTCAAAATATTAATTTAATTGGTAGAAAAGAAATGATACCTCGTCATAACAAAAAACCTCATTATTTGCACTTTAAAAAGTTTGTGCAGCAAAACCACCGTCATAAAAATTAAACTCCAAAACAAAAGGAATTTTTCGTCACAGCGGAATAAGAATCATCCCTCGCCAAACCACTCAAACACGTCGCACATCAACCATAAAATCATTAATCAGTTAATTAATAAACTAACAAACTTAAACTACGCCCCTAGGTGCTACAGTATCAGAGAGCGACTCGACAGACATCCCAACGGCTATCAAAGAAGGCAGCAGGACCTTCACTCGGGGCTACATGCAGCGTTGCCACAAAAGAGCAACATTCCAAGCAGAAGGGGTGAGAATTCCAATAAAACATAATCAGGTACATAATAGAGAAATGAGAACAGGCAATCACACAGTATCATCATCATCACCACATCGTAATCACACAACACCAGCTCAAATCACAAACAACAACAATTCACAGTCATGCTTATGTATGAAAATGCAACCCACACGCGGGCATATGCATGATGGTACCATACTCGCAATAATAAGAAGAGGCCAAGCCTATTCGTCATAAGAGGCCGAATCCTATTTGTCACCGGGAGTCAAGCCTATTCACATCCTTTGGAGGCCGAAGCCTATTCGTCTTAGTATGCACATGCCATGAGACTCTATGAACACATGTGCAATTCATCAAACACTCACCTGGAGTACTCATCATCATCATCATCATCATCATAAAACACTAATAGAGTGTATTCGTCGCAATTCATCACAATCACATAACAACATTATTAAAACTATACTCATAGAGTATATTCTTCACAATTCATCATAACTCGTGTTACCTCATCATTATAGTCATACTCTTAGAGTATATTCGTCACAAAACATCACAAGTCATATCACAACATCATAATCACTCATAGAATGAACTCGTCATATTCGTCAAAATCATATAGCAACATCATCACAGTCATACTTTTTCTCATCATCATTGAGCATATATATATATATATTAGTTGTCTTTTAGCTTAGGGTGTTATAAAATAGTGAACTGATTGACTATGGGATTACTCAGGTAACTGATACTACTTGCAACAGGCATTGGCCACCTTTGCAAGACTCTCAGTGATGCCCTTGTAAATACACCAGTGAAAGAAATTCTGGCCTTAGTGGTAAACCACAGTCTAGCCATAGTCAATTAGCACACTAGTAGTATAACCTTTCACCGGGACTCATTTATATAAACATAGCGTTACAAAGTTTTTGTTAAGAATCGTCACGTTTCAATTCGGGAAAACACCTCATTTTTAAGCTTAGACACCCACATTGGAAAAAGAGGAACATCACATTTTTAATCTGTATAAACGGCAACACAAAACAGTTTATTGTGCCTTAAAATTAGAATATTCAGTTAGGCCTCTGAATAAACTTTCCAACGCATCTTAGAACACCTCAATCGGGTTCCCGGTTCACAAGATATCAATTTTTCAAAAACATTACAACACTTTACTTTTAGGCACACAGCAGCATTTCATTCGTATAACAGCTACCACAAAACATTTTATTTTGCCTTAAAAATAGAATATTCAGTTAGGCCTCTGAATAAGCTTTCCAACGCATCATAGAACACCACAATCGGGTTCCCGGTTCACAAGATATCAATTTTTCAAAAACGTGAGGAAAACAGTGAGAAAACAGTGAAAAATAGGGACTCGCGCTCGGAGCGCGAGTCGGGCGCGACTGGGGCGCGATTGGGCAGGGACATCAGGTTGCTGCGCAGCTCACTTGCGCCTGGAGCGCCACTCAAGCGCGAGCGAGGCGCGAATGCGCAAGAAACGTCAAATTGTGCAGAAAATTCAGAAAATCAACCCCAAAAACACATTTTATTCACCAAATCACTCATCAAAATCTTCCAATACATCAAATTCATCAAAACAACACCAAAATCCTTCAACAATATGAATTCCTCACACATCATCAATTTCATCAAATATCAATTCATCAAACATCATCAATTCATCAAACATCATCATTTTCAGCCACAAAAATCAAATCCCACAAACCCCACAAACCCCACTATATACTAAATCATGTTAAACCGAAACGCTCACCCTTACCTCAAATTTGTATTGTTCCGGAAACAACGATGAAGAAATCACGTACGAAACCACGGCAACACAACGAACAAAGCTTCTCCTTCTTCCTTTCTTCTTCTCAGCGCCGTGCTCTCTCTCTCTCTCTCATTCGTTCCTTTCCTTTTCTTTTCCTCTTTTCTCATCAAATGAGACACATCCTTCCTAACCCTAGCGCCTAAGGAGCCTAAGTCTTGGGATTGGGCTCTTGGGCCATTCCTTGCCACCCCGGAGTTACCAATATCACCCCCTTCACTTAAATTACATCCACCACTCCTTATTATATAAACACTCCCCTTCAAATACATTCACCACCTAATTATTGGTCAACACCACTCCCTAGATCTAACTAGATACCATATTATTATTTCTAATATTTCTCCATAAGCTAATTCCTCTAATTAGTTAAATAATTAACCGATTATTTTTGGGGTGTTACAACTCTCCCCACTTAGATTATTTTCGTTCTCGAAAATTTACTCGACTCACTAAACCAACCCCAATCTCCTTGTCCGTCACCTATCGTATACTTAGCCTCGGACCAAATACCCTTCACCATTTTTTTTTGTTCTAATCAAGATCATCAAAGTTCTACTCAACTACTCAAACACCTTGACACTTTACTTAGGCAACTACACCTCATCATCACCCACCTCTACAACTACCTCGGTTACATCTACTTGGTTCACCATCATTCCCTTGCCACCCATACGCTGCACTTAGGCACTCTATGCTTCAACCACACTAGCTTCTACATACATTTACACTTAAGCTCATATTCACCACACTTCAACAACTACGCTTAGGCGCACACCACGCATCGACACATCGCACCTCGACATTATGCACCACGTATAACTTCGACACACATACCATTCGACGTACACATACGCTTCGCCATATCTAACCTTCATCTCTTCTCGTTTCTTTGGTTCTCACCCAACTATGATCGAACTTAGTTACGATTACAACACCTATTTTTTATTTATTTTTGTGGAAGATTAGGGTTTTGACCTAAGCCGGACAAAATTGGGGTATGACAGGAATCAGTGAGCTGTACAGTTCAAGGAATCCTAGGACCCCTACACTAAAAAACACCAACCAATAAACCTTTTTCAGGAAGAACTACGTAGCTTTGATTCCTCCATTGCATCCGGAGGTACGTAAGGAGCAAGACTCACCTCTTGTCAAGCACTAAAACCAAAAACCTAAATAAGCCTTTTTCTCGACAAATAAAAGGGTAATTATTAAAATAAATCTTAAATTAATTAGACAATGGATGTCGTAAGGTGCTAATACCTTCCCACACATAACGACTCTCGAACCCTAACAATGCCTTATCTTAAAAACCTAAAAGGGATTTTCCGAATTTGCCATTAAACTAAAATTTCGTGGCGGCTTCCTATGAACCTTTGAAGAATCCTTTCCCGATTTTTCTGGTCGCTCTACCATGCGACTTCAATTTGAAACTTATTTATTTTTAGAGAGTCAAAACCTAGTTTAATTAATTTAGGATTAAATTCAATTTTTTTACCCTCTTATTTATTTATTTGTTTTTGTATAATTATGTTATTTGTGTAAAACCCTAGGATAGAAGACGATATTTGTATATATGTTTGTTCTGTTTGCAGCTTTGGGTTGTTTTTAAACTTCTCCTACACACACTTCACTTCTACACTTCACACACGTGAGAAAAGTCCCCTACGCGGACTCGAGCATAAACCTAAGTTAGAACGAGATTGTGTAGTGATGGCCTGCGGGACGTACGTCTCGTTGGGTGGTCACGAAAATCTCACCTAGAGTTTGATTCCTTTTGAGGATGCTATCCCTTCTAATAGCTTGCCTGTTGTCGGGGTCAGTGTTCTTGACTGGGGTCCTTGGCTCTAGGAACCATGTGTAGGATCCTTTAGAACCATCCTTGTGAGATTCACTGTAGAGGAAACTTTAGACCCACTCCATAAGATACCTTCCTAGGTTCACAAAGGAGCTTAACACCCTTGCATTCAAAACAAACATTAGTGCATGCCGAAACGCTCACCCTTACCTCAAATTTGTATTGTTCCGGAAACAACGATGAAGAAATCACGTACGAAACCACGGCAACACAACGAACAAAGCTTCTCCTTCTTCCTTTCTTCTTCTCGGTAGCCGTGCTCTCTCTCTCTCTCATTCGTTCCTTTCCTTTTCTTTTCCTCTTTTCTCATCAAATGAGACACATCCTTCCTAACCCTAGCGCCTAAGGAGCCTAAGTCTTGGGTTGGGCTCTTGGGCCATTCCTCGCCACCCCGGAGTTACCAATATCACCCCCTTCAATTAAATTACATCCACCACTCCTTATTATATAAACACTCCCCTTCAAATACATTCACCACCTAATTATTGGTCAACACCACTCCCTAGATCTAACTAGATACCATATTATTATTTCTAATATTTCTCCGCAAGCTAATTCCCTCTAATTAGTTAAATAATTAACCGATTATTTTTGGGGTGTTATAACTCTCCCCCACTTAGATTATTTTCGTCCTCGAAAATTTACTCTGACTCACGAAACCAACCCCAATCTCCTTGTCCGTCACCTATCGTATACTTAGCCTCAGACCAAATACCCTTCACCATTTTTTTTTTTTTTTATGTTCTAATCTGAAGATCATCAAAGTTCTACTCAACTACTCAAACACCTTGACACTTTACTTAGGCAACTACACCTCATCATCACCCACCTCTACAACTACCTCGGTTACATCTACTTCGGTTCACCATCATTCCCCTTGCCACCCATACGCTGCACTTAGGCACTCTATGCTTCAACCACACTAGCTTCTACATACATTTACACTTAAGCTCATATTCACCACACTTCAACAACTACGCTTAGGCGCACCACCTACGCACGACACTGCACCTCGACATTATGCACCACGTATAACTTCTACACACATACCATTCGACGTACACATACGCTTCGCCATATCTAACCTTCATCTCTTCTCGTTTCTTTGGTTCTCACCCAACTATGATCGAACTTAGTTACGATTACAACACCTATTTTTTATTTATTTTTGTGGAAGATTAGGGTTTTGACCTGCTTCTGACAAAATTGGGGTATGACAGAATCGGTGAGTCATGCAGTTTCAAGGAATCCTAGGACCCCTACACTAAAAACACCAACCAATAAACCTTTTTCAGAAGAACTACGTAGCTTTGATTCCTCCATTGCATCCGAGAGTACGTAGGAGCAAGACTCACCTCTTGTCAAGCACTAAAAACCAAAAACCTAAATAAGCCTTTTTCTCGACAAATAAAAGGGTAATTATTAAAATAAATCTTAAATTAATTAGACAATGGATGTCGTGGGGTGCTAATACCTTCCCCACACATAACGACTCTCGAACCCTAACAATGCCTTATCTTTAAAACCTAAAAGGGATTTTCCGAATTTGCCCTTAAACTAAAATTTCGGTGGCGACTTCCTATGAACCTTTCAAGAATCCTTTCTGGATTTTTCTGGCCGCTACACCGCGACTTCATCGAACTTATTTATTTTTAGAGAGTCAAAACCTAGTTTAATTAATTTAGGATTAAATTCAATTTTTTTACCCTCTTATTTATTTATTTATTTGTTTTTGTATAATTATGTTATTTGTGTAAAACCCTAGGATAGAAGACGATATTTGTATATATGTTTGTTCTGTTTGCGACTTTGGGTTGTTTTTAAACTTCTCCTACACACACTTCACTTCTACACTTCACACACGTGAGAGAAAGTCCCCACGCGGACTCGAGCATAAACCTAAGTTAGAACGAGATTGTGTAGTGATGGCCTGCGGGACGTACGTCTCGTTGGGTGGTCACGAAAATCTCACCTAGAGTTTGATTCCTTTTGAGGATGCTATCCCTTCTAATAGCTTGCCTGTTGTCGGTCGATGTTCTTGATCAGGGTCCTTGGCTCTAGGAACCATGTGTAGGATCCTTTAGAACCATCCTTGTGAGATTCATCAGTAGAGGAAACTTTAGACCCACTCCATAAGATACCTTCCTAGGTTCACAAAGGAGCTTAACACCCTTGCATTCAAAACAAACATTAGTGCATGCCGAAACGCTCACCCTTACCTCAAATTTGTATTGTTCCTAAACAACGATGAAGAAATCACGTCTAAACCACGGCAACACAAACGAACAAAGCTTCTCCTTCTTCCTTTCTTCTTCTCGCCGTGTGCTCTCTCTCTCTCTCATTCGTTCCTTTCCTTTTCTTTTCCTCTTTTCTCATCAAATGAGACACATCCTTCCTAACCCTAGCGCTAAGGAGCCTAAGTCTTGGGTTGGGCTCTTGGGCCATTCCTCGCCACCCCGAGAGTTACCAATATCACCCCTTCAATTAAATTACATCCACCACTCGTTATTATATAAACACTCCCCTTCAAATACATTCACCACCTAATTATTGGTCAACACCACTCCCTAGATCTAACTAGATACCATATTATTATTTCTAATATTTCTCCATAAAGCTAATTCCCTCTAATTAGTTAAATAATTAACCGATTATTTTTGGGGTGTTACAACTCTCCCCACTTAGATTATTTTCGCCCTCGAAAATTTACTCGACTCACGAAACCAACCCCAATCTCCTTGTCCGTCACCTATCGTATACTTAGCCTCAGACCAAATACCCTTCACCATTTTTTTTTTATGTTCTAATCTGAAGATCATCAAAGTTCTACTCAACTACTCAAACACCTTGACACTTTACTTAGGCAACTACACCTCATCATCACCCACCTCTACAACTACCTCGGTTACATCTACTTCGGTTCACCATCATTCCCCTTGCCACCCATACGCTGCACTTAGGCACTCTATGCTTCAACCACACTAGCTTCTACATACATTTACACTTAAGCTCATATTCACCACACTTCAACAACTACGCTTAGGCGCACCACCTACGCACGACACTGCACCTCGACATTATGCACCACGTATAACTTCGACACACATACCATTCGACGTACACATACGCTTCGCCATATCTAACCTTCATCTCTTCTCGTTTCTTTGGTTCTCACCCAACTATGATCGAACTTAGTTACGATTACAACACCTATTTTTTTATTTATTTTTGTAGAAGATTAGGGTTTTGACCTAAGCCGGACAAAATTGGGGTATGACAGGAATCAGTGAGCTGTACAGTTCAAGGAATCCTAGGACCCCTACACTAAAAAACACCAACCAATAAACCTTTTTCAGGAAGAACTACGTAGCTTTGATTCCTCCATTGCATCCGGAGGTACGTAGGAGCAAGACTCACCTCTTGTCAAGCACTAAAAACCAAAAACCTAAATAAGCCTTTTTCTCGACAAATAAAAGGGTAATTATTAAAATAAATCTTAAATTAATTAGACAATGGATGTCGTGGGGTGCTAATACCTTCCCCACACATAACGACTCTCGAACCCTAACAATGCCTTATCTTTAAAACCTAAAAGGGATTTTCCGAATTTGCCCTTAAACTAAAATTTCGGTGGCGACTTCCTATGAACCTTTCGAAGAATCCTTTCCTGGATTTTTCGGTCGCTACAGCTGGCGACTTCACTGGAACTTATTTATTTTTAGAGAGTCAAAACCTAGTTTAATTAATTTAGGATTAAATTCAATTTTTACCCTCTTATTTATTTATTTGTTTTTGTATAATTATGTTATTTGTGTAAAACCCTAGGATAGAAGACGATATTTGTATATATGTTTGTTCTGCTTTGCGCCTTTGGGTTGTTTTTAAACTTCTCCTACACACACTTCACTTCTACACTTCACACACGTGAGAAAAGTCCCCTACGCGGACTCGAGCATAAACCTAAGTTAGAACGAGATTGTGTAGTGATGGCTCATGGGACGTGCGTCTCGTTGGGTGGTCACGAAAATCTCACCTAGAGTTTGATTCCTTTTGAGGATGCTATCCTTCTAATAGCTTGCCTATTGTCGGGGTCGTTGTTCTTGATCAGGGTCCTTGGCTCTAGGAACCATGTGTAGGATCCTTTAGAACCATCCTTGTGAGATTCACTGTAGAGGAAACTTTAGACCCACTCCATAAGATACCTTCCTAGGTTCACAAAGGAGCTTAACACCCTTGCATTCAAAACAAACATTAGTGCATGCCGAAACGCTCACCCTTACCTCAAATTTGTATTGTTCTAAAACAACGATGAAGAAATCACGCGACTGAAACCACTGCAACACAAACGAACAAAGCTTCTCCTTCTTCCTTTCTTCTTCTCGTGCCAGTGCTCTCTCTCTCTCTCTCTCATTCGTTCCTTTCCTTTTCTTTTCCTCTTTTCTCATCAAATGAGACACATCCTTCCTAACCCTAGCGCCTAAGGAGCCTAAGTCTTGGGCTTGGGCTCTTGGGCCATTCCTCGCCACCCCGGAGTTACCAATATCACCCCCTTCAATTAAATTACATCCACCACTCCTTATTATATAAACACTCCCCTTCAAATACATTCACCACCTAATTATTGGTCAACACCACTCCCTAGATCTAACTAGATACCATATTATTATTTCTAATATTTCTCCGCAAGCTAATTCCTCTAATTAGTTAAATAATTAACCGATTATTTTTGGGGTGTTACAACTCTCCACCACTTAGATTATTTTCGTCCTCGAAAATTTACTCCGACTCACGAAACCAACCCCAATCTCCTTGTCCGTCACGTATCGTATACTTAGCCTCGGACACGAAATACCCTTCACCATTTTTTTATGTTCTAATCAAGATCATCAAAGTTCTACTCAACTACTCAAACACCTTGACACTTTACTTAGGCAACTACACCTCATCATCACCCACCTCTACAACTACCTCTGTTACATCTACTTCGGTTCACCATCATTCCCTTGCCACCCATACGCACACTTAGGCACTCTATGCTTCAACCACACTAGCTTCTACATACATTTACACTTAAGCTCATATTCACCACACTTCAACAACTACGCTTAGGCGCACCACCTACGCACGACACTGCACCTCGACATTATGCACCACGTATAACTTCGACACACATACCATTCGACGTACACATACGCTTCGCCATATCTAACCTTCATCTCTTCTCGTTTCTTTGGTTCTCACCCAACTATGATCGAACTTAGTTACGATTACAACACCTATTTTTTTAATTATTTTTGTGGAAGTTTAGGGTTTTGACCTAAGCCGGACAAAATTGGGGTATGACAGGAATCGGTGAGTCAGCAGAGTCAAAGAAATCCTAGGACCCCTACACTAAAAAACACCAACCAATAAACCTTTTTCAGGAAGAACTACGTAGCTTTGATTCCTCCATTGCATCCGGAGGTACGTAGGAGCAAGACTCAGCTCTTGTCAAGCACTAAAAACCAAAAACCTAAATAAGCCTTTTTCTCGACAAATAAAAGGGTAATTATTAAAATAAATCTTAAATTAATTAGACAATGGATGTCGTGGGGTGCTAATACCTTCCCCACACATAACGACTCTCGAACCCTAACAATGCCTTATCTTAAAAACCTAAAAGGGATTTTCCGAATTTGCCCTTAAACTAAAATTTCGGTGGCGGCTTCCTATGAACCTTTCGAAGAATCCTTTCCCGGATTTTTCTGTCATGCTGGCGACTTCGCGACTTCATCGAACTTATTTATTTTTAGAGAGTCAAAACCTAGTTTAATTAATTTAGGATTAAATTCAATTTTTTTACCTCTTATTTATTTATTTGTTTTTGTATAATTATGTTATTTGTGTAAAACCCTAGGATAGAAGACGATATTTGTATATATGTTTGTTCTGTTTGCAACTTTGGGTTGTTTTTAAACTTCTCCTACACACACTTCACTTCTACACTTCACACACGTGAGAAAAGTCCCCTACGCGGACTCGAGCATAAACCTAAGTTAGAACGAGATTGTGTAGTGATGGCCTGCGGGACGTACGTCTCGTTGGGTGGTCACGAAAATCTCACCTAGAGTTTGATTCCTTTTGAGGATGCTATCCCTTCTAATAGCTTGCCTATTGTCGGGGTCAGTGTTCTTGACTGGGGTCCTTGGCTCTAGGAACCATGTGTAGGATCCTTTAGAACCATCCTTGTGAGATTCACTGTAGAGGAAACTTTAGACCCACTCCATAAGATACCTTCCTAGGTTCACAAAGGAGCTTAACACCCTTGCATTCAAAACAAACATTAGTGCATGCCGAAACGCTCACCCTTACCTCAAATTTGTATTGTTCCTAAACAACGATGAAGAAATCACGTCTAAAACCACGGCAACACAAACGAACAAAGCTTCTCCTTCTTCCTTTCTTCTTCTCGGTAGCACAGGCTGCTCTCTCTCTCTCTCTCATTCGTTCCTTTCCTTTTCTTTTCCTCTTTTCTCATCAAATGAGACACATCCTTCCTAACCCTAGCGCCTAAGGAGCCTAAGTCTTGGGCTTGGGCTCTTGGGCCATTCCTCGCCACCCCGGAGTTACCAATATCACCCCCTTCAATTAAATTACATCCACCACTCCTTATTATATAAACACTCCCCTTCAAATACATTCACCACCTAATTATTGGTCAACACCACTCCCTAGATCTAACTAGATACCATAGTATTATTTCTAATATTTCTCCGCAAGCTAATTCCCTCTAATTAGTTAAATAATTAACCGATTATTTTTGGGGTGTTACAACTCTCCACCACTTAGATTATTTTCGTCCTCGAAAATTTACTCTGACTCACGAAACCAACCCCAATCTCCTTGTCCGTCACGTATCGTATACTTAGCCTCAGACCAAATACCCTTCACCATTTTTTTTTTATGTTCTAATCTGAAGATCATCAAAGTTCTACTCAACTACTCAAACACCTTGACACTTTACTTAGGCAACTACACCTCATCATCACCCACCTCTACAACTACCTCGGTTACATCTACTTCGGTTCACCATCATTCCCCTTGCCACCCATACGCTGCACTTAGGCACTCTATGCTTCAACCACACTAGCTTCTACATACATTTACACTTAAGCTCATATTCACCACACTTCAACAACTACGCTTAGTCGCACCACCTACGCACGACACTGCACCTCGACATTATGCACCACGTATAACTTCGACACACATACCATTCGACGTACACATACGCTTCGCCATATCTAACCTTCATCTCTTCTCGTTTCTTTGGTTCTCACCCAACTATGATCGAACTTAGTTACGATTACAACACCTATTTTTTTAATTATTTTTGTGGAAGTTTAGGGTTTTGACCTAAGCCGGACAAAATTGGGGTATGACAGGAATCAGTGAGCTGTACAGTTCAAGGAATCCTAGGACCCCTACACTAAAAAACACCAACCAATAAACCTTTTTCAGGAAGAACTACGTAGCTTTGATTCCTCCATTGCATCCGGAGGTACGTAGGAGCAAGACTCAGCTCTTGTCAAGCACTAAAAACCAAAAACCTAAATAAGCCTTTTTCTCGACAAATAAAAGGGTAATTATTAAAATAAATCTTAAATTAATTAGACAATGGATGTCGTGGGGTGCTAATACCTTCCCCACACATAACGACTCTCGAACCCTAACAATGCCTTATCTTAAAAACCTAAAAGGGATTTTCCGAATTTGCCCTTAAACTAAAATTTCGGTGGCGGCTTCCTATGAACCTTTCGAAGAATCCTTTCCCGGATTTTTCGGTCGCTACAGCTGGCGACTTCACTGGAACTTATTTATTTTTAGAGAGTCAAAACCTAGTTTAATTAATTTAGGATTAAATTCAATTTTTTTACCCTCTTATTTATTTATTTGTTTTTGTATAATTATGTTATTTGTGTAAAACCCTAGGATAGAAGACGATATTTGTATATATGTTTGTTCTGTTTGCAGCTTTGGGTTGTTTTTAAACTTCTCCTACACACACTTCACTTCTACACTTCACACACGTGAGAAAAGTCCCCTACGCGGACTCGAGCATAAACCTAAGTTAGAACGAGATTGTGTAGTGATGGCCTGCGGGACGTACGTCTCGTTGGGTGGTCACGAAAATCTAACCTAGAGTTTGATTCCTTTTGAGGATGCTATCCCTTCTAATAGCTTGCCTATTGTCGGGGTCAGTGTTCTTGACTGGGGTCCTTGGCTCTAGGAACCATGTGTAGGATCCTTTAGAACCATCCTTGTGAGATTCACTGTAGAGGAAACTTTAGACCCACTCCATAAGATACCTTCCTAGGTTCACAAAGGAGCTTAACACCCTTGCATTCAAAACAAACATTAGTGCATGCCGAAACGCTCACCCTTACCTCAAATTTGTATTGTTCCGGAAACAACGATGAAGAAATCACGTACGAAACCACGGCAACACAACGAACAAAGCTTCTCCTTCTTCCTTTCTTCTTCTCAGCGCCGTGCTCTCTCTCTCTCTCTCATTCGTTCCTTTCCTTTTCTTTTCCTCTTTTCTCATCAAATGAGACACATCCTTCCTAACCCTAGCGCCTAAGGAGCCTAAGTCTTGGGCTTGGGCTCTTGGGCCATTCCTCGCCACCCGGAGTTACCAATATCACCCCTTCAATTAAATTACATCCACCACTCCTTATTATATAAACACTCCTTCAAATACATTCACCACCTAATTATTGGTCAACACCACTCCCTAGATCTAACTAGATACCATATTATTATTTCTAATATTTCTCCATAAGCTAATTCCCTCTAATTAGTTAAATAATTAACCGATTATTTTGGGGGTGTTACAACTCTCCCCCACTTAGATTATTTTCGTCCTCGAAAATTTACTCCGACTCACGAAACCAACCCCAATCTCCTTGTCCGTCACCTATCGTATACTTAGCCTCAGACCAAATACCCTTCACCATTTTTTTTTATGTTCTAATCAAGATCATCAAAGTTCTACTCAACTACTCAAACACCTTGACACTTTACTTAGGCAACTACACCTCATCATCACCCACCTCTACAACTACCTCGGTTACATCTACTTGGTTCACCATCATTCCCTTGCCACCCATACGCGCACTTAGGCACTCTATGCTTCAACCACACTAGCTTCTACATACATTTACACTTAAGCTCATATTCACCACACTTCAACAACTACGCTTAGTCGCACCACCCACGCATGCGACACCGCACTCTCGACATTATGCACCACGTATAACTTCGACACACATACCATTCGACGTACACATACGCTTCGCCATATCTAACCTTCATCTCTTCTCGTTTCTTTGGTTCTCACCCAACTATGATCGAACTTAGTTACGATTACAACACCTATTTTTTTATTTATTTTTGTGGAAGATTAGGGTTTTGACCTAAGCCGGACAAAATTGGGGTATGACAGAATCGAGTGCTGTGAAAGTTCAAGGAATCCTAGGACCCCTACACTAAAAAACACCAACCAATAAACCTTTTTCAGGAAGAACTACGTAGCTTTGATTCCTCCATTGCATCCGGAGGTACGTAGGAGCAAGACTCAGCTCTTGTCAAGCACTAAAAACCAAAAACCTAAATAAGCCTTTTTCTCGACAAATAAAAGGGTAATTATTAAAATAAATCTTAAATTAATTAGACAATGGATGTCGTGGGGTGCTAATACCTTCCCCACACATAACGACTCTCGAACCCTAACAATGCCTTATCTTAAAAACCTAAAAGGGATTTTCCGAATTTGCCCTTAAAATACAGTAACAGTACTAAAGAGAAAAATAGGAAATCAGCCCCTTTAAAAAAATCACGAAGCGGCACCACTTGATTCAAGAAATCATCATTTTAATTTTAAGAACTCGGCACTTTAACTTATTAAGAAAACAACACGTTATATTTGAGTGAACAGCACATTTAAGTTGAAGAAAACAGCACTCTAGATATAAGTAGACAGCACCATATAAATGGAAGAAAATAGCTCGTTAAATATGGGTATACAACACTATTTAATTTAGGGAAACAGATCTTTCAATTGTAAGAAAACAACACTTTAGATTGTAGAAAAACAACACACTTTAATGTGCGAAAAATAGCAGTAAGGACAGCAGCAAAAATGGCAACATTAACAACATGGAAACGGTACACTATTAATCTCAAAACAAAACGGCATCTTTAAACAATATAAAAACAGCACACTATTAGTTTCAAAACAAAACAGCAACTTTAAACAATATAATCAACTCATTAATTTTGGGGAAAAAGCACGTCGAATTTTAGTAAACATTCTCGTGAGGTTTGAGTAAACTGTACGCCTCAAATTGAGTACACAGCGCATTTAATTCGGGAATACAGTACTCCTTTTTACTTATAAAAACCGCGATAAACCACACCCTTTTAGTTATAAAAATAGCAGAAGATTCAGTTTAAGAACAGCAACATTAAATTGCACAAACAGCAGTAGGAGCAATCCAAAAACAGCAGCAAACTCGAGTATTTACAACATGAAAACAACACCTCTTTTTGTAGAACAACAACACGTTTATTTTTAAGGGGAACAGCAGTTCAAGTCTCTAACAAAACAGCTGGACAGCAACACCTTTACAGCATAAAAACAGCTCCCTATTACTTTTAAACACAAAAATAAAGAAATGAACAATACAAGAACAAAGACGTCCTTATTTCAAAGCCGTAACATCAACTTTACACGCTTTAAAAACGACACTATTTATTTTAACAACAAAACAGCAGCACATACACACACACTCAGGCGCACAATGGCGCCACATCAACACCCACCGAGCATCTCCAAAATGACGCGTGCAAAATTAAAACCACTCGAGCCAAAATATTAAAAATTGAATTTGGGCACGCAAACGCAAAAGATGGCACGGTAAAATATGCTTCGAACTCGAAGTTTACACCCAATTAGAATTTGGCGCCTATACACCCGTGGGGATGTATAGAATACATACTTTCCAAACATTTAATTTTCTTTCCAAAACGTCTCAACCCATTGTATCATTCACACAATCAAAACATACAAATTAATTATAACACATTATACTCCCCATCTTAATTCAATCTCAATCATCATCAAACCTCAAGGCATGAAATTACACGTGACAACATCAACATCAACAACTCATCACAATGTATTCAATTCCTCATCAATTTTACACCTATTCATCAAATCACAACAATACCAAAAACACCCATTCACCTTAAATTCACAACAAACAAAGCATGCAACTCCTCTCGTGAGTTCACACATCGGAAAGCATAACAAACCATACAAACAAATCCGGTTAGGACCGATCCGCAAAAAGACACTAAGTTCACACTTGGAAACACAAGATCGACACACATCATCGCCAGCGGGGTATCTCCCCACTTATTCACTTACCATCAGCGATTTCTCGGTTTGTCCTACACCTGCGTAAACATCACTTACTACACGCATACAATGGTTAGAACGAGTACCAAGACTCGAGAGATAACTAGACTCGATCATCGACAACTTGGCCGGACGGACGAATCGCTCGATACCACTATTGTAACACCCCTTTTCTACCCCTCAAATTACACGTCATTATCGTGAGTAATTTCCTTTTCAAAATATTAATTTAATTGGTAGAAAAGAAATGCTACCTCGTCATAACAAAAACCTCATTATTTGCACTTTAAAAAGTTTGTGCAAAGAAACCACCGTCATAAAAATTAAACTCCAAAACAAAAGGAATTTTTCGTCACAGCGGAATAAGAATCATCCCTCGCCAAACCACTCAAACACGCCGCACATCAACCATAAAATCATTAATCAGTTAATTAATAAACTAACAAACTTAAACTACGCCCCTAGGTGCTACAGTATCAGAGAGAGACTCGACAGACATCCCAACGACTATCAAAGAAGGCAGCAGGACCTTCACTCGGGGCTACCTGCAGCGTTGCCACAAAAGAGCAACATTCCAAGCGAAAGGGTGAGAATTTCAATAAAACATAATCAGTACATAATAGAGAAATGAGAACAGTGCAATCACACAAGATCATCATCATCACCACATCGTAATCACACAACACCAGCACTCAAATCACAAACAACAACAATTCACGGTCATGCTTATGTATGAAAATGCAACCCACACGCGGGCATATGCATGATGGTACCATACTAAATCATAATAAGAGGCCAAGCCTATTCGTCATAAGAGGCCAAGCCTATTCACACTTTGAGAGGCCGAAGCCTATTCGTCTTAGTATGCACATGCCATGAGACTCTATGAACACATGTGCAATTCATCAAACACTCACCTGGAGTACTCATCATCATCATCATCATAAAACACTAATAGAGTGTATTCGTCGCAATTCATCACAATCACACAACAGCATTATTAAAACTATACTCATAGAGTATATTCTTCACAATTCATCATAACTCGTGTTACCTCATCATTATAGTCATACTCTTAGAGTATATTCGTCACAAAACATCACAAGTCATATCACAACATCATAATCACTCATAGAATGAACTCGTCATATTCGTCAAAATCATATAGCAACATCATCACAGTCATACTTTTTCTCATCATCATTGAGCATATATATATATATATATATATATATATTAGTTGTCTTTTAGCTTAGGGTGTTATAAAATAGTGAACTGATTGACTATGGGATTACTCAGGTAACTGATACTACTTGCAACAGGCATTGGCCACCTTTGCAAGACTCTCAGTGATGCCCTTGTAAATACACCAGTGAAAGAAATTCTGGCCTTAGTGGTAAACCACAGTCTAGCCATAGTCAATTAGCACACTAGTAGTATAACCTTTCACCGGGACTCATTTATATAAACATAGCGTTACAAAGTTTTTGTTAAGAATCGTCACATTTCAATTCGGGAAAACACCTCATTTTTAAGCTTAGACACCGACATTGGAAAAAGAGGAACATCACATTTTTAATCTGTATAAACGGCAACATAAAACAGTTTATTGTGCCTTAAAATTAGAATATTCAGTTAGGCCTCTGAATAATCTTTCCAACGCATCTTAGAACACCTCAATCGGGTTCCCGGTTCACAAGATGTCAATTTTTCAAAAACATTACAACACTTTACTTTTAGGCACACAGCAGCATTTCATTCGTATAACAGCTACCACAAAACATTTTATTTTGCCTTAAAAATAAAATATTCAGTTAGGCCTCTGAATAAGCTTTCTAACGCATCTTAGAACACCTCAATCGGGTTCCCGGTTCACAAGATATCAATTTTTCAAAAACGTGATGAAAACAGTGAGAAAACAGTGAAAAATAGTGACTCGCGCTCGGAGCGCGAGTCGGGCGCGATTGGGCAGGACATCAGGTTGCTGCGCAGCTCACTTGCGCCTGGAGCGCCACTCAAGCGCGAGCGAGGCGCGAATGCGCAGGAAACGTCAAATTGTGCAGAAAATTCAGAAAATCAACCCCAAAAACACATTTTATTCACCAAATCACTCATCAAAATCTTCCAATACATCAAATTCATCAAAACAACACCAAAATCCTTCAACAATATGAATTCCTCACACATCATCAATTTCATCAACAAATATCAATTCATCAAACATCATCAATTTCAGCCACAAAATCAATTCATCAAACATCATCATTTTCAGCCACAAAAATCAAATCCCACAAACCCCACTATATACTTAATCATGTTAAACCGAAACGCTCACCCTTACCTCGAATTTGTATTGTTCCGGAAACAACGATGAAGAAGTTACGTACGAAACCACGGCAACACAACGAACAAAGCTTCTCCTTCTTCCTTTCTTCTTCTCAGCGCCGTGCTCTCTCTCTCTCTCTCATTCGTTCCTTTCCTTTTCTTTTCCTCTTTTCTCATCAAATGAGACACATCCTTCCTAACCCTAGCGCCTAAGGAGCCTAAGTCTTGGGCTTGGGCTCTTGGGCCATTCCTCACCACCCCGGAGTTACCAATATCACCCCCTTCAATTAAATTACATCCACCACTCCTTATTATATAAACACTCCCCTTCAAATACATTCAACACCTAATTATTGGTCAACACCACTCCCTAGATCTAACTAGATACCATATTATTATTTCTAATATTTCTCCGCAAGCTAATTCCCTCTAATTAGTTAAATAATTAACCGATTATTTTTGGGGTGTTACAACTCTCCCCCACTTAGATTATTTTCGTCCTCGAAAATTTACTCCGACTCACGAAACCAACCCCAATCTCCTTGTCCGTCACCTATCGTATACTTAGCCTCAGACCAAATACCCTTCACCATTTTTTTTTTATGTTCTAATCTGAAGATCATCAAAGTTCTACTCAACTACTCAAACACCTTGACACTTTACTTAGGCAACTACACCTCATCATCACCCACCTCTACAACTACCTCGGTTACATCTACTTCGGTTCACCATCATTCCCCTTGCCACCCATACGCTGCACTTAGGCACTCTATGCTTCAACCACACTAGCTTCTATATACATTTACACTTAAGCTCATATTCACAACACTTCAACAACTACGCTTAGGCGCACCACCACCTCACGCGACCTTTCGCACCTCGACATTATGCACCACGTATAACTTCGACACACATACCATTCGACGTACACATACGCTTCGCCATATCTAACTTTCAGCTTAGAGTGAGAGAAACCGAGTTGAGGGAAGTCAACGCCTAGAGTGTCTTAGTGTTGAGAGTCTGTTGGTGAGTTTGAGGGAGAGTATGTGTCTAAACACCATTAGCGAGGGGTAGGGGCGCATAAACCGGGAAGTGTAGGTGTTTCGCCTTAAGGTTACCGAGGTGTGTAGGAGTGAACCAAGTCCTCAAAGCCGAGGTAGCGTCACCGAGGTGAAACGCCCAAATGCCTAAGTGTAGGTGAACTGAACCAGGGAATGCCGAGAAGTGAATCCCCGTGAGTTAGACGATTTTAGTGTAAGGGAGCGCGTAATTGTGAGTATGTCACCGAAGTGAGGGTTTGAGTGTAACATGCCGAGGTGCCAAAGCTGAGCTAGGTGCCGAGGTGAGGTAGAATACCGAGTTGGAGTAGTTAGCCGAGGTACGCACATAGTGTGCCGAGGTGATGTTAGACGCCAATGTTGCCTAGCACATTGTGGGACGCCACTGTGAGTGCTATTTTAGCACCAAATGTGCATAAGTAAGGGAGCGATAGAGTCCATTTTGGTCCTTAGGTGACATTTTGGTCCCTAAGTGTCGTTGCGGTCCTCAGTGTGACAATTAGTCCCCCATGGAGTGTCGAGGTGATTGAGAGGTCGGTTGTAGGTCCTAGGGTGATTCTATCGGTGTAGTAGGGTCGACCTTAGCACTGTGATGATGTCTAGATGGTGTGGACGTCAGTGTGAGCGACGGAGTAGAACGACGGAGTAACGACGGTGAACGACGGTGTAAGCATTCACATGCGTTATGTTTGATTGGTGTGTGATTGCATTTGTCATGAAGTCACATGTTCATGTGCATATTACGACGGAGGAGGTTTCGGCCTCGATGTGGTAGGACTTCGGTCTCCATATCAAATAACGACGGAGTAAATAACGACGGAGAGCCGATAGGCTAAATAACGACGGTGGAGGTACCTCATTGCATAATGCCCTGTGGTTGGGTTGCATACATGCATACATTTCATAATTTAATGTGTTTTTGAGCTGATTGATAATTGTTGTGGTTATTTGAACTATTCGGTGAGTGGCTGTATTAGCTGAACCGAGGTGCTTTAGTGCTATCTCTAACCTTAAGCTTCTTCACATTATATTACTTGTGTTAAGAGACTCACCCTAGCTGCTTTTATGTTGCTTCTCATGTCGGCAACTTGCAGGTACACATGAGTGATAGTTGTCCCTAGCTCAAGTCGGTTGTGTCTGCTCTGGTCGTGTAACACTGGGTTGGGGCCGAGTAGATTTTAGTGCTTCTTATGCCGATCTTGTGTACTTTCTGATAGATAGTCTTTTGAACTAAAACTATCACATTTTGATGTAACTTTTTACTATGTATTATGACTTGATGTCTTACTGGCCGAGGTGCCTTATGTTATGGGCTTAGACCCTTTTGCCGATGTGATGCGCATGATTACATGTTTAGTATAATGCTGTTCAGCTGTTTGAACTTAATTGAATTATATTTTTCCTTTTTAAATCATCAAATGTAGCCCTCCTTTGAGTGGAATTTTGAAACTCTGATTTTAATTTAGTAGATCGAATTGATTAGATAAGGGGGTGTTACATTGTTGGTATCCGAGCATAAGTTCGGTCTTGTCCGACCAAGTATTGAGTCTAAGTGTCTTAAGCCTCGAGTCTTAGGCTCGTTCTAAACCAGTTCTTGATTGTGATCAGTGAAGTAAGAATGGCTAGAAGAGCTGGAAGAGATGATGCTGCTATAGCTGCTGCGTTGGAGGCGATGGCAAATGCTATGGGAATCGACCTCGTGAGAATGCCGATGATCTTTGGAGCTCGTAGGCTCGCTACTTTCCAGAGGGAGAATCCTCCTACCTTCAAGGGGAGGTATGATCCTGATGGGGCTCTAGCATGGTTGAAAGAAATAGAGAGAATATTCAGAGTGATGGATTGCACCGATGAGCAAAAAGTGAGGTTTGGGACTCATATGCTCGCTGAGGAAGCCGACGATCGTGGCTTGGAGTTCTTCCGAGATTGGAAGGCTGCGAGAGAGGAGAGATCACATGGGAGAATTTTAACAAAGAGTTCATGAGGAAGTACTACCCCAAGATGTGAGAGGAAAGAAAGAGATGGAATTCTTGGAGCTCAAACAAGGTAACATGACCGTGTCGAGTATCTTTGCCAAGTTTTCCGAAATGATAAAGTTTTACCCCATTACACCGGACCGACTACGAGTTCTCCAAGTGTATCAAGTTTGAGAACGGTTTGAAGCCTGAGATCAAGCAGGCAATTGGGTATCAAAGGATAAGGGTGTATTCCGAGTTGGTGGACAGTTGTAGAATTTATGAAGAAGATAGTGTGGCTACTAGTCGAGCTGGGAAAGATAAGAAGACTTTTCAACCTCAGTACCGTTGGAAACCTTACGACCATTCTGGTGGTAGAGGAAGGGGGAATTTCGCAGGGAGAGGAAAGCCTAGTAGGGAGACGCTCTGCTATTCGACTGTTACAAGTGTGGATTGCCTGGGCACAAGGCGAAGGAGTGCAAGGCTGAGGTGAAGAGGTGTTATAGATGTGGCAAGGAGGGCCACCTATCTGCTGAGTGTGGGCGAAAGGAGATAGTCTGTTTCAATTGTGGAGAGATGGGGCACATCAGTCCCAAGTTCCAAAGCCGAAGCAAGAGAGAGGCGTGGGGAAAGTGTTTGCATTAGCTGGGTCCGAGGTAGAGAACGAAATCACAGTGCGTGTTATATCAACGGTGTTCCTCTAGTTGCAATTATAGATACTGGCGCAACTCATTCCTTCATTTTTGCCATGTGTGCTAATAGACCGAGTTTAGTGTTGTCTTCATTGGTAAGGAGATGGTCATTGACACTTCGGCTAAGGGTTCAGTGACTACCTCTCTGGTATGTTCGAAGTGCCCACTGACTGTATTCGGCAGGGACTTCACTGTTAACTTAATTTGTTTACCACTAGAGGGAATGGACATCATCCTTGGTATGGACTGGTTGGTGGACAACCATGTTCATATCAATTCTTACCGAGAGATCGGTTAGTTTTCCCGCTACCGAGGTGAAGGAATCGGCTTTACTTCCCGCTAGACAAGTGCGCAAGTTGTTAGGAGAAGGGGTTACTCTGTTTGCATTATGGGCGCCATTAATGATGAGAATCAAGTCAAGATTGAAGATCCGCCGGTGGTTAGAGAGTTTGCCGAGGTGTTTCTCAAGAAATTCCCGATGTGCCACCCGAGAGAGAGATCAAGTTCACCATAGAATTCTCGAACAAGACCGTGTCTATGGCACCTTATAGGATGTCTCGCATCCGAGCCGTCCCGAAAAAGAAACAGTTGGAAGAATTGCTAGAGAGGAAATTCGTGAGACCGAGCGTGTCACCGTGGGGAGCACTTTGTGTTGCTAGTGAAGAAGAAAGATGGAAGCATGAGGTTGTGCGTGGACTACAGACAGTTGAACAAGGTTACAATTAAGAACAAGTATCCACTACCAAGTATTGACGATTTGATGGATCAATTAGTGGGTGCTCAGGTATTTTCCAAGATTGATTTGAGGTCGGGCTACCATCAAATCAAAGTGAAGGACGAGCGTACCAAAGATGGCTTTTAGAACTCCTGGTATGGACACTACGAGTACTTAGTAATGCCATTCGGTGTCACTAATGCTCCAGGGGTATTCATGGAGTATATGAATCGTATTTTCCATGAGTACTTAGATCGGTTTGTGGTAGTGTTCATAGACGATATCTTGGTCTACTCCAAGTCGGCAGAAGAGCATGCCGAGCACTTAAGGGTAGTGCTGAAGGTTCTGAAGGAGAAGAAGCTGTATGCGAAGCTATCCAAGTGTGAGTTTTGGTTGAGGGAAGTGAGTTTCCTAGGCCATGTGATTTCCAAAGAATGGGATTGCAGTGGACCCTTCAAAGATTGAAGTTGTGTTGAAGTGGGAGACACCCAAGTCAGCCACCGAAGTGAGGAGCTTCATGGGGTTAGCCGGTTACTACAGAAGATTCATTGAGGGTTTCTCCAAATTGGCGTTGCCATTAACCCAATTGACATGTAAAGATAGGGCTTTCGTATGGGATGACCGATGCGAAGAGAGTTTCCAAGAGTTGAAGAGGAGATTGACAACGTCGCCGATCTTGACGTTGCCTAATCCAGAGGATCCTTTTGTGATCTATTGTGATGCATCTAAGTTAGGTTTGGGCTGTGTGCTGATGCAAGAAGGTAAAGTAAAGTAGTGGCGTGCGCTTCAAGGCAATCAAGACTCATGAGAAGAATTACCCCACTCATGATTTAGAGCTAGTTGCCGTAGTGTTTGCATTAAAGATATGGAGGCATTACCTTTATGGTTCGAGGTTCGAGGTGTTTAGTGATCACAAGAGTTTGCAGTACTTGTTTGATCAGAAGGAATTGAATATGAGGCAGAGGAGATGGTTGGAGTTATTGAAGGACTATGACTTCGGTCTGAACTATCACCCAGGGAAGGCCAATGTTGTAGCTGATGCGCTGAGTAGGAAATCTCTGCATATGTCATCGATGATGGTAAAGGAGCTGGAATTGATTGAACAGTTTAGAGATTTGAGCCTAGTATGTGAAGTAACACCTCGGAGTGTTAAGTTGGGGATGCTGAAGATCACCAATGAGTTCATGGTTAGTATAAGGGAAGCCTGTAAGGTTGATGTGAAGTTGGTTGATTTGTTTGTGAGAGTTGGCGAGCCGATAACAAAGATTTTGAGTTGGATGCGCAAGGATTGTTGAGGTTCGAGGTCGGATATGTATACACGATGATGACGAGATCAAGAAGGCAATTCTGGAGGAGTGTCACAGAAGTCGGTTGAGTATCCATCCAGGAGCTACGAAGATGTATCAAGACTTGAAGAAATTATTCTGGTGGCAAGGAATGAAGAAGGATGTAGCTCGTTTCGTCTATGCTTGTTTGACTTGCCGTAAGTCAAAGGTGGAGCACCGTGGCGGGGGGTTGATGCAACCGTTGCATATTCTGAATGGAAGTGGGGCAGCATTTCCATGGACTTTGTAACCAGGTTGCCGAGGACGACAAGAGGGTTTGACACCATTTGGGTGATTGTTGATAGGCTGACAAAGTCATCACACTTTATTCCTATTAACATCACATACCCAAAGGCCTTAGGTTAGCGAGAAATTTATATCGATGTCATTGTGAAGCTTCATGGAATCCCTTTGAGTATTGTATCAGACAGAGATCCAAGGTTTACTTCGGAATTTTGGAAGAGTTTGCAAGAGGCATTGGGTTCCAAGTTGCGTTTGAGCTCGGCATACCATCCTCAGACTGATGGTCAATCCGAGAGGACTATCCAGTCCTTAGAAGACTTATTGAGAGCTTGTGTTCTTGAGCAAGGAGGTGCGTGGGATTCGTATCTACCAAAACAGTTCACAGCATTATACAAGCATGCAGGCATGCGCATCACCACGGCAAAAGGGTCTCAGCCCATCATATAAGGCACCTCGGCCAGTAACACAACAAGTCATATTACATAGTAATAGTTACACAAATATGATAGTTTTTGTTCCAAAGGACTATCTAACAAAATACACGACCAGAACAGACTCAACCAACATCAACTAGGCACAGCTATCACTCATGAGTACCTGCAAGTTGCCACGAGAGCAGGCAACAATAAGCAGCTAGGGTGAGTCTCTTAACACAAGTAATATAATGTGAAGAAAGCTTAAGGATAGAGATAGCACTAAAAAGAAACACCTCGGTTCAAAGAATTACAACCACTCACCGATATTCCACATAACACAACAATTATCAACCAGCTCAAACACAACAATTCATGTAATGTATGCATGTATGCAACCCATCCACAGGGCGTTATGCAATGAGGTACCTCCACCGTCGTTATTTAGCCCGTCGGCATCTCCGTCGTTATCTCCGTCGTTATTTGATATGGAGACCGAAGTCCTACCATATCCGAGGACCTACAACCGACCTCTCAGTCACCTCGGCAATCCATGGTGGACTACTTGTCACACTGAGGACCACAACGACACTTAGGGACCAAAATGTCACCTAAGGACCAAAATGGACTTAATCGCTCCCTTACGTATGCACATTGGTGCTAAAGTAGCACTCCCAGTAGCGTCCCACAATGTGTTAGACAACATTGGTGCCTAACCTCACCTCGGCACACTATATGTGTACCTCGGCTAACCACGCAACATTACCTCGGCACACTATGTGTGTACCTCGGCTAACCACACTCACACCCTCAATTCGGCAACGCGCTCACAGTTACGCACTTCCTTACACCAAAATCATCTAAGTCATGGAAAATCACTTCTCAGTATTCCCTGGTTTAGTTCACTTATTCTTAGGCACTTGGGCGTTTCACCTCGGTGACGCTACCTCGGCCTGAGGACCTCTACACCTCGGTAACCTAAGGCGAGACACCTAAACTTCGGTTTATGCGTCCCTACTTCTTGTTAATGGTGTTTAGACACGTACTCTCCCTCAAACTCACCAACAGACTTTCAGCCCTAAGACACTCTAGGCGTTGACAACCTCAACTTCGCTTTCCTCACTCTAAGTCGGAAGGGAATTCGGTTCTGTGGCGTAATAAAGCGCTTAACCCCATTTTACTTCTTTTACTCTGTTTCTCTACTTAGACTCAACATGCAACTCGTTTCTCACTCACCACACTCATGCATACTCGGATTACTCACTCCTTCGCTCCGATCCTCTCTTTAACTCTACATGCAAGCTCATTTTCTCCACACTACACCGATCACACTCTTGATACCTCACCATGCAATGCTCTCCTCGTACCACACAGAACAGAGAGAGTTACACTCCTCTCTTTCCAAACGATCCACCGTCGTATCTCACCAACAATCACAGCAAAGAGCAAAACACAGCAAAACATGTCATGTATAGCACATAAAACACACATGCAAAGTGATCAGAACATACTCACACCGAAACATGATCAAAACACAAGACATTACAGGTATTAAAAAGGACCCCTAACCTTAACAACTTGAGAAGATTGAGAACCCTTCACTCTCCAAGTAACTACAGCAACAAGCTCTCCTCTCCACTTGAACTCTCCACGCTCCGTTCTCTTCCTTCTCTCTAAGTTTCACTTCTCTCTCTTTCTAAATTTGGTAACTTAACTGATTTTGGAACATGAATGGGAATGTTCCCTACGGAGGTACCATTTAACATGTCCTTAAAGGACTTAAATGGGGCCTTGGCCTTATTAGGCCGTGGGCTTTCTACTACCCACACACCCTTTCCCTATTTAGACATTTTCCTAAAATAGCAACATATGCTTAACACTCACTTAATGACACATGCAGAGATTTCCTACTCAGCGCATCAGCTACAACATTGGCCTTCCCTGGGTGATAGTTCGCATCAAGTCATAGTCCTTCAATAACTCCAACCATCTCCTCTCCTCATATTCGGTTCCTTCCGATCAAACAAGTACCGCAAACTCTTGTGATCACTAAACACCTCGAACCTTGATCCATAAAGGTAATGCCTCCATATCTTCAATGCAAACACTACTAGAAAGCTAGCTCTAAATCATGAGTGGGGTAATTCTTCTCATGAGTCTTCATTGCCTTGAAGCATACGCCACTACTTTACCTTCTTGCATCAAAGACACAGCCCAAAACCTAACTTAGATGCATCACAATAAATCACAAAAGGATCCTCCGGATTAGGCAACGTCAAGATTGGCGGCGTTGTCAATCTCCTCTTCAACTCTTGAAAACTCTCTTCACATCGGCCATCCCATACGAAAGCCCTATCTTTACATGTCAATTGGGTTAATGGCAACGCCAATTTGGAGAAACCTCAATGAATCTTCGTAGTAGTCGGCTAGCCCCAAGCTCCTCACTCACTTGGCGCCGACTTGGGTGCCTCCCACTTCAACACGACTTCAATCTTTGAAGGGTCCACCGCAATCCCTTGCCGGAAATCACATGGCCTAGGAAACTCACTTCCTCAACCAAAACTCACACTTGGATAGCTTCGCATATAACTTCTTCTCCTTCGTAACCTCTAGCACTATCCTTAAGTGCTCGGCATGCTCTTCTCACGACTTGGAGTAGACCAAAATATCGTCTATGAACACTACCACAAACCGATCTAAGTACTCATGGAAGATCACGATTCATATACTCCATGAATACTCCCGAGCGTTAGTGACACCGAATGGCATTACTAAGTACTCGTGAGTGTCCATACCGGAGTTCTAAAAGCGCCTCTTTAGTGCGTCTTCGTCTTCACTTTGATTTGATGGTAGTCCGACCTCAAATCAATCTAATACTTGAGCACCCACTAATTGATCCATCAAATCGTCAATTCTTGGTAGTGGATACTTGTTCTTAATTGTAACCTTATTCAATCGTGCGTAGTCCACGCACAACCTCATGCTTCCATCTTTCTTCTTCACGAGCAACACAGTGCTCCCCACGGTGACACGCTTGGTCTCACGAATTTCCTTTCTAGCAATTCTTCCAATCTGCTTTCTTCACTCGGACACTCGGATGCGGACATCCTATAAGGTGCCATAGACAGGGTCTTGTTCCAGAATCAATTCTATAGTGAACTCAATCTCTCTCTCGGTGGCACGTCGGTATTTCTTCGGAAACACCTCGGCAAACTCTCTAACCATCGGCACATCTTCAATCTTGACTTGATTCTCATCACAATGACGCCCATAAAGCAAACAGAGTAACCCTTCTCCCAACAACTTGCGCGCTTGCCTAGCGGGGAAGTAGAGCCGATTCCTTCACCTCGGTAGCGGGAAAACCGGCCGATCTCTCAAATAAGAATGGATATGAACATGGTTGTCTACTAACCACCCATACCAAGGATGACGCCCATTCCTCTAGTGGTAAACAAATTAAATTAACGAGAGAAGTCCTGCCGAATACGATCGGTGGGCACTTCGAACATACCGAAGAGGTAGTCATCAACCCATGGCCGAGTGTCAATGACCATCTCCTTCCCAATGAAGACAACACTAAATTCGATCTATTAGCACACATGGCGTAAAATGAATGAATGAGTTGCACCAATATCTATAATCGCAACTAGAGGAACACCGTTGGTATAACACGTACCTTTGATTTCGTTTCACCACCTCGGACCCGGCTAGTAGCAAACACTTTCCCACACGCCTTTCTCTTGCTTTGGCTTAGGACACTTGGGACCCATATGCCCCATCTCTCCACAATTGAAACAGGACTATCTCTTTTCTCCCACACTCACAGAGATAGGTGGCCCTCCTTGCCACATCTATAACACCTCTTCACCATAGCCTTGCTCTCCTTCGCCTTGTGCCCGTGCAATCCACACTTGTAACAAGTCGTAATAGCGGGAGCGTCTCCCTACTAGGCTTTCCTCTCCCCGCAGAGTTCCCTTTTCCTCTACCACGGAATGGTCATAAGGCTTCCAACGGTTCTACGAGGTTGGAAGGTCTTCTTATCCTTCCTGCACTTTCGGCTAGTAGCCATACTATCTTCTTCATAAATTCTGCAGCGATCCACCAACTCGTAATACACCCTTATCCTTTGATACCCAATGGCCCGCTTGATCTCGGGCTTCAAACCGTTCTCAAACTTGATACACTTGGAGAACTCAAAGCAGTAGCTCCAGTGTAATGGGGATAGAACTTCGCCACTTTCGGAAAACTTGGCAAAGATACTCCGACACGGTCATGTTACCTTGTTTGAGCTCCAAGAATTCCATCTCCTTCTCTTCCTTTCACGTCTTCGAGGTAGTACTTCCTCATAAACTCCTCTTGAAAATATCCCATGTGATCCCTTCCTCGGCAGCCTTCCAACCTTTGAAGAGATTCAAGCCACCGATCGTCGGCTTCCTCAATGAGCATGTGAGTCCCAAACCTCACCTTTTGCTCATCTGCAATCCATCACTCTGAAAATTCTCTCTATCTCTTTCAACCATACTAGAGCCCCATCAGATCATACGTCCCCTCAAGGTAGGAGGATTCTCCCTCCGGAAAGTAGCAAGCCTCACGAGCTCCAAAGATCCTCGGCATTCTGCCGAGGTCGATTCCCAAAAGCATTTGCCATCGCCTCCAACGCAGCGGCCTATAGCAAAGATCATTTCTTCCAAATTCTTCCACCATTCTACTTCACTCGGTCACACAAATCAATAATCGATTTAGAACGAGCCTAAGACTCGAGGCTTAAGACACTTAGAGTCAACTACGTGGTCGGACAAGACCGAACTTATGCTCGATACCAACAATGTAACACCCCACTTATCTTAATCAATTCGGTCTACTAAAATTAAAATCGAGTTTCAAAATTCCACTCAAAGGAGTGCTACATTTGGTGATAAAAGGAAAGCAGAAAAACCAAATAAGTTCAAAATAGTTCACAACATTATACAAGCATGCGAGGGCATGCGCATCACCACTAACAAAAGGGGTCTCGACCCATCATATAAGGCACCTCGGCGTTAACACAACAAGTCATATTACATAGTAATAGTTACACAAATATGATAGTTTTTGTTCCAAAGGACTATCTAACAAAATATACACAAGATCAGTATAAAGAGTACAAAATAATCTACTCGGCCCCAACCGGTGTTACACGCACTGCGGAGCGCACTCAACCAACATCAACTAGGCACAGCTATCACTCATGAGTACCTGCAAGTTGCCACGAGAGCAGGCAACAATAAGCAGCTAGGGTGAGTCTCTTAACACAAGTAATATAATGTGAAGAAAGCTTAAGGATAGAGATAGCACTAAAAAGAAACACCTCGGTTCAAAGAATTACAATCACTCACCGATAGTCCACATAACACAACAATTATCAACCACTCAAACACAACAATTATGTAATGTATGCATGTATGCAACCCATCCACAGGCGTTATGCAATGAGGTACCTCCACTGTCGTTATTTAGCTTTGTCGGCATCTCCGTCGTTAACTCCGTCGTTATTTGATATGGAGACCGAAGTCCTACCATATCCGAGGCCGAGACCTCCTCCGTCGTAATATGCACATGAACATGTGACTTCATGACAAATACAATCACACACAAATCAATCATAACGTATGTGAGTGTTTACACCGTCTTTCACCGTCGTTACTCAAGTGCGTTCTACTCCGTCGTTATTCGCCGCTCACCGACGCCTACACCACCTAGACATCATCACGGTGCTAAGGTCGACCCTAAAAACACCGGTAGAATCACCGTAGGACCTACAACCGACCTCTCAGTCACCTCGGCAATCCATGGTGGACTACTTGTCACACCGAGGACCACAACGACACTTAGGGACCAAAATGTCACCTAAGGACCAAAATGGACTTAATCGCTCCCTTACGTATGCACATTGGTGCTAAAGTAGCACTCCCAGTAGCGTCCCACAATGTGTTAGACAACATTGGCGCCTAACCTCACCTCGGCACACTATATGTGTACCTCGGCTAACCACGCAACATTACCTCGGCACACTATATGTGTACCTCGGCTAACCACACTCACACCTCAATTCGCAACGCGCTCACGATTCGCACTTCCTTACACCAAAATCATCTAAGTCATGGAAAATCACTTCTCGGTATTCCTGGTTTAGTTCACTTATTCTTAGGCACTTGGGCGTTTCACCTCGGTGACGCTACCTCGGCCTGAGGACCTCTACACCTCTGTAACCTAAGGCGAGACACCTACACTTCGGTTTATGCGTCCCTACTTCTTGTTAATGGTGTTTAGACACGTACTCTCCTCAAACTCACCAACGGACTTTCAACCCTAAGACACTCTAGGCGTTGACAACCTCAACTCGTTTTCCCCTCACTCTAAGTGAAGGGAATTCGGTTTCTGTGGCGTAATAAAGCGCTTAACCCCATTTTACTTCTTTTACTCTGTTTCTCTACTTAGACTCAACATGCAACTCGTTTCTCGACTCACCACACTCATGCATACTCGGATTACTCAACTCCTTCGCTCCGATCCTCTCTTTAACTCTACATGCAAGCTCATTTTCTCGCACACTACACCGATCACACTCTTGATACCTCACCATGCAATGCTCTCCTCGTACCACGTGCAATGCAGAGAGAGTTACACTCCTCTCTTTCCAAGCGATCCACCGTCGTATCTCACCAACAATCACAAAGAAAGAGCAAAACACAAAGAAACATGTCATGTATAGCACATAAAACACACATGCAAAGTGATCGAGAACATACTCACACCAAAACACGATCAAACACAAGACATTACAGTATTGAAAGGACCCCTAACCTTAACAACTTGAGAAGATTGAGAACCCTTCACTCTCTAAGTAACTACAGCAACAAGCTCTCCTCTCCACTTGAACTCTCCACGCTCCGTTCTCTTCCTTCTCTCTAAGTTTCACTTCTCTCTCTTTCTAAATTTGGTAACTTAACTTATTTTGGAACATGAATGGGAATGTTCCCTACGGAGGTACCATTTAACATGTCCTTAAAGGACTTAAATGGGGCCTTGGCCTTATTAGGCCGTGGGCTTTCTACTACCCACACACCCTTTCCCTATTTAGACATTTTCCTAAAATAGCAACATATGCTTAACACTCACTTAATGAATTACTTGACTTAAACATTAAAATGTTGTAAACCCTTAATAACTCAACTAAGTTAATTAATTGAATTATTTTGGGGTGTTACACATACCATGCTCTCACCCGCTACAGTCAGATCCATAAAAAGAAGATGTGTCTTTCCACTCATATTCTCTATGCCTGGCTCATTACCCATGTGATCCATGACCGAACTGATGTTAGGGAGCTAATTTCTTATGCTCTAGGCTGTGAGGTGAAGGTCAGAACTGCTCTGGAGTGGGTTGAGTTTCTGAAAAAACCTCAATGATCTCCAAATCCGATGGTATACAGCTGCTTGTTGGGATGACAGACCTGCGGTGGTATTCAGCTGTGGAAGCTTTCAAAACGTGTCTCTCATGGGGACTCAAGGGTGTATCAATTACAATCCTTCATTGACCCTAAGGCAACTCGGTTACCCGATGAGGAACTCACCCTCCGAAAGCATGTTGTCTCGTGTTTACCTCTATAAGGGGATGCCTAAATGCGGTGATTTGCTTCGAAGAGTTCAGCAATCATAGGAATCCGTAGTGCGAAAAGGAAATGAAGAGCTGTCAAAAAGAACCAGTGACACTACCTTCAATCAATGGCTCAAGGAGAGGCTTCAAGGTACAAAATCACTGAGTCAAAGGACATTTCCCCTTGAGGAGGAGATACCAGAGCCTTATGTCCCTACCTATGAGGAGCTGAACGAAGTCAAATCCGCTTTAGCAAAGGTAGAAGAGGAAAAGAAAGCATTGCAGGCTAAGTTAGAGGAGATAGCTTTAGAGAAGGAAAAGCTAGAGGAAGAAAACAATGTCAAAATGATCGCTGTGGAAGAAAGTGTTAAGCGATTCAAGAAAGAAGAGCAAGGCAAGATAGAAGCCCAAAGATATCTGAAGGGGGCCAGAGAGGAGCTCCAAAGGTATAAACAGAAGACAAGGAAGGCACTTGAAGAAGCTCAGGAGTGGAAGACACTGGCCATTGAATCAGGGCAAGAATCACATCTGGTGGCAGAGTTGAGGGTTCAACTGAGAGACCTCGAGCAAGAGAGAGGTGCCATTGATGAAACTCTCAAGGAATACCAGCAAGCCTTGAGGTTTGAAAGAGAAGTATTTGGTGAATTGAAGAGGGACCTTCGCTGTCTAGAAGATGCCTACAGGCAGGTCCGAGCTGAGAGCCAATATTGGGAGAAGCGCTTCCTAGATTTGATTGGGAAGATTGAAGATCAAGAGATCATTAAGGAGCTTAGGGATGAAATCCAGTTGTGGAAGAGCAAGTTCTCAAAGCTATCAGAGCTGGCCAGTCAGGCTATGTTGGGGGTTCCCAAGAATTTGAGGATAGTTGAGGCTGGGATGCATTTCTTCAACACCCCACCCGAGGTGTACCAGTTTGTGAAGTACTGCACAGCATTGGTCGCAGAGTTCAAGGAACAGTCTCAAGGGGCAAGTGTCAGCAAGAAGAGGAAGACGGTTGGGGAGCTTGAAGCTATTTGTATTTGAGTTGTTTACTTGTACTCCTCAGCTTAAGCGTTTATTTTGAGTTTTGTATTCAAGAATATTGTACCTTTTTTTTTATGAGCAGTGTACTGTCTTTTCTCTTTAATGAAAATTGGTGAAGCTTTGAATTCTTGATGAATGAAGTATGCTATTTCGATTCCTTGATTATTTCAATTCCTAAATAAAAAGTTTATGCACTTATGACAAGATAGGGTATCCCGTGGTTCCCGGCATCAAGCAAACACTGTGCATGCATTCATACATCCATTCATGCATTCATCTTGATTCTTATGCAATAAATGTTTAAATAAACAGAAAAGGCACGCTGGTTCTCCGTCACCGATACTTCACCCGATTACAAGCCAAGCTGATGGCTAATCTGCCAGAGCATCCGGAGATTGAAACCGAAAGTAATCCAGAACAGGAAGATGTGGGCATGCAAATTCTGAACCCTGAGCAGCTAGCTCAGGAAAACGTGCTTTGAAAGATAAGATGGGTGCTATGGAAGCCCAGGTGCATGAGATGATGGTCATGCCGCAAGGTTTAAAGAGTGGGACAACCGCTTGAAAGCTGGCCGCCGCCGTAGTGGGTCCGGATGGTGTCACTTCTTTCGCTCCTCCTCCAAAGATCGATGAATGCTACAAACCACGAGATATCCTTGGGGTATGCTGCGCCGGTACATGCCGCGATCATTGTTAGACTGCTCTTGTTGGTGTGGTTGCACCTAATCAAGTCACCGCCACCGTGCGGGAGCCGCCAGAGGACCACGAATCTGACTCCTAGCCCTCATCACGTGCTCGGTCCCACTCCGGGGTTTGCAGACACCTCAAAATGTTCTTCACCAGAGGAGGATATTATTACAATATGGGAGCCACCCCCAAGGACACATGTTTGAGGATCTCACCAAATGATCCGATTCGCGCACTTGAGGAAAGAGTAAGGGCTATGGAGGGTGCCGGTGTTAGAGCGAAGGAAGCCCGTGGTCGTGTTTAGTCCCGTGATTTGGTCTTACCACCAAAGTTCAAAGCTCACGAGGTAGACAAGTGCTGAGAGGATCGGCTGTCCAGAGAGCCATGTTACAATGTTCGTCCAAAAATGGGTCCTTATGCCAATGATGACAAGTCTGTGATTTTCATCGCTTCCAAAACAGTTTGGCCGGAGCTCCTCTAGATTGGTATATGAAATTGCAATCTTCTGAAATCCGTTGTTGGAAGGATTTGTCTGAAGCTTTCATGAGACAGTATAAGTACAACATGGACATGGCCCCGGATAGGTCGCAGTTCTGCGAGACATGAGTAAGAGGCGAAAAGGAGACTTTCAAGGAGTATGCTCAGAAATGGCGAAGCACAACTGCTCAGGTTCAACCTCCTCTGACTGAGAAGGAAATGGTGTACATGTTCTTGGAAACCCTGCCAGCAATCTACTATGACAGGCTGATTACGAGTGTTTCGACCAGTTTCTCCGATATGATAGTCTTTGGGGAAAGACTTGAACATGGCCTTCGAAGTGGGAAGATCTCGAATCACCTCGATGTCACGCAGGAAATTCAGCGGTTCAAACACTCGGAAAAAGTACCAGCCCCATTTCCTAAGAAGAAAGAAGGAGAAACTAATGTCATCTCGGGGGAAATTCATCTTTTGGTACACCTCCACCACAAATGTTCCATTCTCTCGCTCCCGTGCCACCTCGGCAAGGCATTGACACCCCCAAGGCTCGGGGTTATCGGTTCAAGAAGCGGACGGTTTTGACCCAATTCCGATGACATACACCGAAATTGTTTAATCACTTGACCTCCAATAATTTGATCAACACTCGGCCAATGAAAGTCGTTCACCACCATTTCCCGGAGGGTACAATGTTAATGCTACTGCGCAGCTTCCATGAAAACGGGCTGGTCATGCTTTGTGGAAGAATGTAAAGCCTTTAAACATGTGGTGCAAGACTTGATAGATCTTTGGTTGGATCTCGTTTAAGCGAGCGGCCGAATACAACCATTAATCCATTGCCGGTCATCGGGGCGGTACGCCAACGCTATAGAAAGTTTCGTCGGGAATTGGTAAGAAAGGTGCAGAAGATCAAAACTCCATTGAGTGTTATCAACGCTGAGTTATGTCGGGCTGAGGTTATTAAAGAGGGGTGTTGCCACGAAGAAGGGTGTGCTGACTCTTTATGCGTGGGAGATTGTGAAAGCTTCAAGATGATCCTGCAGGACCTGATGGACCGATATGTGGTCCGTAGAAACCCATGGTATGTGATCGTACCTCGACCAATGAAGAGTTGAAGTGTTGACTGATTCGTCTATGGGCCGGTCGTTGAATGGGTGAAAGTACCGGTCCTGGCTTCACGCGTTGAACACCTCGGGTGGTACCTGCAAAGACACTCCGACGATCTAGTGAGAGGTCGCTCGGGCAGATAGCACAAGGTTAGAGAACGTGCACGATACCATATGCGAATGGCGATATATATCGCGAGGTCCGACCGCTTTGCGAAGATTTCGTGGCGAGAATGCGCTCCAAGCGGCGTGTTTGGGCCGATCGAGATGGGCTGGGCCGCAGGTCCAATTGCTGTTGGCAGTCCTCGTAATTGCTAATACACCCAGGAACAGTTGCCCCCCAAGCCTAGGTCGCTTAAGAGCGGGCTGAGGCTTGAATCGATGCCCCCAGGAGCGGTTATCTTGACGAAACGGACGCGCCGTTCGCTTTCTCAGGGCGGTGTCGGCCCGCTTGTCAACCATCGGCCGTGCTGTCGTGACGGTTGGTCTTTACTGACATTTAAGACGTGACGTTTGGTGTTTCCGAGGCTGTCTGGAGACAACCATTGGTGAGAAGACGAAGCGTTGTGACCCTTCGTATCCCGGTCCCCTTCGCGCCAGAAATCTGCACTATAAATAGCCCTTCTGCTGAGTTCATTTCTCACACTTCCAAGAATTGCTCGCGCAACGACCGACTCATCCGCCGTACTTACCTCCGGGTCAAGCTGTTTCTGCCTACTAGCGACCGATCCACCACATCTGCTTAAGGTATGAATCGATCTCTCCCTTTACTTTTTTAAGCTTGAGTTTTTCTTGAAAGTACTTCGTGCTTTTCCACGCCTCGTGATAGGGGGTGTCAGGTCGAGGGATGGCCAGCTCGCCCCCTCTCATGAGTGCTTTACTCGATCGACCTGACTCGATCCCTTTATCACGCAGTGTTTGTGTATGCCACTTGACGGTTAATCGCCTCGTATTCGGAAAAACCGTCCCGATCTTTTCGCCACATACATGTCGAGGCCGGGCGAGCCCAAGTCGTCTTCGGACGACAAAAGTTCTAACTCTTCAAGCAGTTCCTCGAGCAGCACGGGCTCGAGTTCTCGTTCTTCCGGTCGGGGATCGGCCAGCTCCAAGAGTACCGGCCTGTGTCCGTCCCATTCTCGCCGAGCGGCCGAGCAACTCTCCACCGCCCGAGGACGTTGTATCCCGAGGGAGGAGAGAAGAAGAAGACGCCCGATGTGATTATCATTGATGATGACGAGGCGCGAGAGTGCCGCCCCGCCGTGGGCGAGGAGATGGTGGAGGCCGAAGGCGGCCGAGCCGAAGAAGTCCAAGGAGAAGAGGTGATTCAGCCCGAGGTCGATATTTCTGGTCTGAATGCCAACGTTGGAGGGTCGAACGAAGGGTCGGCCGAAGTCCAAGCTGACGTAGCTCGAGATGTGTCTGACATGTCTTGGGTGTCGGAGACTCTTCGCTCCAACAGGAGCATTATTACGGTTGGCCACGATGCTTTGCCCGATCTACGGAGCCGCCTTGAAGACTCACCGGGCTGGAGGATAAGAGGCATGAAGGAGGGTGAAGATATCGCGACTTATTCTTCCAACTTCAAGTTCACGATGTATCGGCTCGTGTTCGAGAAGATGAAGATTACCCTCCTTTCACCGAATTCCAACGCGACGCCTTGCGCCATATTGGGGTCGCCTTCTCGCCTTCATCCAAACGCTGTGGCGTTCTTAAAGACTTTTGAGGTCTTTTGACTGCCGGGTCGGGTCGTGCCGGTGTCGATGATGCTTTTCTTTGCTATCTTTGAGCTGAGCTGGCTCAGAGAGAAGGCCAACAAGGAGAAGAGGGAGCAAGTCTCTTTCAAGATGCAGAAGACTCACCACCGATTTTTCAAAGCGTTCCAGGAGTCGTTGGGAGCGGCCTGGAAAAGTCAATATTTTTGGATCGTTCCCACCGAGGAGGCTGGCAAGGCCGTTTGTGAGGTTCAACCGGACGGGATCTTTGGGTCCCCTTACTTCCCAATTATGTGGAATGAGGCTCATTTCGCGCAGCGGCCGGCGATTACATCTACACAAAGAAAGACTTGGCGAGGCCGACCGGAGACTTTGGAGATGATAAAGTCGTTGGCGAGTATGATGCGTCCAGATCCTAAGGGCGACATACCTTGCTGACCGACCACTTTGTCTTGTCTGAAGGCCAAGACACGGAGGCCGAGATTGGTTCGCCTTTGAACTTTTTGTCCTTATATTGTTATTGATTTTTTCCTTTTAACTCATAACTTCGGTATTTTGCGTAAAGAATGGCCGCAAAAAGCGGGACTGCTTCGCTTAGTCCCGGCGTGAAGGAGGCTAAGAGATTTGACGTTTCCGGTCGGGGATATCCTCGAATCTTCCTCAAAAGTCCCCAAACTCCTAAGAGCCAAGGAAGAAGCGGTCGGCGGGCAGCCTCGGTCGCCTCCTCCTAGTGCCGATCGCTCACCCAAGCGGGCCAAGCGTGATGGTCGGTCCCGCCCGCAACGGAGGATATTCCCATCATCTCGCTCGAAAGTTTGGGTGCGGCCGATCTGGAACAGTACAAAAGGAAACCCATGGCGCTCTGCGCTTCTCTCTGCATGGGGGTCGAGAAATTCATGGCGGAGCTGGTGGCCGAATCGACGGTAATTTTATTTTCTTAGTCTTGTACTCTTCATCTTACCTTTGTTCGACCGACTAACCATCCTTCGACTGAATTTTTGCGAGGAAAGGACAAGGCTTTAGTTGAGCGCAGAGAAATATGACAAGCTCGCCTGTCGAAGAAGGAGGCCCTCAAACGGGGGGAGGGCGACCAGGCCAAGCCGGCAAGAGAGAACAAGGAGCTTGCTGCTCAGGTCACCACTCTGAAAACCGACCTCGAGGCTATGGGGAGGCGAGAGGCCAGTTGGGCGGCGAGAGAAGGCCGAGCCGAGGAAAAGATCCGAAAGGTGGCCCAGCCGGCGGTCGAGGTCGCTATTGAGCAATTTTACAATGCTCTTGGCGGTAGCGGGCATTGAACCTGCACTTGAGGATCAATTTTGACGACAACATGATAAAGCCTTCGCACTATGTTGAAAACAACAAGATCATGTTGCCTGCAGAAGTTGACGATCAAGGCAATGTCGTTCGCCCGACCACCATTCTCTTCTGAAGCCCGCCTGCGAGCGGTGTAATTTTATAATCATTTAACTTGCCTTCGGCACAACAATTTTTCGCCGCCGTGCGGTTCTTCGGTCGTGGCGCTTCGGCCGGGCGTCCCATATTTGTAATGACAATTTTTACTTGCCTTTAATTACGCCCGTTCAAATTTATATTGCTATGTCTGCGTACTTCTTGCATTTATTCGCCTTATTCATTTTGAACTTGTGGGCCGCTCGGCGGCCGTTTCGTGTTACTTCGATAGCGCTCGCTTATGGTGGCTTTTCTTTGCGCGCCTTGTATGTTTATTTTTCTCTAAGTCTTTGAGTTTTAAGACCGTTCGGTCGTCGTTCGCGCTTATTTCGAAAGCATCCATTCTTTGATAAGTTAATATCCCAACGGGGCCTTGGATCGCTCGGCGACCTTCAATCAGGCCCTTTCGATGGCATTTAAGGTAGATCGTTTCGACGGCCTACCGCGATGGGTTATCACTTAACCCTTGGGCCATTTTCGATGGCACTCGATGTAGATCGTTTCGACGACCTAGCGTTGTTGGGCCATTTTCGATGGCGCTCGGTTGGGACCGTTTCGACGGTCGCTCGATTTAGATCGTTTCGACGATCTAAGGTTTGCGGGTTTTAACCCTTGGGCCATTTCGATGGCACTCGAGGTAGATCGTTTCGACGATCTAGTCAACTCTGATGAGTCTTCAATCGCTCCTTTGCCACGGGCAATCTTGAGCGACCGGTCATACATTCTTGCGAGAAAGTAAAGAACACATCATATTTCTAAAGGTCGCCTCCGTAAAAACCCGATGGGAAAAAGAGCGCTGCACGCTTTTCATTAATTGGTCGGTCGTCATTACATTCAAATCATTTGTTACATTCAAACGTAATATTTCCTAAGTTTTTCTGCATTCCACGTTCTGGGGATAGTCGCCCCATCCATGGTTTCTAGCTCGTAAGCCCCTTTTCCAGTCTTGTTGATGACCCTATATGGACCTTCCCAATTTGGTGCGAGCTTCCTCTGGCGTGCATTCTTATTTCCCGCGTCGGCCCGCCTTAGAACGAGTGGCGGCCGAGAATTCTCTCTTTTGAACTCGGCGTTGTACTGGCTGCGACCTTCTTTTGATCAATCGCTCTCTTAGCGAAGCTTGGGCGCAGCTTCTTCAATTAGGTCCAATTCTTCTCGGATAGCTCGATGCCGTTGTCTACCACCGTAGGGGGTTTGAAGTCCTCCAATTCACTCGCCCATTTCTATGGGTATCACGAAAGACGCCTGTACACCAATCAAGGGCGACTCTGGCCGATGAATGAGGGTCGTCCCGTAGGCCCACGCAACGCATCGCAGCTCTTCGACCAGCCTCCTTTGCTTCATCCGGTCTTACGCTTCAAACCACGCAGAAATTACCTGCTGGCCGCCTAGCTTGGCCGTTAGTCCGAGGGTAGCGACCGAGGTGAAACTTTGTTTCACCTCTAAGTCGGCCAACATTTCTCTGAATCTCTTATCAACCGAATGGTACCGTTGTCGCTTATTAATTCAGGGATCCCAAAACGGGCTAGCACACACCGTCCGAAGAACTTGGCCGACTTTGGCCGATATGATTGTTGCAAAGAGGCTCGCCTCGATCCACTTAGTAAAGTAATCTACCGCGCGATCAAGAACTTGAACCGCCTCGGAGCGGGTGGAAACGGGCCTAGAAGATCCATGCCCCACCAGTGAACGGCCAAGGTGAGACAAGACTTTGTAATTTCGAGGAAGGTGCAATGTGGACATCGCATGTACTTGGCATTTCTTGCATTTTTGAACGAGCTTCTTGGCGTCCTCATCCATGGTCGGCCAAGAATAATAGCGAGCCACGAGGGCTTTCTTTGCTATGGAACGTGCCCCTTGGTGGCTCCCACAAACACCTTCGTGAATATCTCGTAGCACATGGTCGGCTTCGACCGACGTAAGGCACCTCAATAATGGGGACGAGAACCCCCTTCTATATAACTTTCCTTCTATCACAGAGTATTTGGTCGCCCTGAGCCTGACCAATTTCGCCTGCTTCTGGTCGCTCGGTTCTTCACCTTCAACGATGTACCTTAGGATGGGGGCGATCCAATCTGAATCAGAATCGACACAAAGAACGGCCAGTGACTGGGTTGGCTTGGTCGATACACTCGGCCGATTCAACGTCTCCTGAATCAAACTCCTGTGATTTCCCGGGGTCTTGGTACTTGCAAGCTTTGATAATATATCCGCTCGAACATTTTCGGTCCGAGGCACATGTACCACTTCAGCTCGGTCGAACTGCTTGAGAGTTCTCTCACTCTTGCTAGATAACTTTTCAAAGACGCGTCGCCTTTAGCATCATATAATTCTTTGATCTGCGAGACTACGAGTAGGAATCGATCCGAGTTCAACCCGGTCGACATTGAAATCTCTGGCGGGCTGAAGGCCAGCTATGCATGCCTCGTACTCGGCCTGGTTGTTTGAAGTGTGGAATGCAAAGGTTAAAGAGACTTCAACGGCAAGGCCTTCTGAATTTTCCAATATTAGGCCTGCTCCACTCCCTTTGCTATTGGACGACCCATCTACATGCAAGATCCAGGTCGTCTCAGCTCGCTCTTCTGAGATAGGAGTCATTTCAGCTATGAAGTCGGCCAACACTTGCGCTTTTGCGGCCGATCTGGATTCAAATTTGATTCCAAACTCACTGAGCTCCACGGCCCACTTTATCATCCGTCCCCGCCAGTCCGGCCGATGCACGACTTGCTCGATAGGTGGGTCGGTCCTTACCACGACCTGATGGGCCACAAAGTAGGGTCTCAACCTTCTGGCAGCTATTAGGAGTGCAAGGGCAAATTTCTCAATCTTCTGGTATCTCAGCTCGGGCCCTTGAGTACTTTACTTATGAAATAGATGGATTCGCTTTGATCGTTTTCTCGACTAACACCGCACTTAGCACCTCTTCGTATGGCCAAGTATAAATACAAAGTTTCGCCATAGCCGCTTAGTCATAATCGGCGGGTTGATCAATGCTTGCTTGACTCATCCAACGCCACGGCATTGGTCTGTCCATTCAAAATCCACCTCTTTCTTCAATGATCCCTAAAAGAGTGGGAGCGACTTGCGAGCCGCTTTGGGGATGAACACGACAGGCAGCTACCATGCCGCTCACCGTGCAGATTTCCTTTTAGTTGTGGGCGGCCTCATATCGCGCGATCGCCGCACTTCTCGTGGTTTGCTTCATCCTCTTTCAATCGGTGGAAGCCCAAAAATCACCTACCTCACCCCAAAGGTACACTTCTCGAGATTCATCTAAGTGAGTTCTTCCTAGCTTCTTCAAATATTTCTCTCGAGATCGCTCACATGATCCAGGTTGTAACACCCTTTCTAATATCTACCTTATTAGTAATTAAAAATTAGAGTTTCAAAATTTTTCGCACATAAGGAAGAAAGTGTCACATTTACTTCATAAATAACAACAACGAGCTCATGCTCATATATACATATATTTACAATACATAGCACGTAAATCAGGAGGCGATACAAGCGATCACTGTCTCAATACAAACGATCATAAACATAACTCACAAATGAATACATCAAAATATTAGCAACAACTCTTTTACAACACCAAAGAAAGAGTAATACAACAAAAAGACAAATGAAAATATACAACATAATACTACGCCCCCGGGTGCTACGTGACGTGAGCATGACTCAAAACAACCCATCGATGAGGTTGAACAATCTCAATCTTCATTACTGCAGCTGTTGCCACAATAGAGCAACATTCCAAGCGATCTAGGGTGAGTCTCTTTACACAAATAATAGCCAATAAGATGAATATTATATTCGAGCAAACACCCTACCAACATCAACTTACCTGAACCTCGGCATATATTTTATTTCACAGATTCAACCATATCGGGTATCACACGGATAAAACACATCAACAACTCATCACATATCACACCAATGAACAACACCAAATTCATGAGTGAAATGCATGAATGCAACCCCTTCACACCTGTGGCACATGCATGTGGTACCAATAATCATCATATTCCATTGCCATATAGGCAACAACGCCCCTTACCATTGCCATAAAGACAACAACGCCACTTTTGATGCATATGAATCATGAGACTCGATAAACAATGCATCAATCATCATCATCACCTCATACCGGAATTATCATCATCATTAATTCCAACGTCATAATTTATATCACACGGATACATCATACATGAATCTCAAACACCATAGATTCATCATCAATTTAATCACCATCAAATTCAACATCATAAGAATCAACATCATCATTATTGCCATCACCAAAAATAGCCTTGTGGGCCAACAATAATTTTTACACATCACAGTCAATGGATTAAATCACACCAAGGACTAAATTCCCACACCGGGACCAAAAACACGCCCTAGGGACCAAACTGTCACATAGGGACTAAAAACGAAATCATACCGGACAAAACTGTCACACCGGGACAAAAACAGTACACCAGAACCAAAACAGCACATTTCAGGACCAACAGAACAATTAGGGACCAAAACAGCGTCTTGGGTTTCAGGGGCACACCTAGGCGCCAAATGCCTAGCAAAATGGCGCCCTTGCCATGCAAACACAAAGCAACCAGCGCCAATCGGGCACCTGTGGGCGGCAAAATGGCGCCCGCACCACACACACACCCAACGCACACACAGCGCCAAAGCGCAGTAATCGCGCCGCTGCGGACACGCACAACACACCGGCGCACACACAGCGCCAAAAACACGCAACATCTGGCGCTCGTTGCGCGCCACACGCACTGCGCACACACTAGCACGCAGCGCCTCACCAGCGCCAGGGCGCCATTTTGCGCGCTGTGCTGGCGCCAATGGGCGCTGGCACTCTGACTTGGCGCCCCTAACACACCAACCACCAAAACCCAATTTTCACAATAACTTTTCCAAACCAATTTCAACACTCAAATCCACACTAAACCACTTCAAATAACTTATTAACACCTCAAATAATAAAATTTCATTTTTCAATCACCATTTCCATCAAAACCCTAAGCACACATAAACCTCAAAAATTTGATTTTTGAGCACCACCTTCAAACAACTCACCAAATCAATTCAAGCAACTCAATACTCAATCAAAGGCATCAAAACAACATTTAATCCATCAAGACACAATCCAATATCACATAATCTATCTAATCTCAATTCTAAAACCCTACCCTTCATATAATAAAAATCCTATAAACTATCATAGGTATAAAAAGAGTCCCCTAACCTTAGGAATTGTAGATCAACTAACTCTTCACTCTTCAAAACTCCAACAAGCCAAAACTTCACTTCTTTGAGCTTGAAACCCCTTCTATGGTAGATTCCAAAATAGTGGGATTCATAGGTTAATACTTATACCAAAAGAAAGAGAATGAAAAACTAGTGAGATTGGCATCAAAATCACTTACCAAACTTGCTAGATGATCAAAACCCAAAATCTCCAAGCTCAAGAACACCCACGGTTTTCCTCCTCTTCTTCTTCGTTCCTTTTTCTTCTTCTCCTTTCTCTTTTGTCTTTTCCTTCCTCCCTTTGTTGACTTTTCTCACTTACTTGTATGACTTTACTTCCTCTTTCTTATCCTTCCTTCTTCTTATCCTTCCTTCTTCATAAAAATATCACGAAGGAAGTCCAATTCTAACTAGTTGGATATGGGCCCAAACCATCAACAATGGGCCTCTAATAGCACTCCCCCTCCCTTACTCATACACCTCCTGAAAATAAATCAACTCTAATTAATTCTTTGATTTAGTAACAATGTTGTAATCCACAAATAACTTAATTAAATAAGTAATTAAATTACTTAGGGTGTTACAACTCTCCCCCACTTAGAATATTTCGTCCTCGAAATTACCTCGAGTCAAACAACTCCTGTATGCCTCCCGCATCTTGCTCTCTAACTCCTGTGTCATGCTTTCACCAACCGCTCCTAACCAAACCACTTTCACCAAGTTGATCTCCTTACCCCGTAAAACCTTCACCTCACGATCTTCAATTCTAATTGGCATTGTCTCCACGGTGAGATTCTCCCTCACCTCCACATCGTCCATTTGAATCACATGAGATGGATCCTAACATACTTCCGTAATGAGACACATGAAACACATCATGCAAATTTGAAAGATTAGGTGGCAAAGCCACCCGATAAGCCACCTTCCCAACTCTCTCCAAAATGCGAGTGCGGTCCAATAAAACGAGGAGTCAACTTCTTTGATTTCAAAGCACGACCAACACCCGTCACCGGAGTGACTCTCAAAAACACATGATCACCCGCCTGGAATTCCAAATCTTTCCTCCTCTTATCATGATAACTCTTTTGTCTACTTTGCGAAGCTTTCATTTTCTCACGAATCAACTTCACCTTCTCAGTGGTCTCCCTAACAATATCTGGTCCAAGTACCACACTATCCCCAGTCTCATACCAACATAACGGTGTCCTACACCTCCGACCATATAATGCCTCAAAAGGTGCCATACCAATGCTCGAGTGAAAACTGTTATTATAAGTGAATTCTATCAATGGAAGATAAGTATCCCATGCACCACCATGCTCAAGTACACAAGCTCTCAACAAATCTTCTAATGACTGAATAGTCCTCTCTGCATCGACCATCACTCATGGATGATACGCCGAGCTCATTTTCAACTTAGACCCCAATGCCTCATGTAAGCTCCTCCAAAACTCTAAGTAAATCTAGGATCTCTGTCATGCGAAACAATCTTGGATGGAACCCATTGTAGCTTCACAATCACCGAACATAAATCTCCGCCAATCTAGGCATCGGATATGTGATGTTGATAGGAATAAAGTGAGACGACTTTGTTAACCTATCAACAATCACCCAAATAGTATCAAACTTCCTCACGGTAGCGTGGCAAACCCGTCACAAAATCCATAGAAATGCCTTTGTCCACTTCCACTGGAATATCCAATGGTTGCATTAACCTGCGCAGCCTCGATGCTCCACCTTTGACTTCCGGCAAGTCAAACAAGAATAAACAAACTTAGCCACATCTTTCTTCATCCCCGCCACCAAAACAACTTTTTCAAATCTTGATACATCTTTGTAGCTCCCTGGATGAATACTCGATCATTTCTATGACATTCTTCAAGAATAGCCTTCTTTATCTCATCATCCTCGGGAATGCAAATACGACCACGATACCTCAACACACCTTGAGCATCCAATTCCACATCTTTATTTTCACTTGGTCAATCCCAACCGCCAAATCTACCAACTTAACATCTAGCTTCGGGCTTCCCGAATGCTACTCACAAATTCATTAGTAATTTTCAACATCCCCACTTAACACTCGAGGTGTCACCTCACAAACTAGACTCATATCTCAAACTGCTTCGATCAATTCCAGCTTCTCTCACCATCATAGCGCATACACATGTAAAGACTTTCGACTCAAGGCATCGGCTACCACATTAGCCTTTCTGGATGATAATTCAAACCAAGTCATAATCTTTCAACGGCTTTCAAACCACCTTCTTTGCCTCATATTCACTCTTTTTGATCAAATAAATATTGCAACCCTTTATGATCACTAAACACTTCGAATGCGGAACCATACAAATAATGCCTCCAAATCTTCAAAGCAAACACAATAAAGCAAGAAGTTCCAAATCATGCGTAGGGTAGTTCTTCTCATGAATCCTCAACTGTCTAGAAGCATAAGCAACTACCTTACCATCCTGCATAAGCACGGCTCCCAAACCCATCTTGGAAGCATCACAATAAACCACAATGACTTACCCGGAATAGGCAAAGTCAAAATAGGCGAAGTTGTCAACCTCCTTTTTAATTCATTAAAACTTTCCTCGCAACGAGCATCCCAAACAAATGCTTTCCTTTACATGTCAATCGAAGTCAACGGAAGAGCCAAACTAGAAAAACCCTCAATGAATCTTCTATAGTAACCGGCCAACCCCAAAAAGCTTCTAATCTCAGTGACTGACTTAGGAGCCTCCCAATTCAACACAGCCTCAACTTTAGAAGGATCCACCGCAATACCTCTACCGAAATAACATGCCCAAGAAAGCTCACCTCTTTCAACCTGAAAAATCGCATTTAGACAACTTGGCATACAACTTCCTTTCCTCAATACTTCCAACACTAACCTCAAGTGCTCCGCATGCTCCTCCTCGGACTTAGAATACACCAAAATGTCATCAATGAAGACCACCACGAACCGATCTAGATACTCATGAAAAATACGATTCATATATTCCATGAATACCCCCGAGCATTAGTAACACCGAATGGCATCACCGAATACTCATAATGACCATACCTGCGTCCGAAAGCCGTCTTGAATATCCTCATCCTTCACCTTAATCTGATGATACCCGATCTCAAATCAATCTTGCTCGAACACACGGGCTCCCACCGGTTGATCCATCAAATCATCAATTCTTGAAGCGGATACTTGTTCTTAATTGTCACTTTATTCAACCGCCTATAATCAACACATAACCTCATAAATCACCGCTCTTTCTTCTTTACTAATAACACCGAGCTCCCAGGTGACACACTCGGCTGATGAATTTCTTTTCAAGCAAATCCTCAAGTGACTCTTCAATTCGCATAATTCGGATGCGGACATCCTATAAGGTGCCATAGACACGTGCCTAGTACTGTGTACCAGTCAATAGTAAACTCCACTTCTCTTTCAGGTGGCACATCTGGAACCTCATCAGGAAACACTTCAGAGAATTCATTTACCACAGGCAACTCATCAATCTTCGCTTGATTCTCAACAGACAAGGAAGCTATCAAGACAAACAGGTAAGCCTCCTCCTTTATCTCTCTAAGCAACTTACCAGCTGGCAACAAACTAGGATCTTCCTCTTCGGGAGAAGAGAAACTCACAGACTTATTGAAACAATTAATATGCACATGATTTTCTACCAACCAGTCCATACCCAAAATAACATCCAACCCATCCAATGGCAAACAAATCAAATCAACCATAAAATCTCTACCAAAAACAGATATAGGACATTTAGCACACACGAGAGAAGTAGTCACCGAACCCATAGCTGGAGTATCGATAACCATCTCCCTCATCATGGAAGACAATTCAAGGTCCAAATTTTTAGCACACACAGCAGCAATAAAAGAATGGGTAGCACCAGTATCAACAACAGCATTAACAGGAATACCCTTAATAAAACATGTACCTCGGATCTCATTTGCCGCCGCCTCTGACCCTGCCAGAGCAAACACCTTGCCACTAGCTTTCTCCTTCTTTGGCTTGGGACATTTGGTACTAACATGTCCCAACTCCCCGCAATTGAAGCAAACCACATCCTTGCTTCCACAATTTGAAGCCATGTGACCCTCCTTGCCGCAACGGTAACACCTCCTTTCACCACTCTTGCACTCACTCCTCGTGTGACCAGGTAAACCACACTTGTAGCACACCAAACCCGTGGAAGCACCTCCCCACTAGGCCTCTTGCCCGAACCAGGCTTTTCCTTTGCCTTTGTTGCCACCAATGTCATAGGGTTTCACGCCTAAACGAGAACTCTTCTTGTCCTCACGACCTTTGTAAGCACCAGTGGCAGCAGTGCTATCTTCTTCATAAATTCTGCACTTGTCAACAAGTCTTGCAAAATCTCGGATCTCCTGATATCCAATGGCTTTCTTTATGTCAGGCCTCAAACCATTCTCAAACTTCACACATTTTGAAAATTCAGCATTGGCTTCATTATCATAGTAAGGACAGAACTTGACTAGCTCCTCAAACTTGGCTGCATACTCCGCCACAGTCTTGTTCCCTTGTTTCAGCTCCAAGAATTCCATCTCCTTCTTGCCTCGAACATCTTCAGGATAATACTTTCTCAGAAACTCTCTTTTGAACACGTCCCAGGTGATCTCTTCACCTGTATTTTCTAGCCTCTGTCTCCTTCCCATCCACCAGTCATCGGCCTCCTCAGCTAACTTATGTGTACCAAACTTTACCTGCTGAGCCGGAGTACATTCCATGACACGAAATATCCTCTCTATCTCCTTAAGCCATGAAAGTGCCCCATCCGGATCATATCTTCCTTTGAAGGTGGGTGGGTTTTCCCTCTGAAACGTCGCCAGATTCCGAGAAGTAGTCTCAGCAGCAGTGTGCTGGTTTCCCATTGCTTGAGCTATTGCTTGCAATGCAGCAGTCATAGCAGCCTCATTACGTCTCGCCGCCATAGTATCCTATCACTACACAAAACATATGCTCTGATACCACTAATGTAACACCCCCTTCTAATATCTACCTTATTAGTAATTAAAAATTAGAGTTTCAAAATTTTTCGCACATAAGGAAGAAAGTGTCACATTTACTTCATAAATAACAACAACAGTTCATGCTCATATATACATATATTTACAATACATAGCACGTAAATCGGCGATACAAACAAATCATTGCTCTCAATACAAAGATCAACAAAACATAACTCACAAATGGAATACATCAAAATATTAGCAACAACTCTTTTACAACACCAAAGAAAGAGTAATACAACAAAGACAAATAAAATACAACATAATACTACGCCCCGTGTGCTACGACGTCGAGCATGACTCAAAACAACCCATCGATGAGGTTGAACAATCTCAATCTTCAAGACTGCGGCGTTGCCACAATAGAGCAACATTCCAAGCGATCTAGGGTGAGTCTCTTTACACAAATAATAGCCAATAAGATGAATATTATATTCGAGCAAACACCCTACCAACATCAACTTACCACAACCTCAAAGATATATTTTATTTCACAGATTCAACCATATCGTATCACACGGATAAAACACATCAACAACTCATCACATATCACACCAATGAACAACACCAAATTCATGAGTGAAATGCATGAATGCAACCCCTTCACACCTAGGGCACATGCATGTGGTACCAATAATCATCATATTCCATTGCCATATAGGCAACAACGCCCCTTACCATTGCCATAAAGACAACAACGTCACTTTTGATGCATATGAATCATGAGACTCGATAAACAATGCATCAATCATCATCATCACCTCATACCGGAATTATCATCATCATTAATTCCAACGTCATAATTTATATCACACGGATACATCATACATGAATCTCAAACACCATAGATTCATCATCAATTTAATCACCATCAAATTCAACATCATAAGAATCAACATCATCATTATTGCCATCACCAAAAATAGCCTTGTGGGCCAACAATAATTTTTACACATCACGATCAATGGATTAAATCACACCAAGGACTAAATTCCCACACCGACCAAAAACACGCCCACAGTGGACCAAATCATGTCACATAGGGACCAAAAGCAAGATATCTGGGGACAAAACTCACTGCACCGGACAAAAACAAGACACAGTAACCAAAACAAAGACATTTCAGGACCAACAGAACAATTAGGGACCAAAATAGCGTCTTGGGTTTCGGGGCACACTAGCGCCAAGTGCCTAGCAAAATGGCGCCCTTGCCATGCAAACACAAAGCAACCAGCGCCAATGGGCACCTGTGGCGGCAAAATGGCGCCCCGCACTACACACACACCCAAACGCACACACAGCGCCAAAACGCAGCAATCCGCGCCCCGCCGTGACACGCACAACACACGCACACACACAGCGCCAAAAACACGCAACATCGGCGCCACATTGCGCGCCACACGCACACACGCACACACTAGCACGCAGCGCGCCTCACCAGCGCCAGGGGCAGCTATTTTGGCGCCACGTGCTGGCGCCAATGGGCGCCGGGCAGCCTCGAATTGGCGCCCCTAAGCACACCAACCACCAAAACCCAATTTTCACAATAACTTTTCCAAACCAATTTCAACACTCAAATCCACACTAAACCACTTCAAATAACTTATTAACACCTCAAATAATAAAATTTCATTTTTCAATCACCATTTCCATCAAAACCCTAAGCACACATAAACCTCAAAAATTTGATTTTTGAGCACCACCTTCAAACAACTCACCAAATCAATTCAAGCAACTCAATACTCAATCAAAGGCATCAAAACAACATTTAATCCATCAAGACACAATCCAATATCACATAATCTATCTAATCTCAATTCTAAAACCCTACCCTTCATATAATAAAAATCCTATAAACTATCATAGGTATAAAAAGAGTCCACAACCTTAGGAATTGTAGATCAACTAACTCTTCACTCTTCAAAACTCCAACAAGCCAAAACTTCACTTCTTTGAGCTTGAAACCCTTCTATGGTAGATTCCAAAATAGTGGGATTCATAGGTTAATACTTATACCAAAAGAAAGAGAATGAAAACTAGTGAGATTGGCATCAAAATCACTTACCAAACTTGCTAGATGATCAAAACCCAAAATCTCCAAGCTCAAGAACACCCACGGTTTTCCTCCTCTTCTTCTTCGTTCCTTTTTCTTCTTCTCCTTTCTCTTTTGTCTTTTCCTTCCTCCCTTTGTTGACTTTTCTCACTTACTTGTATGACTTTACTTCCTCTTTCTTATCCTTCCTTCTTCTTATCCTTCCTTCTTCATAAAAATATCACGAAGGAAGTCCAATTCTAACTAGTTGGATATGGGCCCAAACCATCAACAATGGGCCTCTAATAGCACTCCCCCTCCCTTACTCATACACCTCCTGAAAATAAATCAACTCTAATTAATTCTTTGATTTAGTAACAATGTTGTAATCCACAAATAACTTAATTAAATAAGTAATTAAATTACTTAGGGTGTTACATGGGTCGGTTACGCTTTTAATGATCATGTCATCCAAATACACCTCTGAGATGCGACCGATCTGCCTCTTGAAAATTTTATTCATCATTCGCTGGTAGGTCGCTCCAGCGTTCTTGAGGCCGAAAGGCATCACCTTGTACTGAAAATTTCCCCGATCGGTCATGAAGGCTGTCTTGTGCCGATCGGGCGGATACATCGTGATCTGATTGTATCCAGAGTAAGCGTCCAGGAAAGACAGTAGTTTGTAGCCCGAGGCCCCATCGACCAGCTTGTCGATGTTGGGTACGGGGAAGGCATCCTTCGGGAATGCCTTATTTAGATCAGTGTAGTCTACACACATCCTCCATTTTCCATTCTTCTTCTTAACCAGCACGACATTGGATAGCCAGGTCGTGTATTTGATCTCTTCTATAAAATTGGCCTTTATGAGGTCCTCAACGGCCTTTGCAGCGGCTTGAGATTTTTCCTCGTTCTGAGTGCGTCTTCTTTGAGCGACCAAGCTTGACCCTTCATCGATCGAAAGTTGATGGCGTGCTACTGATAGGGATGTCGGGCATGTCGATGCACGCCATGCGAACAGTCGCGATAGTCTCTCAAGCATTGCACAAGATCTTGCTTCACTTGCTCGGTAGGTCGCTACCGAGCTTTACCGCTTTGGATGGGTCGTCACCCAATTGAACATCTACCAACTCTCCATGAGGCTCGGGTCTTTTCGGCTGTTTTTCACTCTCGAGCCAAATCATCATCATTGTCCTGCGGGTCGTTTATGCGGATCATCACCGAGCGTCCCAAATCGGCGACATTGACTTGATGGCCTTCACTAGTGCTCGAGCGTTCGGGCCACGATCTACCTCGTCACATATTTCTTGGTAGAGGCGTGGCTTCTTCTTCCGATTCGAGGTCGGCCGCCGTGGTGACCACTTGGTCGTCTTTCTTTGTAGAATTTCATTTTTAGATGCACCGTCGATGTAACGGCCTCTAGCTTACCCAAAGTCGGCCTACCAATAATACATTGATAGCGCGGATTTGAGGGGAGTACAAGGAACGTCGTCCCGACCGGTCCCCGTCATGCAGTACTATCCCAAGTGTCGCCACCAAACGTGACTAGCGGCTCGATCGTTCCCAACGGGTAGGTGGTCGCCCCATTGAAACTCATTAGAGGGTAGGCTCGGCACGGGAATTATCTCGCTCCGATCAACCTTTATTTTGTCGATCAAGTCTTCAAACATGATATCGGCCGAGCTACCTTGATCGACCGGGATTCTGCACCTCTGTGTTTGCCATGACGACTCACGATTACCAATGGAACATAACTATTAGGCTTGCCGCCATATATAGTCGTCGTCACCGAACGAGCGAGATGGAAGTGCGCTCGAGACCGGTGGTGGTCTTGAAGTGGATGCGACCATTAACAACTCGTCCCATTTTCTCTTGGTGGCTTTGTTAGATTCCTGCGATCCAGGGGTTTCACCATGAATAACCATCGCAACATTACGGCCTTTGGATCGCTGCCAGTGTCACGATCCTCGGATCGATCCTTGTTTTGGTGCTCTCTATGGCCGAGGCCCCTTTCCTCTGTCTGGATCACCTTCTTTCTCTCTTCTCTTGAGGTCGGTCGCCTTCTTCCGACCTCACATACTTTCCCAACTTGCCTTTCTCGAATAAGCTCTTCAATATCATCTTTGAGGCCATACGATCGTTAGTATCGTGCCCTCTTACTCTTGTGGTAGCGGCGGTATCTTTTGGCGGTCGTGCCCCCTTCTTGAGCACGAGTGGTTCAGGCCGCTTAACTCCCACAAACTCATTATTCTGACACTCGTTGTAGATCTGCGCAATAGAGGTGTTGAGTCGAGTGCGATGATCAAACTTCTTATCACGAAAGTCAGGCCGATTGTCGCGGCGACCTTCATGTCCTTTGGCCGGCCTACTGCTTTCCTCTTTAGGTCGTGCACGGACGGCCTTTCTTGCTGCCAAGGTTTCTTCATACGCCATGTGGGCGTTAGCCTCGTTAAAGTAGTGAGATCTTGGTAATGGTTAAGAGTGAATTCTTCTACGAACCGGTGGTCGGTCGAATACCACGCTTCAGATATTTTAGCTTGTCCTTGTCGACAAGTCACGAACGGACTCGGCCTCGGTGTTAAGCAGTCGATATCCACGCCTCGGCGTCTCATTATCTCCTTGAACAACGAGTCCAAGTATTCTTCATCACGATATTGGCGGCGGTTTGCGGTGTAGTGAGACAAGAATATTCCGATCAGTGTCGTCCCATGAGGAGATGGAATTGGGTCGCAGACTCCCACCATTCCAATGCTCGGCCGCCCGCAGACGGGGAAAAAGCCTGCATTTCATGGTCGGTCCCAATTCCCTATAGCAGCAGTAATTATTGAAGTAACGGAGATGCTTGTCTGGATCTCCTCGGCCGTCAAACTTGTTGAGATTGGGCGGCTTGCGGAGGTCTCTCGGAATTTTGTAACGCCTGATCTCCCTGGAGAACGGGCCGTGTTCATTCTGAATGCCGTTCGACCCAAAGGGTTGCATCGCGAGGCATGCCTCGTTGCCCGGCATTCCATAGAATCCTCCGGATGGGCCAGTTGGTGGAAGCTGAGGAGGCCTTCTTAGTCGCTCGCTTTGGCCTCTCCTAGGCCGACGCGAAACGTCCCTAATTCTTCCATTTCTGTAATCTTCCAGCTCTTCACGAGAATCCCAAGATCTGCTTCTCGACCGACGTGACCCGGACGACTCGTTGGAGGAGTACCTGGTCGGTGAGCGACCGGTGTCAGGACGGTAGCTAGAATCTTCATAATCATAGGACATCGAACGGCGTCTACGCTCGTTCCTGCTTGGGGGCGATCTGTGTGCCCTGCTTCTTCTTGCCGGAGAGCGATGAGTAGTGCTCTCTCGGCGAGAAATGCTCCTTCGAGGAGGGGAGCGGTGTCTTCGCGCCGGTCGGCGACGGCGCGTATAGGTTCTCCGCCTTCCACCCGTGGGCGCCAGAACCGAACCTCTCGTCTTGAGAGAGATGGCGCATCTCGGTCTGCGATCACTTGATTTTTGTTTTGCAGGAGCTGCAAAACGGCTTGAGTAACATGATCTGGTAGAGGTTCCTGAATGCCCGCTTCAACCAGCTCGGGCGGCAAGTCTCCAGGAACGGCCGGTTGAACCTGTTGGAGGATAGGTCCGCGGCCGTTGTGCACCGACGGTTCTTGTCGCGGAAGTCCTTGAGACTCGTGGGATCGCGGCCGCCACGCCCTCGGGTCTGCGATTCTTCGGTCTGCCGGAGGATTGAGTCGAGAAGTGGCCCGCGTCTGGGGCCGGTCGCGTGGAGCCATGAAAGAGGTAGGATAGCGCTCGGGCCTCCCACTGTGGTCGCCAATTGATCGTACCTCGACCAATGAAGAGTTGAAGTGTTGACTGATTCGTCTATGGGCCGGTCGTTGAATGGGTGAAAGGACCGGTCCTGGCTTCACGCGTTGAACACCTCGGGTGGTACCTGCAAAGACACTCCGACGATCTAGTGAGAGGTCGCTCGGGCAGATAGCACAAGGTTAGAGAACGTACCTGATACCATATGCGAATGGCGTATATATACTGCGAGGTCCGACCGTTTTGCGAAGATTTCGGCCGGCGAAATGCGCTCAAGCGGCGTGTTTGGGCCGATCGAGATGGGCTGGGCCGCAGGTCCAATTGCTGTTGGCAGTCCTCGTAATTGCTAATACACCCAGGAACAGTATGAAAGATGAAGTGTTGACTCTACATCCGGACAGTGGTAGGGAGACCAAAAAGCCAATTGAAATTACAGGCAATCTCGATCCGAGATTGGTTCAAGCCGTGGTTCGACCAATAGCCATCAAGACCAGTTCCTTCCCATACAAGGAAGAAATCAATGAAGACGTAATAAAGTGGAGCCTACAAAAGAGGGATGTTGGGATACCCTAGGGAGCTCGGTGGAAAGTTTGATTACTTGGTCGAGATCGATGCTCCCGAAAAGTGCTCGAATCAAATGGAAGATATCCACCTACGGGATGGGGTGAAGAAGATGAGCAATACAACCAAGTGGTCGTCATCATGGATAGTTACGAATCAAGAGGTGTGGACACTATGCCCTTACGACGGAGATAGAGGAATCGAAAGCGCATTGAAATTCCTTACAATTTCAATCCCAGTTAGTGCGAGCAAATGCTCACCGATAGTGATTGAAGTGCCGCTCCATTTCTCTATGAGTCAAATAAGGCGCTTCCATGGAAATACACAGCAGAATGCTCTCCAAACACTACCACTTGTGACCAACATAGCGAGGATCAAGTGGGATTACAAGAAGCGGAAGAGTGTATGCTCCGAAACCCTACAGCGTAAACCTCTGAGAGGTTTGAGCGAGAGTTTGTAAAGAGAAAGGAAAAGAGCCGCAGGTTGCTCTAGATAAAGTAATGGAAAAGGAAGCAAATGAATTCTCGAAGATCGTCCCAAGAAGTGATTATCGAGTGGTCGATCGGTTGAAGCGGACACCATCCAAGATATCCATGCTATCATTGTTGCTCATTTCGGAAGCACATAGAGCGGCTTTGATGAAAGTGCTCAACGAGGCTCATGTTGCGAGAGGATATCTCGATGAAATCGGTTTGATGGAATTGTGGGGAATGTAGTGGCTGCAAATCACCTAACATTTCTTGATGATGAGTTGCCTCTCGAGCGGAAAAGAACACAATCAGGCTCTGCATATCTCAGTAAAGTGTGGGGACTATGTGTTGGCCAGAGTACTGATTGACAATGGGTCTTCACTGAATGTAATGCCGAGGTCAACCATGGACAAGTTAGATGTTGATTGCTCCTACATGAAACCAAGTTCGGCCAGTGCGTGCGAGCATTTGATGGGTCCAAAAAGGAAGTGCTGGGAGAGATGGAATTTCCCATCCAGATTGGTCCTGAAGTTTTCTGTATCAATTTCCAAATCATGGACATTACCTCTTCATATAGTTGTCTGTTGGAAGACCCTGGATCCATATGGCTGGGGCAATCCCTTCTTCTCTACACCAACGGGTCAACTTCATGGTTGATGACAAGGTGGTGGTAGTATTTGGTGAGGAAGAGACTCTGGTTAATAAGCCATCAGAGTTCAAATATGTGGAAGTAGCTGAAGAGTCTCTGGAAACAGCATTTCAGTCCTTGGAGATTGCCAATGCAGTATTTGAAAGGACCAAGGAAGAGGAAATGATCGCTAAAATTATGTTGGCCCAAGGATACCGGGTTGGTTCTGGCTTGGGAAAGTCTGGTCAGGGAATTTTGGCTCCCATCCAGCTGAAGGAAAACAAGGACTGTTGCGTGTTGGGATACACTCCAAGTGAGGAGGAAAGAAGGATAATGGCAGACGAACGAAAGCGCGGATGGTTAGCCAGGTCCAGAGGCGAAGACCCATGGCCCCAGAGGATCCCAATTTGCGACATCAGTCAGAGTTTTGTGAGTGTTGGTTTGTTGGATTCCAACCAAGTGGCTATCATCGGGGATGGTCTTGAAGCTGAAGAGGGTGGTGTTAGTCTGATCCGCCATTGCCTTGCTGGAGAAGAGTTGAAGAATTGGGAAGCTGCTGCCTTTCCTGTGGCTTTTAATTCAAAGTAATTATTTGTAATGCAACCTCGTGGCTCGCCCAAGGCCATAGGACAAGTTGTTAGGGGCACACATGTTTTTTCTTCTTTCGTAATCATCATCATCAATAAAAACGCGTTTGTTTTGAATTTCTCAATCAATAAAAATCATTTTCTCTTCATGGCGTGAGTCTTTTCTTTGCTTTATTATTTGTTTGTTTTCTTGTTTCGCCTTTCATTCTCGCTTTTTAACGCTTGCAAAATGCGAGATCCACGGCAATAGTCTCTGAAAATGGCGGTGTTGATGATCCACCTTTTGACTTTGATCACCCCATCAATCAGCCGAGGGGATGTTGAGGAAGACTGGAAGCTCCTCCGTAACTCATGAGGTTAATGAAACAAGAAGAAAGGGTAATTCAGCCACCACGAGGAATCTATCAAGTGATCAACTTGGGTACAGATTGAGAATAAGAAAGAGGTCAAAGTGGGTACCACCATGAGTGAGGAAAATCGCGTGAAGTTGGTTCAGCTGTTGCACGATTATGTGGATGTGTTTGCATGGTCCTACCAAGATATGCCCGGTTGGACAACGACATTGTGGTACACAGTTACAAGTCAAGCTGAATGCCCACCACAAAACGAGTTGAGAAGGATGAAGCCGAGAGATGTCCTCAAAATAAGAGACGAAGTGAAGAAACAATTTGATGCGGGGTTCCTAGAAGTGGCCAAGTACCCGCAGTGGGTTGCCAATATTGTCCCAGTTCCCAAGAAGGATGGGAAGGTCAGAATGTGCGTCGACTACCGAGATCTGAATCGTGCTAGTCCTAAGGACGATTTTCCTTTGCCTCACATTGATTTCTTAGTGGATAGTACAGCTCAACACTCGTTATTCTCCTTCATGGATGGATATTCGGGATATAATCAGATCAAGATGGACCCTGAGGACATGGAAAAGACAATTTTCATAACACTTTGGGGAACATTCTGCTATAAGGTCATGCCATTTGGGTTGAAAAATCTTTGGCGCAACCTACCGAGAGGGCCATGGTTACCTTATTCCATGATATGATGCATAGAGAGATTGAGGTTTATGTTGATGACATGATCGCAAAATCCAAAACCGACGAGGAGCACATTGTCAATCTGGAAAAGCTCTTTGAACGGTTGAGGAAATATAAACTCAAATTGAACCCAGCCAAGTGCACGTTTGGGGTGAGATCGTGGAAGTCATTAGGCTTCATTGTCACCGAGAAAGGAATTGAGGTGGATCCGACAAAGTAAAAGCTATCCTCGAAATGCCGCACCTAAAACGGAGAAAGAAGTCGGTGGTTTCCTCGGAAGGTTGAATTACATCTCCGATTCATTTTCCACCGATCGCTACTTATGCGAGCCAATTTTCAAATTGCTATGCAAAAGTCAAGAGTCGAAGTGGAATGATCGGTGTCAAGTCGCCTTTGAGAAAATCAAGGTGTACTTGCGAGAATCCACTGATCTTAATGCCACACATTGTCGTCGCGCAGCTCTCATCTTATACCTTACGATGCTAGATAATTCAATGGGTCGTGTTGGGGCGAAGACGATGAATCCGGAAAAAAGAGCATGCAATATACTATCTAAGCAAAAAGTTCACCGACTGTGAGACAAGATATTCTATGCTGGAAAAGACTTGTTGTGCCCTAGTTTGGGCTGCTCATCGTTTAAGGCAGTACATGCTAAGTCACACAACTTGGTTGGTGTCAAAAATGGATCCAATCAAGTACATATTTGAGAAGTTGACTCTCGGACGAATTGCCCGCTTGGCGGATGCAATTGTCCGAATACGATATCCTCATGCGTCACGCAAAAAGCAGTTAAAGGTAGTGCACTTGCTGAGTATTTGGCATGTCAGCCGATTCCAGACTACCAACCAATGCGGCATGATTTTCCTGATGAAGATATCATGGCACTGTTCGACGAGGGGAAATCCCAAGAAAGTGAAAGATGGAGAATGATATTCGATGGTGCGTCAAATGTATGGGGGCATGGAGCAGGCGTTGTGTTGATATCTCCTTACAACCGCTTCATTCTTGTCACTGCAAGACTGAGCTTCTATGTCACAAATAACATAGCAGAATATGAAGCGTTCATCCTAGGTATTCAAGCAGCCTTAGAGTGGAAAGTTAAAAGGCTAGATGTGAATGGGGACTCAGCTCTGGTTATTCATCAAGTAAGAGGTGATTGGGGAACCAGAAATCCCAAACTGATTCCTGTCATACCCCGATTTTGTCCGACTAGTTGAAAATAAAATAAAATGTATTCTTGTGGACGCCCAATTTAATGGCTCAAAAAAATATTTTTTCGTCATGCTCATATATGTTTCGTCATGCTCATATATTATTTCTAATCGCTTATGCGCGATAGTTTTAAGGATCTTGTAACGTCTGTTCCTTATTGTTGCGCGTGTTATTCTTAATTGGATACACGTGTTTATTGATTATGCGTGTCATAGCGTTTTTGTAATTATTGGTTGAACTTTTATTTATTATTAGCATTATCAAAAAAGGGACACAACAAAAATAACCCAAGTACTTGTTTCTATCCAAATCTGTCCAGCTTTCTATAATAATAATATACAAGTGTACATCCTTTTTCTAGTTACAAATTACAAATGAAATAAAATACAAGAGTGAGGCTAGCTATAGCTGCTGTGGTGCGCAGCAACAGTGAACAAAACAAGAGGAAAATTCCAAATGGTGGCAGCAGCTCCAAAGCTTCAAATGGGATGTCCTTCCATCTTTGCATTCCTTCTCTCTGAACAATACACATAAATAGAGATTAGGCATCAGTTTAGAGTCAAATAAATCTATTCTTGTGATGCAACAGAGACTTGGGGAAGAAGTTTTTTCTGCAGAGAAGCTTTAAACACCAAAACATAATATTTTAGAGACTATACAAAAATCAGAGTTTCAAGCAAATTGACCATACAGTGTAGATATCTATGCAAATTTGAATATAAATGTGGCTTCAATATACTGCAAACGAGGAGGAACAAAGGGGAGAAAAAAAAAGGAACACAGAGAGTAGCAAAAACACACAAACCAGAACACACACACAAATACACGCAAAAAACAGATAGCAAAAACACTAACTCAGAATTGCAACCACAACAACAGCCACCACCATCCTTCCACCCAGAACCACCACACTGAAACTCCCAATACACAGCAGAGGACAAAAAAAAAACAGTAGAAGAAGAAATTCAAAAAAAAAACAAAAGAACGAACCTGAAATCCACCGAACCGAACCACCACGCCGCCGTGAGACGCTCGCCAGAGGACCTCCGGTCATCTTCTCCAACGAAAGCACCACCACGTCACTGTTGCCCCTGTCTCTCTCTCCGTCGCGTTCAAACCGCCGCATTCGTCTCTCTCTCCGTCGCGTTCAAACCACTGCCTTCGTCTCTTTCTCTGTCGCAAGCACCACCACGTCACCGCCAGCATCTTCCTCTCTCTCCCGTTCGCTCGATCGTTCCCTCTTTTCTCTCTGGTTCGATCCTTCGCTGCTCTCTCTCTCTCTCTCTCTCTTGCTTGAAATGGAAACGGCTGATGGAGGATAAAACAGATCTAGGTTTTTTTTTACTTATCTTGGATATGGGTCGTCTGTATGGGTTATGGGCCCTTCTTGTTTTAATTTTTTTTTTATCAGACTACTAACAACACCCCCTCCGTTAATAATACAACCCCCTGTAATTAGTTATACCCCTTTTTACTATCTCACACCCATTTTCCTAAAAATCATTAAAACTCTTTTTTAATTAATGCGAGTTATTAGTGACTATCACCCAAAGTCTTGACTTGTTTGATTGTCATGAACGCTATCAAGAGTTGTCAGTAACGATCACTCAAAGCCTCAGCTTGCTTGGTCATTATGAAAACTCTTTCCCTCTCCGAAACTCTCTCAAAAAATTTTCATTTTTAAAATATAGAACTACATCGCTTTGATTCCCATTCGGGATACGTAGGAGCGAGCCACGTTCTCGTCAAGCGCAACAAATAAAAATCATTTTCACAACCGTAAACATTAATATTTTCCATAACAACAAATCATTTTCAAACCCATTGTTGCTAGTGGCTAATCAGAACCTTTGTTCGTCTAGCCATCGGCGGCAATGCCTTTTTCCAAAGAACAGTAAGCGATGATCACCCATAACTATGGTTAGTTTGATCATTCGTGTCAATTAATCTCTTTCGAAAACCATTTTCAAAAGATCAAATAAAAAACGAGTTGCTACTAACAGTCAATCAGAACCTTTGTTCGTCTGACTAGTGGTAGTGACTCATATTTTCAAGAGTACTTAGCGGTGATTACCCATAACCTCTGTTAGTTTAATCATCCGCTGAATACTCGTCATATTTCGAAAACTCACTAAAAAAGATAAAAAACAAAAACCTTTTCATGACAAACAAGAACTACGTAGCTTTGAATTCTCCATCGCACTAGGAGATACGTAGGAGCGAGAAGCCAATTCTCGTCAAGCGCCAAAAATAATAATTTTCATTAAGTTTTCCTATTTATCTTCAAATAAGAAATAAATAGGCAAATCTAGGTATTTTTCAAATCAAACGTTAAAATCACACACTTAATTAAAGGTTCCCTCTCAGTAGAGAGGACGCGAGGGGTGCTAACACCTTCCCCGCGCGTAATCGACCCCCGAACCATATCTCTAGTTTTCGAAAGACCATCCGCCTTGTTCAAAAGACCTTTTTTCAATGTTTTGGTCTTAAAATTAAAATATTGGTGGCGGCTTCAAAATTTTTCTACGTTGTACATTGAAAAACCCAAACCGGATTTTTCGGGTGCAACAGCTGGCGACTTCACTGGGGACTAAAAACCATTCTTCTTCAAAAGTGGGTCAACCCTAATTAATTAAGTGTGTAGTTTGTGTGATTGATTTGAACATCTTGCTTTGCCTCTATTCTTCTTCTGTTTCATAAGCATGTTGCATCCATGTGTATGCTTCTTCTGTGTTTGCTTTTGTTTAAAGTAATAGATAGTTACCTCTTTGCTTAAATGCTTAGTTCCCTCATACATTTTCCCCCTCTCTTATCATATCCCCTTCCTCTTTGCTCCCTTTCTTAAGGTAAGAAGTGCAATGTTGTTGGCACCCTAGATTAGTTGTATTTGATTGATATTGAACCCTAGGGTATATGACATGTTATTACTTTCTATTGTCTGGGCTGTTCTGGATTTTCATTTGCAGGTGGGGTAGTTTTTAAGGAAATGCTCTTCGCACACACACACTTATACCTTGATATTATATGATTAGAGAAAGAGACCATAACCCAGGTCTGTTAGGATACCTTAGGATGAGTGGATTCGAGTAGTGGGAGCCCATCAGGACCTTTGTCCGTTTGGCTACTCGCGAAAGTTTCAATCAGAGTTGTGCTTTTTCATGAAGCTTCAGTATCTAGCAGCCACTTTGCATTTACTGGGATTTTCATGAGAGGGATCAGTGGCTCGATGACCTTTGTGAGGGTGTGAATAGAGCTACATAAGAAGATTACCCCTAAAATACCTTAGATCATAGGTTCTACCCCCTTTTAGGTCACAAGGGCTTTCCAAATTGTGTGTTGCATCGTTGCATCCAGTTCAATCCATTTTTCTCCAAAATTTTCGAAAATCAAAAAGATATGCTTTTCCTTTTCAATAAGCGCCTATAGGAGGTGGCATATAGTGTGAAAATTTTCAAATCACCGCCTGTAAATATCCTCTTTCTGCAAAAACACAAAAAAGAAGCATCATTGCATCATGCATCATGGCATCATTGCATCATTACGTCATTTGCATCATCTGCATTAAATAAAACCTAATTTTGAAAATCATTCGTCATGCATCTAAGTTGTTTGCCGGGATTGTAAAGTAACTTGGAATCTTGTCTTAGGTGGGAAAGATAAAGAAACATGGGATCAAGAAGCAAGATTGTACTTAATTCAAGGTTTCCGGTTGTCAAGAGAATAGATGTAGAGGGTTTGAAAGAGTTTGTTTCCTTGATGGTGTCAGAAGAGAGGGATCTATTCGGGAAGACTTATGGTAATCTCCTCAGATTGTTACAATTAGATGTCCAAGAGAGTGCTATTATGGCTCTGAGCCGATTCTATGATCCGGACATTCGATGTTTCCTCTTCAAAGACTTTCAGTTATCACCAACTCTCGAGGAGTATGAACAGATTCTGGGGTTCTCAAAGCCAGAGTTAGCACCTTACCAATATCAGAAACATCGGTATTCAGACCAGAGACTCTCTTTGTTGTTGCAAGTCAGTGTGAAGGAATTAGAGCTTCATAAGGAAAAGAAGAACCGTATCAGGGGTTTCCCGCTAAGCTATTTCGAAGGTTTATTGAAGTCTTATGCTCAGAATAAGAAGTGGGGTCCTTTCAAGCAGCTGTTAGCTCTAACTATTTTTGGGATCCTCCTTTTCCCCCAGGTTGAGAAGTTCATTGATGAGACCGCTATTGGGCTTTTTCTAGCATTCATAAGTAAAGAAAATCCGATTAACCCAGTACCAGCAGTTTTGGCAGATACCTACTATTCCTTCACCCATCACCGTGTGTTAGGAAAGAAGAAGGTTGTTTGCTCTTTCCATGTCCTCTACACTTGGTTCCTCAATCATGTTGTCACTCATAAGACGAAAGCTGCGAACTTAGTAGAATATGCCTTGTGTTGTGATGTAGAAGCCAGAAGTGCACAGGAATGGGTGTACACCTTAGAGAATCTCAGTGCTCTCAAAGTCTGTTGGTTCAATCATCCGTGTTGGAAAGATAGACCTTCGATACTGTTTCAGTGCGGCAATTTCCAGAATGTGCCCTTAATGGGAACCCAAGGCTGCATCAATTATAATCCTTCTCTCACCATCAGACAGCTTGGGTATCCTATGAAGAATGCACCCACTGAAGATATGTTGGCCCCAATCTTTCTCGATAAAGAAGATCCAAAGAACCAAGGCTTGTTTCAAAAATTTCAAAAGCTTGGGAGGGTATAGTTTACAAGGATAAAGAGGAGATCACAAAGAAAACGGGTGATGTTACTTTCTACCAGTGGCTTCACCAAAGAATTCAAAATGTTGGCCCGCCTCGCCAGGATTCATCGTCAGTTGAGGAAGGAGTCCCAGAGTTTCACGCTCCAAGTCTCAAAGAACTCAGTGAGGTCAAGTCTGCTTTGCTCAGGGTAGAAGAAGAAAAGAAAGCCTTACAAGATAAGTTGGGGAAAGTAATTTCTGAGAAGAGAAAGTTAGAGAACGAGAACGAGCGCAAGGCTGAAGCTCTCCAAGAAAGTAGCAAGAAGCTTAAGAAAGAAGAGGAAAGTAATCAAAAAATGAAGGAATATTTGAAAAGTGCCAAAGATGAGGTGAAAAGATCGAATGCCAAGGTGGGTGGGGTCATGGTTAGAGCAAATGAATGGAGGAAGTTCTGCAAAGGAGTCTCAGTGCAAAGTGAGAAAGCTGCAAAGAAATCACTAGAGGAATTCAAGAAAAAGTCTCAATCTGCGATGTGTGAGCTTGAAAGTCAAATAAGGTACATCAGAGAAGATAGGGATGCAATTGAGAACATCCTTAGAGAATATCAGCGGGCTTTACGGATGGAGCAAGAGAATTCGGATGAGCTAAAAGGAATCGAGTCACATCGGTGATGCTTACCGATGGTGTGAGAGAGGAGAGTCGATCTTTGGGAACACCGTTTTCTCGAGCTCTTGGGTAGGATTGAAAAGCAAGAGATCATAGTTGAGATGAGGCGCGAAATTCAACGGTGGAAGAACAAGTTCTCCAAGTTGGCATGGTTGGCTAAACCAGCGGTGAGGATGTTCCCAAGAGGTTGAGAAAGCGCGTAAGTTGAGATCTCGCCTACAACACTCCTGGTCAAGAGTATATGAATTCGTGGAATACCTGCAGGTCTCTAATCAAGAACTCATGGAAAAGGCAAGAGAAGCATTTCCGCAGCTAGCAAAGAGAAGAAGAGCCAAGAGAAGATGAAGGCAATAGGTTTCTAGATTTTAATTTTCCTTGTTAGAATGTTCACTAGAAATTGTAATTTTCTTTTTCAAAGAATGTTGTGTTTTCAAGGTGTTGTATTGCACTTTTAAGGATGTTGTATTTTGTTCTTCTCTTGGAATGATTAAAGATATGATGCTTGAATGAAGTACGTTTGTTTCACTTATTGATCCCAAATGCAGTTATGTTCTTGAAAATATTTAAACATACACCTACGACAAGAGTAAGTTACAATCGTGATTCCCGGCAATAAACAACAAATGACATAAATAAAAATCATGTGCATTGCATCACATCCATTAATTTGCTCCTTTGCTTATAAAAATGTTTTCAACTCAAACAGAAGATAAGGCAAGCTGGTGCGACCGCATTCATATTGGACACGTTTACAGGCCCGAAGAATGACGATCTTAAGTGACTCCGATCAACCTCAACCAGAGAATCAGAACCCTCCAGCTCCAGGCTCAGAGATTGAAAATGTAATAAGCCAAGGCCCCGAAATACAGAATCAGTACCATTCAGCTCCCGGTAACTCCAGTCAAGGTGATCCTGAGTTGAGAAATGAAATGAATGCCATGAAGGCACAGATGAGCGAGATGATGAGACTCCTGTTGTCCTTGAAGAGTGGAAATGACTTCCAAGTCGCTCGCTGGCCTCTTTATGGCCTTCCTTTGGGTTATACTCCTCCAAATCAAGAACCTAACCTAGGAACTGGTCCCGTGGCAATAGCTGAAAATGTACGGCCAATCGTCGTACGGTCGGAAGGAATGACCGTGAACCCACGGTTCGAGATCCCGCATCCAATTGTTATACCTCGGCCTACTCCTCGAGAACCTCACTCCACGGCCCACCGCTTTTTTCACACACTCAAGGCTTCGTGTCTGGAAACTCTGTTTACCCTCAGGTTCAGCACTCAATGCCTCCACCTCCTTATGGTGTAAGTCATTCCCCTCAAGTCTATTCCGCTGAGCACCAACAGACCAAAGAGCGCCCAAATGTTAGAGGAAAGACTAAGAACGATTGAAGGCTTTGGCTCGAGGCTAGGAGGCGAGAGACCTATGCCTTATTCCCGATGTGGTGTTGCCGCCAAAATTCAAGGTCCCCGATTTTGACAAATACAGAGGTGCGACTACCCAAAGAGCCACTTGACGATGTATTGTAGGAAGATGTCTACCTACTCCGTGATGACAAATTGCTAATCCATTGCTTCCAAGATAGCCTTCTTTGGGCATCCCTTAATTGGTATATGAAGCTAGAGCCATCCCAAGTCCGCTTTGGAAGGATTTGGCCAAGGCGTTCTCAAGCAATATCAATACAATACGGACATGGCGCGGCATCAACACACAATTTCGAGAATATGAGCAAGAAGGAAAATGAATCATTTAAGGAGTACGCCCAACGATGGAGGGCTTTGGTCGCACAAGTCACACCTCCTCTTTTAGACAAAGAATTGGTTTCTATGTTCATGGAAACCACGCCACCGCTATATATTATGATCGTCTCGATCGCGATGCATCTTCCCAATTTTTCGGATGTGGTGATTGTGGGAAAGAGATTGGAGAACGGACCGAGAAGTGGAAAGATTGCACAGGTCCACAAGTAATATAAGTTCCCAAAAGAAGCCATTCTCCTGGTTTTCCCAAAAAGAAAGAAGGGAAACCAATGCCATCATCACGACCCACCATACCACCACCCAACATCCCAGTCCCCACTCCTACACAAACAACCCATCCATTCCAAAACAACAACTACCAAAGGACCTATCCAAACAGAACAACCTTTGACCCAATCCCCATGTCATACACAGACTATTCAACTACCTCATCACCAATAAGCTCATCAAGACAAGACCCATGAAAACGTCCCAACCACCTTACTTGGAGGGTACAACCCCAATAGTACCTGTGCTTTCCACGATGGGGCAATTGGGCATGTTGTGGAGGATTGCAAAGCCTTCAAGATAGTGGTGCAGGACTTGATAGACAAAAAAGGCATAACTTTCAAGCAAGAGGATCCAAGCATCACAACTAATTCGCTGCCTGGTCATGGGAAATATGCAATCAATGCCATCAGAAAGAAGCAATCAATGCAAGAGGTTATTCATGCAGAGCTGTGCAAATTCGAGGTCATCAAGAGAGGATGTACTCAGAAAGAAGCATGTGTTGATGCTAATTGTGCTGGGGCATGTGAGGCCTTCAAGACAGTCTTGCAAGACCTATTGGATCGTCATATAATCCAAATAGGTGTACAAGAGAAAGAGGAGGATGTGTTGACTTTCCAATCAGATAAGAGCAGATATGTTCAGAAACCTATTGAGGTCCCGTATAGCCGAAAGCCGATTGTGGAGATACCTAAAACCATTGTGATTCCCGTCCCAGCTCCTTATCAAAAGAGTAGTGCTGTTCCATGGAGCTATGGGGTGTCAGTTCCAATTCAAAAGCCTCTAGTTGTTCCTGATGTCACAAACATTGCGGGAAGCAGTGGAATCACAAGAAGCGGACGTGTTTATGTCCCCGAAGTCCTGAAAAAGGTTCCCTCAAATGAGGATGAGGAAAGGATTCGCAAAGGCAAGGGTATAACACAAGATCCCAAGGAAAGTAGGAAGGTGTCAGAGCAAGAGGCCACTGAATTTTTGAAAATCATGCGGCAAAGTGATTACAAAGTGGTGGACCAACTGCACCACACTCCTGCAAAGATCTCTATCATGTCCCTATTACTAAACTCAGAAGCCCACCGAGATGCCTTGGTTAAAGTACTAAATGAGGCCCATGTCGCCCAAGATATTACTGTCAATCAGTTGGATGGCATAGTTGGGAACATCGTTGCATCTAATTACATTACTTTCACTGATGATGAGCTCACCCCAGAGGGGAAGGGGCACAATAAGGCGTTGCATATCTCAGTGAAGTGCGGTGAATATATGCTCTCCAGGGTTCTCATTGACAATGGATCCTCATTGAATGTTATGCCCAGATCAATGATGAACAAGTTAGAGGTGGATTGTTCCTACATGAGACCTAGCTCAACCACAGTCGGGGCCTTTGACTGTCTAAGAAAGAAGTCATAGGGGAAATGGAGTTTCCAATGCAAATAGGGCCTGAGGTTTTCTATGTGACTTTTCAGATTATGGATATTGAGTCCTCATACAGCTGTCTCTTGGGCAGACCTTGGATCCATGCAGCAGGCGCTGTCCCTTCAACACTCCACCAAAAACTCAAGTTTATAGTCGACGATAAGCTTGTAGTTGTCTCTGGGGAGGAAGAGTTCACACAAAGAAACTCGCCCCTCTCTCATTATATTGAAGCTGCAGAGGAGTCCCTCGAATCCGCCTTTCAATCCTTAGAAATTGCGAACGCTGTGTTCGTAAGTGAAGAATCCCCACTACCTGTACCCAAATGGTCTAATGCTGATGCTATGGTAGCAAAAGTTATGCTGAAGAGTGGCTATCAGATTGGGAAGGGGCTAGGAAGATCTGAGCAAGGAATCCTGTCACCCGTGCATCTGCAAGAATACAAGGACATACGTGGGTTAGGCTATTGGCCCGCTCCAGCTGATAGGAGAAGAATGGCTGAGGAAAAACGTGAGAAGAGGTTGGCTAGGTTTCAAGGAAGAGAACCCAGATTGATGATGGCCCCCATAGGTGATCTCAGGCGAAATTTCGAGGTCTTTGGCGTCTTTGAACCCTAATCGATAAATGTGTCATCGAGGAAGAGTTAGCTGAAGAAGGCGGGGGCAGAGGCTTGGTCCGTCGCAGTGTTGTAGGAGAAGAAATTGGCAACTGGAAGATCGTCGATTTCCCTGTTGTTTTCATTTCAAAGTAATGATCTATGTAATGCAAATCCTTTGGCTCTGCCCAAGGCCTTAGGACATTTTCGTAGGGGCATGCATGTTTTCTTTTAGATATCATCTATCAATAAAATGTAGTTTTGAATTCTCAAATGAATAAAAATTGCTTTTTGCGTCTTCATTTTGTGTCTCTATTTTTGCTTGTTCATTGCTTTTCTATTCCCGCAAATGCAGATCTAAAATGAATGCCTTTGAAAATAACGATGTCAATGGTTCATATGTTAATTTTGATTACCCCGTTAATCAAGCTGAGGAGGATGTTGAGGATGACTGGGAAACTCCTGCGGAACTGATGAGAATGGTTGAGCAAGAAGGAAAAGTTATTCAGCCACATGAGGAAACTGTTGAGATCATCAATTTAGGCACAGAGGGCGAAAAGAAAGAAGTCAAGGTTGGCACTTCAATGAAAAAGAGTGAGCATGAGAAGTTGGTTCAACTCCTGCGTGACTACGTTGATGTCTTTGCATGGTCGTATGAAGATATGCCCGGGTTAGATACTGATATAGTGGTGCATAAGCTGCCAGTCAAGCCTGAGTGCCCTCCGGTTAAACAGAAGTTAAGGAGGATGAAGCCTGATATGTCTTTAAAGATCGAGACGGCGTGAAGAAACAGCTTTGACGCTGGTTTCTGGCCGTAGCCAAGTATCCACATGGGGTTGCTAACGTCGTGCCAGTACCCAAAAAGGATGGAAAAGTTAGAATGTGCATTGATTACAGAGATCTGAATCGTGCCAGTCCCAAGGACGATTTTCCCTTGCCTCATATTGATGTCCTAGTAGATAGCACAGCACAGCATTCCCTTTTATCCTTCATGGACGGGTATTCGGGGTATAATCAGATTAAAATGGCTCCTGAGGATATGGAGAAGACTACTTTCATAACTCTCTGGGAATGTTCGCTGCTCGAGTCATGCCGTTTGGGTTGAAGAATGCCGGCGCTACTTACCAAAGAGCTATGGTCACGTTGTTCCACGATATGATGCACAAAGAGATTGAGGTGTGCGTGGGCGATATGATCTCAAAGTCCGCAAGCACGAAGAAACGCGTTAATCTGCGGAAGCTCTGCGTGAACGGTTGAGAAAGTTCAAGCTCGTGTTAAATCCAAATTAAATGCACCTTTGGGGTGAGATCGGAAAACTATTGGGGTTTATTGTCACCAAAAAGGGATAGAGGTTGACCCGAGATAAAGTGCGTGCAATACTCGAGATGCCTACTCCTAAGACGAAAAAAGAAATTGGGGTTTTCTCGGAAGACTAAACTACATTTCCAAGTTTATCTTCCAGTTAACCGCCACATGTGAGCCGATCTTCAAATTGCTGTGCAAGAATCAAGAGACTAAGTGGAATGATGATTGCCAAGAAGCTTTCGAGAAGATTAAGAAATACCTGCAGAATCCGCCTATTTTAATGCCTCTGGTGCATGGCAGGCCCTTGATCCTGTACCTAACCGTGCTAGACAGTTCAATGGGTTGTGTGTTAGGGCAACATGATGAATCTAGGAAGAAAGAGCATGCCATTTACTATTTGAGTAAGAAATTCACTGGCTGTGAAACAAGGTACTCGCTGCTAGAAAAGACTTGTTGCGCTTTAGCTTGGGCTGCTAATCGTTTGAGGCAGTACATGTTAAGTCATACTACTTGGTTGGTATCTAAAATGGATCCTATCAAGTACATCTTCGAAAGCCGCACTTACAGAAGACTTGCCCATTGGCGATGCGATTATCGAAATATGATCTCCTATATGTCACTCAGAAAGCAATTAAAGGTAGTGTGCTGGCCGAGTACCTGGCACACCAGCCCGTTGAAGATTATCAGCCTATGCAGTATGACTTTCCAGATGAAGATATCATGGCCTTGTTTGAAGAAGGGAAGTCCCCAGAAGATGAAAGATGGAGAGTAGTGTTCGACGGTGCTTCCAACAGTTATGGGCACGAAATCAAGGCGATCTTTGGTGTCCCCTGACAATCGCTTCATACCATTCACTACTAGATTGAGCTTCTATGTCACAAATAATATTGCGGAGTACGAGGCATGTATTCTGGGTATTCAGGCAGCTTTAGATTGGAAAGTTAAAAGATTGGATGTGTACGGAGACTCAGCCTTAGTTATCCATCAGGTGAACGGAGATTGGGAAGCCAGAGATCCCGGCCGACATCGCATGCAGATTACGTCCGAGAACTGGTTGTGCCCTTCAAGAAATCACATTTCAACATCTTCCTCGTAGAGAGAATCAACCGGTGATGCAATCGCCACTTTAGCTTCAATGTTTAATGTCAATCGTGATAAGAACTTGACCTGGTCGTAATCCAAAGATCGAGGTTTGCTTGGCAGACATTCCTACTCCTGCGCAGCATTTGAAGATAATGAAGGTGATAAGCCTTGGTATCATGACATCAAACAGTATATCCTGAACGGAGTATCCTCCGTGGGGCATCGTAAAATGATAAAAGAACACTTAGAAGGTTGTCAATGAATTTCTTCTTGAGTGGCGAGGTGCTCTACAAGAGGAATCATGATAAAGTACTCCTTAGGTGTGTGGCAAAGAAGGAGGCAGATAGGATCATGAGTGAGGTGCATGAGGGCTCGTTCGGGACTCATTCCAACGGGCATACCATGGCAAGGAAGATATTAAGGCGGCTATTATTGGGTGCGCAGATGGAGTCGATAGCTACGCTTTAGGAGGAAGTGCCACAAATGCCGATTTACTGATCGATCATATACATGTGCCACCGGGCTTTCACTAAATGTCTTGATCGCATCTTGGCCATTTTCAATGTGGGGCATGGATGTCATTGGTCCCATAGAGCCCAAGGCGCCAAACGCACCGCTTCATCCTAGTTGCAATCGATTACTTCACCAAATGGGTCGAAGCTGCTTCATATTCCAGCGTAACCAGTTCTGTGGTTGCCAAATTTGTAAAGAAAGACCTGGTGTGTCGCTATGGTCTCCCGGATAAAATCATCACAGACAATGGTAGCAATCTAAACAGTAAGATGATGAAAGATTTGTGCACAGAGTTTAAGATCAAACATCACAATTCCTCTCCCTACCGTCCAAAGATGAATGGGGCAGTCGAAGCAGCCAATAAGAATATCAAGAAAATCGTGCAGAAGATGGTAGTAACCTATAAAGACTGGCACGAGATGCTTCCCTTTGCTTTGCACGGGTATCGTACCTCATTACGCACTTCGACCGGGGCAACCCCATTCTCTCTAGTGTATGGGTCAGAAGCAGTTCTTCCCATCGAAGTTGAGATACCCTCTCTACGGGTGCTGATGGAAACCAAGTTGGAAGAAGCAGAATGGGTCCAGGCTCGTCTGGATCAGCTGAATCTCATTGAGGAGAAAAGAATTAATGCCCTGTGTCATGGTCAGTTGTATCAACAAAGGATGAAGACATCTTTCGACAAGAAGGTTCGTCCTCGAGAGTTCAGCGAAGGAGACCTTGTGCTCAAGAAAATCCTGCCTATCCATAGTGACCCTCGTGGGAAATGGACTCCTAGTTATGATGGACCATATGTGGTAAAGAAAGCCTTTTCTGGAGGAGCATTGATACTCACCAACATGGATGGTGAAGAACTCAAGAACCTAGTCAATTGATTCATCCAAGAAATATTACGCCTAAGAAAAATAAAAGAAAAAAGAGAAAGATGAGCCAAGCAAGAATTAGCTCGCTAGGTTGAAAACCCGAGAGGGCGGCCTAGGCAAAATTGAGCGACCCGGTGGATTGAAAACCCAAAAGGGCGATCCAGGCAAAAATTAGGGTCAGAAAAGTTGGACATAAAAAGGAAAAGAAGAGGGGCAAGCAGCACCTCCAAAGCTTGGACAAAAGGGTAATCAAAGTTGCAAGTATGAGCGGTTGGCATCAAACGCTCCAGAGGCAAAGAATGTTCATAAGATCTGCTGCGTCCATTCTCTTGTTTTTCTTAGTTTCAGAAAAATTTCCAATGTACTCCTTTTCATCAACGTGACATTCGCACGCGCCCGATTTCCATATGAATAAAAGTCCAAATTTTTCACTCTATCCGTTTGTTGTCTTATCATTGCTTTCTTTTCATTTCTGCTTTAAAACTACGTTTTATGGTAGATGATAAATAAATCATGGAAATGTGCATAAGTCATAGCATTAAGATCATTGCGAAATTTTTGAAAATAACAACAAAAGAGACGATCTTTCAGTCAAGTAAGCTCACAAAAATCAAATGAGAAGCGCTGATTGCGTTAGAACAAGAGGACGGAGTTCGGCTCTCGAAGTCTTATCATAGATGATCATTGTGTCACATAGCGCAAGTCCCGCGAGTTGGTCGGACCAACAAAGGAAAACCAAAAAAAAAAACGGGGGGTTCGAAAAAGCAAAAGAGCAATAAACAAATAAAGTCATGCATTACATTCACCAAACATAAAATTATGCACTTGTCAGACATAGAAAATAATAATAAATTAAAGAAAAGAGAAATTCAGGCATTTGCATTCATCATAAGAAAATAAAAAGAAAATGACAATCATGGCATTTGCATTGCATGCATTGGTTCGTTTTTAGTTACAGATAAGTGAGAGAGAGGATAAACACCGCGGTGTTAATGCTCGCCTTCAGATTCCAAAATTCTCCCCCAAGTTGGGAGTTCAGAAAAAAGAGAGAAACAAAAAGAGAAAAGAGAGCGCTCAGGCGCGCATTGCGGATTGGAGCCCAGAGAGATCATCGCTCCCTTCTACCCAGGTCTCACATCGTGTACGAGCAACACGATGGACCGCAGCCCCATGTGAGGTTCAACGGAATAGTCAGATCGGCTAAGATACATCCGTGCATTGATCTCAGATATCGATTCGGGTCGATAACGATCCCCGGGCCGCTCGAAAGACCATTCTCAGGAAGCGTGCTCCTCAAAGGCACGTGCAAACTCGAATTCGTCAAGAGTTCGTTTAAGAATTACAGGTTTTAGGCATCCTGGGCAATTTACCACTTCCTGCACGCAAGTGCCCATTTTACCTTTTCTGTCTGCATGTCAGTATTCATTTACTGTTTTCGCTCCGAGACGAAAGTGTCTATCTTTAAAAAATAAAAAATAAAAGAACAAAAAAGAAGAGAAAAAGGAAAGGAAAATTCGGATTTCCCCAAGTGGACAAAATCGGTATAATTTCTGAAATCTTTATTTCTATTTTATCTTCGAAATATGTCTCGGCCAATTCATATTTCTTGATAAAATCCAAATAAAGAGGGGAAGCTGTCATACCCCGATTTTGTCCGACTAGTTGAAAATAAAATAAAATGTATTCTTGTGGACGCCCAATTTAATGGCTCAAAAACACACAAACCAGAACACTAACTCAAAGGGGAGAAACAAAGGGGCTTCAATATACTGCAAACGAGGAGGAACAAAGGGGAGAAAAAAAAAGGAACACAGAGAGTAGCAAAAACACACAAACCAGAACACACACACAAATACACGCAAAAAACAGATAGCAAAAACACTAACTCAGAACTGCAACCACAACAACAGCCACCACCATCCTTCCACCCAGAACCACCACACTAAAACTCCCAATACACAGCAGAGGACAAAAAAAAAACAGTAGAAGAAGAAAACCAAAAAAAAAACAAAAGAACGAACCTGAAATCCACAGAACCGAACCACCACGCCGCCGTGAGACGCTCGCCGGAGGACCTCCGGTCATCTTCTCCAACGAAAGCACCACCACGTCAACGTCGCCCCTGTCTCTCTCTCCGTCGCGTTCAAACCGCCGCCTTCGTCTCTCTCTCCGTCGCGTTCAAACCACTGCCTTCGTCTCTCTCTCTGTCGCAAGCACCACCACGTCACCGCCAGCATCTTCCTCTCTCTCCCGTTCGCTCGATCGTTCCTCTTTTCTCTCTCGGTTCGATCCTTCTCTCTCTCTCTCTCTCTCTTGCTTGAAATGGAAACGGCTGATGGAGGATAAAACAGATCTAGGGTTTTTTTTTACTTATCTTGGATATGGGTCGTCTGTATGGGTTATGGGCCCTTCTTGTTTTAATTTTTTTTTTATCAGACTACTAACAACACCCCCTCCGTTAATAATACAACCCCCTGTAATTAGTTATACCCCTTTTTACTATCTCACACCCATTTTCCTAAAAATCATTCAAACTCTTTTTTAATTAATGCGAGTTATTAGTGACTATCACCCAAAGTCTTGACTTGTTTGATTGTCATGAACGCTATCAAGAGTTGTCAGTAACGATCACTCAAAGCCTCAGCTTGCTTGGTCATTATGAAAACTCTTTCCCTCTCCGAAACTCTCTCAAAAAATTTTCATTTTTAAAATATAGAACTACGTCGCTTTGATTCCCATTCGGGATCGTAGGAGCGAGCCACGTTCTCGCCAAGCGCAACAAATAAAAATCATTTTCACAACCGTAAACATTAATATTTTCCATAACAACAAATCATTTTCAAACCCATTGTTGCTAGTGGCTAATCAGAACCTTTGTTCGTCTAGCCATCGGCGGCAATGCCTTTTTCCAAAGAATGCGATGGCGATGATCACCCATAACTATGGTTAGTTTGATCATTCGTGTCAATTAATCTCTTTCAAAACCATTTTCAAAAGATCAAATAAAAACGAAGTGCTACTAATAATCCAATCGTAACCTTTGTTCGTCGACTAGTGGTAGTGACTCATATTTTCAAGAGTACTTAGCGGTGATTACCCATAACCTCTGTTAGTTTAATCATCCGCTGAATACTCGTCATATTTCGAAAACTCACTAAAAAAGATAAAAAACAAAAACCTTTTCATGACAAACAAGAACTACGTAGCTTTGAATTCTCCATCGCACTAGGAGATACGTAGGAGCGAGAAGCCAATTCTCGTCAAGCGCCATAAATAATAATTTTCATTAAGTTTTCCTATTTATCTTCAAATAAGAAATAAATAGGCAAATCTAGGTATTTTTCAAATCAAACGTTAAAATCACACACTTAATTAAAGGTTCCCTCTCAATAGAGAGGACGCGAGGGGTGCTAACACCTTCCCCGCGCGTAATCGACCCCCGAACCATATCTCTAGTTTTCGAAAGACCATTCGCCTTGTTCAAAAGACCTTTTTTCAATGTTTTGGTCTTAAAATTAAAATATTGGTGGCGGCTTCAAAAATTTTCTACGTTGTACATTGAAAAACCCAAACCGGATTTTTCGGGTGCAACAATTCCTTATTGTGATTATATGCAAGAGTTGATGAAGTCTTTTGATGAGATCACCTTTAAGCATATCCCTCGAGGTGAAAACCAGTTGGCTGACGCATTGGCAACACTATCTGCTATGTTCAATGTTAGCCAGTGATAAGAGCCCCGACTAATATCGAATTCAAAGACCGAGCTCGCTGCGCATCACTACTGCACAACAATAGATGAGGAACCTGACGAGAAGCCTTGGTATCATGACATTAAGCAATACATCACTAATCAGGAATACCCACCTGGGGCATCAGAGAATGACAGGAGAACTCTCAGAATATTGTCAAGGAATTTCTTCTTGAGTGGTGAAGTTCTCTACAAAAGAAATTACGATATGGTTCTCCTAAGGTGTGTTGCCAAAGAAGAAGCTGAAAGAATCATGAGAGATGTGCACAAGGGCTCGTTCGGAACCCGTTCCAGTGGACATACCATGGCTAGAAAGATCCTAAGGGCGAGTTATTACCGGTTGCGGATGGAATCGATCATTATAGCTTTGTAAGAAAGTGCCACAAGTGCGGATCTATCTCGATCATATCCATGTACCGCTTTGCCAAATTAAACGTTCGATCAAGTCTTGGCCGCTCTCAATGTAGGGCATGGACGCCATAGGTCCAATTGAACCCAAAGCATCAAATGGGCATCGCTTTCATCCTCGTCGCCATTGACTATTTCACAAAATGGGTTGAAGCCGCTTCATACTCCAAAGATAACCGATTCGATGGTTGCCAAATTTGTGAAGAAAGATCTCGATTTGCCGATATGGTCTTCCCTACAAGATCATCACGGATAACGGCAAAGAACTCCGAATAAAGAAAATGATGAAGGACCTATGCAAAGAATTCAAAATTCAAAGATCGTAATTCCTCTCCCTACCGCCCAAAGATGAATGGGGCGGTTGAAGCAGCCAACAAGAATATTAAGAAAATAGTGCAGAAAATGGTGGTAACCTACAAAGACTGACATGAAATGCTCCCTTTCGCCTTGCATGGCTATCATACCTCGGTGCGCCCTTCTCTCTGGTATATGGGTCAAAAGCAGTCCTCCCTATCGAGGTTGAGATACCCTCACTGCAGGTCTTGATGGAAACCAAGTTGGAAGAAGCCGAGTGGGTACAGGCTCGTCTGGATCAGCTAAATCTCATTGAGGAGAAAAGAATTGCAGCCTTGTGTCACGGGCAATAGTACCAACAGAGAATGAGAACGGCTTTCGACAAGAAAGTCTGACCTCGTGAATTCAAGCAAGGGGATCTGGTACTCAAGAAGATTCTTCCCATTCAAAGTGATCCCCGAGGGAAGTGGATGCCCACTTATGACGGCCCGTATGTAGTCAAGAAAGCCTTTACTGGGGGAGCGCTGATACTCACAAATATGGACGGCGAAGATCTCAAGAACCCAGTCAATTCAGACACTATGAAGAAGTATTATGCCTGAAAGAAATAAGTGAAAAAAAAGAAAGGCATACAATTCCCCTGAAGACCCGAAAGGACGGCCTAGGCAAGATCAGAGTGACCCGGTGGATTGAAAACACGCAAAGGGCGATCCAGGAAAAAATTAGGGTCAGAAAACTTGAGCATGAAAAGTAAAGAAAGGCATACAACTCCCCTGAAGACTTGGATGAGGGAGTGATCAAGATTAAGGACGCAAATGTCGGCCTTGCTCCACGAGAGACTGACGAATAAATTAGCTTCTCTTTTGTTTTTCGTGTCTTTTGTAGTTTAAAATCACAAATGTATCTTGAGCGATCGTCGTAACATTCTCGCATTTATCGGCTTCCACATCAATAAAGCTCAATTTTCTCATGTCTTGTTTGTTGTTATTTCGCTTTTACGCTCAAAATAAGCGTTTTATGATGATGGTGATCTGAATCAGAAAACATGTGCATACATCATAGAGCATTACAAATCATGGCGAAATCTTTAAAAGTCATGAGAAATAAGCAACTTCCCAAAGAAAATTAATCTTACAAAGAAGGTTGCACTCACAAACCATTCCAGATTTACGAACCATAAAGCAAACTTGCGTGCTCGATTCATGAGCCCTGCAGCCTCTCTGTCGCTTCTCGGTCTCTTGCCGAGTATCGGGAGTTGGTTGAACCAAGAAAAGAACAAGCCTTTGTCAAAAAGTGAAAACAAATGATCGAGAAAAGAGAAAGTCGATCGAAAAAAAGCAGAAAAAATCAAACGACTGTAAAAAGAAAGTCGGTCGAAAAAGAATTAAAAAAAAAAAAAAAAAGCTTACTACATGCATCATCACACCAAAATCATAACATTGCATGCACTCGCATAACATGCTCCGCATAACATGCCCTTGCATAACATGCACCCATGCTTCATGCATCATCCCTTGCATCAACCGACATATGCGCAGTACCTCAATTCGATGCGCCAAAGGTAGCTATCTCAATCGGTCAATCAGCAGATTTGCGAATCCTTCAGACTCGCGTGTCCCTTCGAGACCAATGCATCCCTTCAAGATCCCGTTATCGAGCATCGACGAATCATCGCACTCGGGTCCTTCGGTTTAGTTCAAATCAACGATCCAAGCGGCGACTTTGAACTCGACCTTCATCTCGCCAAGTCATCACGGCATGACGGATCGGCCTTCGCACTCGTGTCCTTCATTTCGCCAAGTCATCACGGAGCATGACGAATCGGCCCTTCAGACCTCGTGTCCTTCATTTCGCCAAGTCATCACGGAGAATGACGGATCGGCCCCCGCACTTCGCGTCCCTTCGACTAGTTGTGTCGATGATAAAGCATAGCGTAAGTCCATCAAGGTAAAATGTATCAGTCCTACAACTTGATATTGAACCTCAGGCCGCTCGAATAGGCCACCTCCAGAGCTCAAATGCTCCTTCAGAGCCGCAGGTGCTCCTTCAGAACCTAAGTGTTCTTTCAGAGCCACAAGCGCTCCTTCTTTATTGCGTTCTTTATCACTTTCTTGTTTTCCTGCCAGTATCGGCCTCCCAGAGGTCGATACCTTCTTTACTGTTTTCTTTACTGCTTTATTTTTGCTTGCTTTTTGCCGCCTGAGGGTTGGCACCAATTTATTTCTTGCCTTTGTTGGCTTACTGAGAGTCGACACTTCATTCATTACAGCCGTTTCTGGTTCCATTCACCCAAAAAGAAAAACTAGAAGATAAAAAAGAAAAGGAAAATTCGAGTTTTTCCTAAGTAGACAAAATTGGTATAATTTCTGAATTCTTTATCTCTATTTTGCCTTGGAATATGTTTCGGCCAATTCATATTCCTTGTTAAAATCTAGATAAAGAGGGGCAGCTGTCATACCCCAATTTTGTCCGGCTTAGGTCAAAACCCTAATCTTCCACAAAAATAAATAAATAGAGGAGAAGAGAGCATCATGCATTGCATTTAGGTTTCTAAAAGTCATTTCAAAATTTCTAAATTCATTTTTGGAGTTGGAATACACTTTTTGGACAAGCTAGGGTTTTGCAGTGCAAAAGGGTATTTTCGTCATTTTGCGAATAAGGGACAATTTCTCAAGACAAGTCATTCAACATGCATTTTTGAGGTATTAGAGGTCACTCCTAGGGGAAAAAGTCATTTTTTGAAGTGAAAATGTGCTTTGGGCAAAGAACTAGGGTTTTTAGGGTGAAAGGGCATTTTGGTCATTTCACAATAAAAACAGTATTTCGTACCAAATCACTGAACAATCATCAATGATTTTATTTGAGGAATATTTGTGCTTAATTGTGATTATTTTTGTGCATAAATATTAACCTTTTTGGCATAAAAATCAAGTCTTTGGATAGAAGGGTAAAATGGTCATTTCCTTTGAGGTGGGGTAAAATGTGCTTTGGGCAAAGAACTAGGGTTTTTAGGGTGAAAGGGCATTTTGGTCATTTCACAATAAAAACAGTATTTCGTACCAAATCACTGAACAATCATCAATGATTTTATTTGAGGAATATTTGTGCTTAATTGTGATTATTTTTGTGCATAAATATTAACCTTTTTGGCATAAAAATCAAGTCTTTGGATAGAAGGGTAAAATGGTCATTTCCTTTGAGGTGGGGTAAACAAATCAATTTTGGGATTGGTGAGATCATAAAATTCAGAGCCCAATCATTGAATCATGAGACATGGCCCAAAATGCATGAATTTAGAAGAATTATCTAGAAAGGGATATTCCATTTCTTTTGAATTTTGAAAGATCAAGTATAGTACAATAGTACAATTTGCAATTCCACTCACTCTCCCACTCCCTAGCTGCGCACACCAGCCCATAATCATGCAATTTTGATATATTTTATTGGTTGCAAATTGTGTTTAAATCTTGGCCTTCCATTCAAGTTTTGTGTGCAATCCTCACCCTTCATTTGAATCAAAATGGCACTTGTGTAATAAGCTTCATGGAAAAATACAATTTTGTAAATAAACTTATCCTTCACCACCCTCATTAAGCTGCGCATTCAGCCCCTCGCTCTCCTCATTTTGTGCTTTTTAATTACCCTCGATCCATGTGACATTGCATCTTGACCATTGATTCAAATTTTATCTCAAATCCTATTGGTTTGCAAGAATCACATTGTCATAAATACCCTTGAGTTTGCACCCCATATAAAAACCCAAAAGCAAAAGACCAAAGGGATAGACACTCTCATTTTTAACCTAGAAAAAAAACCTCTCCTCCTCTCTCCTCTCTAGGCCGAACCTCCTCTCCTTTCTCCTCCATTTTCTTTTCAAGTTTCATCCACCAAATCACCTCAAATCCACTCCATATTCATATATCTTCTTCCTTTCATCCTTGATTCCATTTTTACTCTACTAAGGAGCTTGTTTTCTTCAAGTTTGCGTGGCATTTGTTTTTTGATTTGTTCTTGATCTTCATTTTCTACTCTTGTGTAGCTTTGATCTTGAGGTAAACATCTTATCTCTTGCATTTTTAACTATTAGCATGTGAATCTTCCTTCTACTCCTCTTCCTCTCTAAGAGGCTTAGAGGGCTCATTTCAAACACTATGTCAAGGACATTGGGAGCCTTGGGTGTTTGAAGTAAGCCCTTGGTATTGAAGAGGGTGTTCTTGTGTTTTAATCATATGTTTTGCATTTTCACACTCATTTTTTTTCACTTCTTCATGAATAAAGAACTTCCATACATTATATGCATCTTCTTGTTCATATCATAACTTGTGAGTTGAGCTTTGGTTTGATTCATGAGTGTAGGGGTTCGGTTTTAGGCCTTAGAATTTAGGGTTTTTTTTGTTGCTCCTTTTTAATTTTTTTGAGTTATGTAAATGAAATGCATGATGTACTTGATTTGCATGATTTGTTCTATGTGTGGATTATGAGTTTTAGCATGAAATAATGTATTGTCTTGTGCATATGTGATTTCGGCCTTAGAGGCCTTTTTTTGGGTTCATTTTAGTGCTTAAAATGTGTGTTTGATCTTGTGTAGAGGTGTGTAATAGTGTTAATGTGTTTTTTCACTTTTTAACCATCCATTCATGTTTTTACCTTACCACTCATTAACTTTTTACCAAAACTAAAAAAAGCATTTTAACTTTTTACTTTACCATCTTATTAAATAATTACCATTCACTTCATGCATATTTACTTTTACCATTCATTAACTTTTTACTAAAAGTTTTACTACTTGTCTATTTGCAAAAATACCCAAAACATTTTTACACTTTGCATTTCATCATTTGTGCTTACATGTTCATGCATCTATATGCGCCTATGCCTCTTGCATTCTCATACCCTCTTACATGTTCATGCATCCATTAATGTCATGTCTTGCATTTATTATCACATGATCATACATTCATTAACACTATGACTTGCACTCTTTTTCATATGTTCATGCATTCAATAATGCTATGCCTTGCATTCCACAATTGTATACTAATGCATTCATATGTTTGCCCAATCATGCACTCAATAATGCTATGCCTTGCATCCCATGATTGTATACTCTTGCACCCACATGTTTGTTTAATCATGCATTCAATTGTTCATAGCAACTTGTGAATACTCCTTATGATTGCTTTGTTTGTTCTCTAATTGTTGTCTCGGTTTTGTCTTGAAAAAGGATTTGAAATGTTCTATTTCTTTTCAAATTCAAAATTACATGCTTTTCTTTCAAATAACAACCCTAAGGCATTTTCATAAACAAATCATTAGACATCACTCGAAGCCGTTGCTTGTTTGATCGCTAATGAGGAGTTATTAGTGATAGTCACTCGAAGCCTTTGCTTGTTTGACTATTATGAAAGCTCCCACACATTAATTAAACAACAAAAACTAATCCAAATTTCCAAAATAACACGAGTTATTAGTAGTAATTATCACTGATGCTCACCATTTTTTTCAAAACAATTTTCAAAAGAAAAAAGAATAATGCAACGTTGTCACTTGTAATCACTCGAAGCCATTGCTTGTTTCAAAAGAAAAACATTCCTTTTCCCCCGTTTTCAATAAAGCAATTTCTCAAAAAAAAAGAAAAGAAAAGAAGTAGAACGATGTATTTCAAATCAAACATTTCAAAACCACATCAAGTTAATGGTTCCCTTTCGGTAGAAAGGGCGCGCGTGTGCTAATACCTTCCCCATGCGCAACCGAATTCCCGAACCTACATCTCTGTGTTTTCAAAAGACCACCCGTTTTCCAAAAAAGGTTTTTTCAATGTTTTCCTAAATAAATATTGGTGGCGGCTCTACTATTTTTCACGTTGTCAAACGAAAAGTCCAAACCGGATTTTTCGGGGCGCAACAGTTCCTAGGACGCTGACTAACCCGATTGTACAACCGACTTAGTCCCCTACTTTTCGAAAATAATTTTAGAGTTTTCGAAAGAAATTGGTTTGGTGTGAGGTGGGTCTGTTTTAGAATAGGTATTCTAGAACTCCTGAACTGTACAACCCATTAGTTCTAGAACGCTGACTAACCCGGTTGTACAACCGACTTAGTCCCCTATTTTTAGGAAAAATAGTTTATTCGTATTTATTAAGTTTTCAGGGTTACTGAACTGTACAGCTCATTGGCCCTAAAATAATGACTAACCCGGTTGTACAACCGACTTAGCTGTTTGTTTAATTTTGCGAGAAAAATTATTTGCATTTGAGTTGGAAAAGAATTAAAAAGAGAAACAAGGGGTGCAAATTGTAAATTTGGGTTTTATTAATAGCGGGGTGTTGTATAATTAATTTGAGGTGCAAAAAGGAAAGCCCAGTTCGCATAGGAGGGCCCAGTATGCGAAGCTGGGCTTAAGTAAGGGAGGGGTGCGTGCGTGAATAAGAGGGGTGTAACTAATAATCTGAATATAAAAAAAAGAAAAAAGTAAACAGCCCAATATAAGGAAAACCTAAACCGAGAACCCTAATTTCACAATCCTTCCCTCCTTCACACTGCTGCTGCGGCGCCGTCCTAGGGGGAGAGGTTTCAGGCGCCCTTCTCGCCGGTTCTCGCGGAGGGAGAGAGAGGAAAAACAGCGAGACGTCGTGTAACTCCCCTTTTCTACCCTTATATTACGTGTCATTTATCAGAGTAATTCCTTTTTCTTAAAAATAAAATTTCGTTACTTGATAGAAAAGAAATGCTACACTTCATTAAAACTCATCAAATAATGCACTCTTCAATTTGTGCAATCAAACATCATGTTATGGGAAATCCCATTCTCATAAAACACAATCGCAGCGGTATAACTACCAACTCACCAAATACTCTCACACACGTCTCAATGTAACAATTAAAAATCAGTATACAATTATTAAACCAATTATCCCACTCCACGCCCCTAGGGGTTACAAAGATCGAGGAGCGACACAACATTACACCCAAAAATTAAAAGAATAAGGCACTGCGCACCTTCACTCGCGGGTACTGCAGCGTTGCCACAATAGAGCAACATTCCAAGCGGAAGGGGTGAGAATTTCAAAGGAACATAATCGATACACAATAGAGTAATAAGAAGGGACAATCACAAGGTATCATCACTACATCATAATTACACAACACCACTCAAATCACAACAAAGACCACTCACAATTATGTTTATGTATGAAGATGCAACCCACACGCGGCATATGCATGATGGTACCATATCATCTTTAAAAACCACTCAAGGCATATCTTCATTATAGAAGAGAACCACTCAAGGCATAACATCATCAATATAAGTCACATAGTATGCACATGCCATGAGGTCCTATAACACATGTGCAATTCAACCAACATTCACTCAGGTACTCACCATCATCATCATAAAATAAATAACCACTCAAGGTATGTCATCATAAAACACTCGTAGAGTGTACTCGCCATTCACATCATACTCATTAAATAACACATCATCTTAAAACACTCGTAGAGTGCATTCGTCATTCACATCTCAATCATTTAAATAACCCATCATCATTGATCACTTATCTTTTAGTTTTGTGGGTTATAAAATAGTAAACTGATTGACTATGGGATTACTCAGGTAACTGGTACTACTCGCAAGAGGCATTGGCCACATTTGCAAGGCTCTCAGTGATGCCTTTGTAAATACACCAGTGAAAGAAATTCTGGCCTTAGTGGTAAACCACGCCTAGCCATAGTCAAGGAGTTCACTAGTAGTATAACCTCTTACACCATTCAATCATAAAACAAGCTCGTAAAATTCGGTCCTTGACCAACAACAAAATTAGAGAAAACAAAGAGCTCTCTATTCTCGAAAACAAAGAACTTGTATTCATAAAACAACATCAATTTAATAACCAACAGCAACTTATATTTTTGAAAATCTGCACTATATATTTCGTAAAATAGCACCCATTTTAGTGACAAAACAGCAACTTATAATTTTTGAAAATCAGCACTATATATTGCAAAAAACAAAGACCCATTTTAGTGACAAACAAAGCAACTTATATCTTTTGAAAATCTGCACTATATATTGCGCAAAACAAGACCCATTTTAGTGACAAAACAAAGAACTTATATTTTTTGAAAATCACACTATATAGTTTCATAAAAACAAAGAACTATACTCAATTATAAAACTGCACTATATATTTTCATAAAAACAGCAACTATACTCAATTATAAAAACTGCACTATATATTTTCATAAAAACAGCAACTATACTCAATTATAAAAACTGCACTATATATTTTCATAAAAACAGCAACTATACTCAATTATAAAAACTGCACTATATATTTTCATAAAAACAGCAACTATACTCAATTATAAAAACTGCACTATATATTTTCATAAAAACATCCATTATTTGTTAACAAAACAGCAACAATTTAATAATCAAAACAACACCTTATATTTTTCTGAAAAACAGCAACTATATTCCACTTAAAAACAACAATAACACATGATTCAACAAAGCAAACAGCAACAATTTTAATTCACCAAAAACAGCACCTTGTATTTTCAAGAAAATCAGCACTATACCCAATTAAAACAACCACCACGCCTAATTAAACAAGGCAAACAGCAACAATTTTAATTCACCAAAAACATGGAAATCGATTTTAACCCCATCAACTCACACAATTCGAAACTCAATTCACCATCCCATAATTTTAATCACGTGATAACAACAACAATACATCATACGACATCCAAACCCAACAAAACCCATCATATATCCCATTATGTTAGATGAAACGCTCACCCTTACCTTAAATTAAATCGTAGGACTCCACTAACACCAAAAATCACCCAAATCGCAAGCTTTCCCTTCCTCTCCTTCGAAATCAACGATGGATGCTCCTTCTTGAGCAACTTGCGAACCACAACAACAAGCAATGAGTGATTGAAAATCACTACAACAGAAAAAGGAAAAAATTGAGAAAGAAAGGACCAAAACCCTTACCTTGAGCAACCTTGAGAAGTTTCTCTCTTCTCCTTCCTCCCTCCTTCCTACAGCAAGCAAACCCTAACTTTTTTCTTCATTGTTTTTCTTTTCTTTTCCTTCCTTTGCAACTAAGCCTAGTTTATTTATATTTTGGGCTCAAAAGGGTTGGGCCCTTTTTACACCCTCCTTCCATCGCTTCCACCACTCCCTAACACAATAAAATAACCACCACATTATAACTCAGTATAATTAAATTTAGTGCAACACTTTAAATAATTTAATCAATTACTTAATTAAATTATTTAGGTGTTACAACTCTCCCCACTTAGGAAATTTCGTCCTCGAAATTCATACCGAGTCAAATAGTTCTCGGATAGGACTCCCACATCCCCGCTCTCTAGCTCCCACGTCATGCTCTCACCAAAGCTCCTCGGCCACACTACCTTGACCAAGGCAATGTCTTTCCTCTCAACACCTTCACTTCTCTATCATCAATCCTCACCGCACAGTCTCCACAAAGAGAGGTTCTCACGCACTCTCCACATCATCCATGTGAATCACATGAGACGGTCCGAATATACTCCGAAGCCGTGACACGTGAAAAACATCGTGCAAGTTCGAAGATTGGGTGGCAAGGCCACCCTATAAGCAACCTTTCCAACCTCTCGGTGATCCGAGTACGGTCCAATAAACCTTGAGTCAACTTCTTTGCCTTCGAGCACGCCCAACACCGTCATAGGCGTGACCTCAAGAACACATGCTCACCACTGAAACTCCAAGTCCTTCCTCCTCTTATCATTATAACTTTTCTCGCTTGGCTCGGGACTCTTTCATCTTCTCTCGATCATTTTCACCTTCTCGCTGCCTCCTAACCAACTCAGTCCAAGAATAACACTCTCGCGGACTCATGCCAACACAAAGGAGTTCTCGCACCTCCGCCCATACAATTGCCTCAAAAGGAGCCATCCCAATGCTCGAGTGATAGGCAAGCTATTATAAGTGAACTCAATCGCTGGAAGGTGTGTATCCCACGCACCTCCTCGCTCCAAAGACACAAGCTCTCGTAAGATCCTCCAGAGACTGGATGGTTCTCTCTGTCGACCACCATCATGAGGATGATAAGTGAGCTCAACCTCGCCTTGGACCCCAAAGCCTCCCGCAAGCTCCCCAAAACTCGATGTAAACCGCGGGTCTCTATCCGACACAATGCTCTTCGGGACCCCATGAAGCTTCACAATCACCGAATGTAAATCCTAGCCAACTTTGGCACAGAAAGGTGATGTTGATAGGAATAAAGTGAGCGCACTTGGTCAACTCCGTCCCACAATCACCCAAATAAGTGTCGCACCTCTCACGCGATTTGGCAACCCAATCCACAAAATCCATGGAAATGTTTGTCCCATTTCCATTCCGAATCTCCAAAGGTTGCATCAACCCCGCCGCTTCGTGCTCAATCTTTGACTTCGCAAGTCAAACATGCGTATACAAATTGTGCTACATCCTTCTTCATACCGTGCCACCAAAACAGTTTCTTCAAATCATGGTACATTTTCGTGGCACTGGATGAATACTTAACTTGCTCCTATGGCTCTCCTCAAGTATCATTCTCCTCATATCAACATCATCGAACACATATCCTCGTCCCCCGATCTCAATACTCCCGGAATCCAACTCAAATCCCCATCCACCGCCGATCACCCGCAACCAACAAAAATCCACCGGTTTCACATCCAGCTTCGTATGCGTCTCGATATTAATCAAGAAGTCATTATCAATCCTCAACATACCCAACTTGACACTCTGCGGTGTCACCTCACAAACTGGACTCAAATCACTGAATTGCTCAATCAACTCCAATTCCTTCACCATCATTGGTTGACATATGTAAAGTCTTCCGACTTAAAGCATCGCCACGACATTAGCTTTGCTCTGGGTGATAGTTCAAGCCGAAATCGTAATCTTTCAAAGAACTCTAACCAACGCCTGTCTCTCATATTCAGCTCCTTTTGGTCAAACAAGTACCTCAAACTCTTGTGATCACTGAACACCTCAAATCTGGTACCATAGAGATAGTGCCTCCAAATCTTTAGCGCAAACACAATAGCAGCTAGTTCCAAATAATGAGTAGGATAGTTCCTCTCATGTATCCTCAATCGCTCGACGCATAAGCAACTACCTTCCCATCCTCGCATCAATACACCTCCCAAACCCATCTTGGAAGCATCACAAGACACCACAAAAGGCCGATCCAAGACAGCAAAGACTAGCACTGGAGATGTTGTCAACCTCCTTTTCAGCTCTTGAAAGCTCTCTTCACACTTGGCGTCCCACACAAAAGCTCTTCCCTTACAGGTCAATTGGGTCAACGGAAGGGCTAGCTTAGAGAACCCCTCAATAAACCTCCTGTAATAACCAGCCAACCCCAAGAAGCTCCTAATCTCAGTCACAGACTTTGGGCTCTCCCACTGCAACACTGCATCAACCTTGGCTGGATCCACAGCTATACCATCACCAGAAATAATATGACCCAAGAAGCTCACCTCATGCAACCAGAACTCACACTTTGACAACTTGGCATACAACTTCCTCTCTTTCAAGACCTCTAGCACCAACCTCAAGTGCTCTGCATGCTCTTCCTCAGATTTTGAGTACACCAAAATATCATCAATGAAGACCACCACAAACCGATCCAGAGATAGCTATGGAAAATTCGGTTCATGTACTCCATAAACACCCACGGTGCATTTGTGACACCAAACGGCATTACAGAGTACTCATAATGCCCATACCTTGTTCTCGAATCTTTGTCTTACGGATATCCTCATCCTTCACCTTAATCTGGTGATACCCGACCTCAAGTCAATATTGCTAAACACTTTAGCACCCACCACCGATCCATCGGATCATCTATCCTCGGGAGAGGATACTTATTCTTGATAGTCACTTTATTCAATTGTTTGTAGTCCACGCACGCACGCATACTCCCATCCTTCTTCTTTACTAACAGTAACTGAGCTCCCCATGGTGACACACTAGGCCCTCACAAATTTCTTCTCAAGGAGCTCTTCTAATCGCTTCTTCAATTCGCATAACTCGTAAGTCGACATCCCAGACGGTGCCATAGACACAGTGCCTAGTACTGTGCACAAGCTCAATCCCGAACTCAACTTCTCTCTCAGGGGCACACTAGGAATCTCATCAGAAACACTTCAGTGGAACTCACACACCACCGCAACCCATCAACCACACTTGGTTCTCGGCAGACATGGACGCCATCAAAGCAAACAACCGACCACCCTCTTTCATTACCCCGCGCGCAATTGCTCGTGAGACAAAGAAAGGCACTCTTTCCTCTTCAGAAGAAGAAAACTAACAGACTTACTAGGGCGGTTGATGTGCACATGGTTATCTACTAACCACCCATGCCTGTAATCACATCTAACCCACCCAAAGGCAAACAAATCGATCAACCGTAAAATCTCTCCAAAGACCGACAAAGGACACCTAGCACACATCGTAGTAGTTCTTACTCGACCGCCGTGGAGTGTCGATAACCATCCTCTCTCCATAACAGCATAACACTAATTTCAACTTTTCAAAGACAAATGTATAAGCAATAAAAGAGTGCGTAGCACCCTGTGTCAACAATAGCAATTAAAGGTGTACCATAGATGAAGCATGTACCTTTAATCGCATTGGGTCCCTCTGAACTCGCCAAAGGCAAAAACTCTCCGGTGGACTTCTCTTTCTTTGGCTTTGACACTGTGGTAATCGATGTGACCACTCTCCCACAATTAAAGCACAAAACCTCCTTCCTATCACACGGTTGGAAGCCATGTGTCCCTCTTTTCCACACTGTAACATCTCTTTTTCTCATTATTTGGACAATCTGACTCTTATGGCTGCTTTTCCACACGTGTAACAAGTAACACTGGCCGCAAAGATCTCCCCACTTCGCTTAGACCCACCAACAAATTTACTAAAGAACCTTCCCTTTGCCCTTACCCGCAGTGCACCTCATATGGCTTTCCCCGACCAGAAAAATTCTTTTGCTTTTCCTTCATAGCTCTAGAGAAAGCATTATTGTCCTCTTCAAAAATTCTCGCACTATTAACCAACAACGGAAATACTTTGATCTGCGATACCCTATGGCTCTCTTAATATCAAAGACGCAACCCGCTCTCAAACTTGATGCACTTGGAGAACTCACTTTCTCTCCATCATAGTGTGGATAAAACTTGGACAGCTTCAATAGAATTTTGCAAAGATATTCACCATACTGATGCTACTACCGCTCAAGCCTCAAAAACTCCACCTCTTTCTTTCCACTGACATCTTCCTGATAGTATTTCCTCTTGAACTCCCTCTCAAATATCGCCCACGTGATCTCCTCATTGGCGATCGTCAACCCCGACTAGTCGTCCTCCACCAATCATAAGCCTCTTTCTTCAACATGTGTGTGCCATAACGAACCTTTTGGGCATCGGTGCAATCCATGACACGGAATATCCGCTCCATCTCACTTAGCCACTCGAGGGCACCATCGAGGATTATACCCGCCTTCAAAAGTAGGAGGGTTCTCACGCCGAACGTGGCGCATCGCGCTCCATCACCCGTAGCATTACCCACAACCCCAAAGAATAGCTCGCAAGGCGGCAAGTCTTGACATCGTTCCGCCCCGCCATTCTAGTACCGCAAGCAAAAACAACAATCGTAAACGAGTAACAAAGCTCAAATGTTACTCAACTTGATGACTCAACCACCTACGGACAGACCGAATCGCCTCGATACCACTAATGTAACACCCTTTTCTACCCTTATATTACGTGTCATTTATCGAGTAATTCCTTTTCTTAAAAATAAAATTTCGTTACTTGATAGAAAAGAAATGCTACACTTCATTAAAACTCATCAAATAATGCACTCTTCAATTTGTGCAATCAAACATCATGTTATGGGAAATCCCATTCTCATAAAACACAATCGCAAATGATAACTACCAACTCACCAAATACTCTCACACACGCCTCAATGTAACAATTAAAAATCGTGATACAATTATTAAACCAATTATCCCACTCCACGCCCTGGGGTTACAATATCGAGAGCGACACAACATTACAAAATTCAAAAATTAAAAGAATAAGGCACCTGCAGCCTTCACTCGCGGGTACTGCAGCTGCTAGCGTTGCCACAATAGAGCAACATTCCAAGCGAGAAGGGTGAGAATTTCAAAGGAACATAATCGATACACAATAGAGTAATAAGAAGGGACAATCACAAGGTATCATCACTACATCATAATTACACAACACCACCAAAATCACAACAAAGACCACTCACAATTATGTTTATGTATGAAGATGCAACCCACACGCGGGCATATGCATGATGGTACCATATCATCTTTAAAAACCACTCAAGGCATATCTTCATTATAGAAGAGAACCACTCAAGGCATAACATCATCAATATAAGTCACATAGTATGCACATGCCATGAGGTCCTATAACACATGTGCAATTCAACCAACATTCACTCGGGGTACTCACCATCATCATCATAAAATAAATAACCACTCAAGGTATGTCATCATAAAACACTCGTAGAGTGTACTCGTCATTCACATCATACTCATTAAATAACACATCATCTTAAAACACTCGTAGAGTGCATTCGTCATTCACATCTCAATCATTTAAATAACCCATCATCATTGATCACTTATCTTTTAGTTTTGTGGGTTATAAAATAGTAAACTGATTGACTATGGGATTACTCAGGTAACTGGTACTACTCGCAAGAGGCATTGGCCACATTTGCAAGGCTCTCAGTGATGCCTTTGTAAATACACCAGTGAAAGAAATTCTGGCCTTAGTGGTAAACCACAGTCTAGCCATAGTCAAGGAGTTCACTAGTAGTATAACCTCTTACAGCCATTCAATCATAAAACAAGCTCAGAAAATTCGGTCCTTGACCAACAACAAAATTAGAGAAAACAGTAGCTCCTATTCTCGAAAAACAGCAACTTGTATTCATAAAACAACATCAATTTAATAACCAACAGCAACTTATATTTTTGAAAATCTGCACTATATATTTCGTAAAATAGCACCCATTTTAGTGACAAAACAAAGAACTTATAATTTTTGAAAATCAGCACTATATATTGCGCAAAAAGCAGACACCCATTTTAGTGACAAACAAAGAACTTATATCTTTTGAAAATCAGACTATATATTGCGCAAAAACAAGACCCATTTTAGTGACAAAACAAAGAACTTATATTTTTTTGAAAATCTGCACTATATAGTTTCATAAAAACAAAGAACTATACTCAATTATAAAAAGCTGCACTATATATTTTCATAAAAACAAAGAACTATACTCAATTATAAAAAGCGCACTATATATTTTCATAAAAACAGCAACTATACTCAATTATAAAAAGCGCACTATATATTTTCATAAAAACAAAGAACTATACTCAATTATAAAAATGCACTATATATTTTCATAAAAACAAAGAACTATACTCAATTATAAAATCAGCACTATATATTTTCATAAAAACATCCATTATTTGTTAACAAAACAGCAACAATTTAATAATCAAAACAACACCTTATATTTTTCTCAAAAACAGCAACTATATTCCACTTAAAAACAAAGAATAACACATGATTCAACAAAGCAAACAGCAACAATTTTAATTCACCAAAAACAGCACCTTGTATTTTCAAGAAAATCAGCACTATACCCAATTAAAACAACCACCACGCCTAATTAAACAAGGCAAACAGCAACAATTTTAATTCACCAAAAACATGGAAATCGATTTTAACCCCATCAACTCACACAATTCGAAACTCAATTCACCATCCCATAATTTTAATCACGTGATAACAACAACAATACATCATACGACATCCAAACCCAACAAAACCCATCATATATCCCATTATGTTAGATGAAACGCTCACCCTTACCTTAAATTAAATCGTAGGACTCCACTAACACCAAAAATCACCCAAATCGCAAGCTTTCCCTTCCTCTCCTTCGAAATCAACGATGGATGCTCCTTCTTGAGCAACTTGCGAACCACAACAACAAGCAATGAGTGATTGAAAATCACTACAACAGGAAAAAGGAAAAAAATTGAGAAAGAAAGGACCAAAACCCTTACCTTGAGCAACCTTGAGAAGTTTCTCTCTTCTCCTTCCTCTCCTTCCCACGGCGCAAACCCTAACTTTTTTTCTTCTGTTGTTTTTCTTTTCTTTTCCTTCCTTTGCAACTAAGCCTAGTTTATTTATATTTTGGGCTCAAAAGGGTTGGGCCCTTTTTACACCCTCCTTCCATCGCTTCCACCACTCCCTAACACAATAAAATAACCACCACATTATAACTCAGTATAATTAAATTTAGTGCAACACTTTAAATAATTTAATCAATTACTTAATTAAATTATTTAGGTGTTACAACTCTCCCCCACTTAGGAAATTTCGTCCTCGAAATTCATACCTGAGTCAAATAGTTCTGGATAGGACTCCCACATCCTGCTCTCTAGCTCCCACGTCATGCTCTCACCAGCAGCTCCCAGCCACACTACCTTGACCAAGGCAATGTCTTTCCCTCTCAACACCTTCACTTCTCTATCATCAATCCTCACCGCACGCCTCCACAATGAGGTTCTCACGCACTCTCCACATCATCCATGTGAATCACATGAGACGGTCCGGAATATACTTAGGAAGGCCGTGACACGTGAAAACATCGTGCAAGTTCGAAAGATCGGGTGGCAAGGCCACCCTATAAGCAACCTTTCCAACCTCTCGGATGATGCACGGTCCAATAAACCTTGAGTCAACTTCTTTGCCTTCAGAGCACGCCTGAACACCGGTCATAGGCGTGACCCTCAAGAACACATGCTCACCAAACTGAAACTCCAAGTCCTTCCTCCTCTTATCATTATAACTTTTCTCGCTTACTCCGGGACTCTTTCATCTTCTCTCGATCATTTTCACCTTCTCGATGTCTCCCTAACCAACTCAGTCCAAGAATAACACTCTCGCCGACTCATGCCAACACAAAGGAGTTCTCGCACCTCCGCCCACAAAGGCTGCCTCAAAAGGAGCCATCCCAATGCTCGAGTGATAGCCGTTATTATAAGTGAACTCAATCGCTGGAAGGTGTGTATCCCACGCACCTCCCTCGCTCCAAAGACACAAGCTCTCGTAAGATCCTCCGAGACCGGATGGTTCTCTCTGTCTCGACCATCGGTTTGAGGATGATAAGTCGAGCTCAACCTCGCCTTGGACCCCAAAGCCTCCTGCAAGCTCCCCAAAACTCGATGTAAACCGCGGGTCTCTATCCGACACAATGCTCTTCGGGACCCCATGAAGCTTCACAATCACTCGAATGTAAATCCTAGCCAACTTTGGCACAGAAAGGTGATGTTGATAGGAATAAAGTGAGCGGACTTGGTCAACTTTGTCCACAATCACCCAAATAAGGTCGACCTCTCTCACGGTATTTGGCAACCCAAATCCACAAAATCCATGGAAATGTCGTCCCCACTTCCATTCCGAATCTCCAAAGGTTGCATCAACCCCGCCGGCTTCGGTGCTCAATCTTTGACTTCTCGCAAGTCAAACATGCGTATACAAATTGTGCTACATCCTTCTTCATACCGTGCCACCAAAACAGCTTTCTTCAAATCATGGTACATTTTCGTGGCACTGGATGAATACTTAACTTGCTCCTATGGCTCTCCTCAAGTATCATTCTCCTCATATCAACATCATCGAACACATATCCTCGTCCCCGAATCTCAATACTCCCGAATCCAACCCGAAATCCCCATCCACCGCCTCGATCACCCGCAACCAACAAATCCACCGGTTTCACATCCGGTTTACGCGTGCGTCTCGATATTAATCAAGAAGTCATTATCAATCCTCAACATACCCAACTTGACACTGCGGTGTCACCTCACAAACTGGACTCAAATCACTAATTGCTCAATCAACTCCAATTCCTTCACCATCATTGTTGACATATGTAAAGTCTTCCGACTTAAAGCATCACCACGACATTAGCTTTGCTTGGGGTGATAGTTCAAGCCGAAATCGTAATCTTTCAAAGAACTCTAACCAACGCCTGCTCTCATATTCACTCCTTTTGGTCAAACAAGTACCTCAAACTCTTGTGATCACCGAACACCTCAAATGCAATACCATAGAGATAGTGCCTCCAAATCTTTAGCGCAAAACACAATAGCGGCTAGTTCCAAATAATGAGTAGGATAGTTCCTCTCATGTATCCTCAATCGCTCGACGCATAAGCAACTACCTTCCCATCCTCGCATCAATACACCTCCCAAACCCATCTTGAAGCATCACAAGACACCACAAAAGGCCGATCCAAGACAGCAAAGACTAGCATTGGAGATGTTGTCAACCTCCTTTTCACTTTCTTGAAAGCTCTCTTCACACTTGGCGTCCCCACACAAAAGCTCTTCCCTTACAGTCAATTGGGTCAACGGAAGGGCTAGCTTAGAGAACCCCTCAATAAACCTCCTGTAATAACCACCAACCCCAAGAAGCTCCTAATCTCGATCCACGGACTTTGGGCTCTCCCAACTGCAACACCGCATCAACCTTGGCCGGATCCACAAACTATACCATCACCGTAAATAATATGACCCAAGAAGCTCACCTCATGCAAACTGTAACTCACACTTTGACAACTTGGCATACAACTTCCTCTCTTTCAAGACCTCTAGCACCAACCTCAAGTGCTCGCATGCTCTTCCTCGATTTTGAGTACACCAAAATATCATCAATGAAGACCACCACAAACCGATCCAGATAGCTATGGAAAATTCGGCTCATGTACTCCATAAACACCCCGTGCATTTGTGACACCAAACGGCATTACAGAGTACTCATAATGCCCATACCTTGTTCTCGAATCGTTGTCTCGGATATCCTCATCCTTCACCTTAATCTGGTGATACCCGGACCTCAAGTCAATATTGCTAAACACTTTAGCACCTACCAGCTGATCCATCAGATCATCTATCCTCGGGAGAGGATACTTATTCTTGATAGTCACTTTATTCAATTGTTTGTAGTCCACGCACAGACGCATACTCCCATCCTTCTTCTTTACTAACAGAACTGGAGCTCCCCATGGTGACACACTAGGCCTCACAAATTTTTTCTCAAGGAGCTCTTCTAACCGCTTCTTCAATTCGCATAACTCGTAAGTCGACATCCCAGACGGCGGTGCCATGAGACACGTGCCTAGTACTGTGCACAAGCTCAATCCCGAACTCAACTTCTCTCTGGGGGGCACACTAGGAATCTCATCAGAAACACTTCAGTGGAACTCACACACCACTGCGCAACCCATCAACCACGCCTTGGTTCTCAGCAGACATGGACGCCATCAAAGCAAACAACCGACCACCCTCTTTCATTACCCCGCGCAATTGCTCGCCAGACAAAGAAAGCGCACTCTTCCTCTTCGTGAAGAAGAAAACTAACAGACTTACTAGGGCGGTTGATGTGCACATGGTTATCTACTAACCACCCATGCCCGAAATCACATCTAACCCACCCAAAGGCAAACAAATCGAGATCAACTAAAATCTCTCGCCAAGACCGACAAAGGACACCTAGCACACATCGAGTAGTTCTTACTCGACCCTTAGCCGGAGTGTCGATAACCATCCTCTCTCCATAACAGACAACACTAATTTCAACTTTTCAAAGACAAATGTAAGCAATAAAAGAGTGCGTAGCACCCGTGTCAACAATAGCAATTAAAGGTGTACCATAGATGAAGCATGTACCTTTAATCGCATTGGGTCCCTCCGAACTCGCCAAAGGCAAAAACTCTCCGGTGGACTTCTCTTTCTTTGGCTTTGGACACTTGTGTGTCGATGTGACCACTCTCCCCACAATTAAAGCACAAAACCTCCTTCCTATCACGGTTGGAAGCCATGTGTCCCTCTTTTCCACACCTGTAACATCTCTTTTTCTCATTATTTGGACAATCTGACTCTTATGGCTCGCTTTCCACACGTGTAACAAGTAACACCGGCCGCAAAGATCTCCCCACTTCGCTTAGACCCACCAACAAATTTACTGAAGAACCTTCCTTTGCCCTTACCCGCAGTGCACCTCATATGGCTTTCCCACCAAAAATTCTTTTGCTTTTCCTTCATAGCTCTAGAGAAAGCATTATTGTCCTCTTCAAAAATTCTGGCACTATTAACCAACAACGGAAATACTCGGATCTGCTGATACCCTATGGCTCTCTTAATATCAGCACGCAACCCGTTCTCAAACTTGATGCACTTGGAGAACTCAGCCCCCTCTCCATCATAGTGTGGATAAAACTTGGGCGATTCGATGAAATTTTGCGGCATATTCGATTCATATGTCATGCTACCCTGCTCAAGCCTCAAAAACTCCACCTCTTTCTTTCCACGGACATCTTCCGGATAGTATTTCCTCTTGAACTCCCTCTCAAATACTGCCCACGTGATCTCCTCATTGGCAGTCGTCAACCCCTGACTAGCTGTCCTCCACCAATCATAAGCCTCTTTCTTCAACATGTGTGTGCCATAACGAACCTTTTGGGCATCGGTGCAATCCATGACACGGAATATCCGCTCCATCTCACTTAGCCACTCAAGGGCACCATCAGGATTATACCCGCCTTCAAAAGTAGGAGGGTTCTCACGCTGGAACGTGGCCAGACTGCGCGTTCCATCACCCGTAGCATTACCCACAACCCCAAAGAATAGCTCGCAAGGCGTGCAGCAAGTCAAAGATCGTTCGGCCCCGCCATTCTAGTGCATCGCAATGAAAACAACAATCGTAAACGAGTAACAAAGCTCAAATGTTACTCAACTTGATGACTCAACCACCGCGTGACACACCAAATCGCTCGATACCACTAATGTAACACCCTTTTCTACCCTTATATTACGTGTCATTTATCAGAGTAATTCCTTTTTCTTAAAAATAAAATTTCGTTACTTGATAGAAAAGAAATGCTACACTTCATTAAAACTCATCAAATAATGCACTCTTCAATTTGTGCAATCAAACATCATGTTATGGGAAATCCCATTCTCATAAAACACAATCGCAAATGCAGATAACTACCAACTCACCAAATACTCTCACACACGCCTCAATGTAACAATTAAAAATCGTTATACAATTATTAAACCAATTATCCCACTCCACGCCCCTGTGGTTCTGAGATCGAGAGAGCGACACAACATTACAGCCCAAAAATTAAAAGAATAAGGCACCTGCAGCCTTCACTCGCGGGTACCTGCAGCGTTGCCACAATAGAGCAACATTCCAAGCAGAAGGGGTGAGAATTTCAAAGGAACATAATCAGATACACAATAGAGTAATAAGAAGGGACAATCACAAGGTATCATCACTACATCATAATTACACAACACCAGCTCAAATCACAACAGCACCACTCACAATTATGTTTATGTATGAAGATGCAACCCACACGCGGGCATATGCATGATGGTACCATATCATCTTTAAAAACCACTCAAGGCATATCTTCATTATAGAAGAGAACCACTCAAGGCATAACATCATCAATATAAGTCATAGTATGCACATGCCATGAGGTCCTATAACACATGTGCAATTCAACCAACATTCACTCGGGGTACTCACCATCATCATCATAAAATAAATAACCACTCAAGGTATGTCATCATAAAACACTCGTAGAGTGTACTCGTCATTCACATCATACTCATTAAATAACACATCATCTTAAAACACTCGTAGAGTGCATTCGTCATTCACATCTCAATCATTTAAATAACCCATCATCATTGATCACTTATCTTTTAGTTTTGTGGGTTATAAAATAGTAAACTGATTGACTATGGGATTACTCAGGTAACTGGTACTACTCGCAAGAGGCATTGGCCACATTTGCAAGGCTCTCAGTGATGCCTTTGTAAATACACCAAGAAAGAAATTTCGCCTTAGTGGTAAACCACGGTCTAGCCATAGTCAAGGAGTTCACTAGTAGTATAACCTCTCTGACCCATTCAATCATAAAACAAGCTCGAGAAAATTCGGTCCTTGACCAACAACAAAATTAGAGAAAACAATAGCTCTATTCTCGAAAAACAAAGAACTTGTATTCATAAAACAACATCAATTTAATAACCAACAAAGAACTTATATTTTTGAAAATCAGCACTATATATTTCAGTAAAATAGCACCCATTTTAGTGACAAAACAAAGAACTTATAATTTTTGAAAATCTGCACTATATATTGCGCAAAACAAAGACTCCATTTTAGTGACAAACAAAGAACTTATATCTTTTGAAAATCTGCACTATATATTGCGCAAAAACAAGTACCCATTTTAGTGACAAAACAGCAACTTATATTTTTTGAAAATCTGCACTATATATTTTCATAAAAACAAAGAACTATACTCAATTATAAAACTGCACTATATATTTTCATAAAAACAACAACTATACTCAATTATAAAAATCGCACTATATATTTTCATAAAAACAAAGAACTATACTCAATTATAAAACTGCACTATATATTTTCATAAAAACAGCAACTATACTCAATTATAAAAAAGCGCACTATATATTTTCATAAAAACAAAGAACTATACTCAATTATAAAAAGCGCACTATATATTTTCATAAAAACATCCATTATTTGTTAACAAAACAGCAACAATTTAATAATCAAAACAACACCTTATATTTTTCTCAAAAACAGCAACTATATTCCACTTAAAAACAAAGAATAACACATGATTCAACAAAGCAAACAGCAACAATTTTAATTCACCAAAAACAGCACCTTGTATTTTCAAGAAAATCAGCACTATACCCAATTAAAACAACCACCACGCCTAATTAAACAAGGCAAACAGCAACAATTTTAATTCACCAAAAACATGGAAATCGATTTTAACCCCATCAACTCACACAATTCAAACTCAATTCACCATCCCATAATTTTAATCACGTGATAACAACAACAATACATCATACGACATCCAAACCCAACAAAACCCATCATATATCCCATTATGTTAGATGAAACGCTCACCCTTACCTTAAATTAAATCGTAGGACTCCACTAACACCAAAATCACCCAAATCGCAAGCTTTCCTTCCTCTCCTTCAAATCAACGATGGATGCTCCTTCTTGAGCAACTTATAACCACAACAACAAGCAATGAGTGATTGAAAATCACTACAACAGAAAAAGGAAAAAATTGAGAAAGAAAGGACCAAAACCCTTACCTTGAGCAACCTTGAGAAGTTTCTCTCTTCTCCTTCCTCTCCTTCCCACGGCGCAAACCCTAACTTTTTTTCTTCTGTTGTTTTACTTTTCTTTTCCTTCCTTTGCAACTAAGCCTAGTTTATTTATATTTTGGGCTCAAAAGGGTTGGGCCCTTTTTACACCCTCCTTCCATCGCTTCCACCACTCCCTAACACAATAAAATAACCACCACATTATAACTCAGTATAATTAAATTTAGTGCAACACTTTAAATAATTTAATCAATTACTTAATTAAATTATTTAGGTGTTACACGTCGCGGTTTCCAGGGAAATGAGTTCCTGGGTGGTTTCGGTGTTGGAGGATAATGGAGGTGGCGCCGGCGACGGGAATCCCGCCGGCGAGAACACGGTGGGTTTCGTTCTCCTCCGTTCTTCCTTGTTTCTCTTCTTCTCTTATTTTTGTTTTTTTCTTTTTCTTCTCTCTGTTACTAAAAAATGTTGCCTTTTTTTTTCTGGGTTTGTGTTTTCCTTGGGTGAGGGTTACTGTTTCAGGTGGTGGTGGGTTGTGAACGTAGGGAGACCACGCCAAGCACAAGCTCGCCGGCGAGGGGTGATGGAGATGGTGCTGGCTTCGGATTCGTAGTGGTTTTTGCAGCTGTTGGCTCGGTTTCGGGTGGTTCTTGCAGCTACTGGTTCAGTTTTGGCTTGGTTTTGGGGGACCTCGCCGGAGCTCTCGCCGGAGAAGATGACCGGAGCTCCGGCGAGCTTAAGGTCAGTGTTCTATTCTACTTGTTTTTTACGCTTTCACTAGTCTGATTTCTCTCCTACCCATTTTATTCCTCTATTTATTCTGTTTTTGTATTTTTAGGTCTCTGAGTATATTTATTTCACTAAAAGAAAACTATTTTGATCTGAAACTACAACAAACAAAATCAGTTTTTAAGCATAACCTATTTGATGAACCCTAATCAAAGCATTTTTTTTTATTCATGAAATTTTGAAAATAAACTACCTGTTTTTTGGTTCTGTAATATCTGTTGTTCTTTGCTAATACATACATACGAATTTGAAAAAAAACAGATCCATTGACACATATTGTTACATCAGTTTTAGAGTTAGGGACACATTTGACAAACCTACCTTTTCTCCAGCCTCAGATTAGATTCCTAAACGCTGTTGTTCGTAACTACAGCAACTGCTATTGTGCCCTCCTTGAACTGCCACCGCTGCTACCCAAATCTTCAAATCTCAGATTTTTGAAAGAGCCGTGTTTAGTGGATTAGGGTTTCGGTGCGAAACTCTAATCCCTTTTTTGGTGATTTTCGCAGTCTTTTTCTGCTCTGATTTCTGTGTCCTTTTGACTGTTATTGGACTGTTTATTTATAGTAAAATACTAGGTTAAGGCATTTATTATTTTTAACCAGGCTTTGACCTATTTCGAGTTGGAACCTGTGCCCAATAAAGAAATGCAGCAGCTTGGAATCTTTGCTCTGAAACCCTAAGTTGTTTGTTTTATTGTGTATTTTCGGATCTGATTTTTTTGGGTTTTTGGATGTATTTTTTTAGTGTTTTTGGACTTTTTGGACCCTTAATAGCTTTTAATTTGTAAATTAAACTAAATACAATCTTTTTTTTTTGACATTTTTGGACTTATTTGACTCTTAAACACTTTTAAATTGTAAATTAAACTAAATTGAATTTTTGACATTTTTGGATTGTATATATGCTTAAATAAATTAAATAAACAAAATAAGAATAAAAATAATAATAATAATAATAATAATAATAATAATAATAAAAGGAGTCAAAGCCAAATGCAAAGACGAGAACGGGCCAGACTTGACAAGTACGCTAAAACTAAACCAAAATAAAAGAAATGAGTGTGTTAACTAAAAATCCCAAAATTAACTCGGAATCGCATTATCAAGTCTGAATTTAAACCAAATTTTGAGAAAAATGACTTTAGGTGGACCTGCTTACGTACGACTAAACCCAAATACGAAGACTAAATTGAAGAACGCACGAAAAGATCGATCATTCGCGTGCGTGCCTAATTTAAACAACGATATTTTGATTAAGTTGAACGGGGAGATTGAGATTGGTTCGGGTTGGTAACCGAGACGCTATACTAATAATTCTCGTAATCATGCGACTCCGAAACACACCCTTACTAAAAAATAAACGACTAAAACAAGGGAAAGAAGGCGGACAAAATTTGGGTATAACAAACAATAGCAACTAAAGGGGTACCATAAATAAAACAAGTACCTCTAATCTCATTGGCCCTTCACAACACCTGCTAGCGCAAAAACTCTCCCACCGGACCTCTCCCGCTTTGGCTTGGTACATGGAGTCGACATGACCTTGTTCACCACAATTAAAGCACACCGCCTCCTTGCGATCACACTCGATGCCATGTGACCTTCTTTCCCACAACTAAGCACATTCTTCCCCAGCACTTGCAATCAAAGCTCTTGTGACCCGACTTGCCACACTTGAAACACACAATGTTGGCGGGAGCATCTCCCCACTTGGCTTCTTGCCTCAATGCACCTCTTACCATCAGCAGACCTACTACCACCAAAGATGCCTCTGTTTACCTCTGTCTATCAGCAGACACCTCATATGGTTTACCCTGTTACGAACTTACCCTCTCGATCTCTCATGACCGGAGCGAGCATTACTCGCCCTCCTCATAGATCCTACAACTCACAATCAAATCAAGAAAAACTTCGGATCTTTTGGTACCCAATGGCTTGCTTGATGTCAGCCCTCAACCCATTCTCAAATTTGATACACTTTGAGAATTCAGAACCAGCCTCAGTATAGTAGGGATAAAACTTAGCCAACTCAAAGAAACTTGGCAAAGATACTCAAGGATACTCATATTTCCTTGTTTCAACTCAAGGAACTCAAGTTCTTTCTTCCCTCTGACATCCTCTGGAAAGTACTTCCTCAAGAACTCCCTACGGAACATAGCCCAAGTAACAACTTCATTGGCAGTCCCTAACCTCTCTCTGGCCTGCAACCACCAGTCATCAGCCTCCTCTGCTAAAGTGTGGGTACCATACCTGACTTTCTGCTCATCATTGCAGTCCATGACCCGGAAAATTCTCTCAATCTCCTTCAGCCATGCTAGTGCACCATCTGGGTTGTACCTCCCCTTGAAGGTAGGAGGGTTCTCCCTCTGAAATGTAGCCAGACTGCGAGTCCCAACATTCTCACCAACATTCTGCTGGTTCCAAACAGCCTGAGCTATGGCTTGCAAAGCAGCAACAAGAGCAGCATCATCTCTCCTAGCCATAACAACCTAGCACTACAGCATGAACAATAATTTAGAACTAATTTCAGAACATAATTGTCATAACACACTATGACAGACAGACTTGGCCGGACAGACCGAACTTTTGCTCTGATACCACTAATGTAACACCCCATTTCTACCCGGCAATTTATAATAAAAATCAGAGTTTTAAAAAATTTATTTCTTTAATACATCCAAATGGGATGCTATACTTACTTCATTAAAATCAACAACAAAATAAAATAAACATCTCTTTAATCAAAGAATACGTAACACCAATTCAAAGGGTGGAATTCTCAAAACTTTATTAATTAAATCCACGCACTAGGAAAAATAAACATCATACATTACGCAGCGGAAATAAATACAGTCTCATGGAGATACACAACAATCTCATCAATAACATATAAATATCTCATAATATAACAGTTCAACAGTGAACAAACTAGACAGCTAGAAACTAAACCCATCCCCTAGGTGCTACGTATCGAGCGCATCGACTTCTGGGAAAGTGAAGGGGATAAGCCTTCACTCATGGCTACCTGTGGTAAACAACAACAGAAAGGGGTGAGTCTCAAACTATATAATAAAGGTCATAATAAGCAGTAAATCAGTTTATAGAAGTCAAACAATCATAAGTTATTTCCACAGCAGTCACATTCACTTCAAGCATAATTTATGAGGAATGATGCAATGTAATGCAGTCATGCATGTGGTACCATTCATCGTCAATAGTTTTAGTCCCCATGGCTCATGCCCCCATGGCATCATCATCAACAGTTTTAGCTCCCATGGCTCATGCCCCCATGGCATCATCATCAATAAATGCATATGTATGCATGAGACCCCATGAACAACCAACAATCAAATTCATGCATTCATTTCTCATCTCATCGTCAATTTTGGTTTTAGCCCCCATGGCATCATCGTGAATAACATCATCATCACTTTTACATCATTCACTTCATCATTATAATTATGTCCCAAGGACTAAACTCCACTAGAGGACCAAAACCTCACTCAAGGACCTAATTGTCACTTAGGGACCAAAATACCACCTAGGGACCAAAACAGCACACCTAGGACCAAAACACCACCTAGGGACCAAAACAGCACCCCTAGGACCAAAACACCACCTAGGGACCAAAACAGCACACCTAGGACCAAAACACCACCTAGGGACCAAAACAGCACCCCTAGGACCAAAACACCACCTAGGGACCAAAACAGCACACCTAGGACCAAAACACCACCTAGGGACCAAAACAACACCCTTAGGACCAAAACACCACCTAGGGACCAAAACAGCACCTAGGGACCAAAACAACACACAAGACTCAAATTGGCAACACCAGGCGCCAAAACCCCACAATCTGGCGCCCCCCTGTGCAACACAGCACACAGGCGCCAAAATTCCCACACACTGGCGCCCCCTGTGCCACACTAGCACACGGGCGCCAAAACACCAGCAAAATGGCGCCCCTGTGCAACACAGGCACTAGGCGCCAAGAACACAGCAATCTGGCGCCCCCTGGGGGAACACAGACCTAGACACAAACTAGGACACAAACTGAGACATAGTCTCAGACACAGGCGCATTCCCAGGCACTTAGACACACACACAACCAGAAACTTGGCGCCACACTTGGCGCCACCAGGCAGCCACATTGGCGCCCTACACCTGAACCAAACATAACCAGGCGCCCTGCACCTAGACACAGCACACACAGCACTTGGCGCCATGCTTTAGACACAGGCGCACCAGGCGCCATTTCTGGAAGCCTTTGGCGCCCCACCCAGCAACACACACACACTCCACACCACAAGACACCACTCAAGACATCGGCGCCATCCTGGCGCCACAGAGGCACCTTCAAGGCGTCCTCGCACACACACAAACAGCAGGTCACAGCGCACCAGCGCTGCTCGCAAGCAACATTTGGCGCCCGGTCGGTGGACACACACATACAGACATCACAGACACAAAGGCACACGTGGCGCCATTTCAAAGCAAAACTTGGCGCCCATTGCACCTAGAGTTCCCTAAAACCCAAATTTCTCAATTTCTCCTAAATCCAATCATCATCAACAACTCCAAATCACATTATAATCACTCTAACATCATCAATTTCGTTCTCTAACAAAAATTAGCATGCAATCGATTTCCTACTCAAATTTTCATAAACCATACAATCAACCAATCATTCCAAACAATTCAAAGACATATTCCAATCATCAAGAACGCATCAAACAATAAAATCAACATTCTAATTCTAACCTACTACACATTATACCCCTTATTATAGAGCAAGACCCACCCTTACCTTATATGAACCGTAGAAAAGTCCTCTCTACTGAGTCACCTACAAAACCACAGCAACAGAGCTCCTTCTCTTCCTTCTTCTCTTGATGCGATCTCACTCTCCTCTTCTCCCTAGGGTTTTGCGCCGATTTTCTCTTCTCCTTTCTCTCTTCTTTTCGTTTTCTTTCTTTCTTTTCCCAAATGGTGCGAATTGCACAAATCCTAGGAGCCTAAGTCATTGGGCTTGGGCTCTTGGGCCAATACTTGCAGTCCCGGAATTACCAATACCATTCCCTTCAATTATAAATAAAAGACCACATTATAATTTAATATAATTAAAAATAGTGCAACACTTTAAATAATTTAATCAATTAATTAATTAAATCATTTAGGGTGTTACATTGTGCATGTAATGTTGATTTTGTGCAAAAAGTCAAACTTAAAAAAGTCAACAAAAGGAATATTCTTTGGGAATCTACAAGGTGAGGTGCCATATCATTTTTGGGATTGATGATCTCATAAATGGAAGTCCAATCATTTATATTCCTAGTATTTGGCCCAATGTGGTAAGATTTTATGGAATTATCCTAAAAGAATAAAAAAAAAGGATATTTGGAAGGGTCTCACAATAGTACAATAGTACAAGATGACAATTTGCGAAACTTGGGCACCACTCTCCCTCTCATTTTCGTGCCCCACAGCCCATTATCCCTCCATTTTTGATTTATTTTCATTACTTGCAAAGTGTATCTCAATTATGACCCTCCATTCAAATTAAGATGCAAATCTCCACCATTCATTCATAGATATGCAAATGTGGAGAAACATTTTTGGAAATTCACACCCTCTCCACTCCCCTCATGAGCTGCACATATACACCATTCACTCCCTCTTTGTGCTTTCTCAATGTCCTCAATCCATGTGATCATCAATCCTAGCTTTGATTCAAAATTAAGGTCCAATCCTAGAGCACAACTAGAATGCAAGGACCAAAATACCCTCAACCCTAATTGCATTCTATAAATACCTTGTTAAGCCCATCTCTCACAATCTTTGGCCTCTCATTTCTCACTCACATAAACCCTAACACACTCCCTCTCCTCTCCCACTCTCTTGGCCGAATACAACCCACCACCACTACTCCTCCATTCTTCAATTTTTCACCATCAAATCCTCCATTTCTTTGATTCCTACACTAGATCATCTTCTACCATTCTATTCTCTTCAAGGTTTCATCATCAAATCTCCAAGATCTAGCTATTTTTGAAGTTCAAGAGTAGATCCAAGTTTGTTCTTGAGTTCATTTTATATCTTTCTTCATTTCTTTGTGAGATTTTGAGGTAAGCCTTGAATCTTTGCATCTAGTCTTTAAATTCTTGCATAATCTCTCTTCTCCTCAACTCAACTCCTTCATACTGTTGTTGTTGCTTTGAGGAGCCACTTCAAACTCTATTGACAAGCACCTAGGGAGGCTTGGGGGTTTGAGGTGGCTCCTTGGCTTTGAAGGAGTTGTTCTTGTGTTTTCTTGCATTTCCTTGCATATCCATCTTGTTTGCATAATTTTTGGTCAAATTAAACTCATTTTTCATGCTTATTAGCTTCGGCCAAGAAGGGAAAAATAGGGTTCTTATGTGTTCTTGCTTATTTCATGAGTTGTAGTTGAATAATTGCTTGATTGTGGGTATGTGTGGCCTCGGGTTCAAGCTCAAGAATTAGGGTTTGTGTTTTCTTTTGATTCCTTTGATTTTTGTGTGAATAAAATGAATGATTTGCTTGATGTTTTATCTTAGAACCTTGCATGGTAGATTAGGGTTATATCTTGATTGAAAATTGTCATTTTGATTGTGTTTGAGTAAATGCAAGTTGTGCAATTGTGTTTGTTCACTTTTTACCATTTTACTTTACCACTTCATTAACTTTTTACCAAAAAACATAAAAACATTTTACCACTTTGGTTTTTACCATTTCACTTAGTTTTTACCAAAACATTTTCACTTCACCTCATAAAACATTTGTACCCTCTTGCATTCATAAACTTTTATCAAAACTTTGCCCCAACTTTTTACTTTAACTTGCTTGTTTAGTTAAGTTATTTAGTGAAATAATAAGAAGGTCTTCACCCCTTCGTGTGCTTCGCACACTTCAAAAGAATTTGGGTTTGGGTTTGTTCCTAAATGCTTGCTTTAATAAACTTGTCTTTGTTGATGATTGGCAAGAGGATTCGCACTTGTGCACTTGTGCACTCTAATTTAAGTGTTGAGGATTGACCAAAGTGATTCAACATACTTTGATGCTTTGATTGCTAAGATGACTTGCTTGTTTATGGTTTGCCAATGATCATACTTGAGGCTACTCTTTTGAATTCATTTGTGCCTACAACTTCCTTGTCTACTCTCATGTGGTATCATCAATACTTAGATAGGTCCATTCCTTACATTGCATCTTCCACTAGATGTGCATTTAGATTCCCTTGCGTTTTGTAGAAATGTTTGAGTATGGCCTAGCATCTTCCATTAGATGTGCATTTAGGTTCAATCTTGCCTACTCTTGCATTTTTGCTTAATGCCCAATTCAAGTTCCATCTTTGCCTATTTATGTGTTGTGGTCTAATATGTGTAGTCTAGCTAATATTTGCTCAAGAATTCAAATGAGATTAGTTGCAAGTTATGTCCATGTTGTTGCTTGCCTAAGGATTCGATTTCAATGATTGTGCCGTGCTTGAATCTCCAAATCTTCTTGCATTCATTGTTTTCTTTTCTAAATAGCTTAGCATGAAAATGGTAACTAGTGACAATCACCCATAACCTTTGTTAGTTTGGTTGTCATGAGAGCCTAAATTTCAAAAAAGATGTTTTCATATGCATAAGCTACTAGCGATAATCACCCATAACCTTTGTTAGTTTGATTATCATGAACGCTTTCAATTTCAAAAGATATTTTCCTAAGCATCAAAAGTTATGGCAAGTTGTTAGTGATGAACACCCATAACCTTTGTTAGTTTGGTCATCATGAAGGCTTTCATTTTTCAAAAGAGATTTTTACATGCATTTAAGTGAGTTTTTGTAATGATCACCCATAACCTTTGTTAGTTTGATCATTATGAACGCCCTTCACTTTTCAAAATCAAAGCAAAAAGATTTTCACTTTCAAGGCTCGTTAGAACTACGTCGCTTTGATTCCCATTTGGGATACGTAGGAGCGAGCCACATTCTCGTCAAGCGCAACTATAAAAATATGTATTTGCATAACAAAAAAGAAAAAAGTTATTTTCATAACAAAAAAGAATCACTTTCGCAAACCAAGATCATTTTCAGAACAAAAACATTCTCCTTTCAAGAATCATTTTCAAACTCATTGTCGCTAGTGTGCTAATCGTAACCTTTGTTCGCCTAGCCATTGGTAGCAATGTCTTTATCCCAAAAGAACAATAAGCGATGATTGCTCATAACCTTTGTTAGTTTGATCATTCGTACCAATCAATCTCTTTCAAAACCACTTTCAAAAGAGCAAATAAAAAACGAGTTGCTACTAATAGTCAATAAGAACCTTTGTTCGTCTGACTAGTGGTAGTGACTCTCATTTTCATGAGTACTTAGTGGTGATTACTCATAACCTTTGTTAGTTTAATCATTCACTAAATGCTCGTCCTTTTTCGAAAACTCACTAAAAAGATAAAAGACAAAAACCTTTTCAAAGAAAAGACAAAGAAGAACTACGTAGCTTTGAGTTCTCCATCGCACCGGGAGATACGTAGGAGCGGGTCGCATCCCGTCAAGCATTCTTTCTAAAAACCTTTTTCCTCCTTTTTTTCATAATAAATGATATTTTCATTAAGATTTTTTAAATAAGAAGTAGAGAGGCAAAATTAAGTATTTTTAAATCAACACACTAAAACCACGCATTTAATTAAAGGTTCCCTCTCAGTAGAGAGGACGTGTGGGGTGCTAATACCTTCCCCGCGAGTAACTGACCCCCGAACCCAAATCTCTCAGTTTTCAAAGGCCATCCGCTTTTCCAAAAAGGTTTTTCTAATACTTTCCTTAAATAAGTATTGGTGGTGGCTTCATTGTCTTAGAAAAGTTGTAAACGAGGAAGGTTCTCCCTCGGGGACTTTTTCGGGCACGACAGCTGGCGACTTCACTGGGGACTAAAAGAAAAAAAAATTTAAAAGAGGGTCGAGCCTAATTAATTAAATATGTGATTTGTGTGTTTGATTTGAATATCTTGTTTTGCCTCTATTCTTCTTCTTTCTCATACAAGCATTGTTGCATTCATATGCATTCGCTTCTTCTTCTTCTATGACTGTTTCCCCTCTTATCTTCTTTGCTTGTATGCTTAGTTCCTCCATGCATTTCCCCCACTCTTATCATGTTCCCCCCTTCTTTGCTCCATTTCTTAAGGTAAGCTCATGCATTTACCCTCTCTTATCATGTTCCCTCTTCTCGCCTCCTTTCTTAAGGTAAGAAGTGCATTGTTGTTGGCACCCTAGGCTAGTTTATATTGGATTGATATTGAACCCTAGGGTAGAGAACATGCTATTGTCTGGACTGTTCTGGATTTTCATTTGCAGGTGGGGTAGTTTTTAAGGAAATGCCCTTCACACACACACACACACTTGTACCTTGAGATAATATGCTTTGAGAGAGACCATAACCTGTGTCCGTGAGAGTACCTTAGGATGAGTGGATTCAAGTAGCGAGAGCCCATCGGGACCTTTGTCCGCTTTGGCTACTTATGAAAGTTTCAATCGAGTTGTGCTCTTTCATGATGCCTTGTACCTAGCAGTTTGCTGCATTTACGACGAATTTCGTGAAAGAGACTGTGGCTCTGATAACCTTTGTGAGGGTGCGAATAGAGCTACATGGAAGATTACCCCTAAAATGCCTTAGATCATAGGTTTCTCCCCCTTTTAAGTCACAAGGGCGTTCCAAATTGTGTGCTGCATTGTTGCATTCAATTTAGTCAAAAAATTTCCCTCAAAATTTTCAAAAAAAAAATCAAAAAGATATGCTTTTCCCTTTTCAATAAACGCCTATGTGAGGTGGCATATAGGTTGTAAATTCAAAAAATACCACTCCATGCAAAAACACAAAAAAAGGCATCTTGCATCATTGCATCATTACATCATTTGCATCATCTGCATTAAATAAAACCCAATTTTGAAAAATCATTCATCATGCATCTAAGTTGTTTGCCGGGATTGTAAAGTAACTTGGAATCTTGTCTTAGGCGGGAAAGATAAAGCAACATGGGATCAAGAAGCGAGATTGTACTTAATTCAAGGTTTCCGGTTGTCAAGAGAATAGATGTAGAGGGTTTGAAAGAGTTTGTTTCCTTGATGGGGTCAGAAGAGAGGGATTTATTCGAAAAGACTTATGGTAACCTGCTCAGATTGTTGCAATTAGATGTCCAAGAGAGTGCTATTATGGCCCTGAGCCGATTCTATGATCCGGACACTCGATGTTTCCTCTTCAAAGACTTTCAGTTATCACCAACTCTCGAGGAGTATGAATAGATTCTGGGGTTCTCAAAGTCAGAGTTAGCACCTTACCGATATCAGAAACATCGCTACTCAGACCAGAGACTCTCTTTGTTGTTGCAAGTCAGTGTGAAGGAATTAGGGCTTCATAAGGAAAAGAAGAACCGTATCATGGGTTTCCCGCTAAGTTATTTTGAAGGTTTATTGAAGTGTTATGCCCAGAATGAGAAGTGGGGTCCTTTCAAGCAGCTGTTAGCCCTAACTTTTTTCGGGATTGTCCTTTTCCCTCAGGTCGAGAAGTTCATTGATGAGACCGCTATTGGGCTTTTTCTAGCATTCATAAGTAAAGAAAATCCGATTAACCCTGTACCAGCAATTCTTGCAGATACTACTATTCCTTCACTCATCACTGTGTGTTAGGAAGAAGAAGGTTGCTTTCTCTTTCCATGTTCTCTACACCTGGTTCCTCAACCATGTTGTCACTCATAAGAAGAAAGTCATGGACTTGGTAGATTATGCCCCGAGTTGTGAGATAGAAGCCGAGTGCACAAGAATGGGTACACACTTTAGAGAATCTCAGTGCTCTCAAAGTCTGTTGGTTCAATTATTCGTGTTGGAAAGATAGGCCTTCAATACTGTTCCGGTGTGGCAATTTCCAGAATGTGCCCTTAATGGGAACCCAAGGCTACATCAATTACAATCCGTCTTTCACCATCAGACAGCTTGGGTATCCTATGAAGAATGCACCCACTGAAGACATGTTGGCCCCAATTTTTCTCGATAAGGAAGATTCAAAGAACCAATGATTCCTTCAGAAAATTTCAAAGGCTTGGGAGGGTGTAGTTTACAAGGATAAAGAGGAGATCAAAAAGAAAACGGGTCATGTTACTTTCTACCAATGGCTCCACCAAAGAATTCAAGATGTTTGTCCACCTCGTCAGAATTCATTGTCAGTTGGGAAAGAAGTCCCAGAGCTTCACGTTCCAAGTCTCAAAGAACTAAGTGAGGTCAAGTCTGCCTTGTTCAAGGTAGAGGAAGAAAAGAAAGCCTTGCAATATAAGTTGGGGAAAGTAATTTCTGAGAAGAGAAAGTTAGAGAATGAGAACTAGCGCAAGGTCGAAGCTCTCAAAGAAAGCAGCAAGAAACTTAAGAAAGAAGAGGAAAGTAATCAAGAAATGAAGAAATATCTGAGAGGGGCCAAAGATGAGTTGAAAAGATCGAATGCCACGGTGGGTGAGGCCATGGTTAGAGCAAACGAATGGAGAAAGCTGTTCAAGGAGTCTGTGCAAAGTGAGAGAGCTGCAAAGAAATCACTTGAGGAATTCAAGAAAGAGTTTCAGTCTGTGCGTTTGAGCTTAAAAGTCAAATAAGGTGCATCAGACAAGATGGAGGTGCAATTGAGAACATCCTTAGAGAGTATCAACAGGCTTTAAGGATGGAGCAAGAGAATTCAGATGAGCTAAGAAGGAATCTGAGGAACATCAGTGATGCTTACCGACAAGTGAGAGAGGAGAGTCAATACTGGGAACACCGTTTTCTCGAGCTAATGGGTGGGATTGAAAAGCAAGAGATCATAGTTGAGTTGAGGGCAGAAATTCAACAGTGGAAGAACAAGTTCTCCAAGTTGGCATCGTTGGCTAACCAGGCAGTGAGGGATGTTCCCAAGAGATTGAGGAAGGCAGAAGCTGAGATGCTGCCTTACAACACTCCGGTGCGAGTATATGAATTCGTGGAGTACTGCAAGTCTCTGACTGAGGAACTCATGGAAAGGGCAAGAGAAGCTGCTGCAGTTAGCAAAAAGAAGAAGAACGAAGAGAAGATGAAGGCAATAGGCTTTTAGATTTTACTTCAATGTAATTTTCCCTTTTTTTTAGAATGTTCACTAGGAAATTGTAATTTTTCTTAAAGAATATTGTACTTTTCTTTTCAAGGCATTGTATTGCACATTTAAGGATATTGTATCTTGTTCCTCTCTTTGAATGATTAAAGTTATGATGCTTGAATGAAGTATGTAACGCCCCAAAAATAATTCAATTATTTATTTAGTTGGGTTATTTAAGGCTTACAACATTTTATTAAGTCAAATAGTTAATTTGGAGTTTTATTTTATTTAGGAGGTGTTTGAGTAATGGAGGAGGTGTGAATAGAGGCCCATGGTCCATTAGTTAGGCCCATATCCATGATATAAGTTTAGGTGTCGATGGTGAGAGTTCAATTGGCAACCAAAGCAAAGAAAAGTCAAAGAGTAAAGTGAGTAGAGAGAGAGAGAAGTGTGATAGCCTTAAGGAAGAAGAGGAGATCTTGGCGGGGGGGAGTTCAAGTTCAACGAAGAGGAGCTTGCTTGTTGGTGGATCTTGAAGTCTTGGTGGAGAGAGTACTTGTTCTTCAATCTATTGAGGTAAGGGAGCTCTCTTTCACCTATAATAGAGTATATGATGAGTGTTATGTATGGGTTAGACCCTAGGATGGTTATTGAGTTGTTTGTGTTGTTGGTTGTGTGATTGATGTTGTGGTTGAGTCAATTTGGTGAAATTGTGATGTGTGTATGTGTTGTTGATGATTGGTCATATGAAAGACCTAGAAAAGAAAATGGGTTTGAGGAACCCTAGGCGCAAGGGCGCCATTTTTGGTGTTGTCACCTTCGCTGTTACTTTGATGTGCGTTGGGTAAATTTCGAATGAATGTACGTTGTTGTAATTGTGGGTTAAGTTTGATCATAGTTTGAGAATCAAAGAAAAGAGGGAAGATGAGGTTAGGCGTCTAGCAGCAACATTAAAAAGTCAACATCGTTACTTAGTCAAGGACCCATCGTGAACAACAACATCAAACAAGCAACAACAACAATGGTCATATATCATGACACAACATCATCTATATCATCTATAGCAACAACAACAATGGTCATATATCGACCCAACAACATCATCATCAATTAATTATTCATATTTGGCACAACGAAACATCACGGCACCAAGGCAGCACTAGGTGGCGCCTTAGGGCAACGCCAACAACACGGGCACAGAACATTGGCGCCCTGCAGCAACGCAACAGACAACACGGGCATTGGCAGCACACATTTGGCGCCAGTCAGCAGTACAACAGGCAACACAGACACTGGCAACACACATTTTGCGCCAGACAACAACACAGTCGCACACCGGCGCCACAAACAGCACACCTTGGCGCCCGACAACAACACTGTTGCACACCAGCGCCACAAACAACACACTTGGCGCCAGGCAGCAACACAATTGCACACCGACGCCACAAACAACACAACTTAGCGGCGGCAAGAATATTTACTGCACATCGCGCGCTAAAAACAACACAACTTAGCGCCAGCGGCAACACGATTTACACCGGCGCCACAAACAACACAACTTGGCGCCAAGCAGCAACACAGTTGCACACCGGCGCCACAAACAACACACCAACTGGCGCCCTGTGGCAACCTGCGCCACACTGGGCGCCAAACAGCAAGCAAATTGGCGCTGGGGCAACTGCGCCACCACAGAGCAAAATGACGAAATCGCCGCCTGCAGCAACTCGCGCCACCACAGGCGCCAAATGAGAGCGACAACATGGCGCTGGCGGCAACAGTGTTGCGCCAGGGCGCCAAACAACAACAATATGGCGCCTGGCATCAACCTGTGTTGTGCCAGGGCGCCAAAACTAGCAGCAATATGCGCCCAGCAGCAACATACTGCCTAGGGCGCCAAACACAGCAACATATGGCGCCTAGTGGCGCCTAAAACACGTTTTCTTGATTTTACACCAATTCTAACATCAAACAACCTTTTATTTCAACAACACATTTAGTCACACGACAATTGGGCATTCAATCAACATGTTGACATTTTATCAAACACCTAGCATGCGTTCTAGATATCACTTATACATTCTATCAAACACCTTATGTGCAATGTTTTACCAACAATCTATTCAAGCCAACAACACTCAAAACAACACCAATTTAATTCAACAACACATTTCATCAAACACCTATTGTTCAACCAATCATTAAATCAATTCAAATAGCAACATATCCAATCACAATTCGTTCAAACATTTTATCAAACACGTCCTAGGCATTATAGTCACTAACTCCCTACATACAACCCATCATATAATCCCTTATACCATTTAACCCACCCTTACCTTAGGAATTTGTTGGAGATGGAAACCCTTCCACGAAATCACCCAAAACGCGGCAGCAAGGTGTTCCCTCCTTCAATCTTGCGATCCCTCCTTTTCTCTTTTCTCTTCCCACGACGCAACCCCTTCTCTTTTCTCCTTTCTTCTTTTCTTTCTTCTTTTATTTTCTAACTCAGGACCTGCTCTCCTATCGAAGCCCTTTGCGATACGAAGAGAACGCAACAAACCGCGTCAAAAACAGAGCTCTAGAGACAAAGTTATGCTCAGAGGAGTGAAAAAGGTGAAAAATGGCTAAATCTGTGCAGTAACGCAATATATAGCGCAGACTGGCGCGCGGCGCGCCACTCTCGCGCGACATGGCGCGCCAACAGGCAGGGGCTCTTGTGAACTGGCGCGTGACGTGCCACTCACGCGCGACATGCGCGCCAACTGACAGGAAACGTTGCGCGTAGGACGCGCGCAAGCGCCACTTACGCGCCAGACACGCGCATGAAACGCCACACAAGCGCGGACCGATTTCTAACTCGACAACCACCTATGAACATCAATTTTAATCATTTCTACCATGATTCCCACACCCATAAACCTCCAATTTATTCAATAATTCCCCAAATCAACTCAAAATAATTTTAATAAAATTGGGGCGTTACAGATGGCATAGTTGGGAACATCGTTGCATCTAACTACATTACTTTCACCGATGATGAGCTCACCCCAGAGGGGAAGGGGCACAATAAGGCGTTGCATATCTCAGTGAAGTGCAGTGAATATACGCTCTCCAGGGTTCTCATTGACAATGGATCCTCATTGAATGTTATGCCCAGATCAACAATGAACAAGTTAGAGGTAGATTGTTCCTACATGAAACCCAGCTCAACCCTGGTCAGAGCCTTTGATGGGTCTAAGAAAGAAGTCATGGGGGAAATGGAGTTTCCAATGCAAATAGGGCCTGAGGTGTTCTATGTGACCTTTCAGATTATGGACATTGAATCCTCATACAGCTGCCTCTTGGGGAGACCTTGGATCCATGTAGCAGGTGCTGTCCCTTCACCAAAAACTCAAGTTTGTAGTCGACGATAAGCTTGTAGTTGTCTTTGGGGAGGAAGAGTTCACAGATCGACAAGCTTTGTCCCTCTCATTATATTGAAGCTGCAGAGGAATCCCTCGAGTCCGCCTTTCAATCTATAGAAATTGCGAACGCTGTGTTCGTAAGTGAAGAATCCCCATTACCTGCACCCAAGTTGTCCAATGCTGATATTATGGTAGCAAAAGTTATGCTGAAGAATGGCTATCAGATAGGGAAGGGACTAGTGTAACGCCCCAAAAATAATTCGAGTGTTTATTTAATTAATTTAATTAAGTGGTGTTTGGTGGGTTGTATTAAAATAATAATAGGGTGTTTGATTTAAATGAGGAATAGTGGATAGTAAAGAAGTGAGTGGCAATTAATTAAAAGAGGGGGGGTGTTAATAATTAATTTAGTGATAGAAAGAGGCTCGGGACCCGAGGCCCAAGGTTAGCGCATGAGTGATGGGGTTTTGCCTAGGGTTGGCTCATTTTATGCATTGGAGAGAAAAAGAAGAGAAAAAGAAAGAAGGGTGCGCTGTGAGAAAGAGAGAAGCGCAAGGAAAGAAAGCAGAAAAGGGAAGGAGATCGCGAAGAGAAGAGGAAGGAAGAAGAGAAGTTGGGTTGTGGGTTGTTGTGGTTTCAAATGCGTGCTTTCATTAAATCCTCACGAGCTTACGTTTAAGAGGTAAGGGTGAGCGTTTCATTTAACATAATTGGGTATATGATGGGTGTTGGGGGGGTTTCTTGACGTTGTTTGAGGATTGTTGATGATTTTGATGAGGTTTGATGATTTCTGATGTTGTTTGATAATTTTTGATGATGTTGATGATTTTGATGAGGTTTGATGATTTCTAATGTTGCTTGATAATTTTTGATGATGTCGATGATTTTGATGAGGTTTGATGATTTCTGATGTTGCTTGATAATTTTTTGTTGATGTTGATGATTTGATGGGGTTTGATGATATCTGATGATGCTGTTAACAGTACGTGGAAATGAAAATGTTGTGAGAATAATTTTAGGTGAGGAATCGATTAGTAGCTTGAGTGATATAGGTGAGGAATCGATTATTAGCTTGAATGACATAGGGAAGAATCGATTGTTGGCTTTCCAAAAGAGATAGGAATCGATTCTTTGCTTCAAAACAAGATAGGACAATCGATTGTTGGCTTTCCAAAAGAGATAGGAATCGATTCCTTGCTTCTAAAACATATAGAAGGAATCGATTGCTTGCTTCTAAAACATATAGAAGGAATCGATTGCTTGCTTTTAAAACATATAGAAGGAATCGATTGCTTGCTTTTAAAACATATAGAAGGAATCGATTGCTTGCTTTCAAATTATAGAGGAATCGATTGCTTGCTTTCAAATATAGGGTCCAAATCGATTTCCTACTTTCAAATAGGGAGATCACTGTTTCTTCACGTTTTTGAAAAATTCATATCTTGAGAACCGGGAACCCGATTGAGGTGTTCTAAGATGCGTTGGAAAGCTTATTCAGAAGCCTAACTGAATATTCTATTTTTAAGGCAAAATAAACCGTTTATTGTTGCTGTATTTATTAAGTAAAAGGTGTTGTTTATGAAAATGTGATTGTTATGTTTATTTTGCTGCAAGAGGTTATACTACTAGTGTACTCCTTGACTATGGCTAGATTGTGGTTTACCACTAAGGCCAGAATTTCTTTCACTGGTGTATTTACAAGGGCATCACTGAGAACCTTGCAAATGTGGCCAATGCCTTTTGCAAGTGGTACCAGTTACCTGAGTAATCCCGTAGTCAATCAGTTTACTATTTTATAATCCACCAAGCTAAAAGATAACTGTAATGTATATATATGCTTATGATGACGTGACTATATGATGTTGATGAATGTGTCGGTTCATGCTATGAGTGATTTTGATGATGTGTATTTAAGATTGTGATGTGAATGACGAATGCACTCTACGAGTGTTTTATGATGATGTGTTACTTAATGATTGTGATGTGAATGATTTAATACACTCTACGAGTGTTTTATGACGACATGCCTTGAGTGGTTATTTCGTTTATGATGATGATGGTGAGTACTCCAGGTGAGTTTTTTGGTGGAATGCACATGTGTATATAGAATCTCATGGCATGTGCATACTATGACTAATATTGATGATGTTATGCCTTGAGTGGTTTTTCTTCTATAATGAAGATATGCCTTGAGTGGTTTTTCTTCTATAATGAAGATATGCCTTGAGTGGTTTTTCTTCTATAAATGAAGGTATGCCTTGAGTGGTTTTTAAAGATGATATGGTACCATCATGCATTATGCCCTGGTGGGGGTTGCACTTTCATACATCATTATAACTGTGAATTGTGCTGTTGCGATTGGAGCTGTTGTTGTGTGACCGTGAATTGGTGATGTTGATGATACCCTGTGATTGTCTGCTCTCATCTCTCTATTATGTATTTGATTATGTTCCATTGAAATTCTCACACCTTCTGCTTGGAATGTTGCTCTATTGTGGCAACGCCGCAGTACCCGCGAGTGAAGGACTTGCACGCCTTATTCTTTTAGTTTTTGGGATGTAGTGTTGTGTCGCTCTCTGATACTGTAACACCTAGGGGCGTGAGTGGAGTTGGATAATGTGTTTAATAGTTGTATACTGATTTTTATCGTTACATTGAGACGTGTTTGAGAGTATTTGGTGAGTTGGTGTTTATGCCGCTACGATTGTGTTTTATGAGGATGGGATTTGCCCTAACTGATGTTTGATTGCACAAATTTGAAGAGTGCATATTTGATGAGTTTTTAAGGAAGCTGTAGCATTTCTTTTCTATCAATTAAGACAATTTTTATTTTTGAAAAAGAATTACTCTGATAAATGACACGTAATATAAGGGTAGAAAAGGGGTGTTACAACTAGGAAGATCTGAACAAGGAATTCTGTCACCCGTGCATTTGCAAGAATACAAGGACAGACGTGGGTTAGGTATTGGCCCACTCCAGCTGATAAGAGAAGAATGGCTGAGAAAAAGTGTGAGAAAAGATTGGCTAGGCTTCAGGGGAGAGAACCCAGATTGATGATGGCCCCCATAGATGACCTCAGCGGAGAATTTCGAGAGTCTTGGCATGCCAACCCTAATCAGTAGTATCATCGAGGAAGAGTTAGTCAAGAAGGCGAAGTGCAGGCACGGTTCGTCGCAGCGTTGCAGGAGAAGAAATTGGCAACTGGAAGATCGTCGATTTCCCTGTTGTTTTCATTTCAAAGTAATGATCTTTGTAATGCAAATCCTTTGGCTCTGCTCAAGGCCTTAGGACATTTTCATAGGGGCATGCATGTTTTCTTTTAGATATCATCTATCAATAAAATGTAGTTTTGAATTCTCAAATGAATAAAAATTGCTTTTTGCGTCTTCATTTTGTGTCTCTATTTTTGCTTGTTAATTGCTTTTCTATTCCCGCAAATGCAGATCTAAAATGAATGCCTTTGAAAATAATGATGCCAATGGTTCATATGTTAATTTTGATTACCCCGTTAATCAAGCTGAGGAGGATGTTGAGGATGACTGGGAAACTCCTCCGGAACTGATGAGAATGGTTGAGCAAGAAGAAAATGTTATTTAGCCACATGGGAAACTGTTGAGATCATCAATTTAGGCACAGAGGGCGAAAAGAAAGAAGTCAAGGTTGGCACTTCAATGAAAAAGAGTGAGCATGAGAAGTTGGTTAAACTCCTGCGTGACTACATTGATGTCTTTGCATGGTCGTATGAAGATATGCCCGGGTTAGATACTGATATAGTGGTGCATAAGCTGCCAGTCAAGCCTGAGTGCCCTCCGGTCAAACAAAAGTTAAGGAGTATGAAGCCTGAGATGTCTTTAAAGATTAGAGACGAAGTGAAGAAACAGTTTGACGCTGGTTTCCTAGCCGTAGCCAAGTATCCACAGTGGGTTGCTAACATTGTGCCAGTGCCTAAAAAGGATGGAAAAGTTAGAATGTGCGTCGATTACAGAGATCTGAATCGTGCCAGTGCCCAAAAAGGATGGAAAAGTTAGAATGTGTGTCGATTACAGAGATCTGAATCGTGCCAGTCCCAAAGACAATTTTCCCTTGCCTCATATTGATGTCCTAGTAGACAGCACAGCACAACACTCCCTTTTCTCCTTCATGGACGGGTATTCGGGGTATAATCAGATTAAAATGGCTCCTGAGGATATGGAGAAGACTACTTTCACGACTCTCTGGGGTACATTCTGCTATCGGGTCATGCCGTTTGGGTTGAAGAATGTCGGTGCTACTTACCAAAGAGCTATGGTCACGTTGTTCCATGATATGATGCACAAAGAGATTGAGGTGTATGTGGACGATATGATCGCAAAGTCCAGAACAGATGAAGAGCATGTTAATTTGCAGAAGCTCTTCGAACGGTTGAGAAAGTTCAAGCACAGGTTAAATCCAGCTAAGTGCACCTTCGGGGTGAGATCAGGAAAACTATTAGGATTTATTGTCAGTCAAGGAGGGATAGAGGTTGACCCAGACAAAGTGCGTGCAATTCTCGAGATGCCCGCTCCTAAGATAGAAAAAGAAGTTCGGGGTTTTCTCGGAAGACTAAACTACATTTCTAGGTTCATCTTCCAGTTAACTGCCACATGTGAGCCGATTTTCAAATTGCTGTGCAAGAATCAAGAGACTAAGTGGAATGATGACTGCCAAGAAGCTTTTGAGAAGATAAAGAAATACCTGCAGAATCCACCTATTTTAATGCCTCTGGTGCATGGCAGACCTTTGATCCTGTATCTGACCGTGCTAGAAAATTCAATGGGTTGTGTGTTAGGACAACATGACGAAACTGGCAAGAAAGAGCACACAATTTATTATCTGAGCAAGAAGTTCACCGACTATGAGACGAGGTATTCGCTACTAGAAAAGACTTGTTGCGCCTTGGCTTTGGCTGCTCATCGCTTGAGGCAGTACATGTTAAGTCACACCACTTGGTTGGTATCAAAGATGGATCCTATCAAATATATCTTCGAGAAGCCTGCGCTTACAGGAAGAATTTCCAGATGGCAGATGCAGTTGTCAGAATATGATCTTCTTTATGTCACTCAAAGGGCCATCAAAGGTAGTGCGTTGGCCGAAAACCTGACACATCAGCCTGTTGAAGATTATCAGTCGATGTAGTGTGATTTCCCAGATGAGGACATTATGGCTTTATTTGAAGAAGGAAAGTCCCCAGAGAATGAAAGGTGGAGAGTAGTGGTCGACGGTGCTTCCAACAGTTATGGGCACGGAGCTAGGGCAGTGCTGATTTCCCCTCACAATCGCTTCATACCATTCACTACTAGATTGAGTTTCTATGTCACAAATAATATTGCAGAGTACGAGGCATGTATTCTGGGTATTCAAGCAACTCTCTAGACTGGAAAGTTAAAAGATTAGATGTGTATGGAGACTCAAATTTCTAGTTATCCATCAAGTGAACGGAGATTGGGAAGCCGAGAGATCCCGAGTTGATCTGTATGCATGCAGATTACATCCGAGATTTGGTTGAGCCCTTCAAGAAATCACATTTCAACATCTTCCTCGCAGAGAGAATCAGCTGGCTGATGCACTGGTCACTTTAGCTTCAATGTTTAATATCAACTGTGATAAGAACTTGACCCGCATCGTAATCCAAAGATCGGGTTTGTCGTCCACACTACCACTACTATCGCAAGCAAAGAATTGAAGATGAAGAAGATGATAAGCCTTGGTATCATGACACTTAGAAGGTTGTCAATGAATTTCTTCTTGAGTGGCGAGGTGCTCTACAAGAGGAATCATGATAAAGTACTCCTTAGGTGTGTGGCAAAGGAGGAAGCAGAAAGGATCATGAGGGAGGTGCATGATGTAACACCCCCTTCTATCTAGTCTATTATTTTAATAAATTCGAAAATCAGAGTCTACGAAAAACCTTTAGAGCGACCACGAGAGGGTGCCACATTCAAACAACCACATTAAACTCCAAATAATAATTAAAATAACTCCAAATGGTGATACATAGCACCATAAATCCGTACGAGGATAGAGATCGTAGTAGCGGAAATAACAACCGAAATACAGTAATACAGTTATCCAAGGAAAAGTTAAACCATAACATGAACGACAAAATCTAGCTATCCCTCCCCGGTGCTACGTATCAGAGCTGACTCGACAAATACTAGCGGAAGGTGCTCACGTCACCTTCGATCCTTTGTCACTGCAGACGCGCCCGCGTAGGAGCAACATTCCAAGCGAGTAAAGGTGAGTCTCATTTCATAGAAAATAGTAAATAAAACATGCAACTCAATAAGATAAGCATTAGCACACCAAAACCGTAAAATTCAAACAATTTCATCAATAGTCATACACACCCAAACAACCACCAGAAAGTGTATGCAAGTTCATGAGATGCATCCCAACGCCAAGGGCATATGCATGTGGATCCATCACCAAAAAGGCCCAGAGGGCATTCACCAATCACCAAAAGGCCCGAAGGCATTCACCGTTCACCAAAAGGCCCGAAGGCATTCACCAAAATATTTTATGAGGCCGAGGCCTATTCACCAAAAGCAATGCACATGCCTATGCAACACCATGACTATGCAACACCACACCAAACCAACACCAAAAATCATACATAGAATAATCACCATTAATCATATTTGCACACCATTCACCAAGTGAGGTCATAAACCCTCAATCACCCAAAATGAACTCACCATTAATACCCATCACCATTTAAGACAGCCACCATAGCCAAATGCAACACCAAAAAGGACTAAAAGAGCACTTAGGACCAAAAGCACCACCCAAGGACCAATTTAACACCGTATTAATTAATTTAGCCCCTAGGGACTATTTCGACACCATAGTAATCATTTTAGCACCTAGGGACTAGTTTGACACCATAATAGTTATTTTAGCACCTAGGGACTAATTTGGCTCTCACCTAGGCACCCTTGCACTCCTAGGCACCAAAAACAGGCTCACGGGGCAGCCAAATGGCGCCCCATACCCTATTCACCCACCCAACCAGCAACACGCAGGCTAGAACACACCCCCAGGCGCCATTTTCAGGGGAACTTGGCGCCCCTCCCTGTCTGCCTGTACACACACACACGGACACACATCAGAACACACACCAGACTACACCACAGGCGCCATTTTCAGGGGAATTTGGCGCCCCCTTCCCTGTCTGCCTGCACAAACACACACAAACACACAGAATACACCCTCAGGCGCCATTTTCAGGGGAATTTGGCGCCCCTCCCTGTCTGCCTGTACACACACTCACGGACACACATCAGAACACACACCAGGCGCCATTTCCAGGGGAATTTGGCGCCCCCTTCCCTGTCTGCCTGCACAAACACACACAGACACACAGAATACACCCTTAGGCGCCATTTTCAGGGGAATTTGGCGCCCCTCCCTGTCTGCCTGTACACACACTCACGGACACACATCAGAACACACACCAGGCACCATTTCCAGCGGAATTTGGCGCCCCCTCCCTGTTCCAGCAACCTAACCGATCGCAACAGCATGCATACCACCATCAATAAACTTAACTCCTAGCATTTCAACAGCACCCAATATTCTCCATGATTCCTCTCATTTACTTTTATTGAATTAATCAACTAAACACCTTAACGTCAACTAGAGTAGAATTTACAAATTCAGTTTTCACGTGCTAATCACCTAATCAACAATTCATTTAGTTAATTCACCCAATCAACAATTCATGCCTATAATTCACCCAATCAGCAATTTATTCAAATAACTCACCCAATCAACAGTTTATTCAGACAATTCACCCAATCAACAATTTATTCAGACAGTTCACCAATCAACACGTTCATCATAATAATTAATCGAACAACCCCTCCTAACCCCCAATTCCTATGGTTCCAAGTTTTATAAACTATTGGCTACGAAACGGAAACTCCCCTTACCTGATAATTGAAGAAGAAGACTACACCTTGAGGTTTCACCAAAATCACCAACACTCCAAGCTTTGTTCTCCCTCCCAAAACTCACGCTAAAATCCCTCTTTTGAATACAAGAAGAACAGCCCAAAAATAAGGATGGGGGTTGAAGATTACAAAAAGGAGAAGAATGGATTAAACGAATTACCTCAGAAATTTGAGAGAAATTTCTTCCTCCCCTTCTTTCTGTTTCACGCCGCGCGTTTTCTCCCTCTCTGCTCACGGTGCTTCTTTCTTTTCTTTGATGGGGTAATACAACACTTAGAGACCCATTAGGTTATGAATAGGAATTGGGCCAACTAATGGGTTTTGGGCCCTATTCACACCACCCCTTTTTAATTCAATTTACCTCCTGAAATTAAATAACTCTTAGTTAATTAATTTATTTAAATAATTATTGTAAACCCCTAATAACTTAATTAGATAATTAATTAAATTATTTAGGGTGTTACATTATACCTGTAAGAAGCCTGGTCACAAGAGTAATGAGTGTCCCGAGGCCAATTGTTTCAAGTGTGGTCAGAAGGGCCATAAAGCTACCAACTGTGAAAAGAAAGGGATTGTGTGCTATAATTGTGAAGAGGTGGGGCATGTGAGTGCTAATTGTCCTAAGCCCAAGAGGGAGAAAGCTAGGGGGAAAGTGTTTGCACTGGCAGGATCCGAGAATGCTAACGAGATTCGAGGTACTTGCCTTATTTTTGATACTCCGTTGATTGCTATAGTAGATACCGGTGCTACTCATTCTTTCATTGCTGCATTGTGTGCTGAGAAATTGAACCTTGATTTGTCTTCTATGATGAGGGAGATGGTTATTGATACTCCAGCTAAGGGTTCGGTAACTACCTCCCTAGTGTGTGCTAAGTGTCCTCTGTCAGTCTTCGGCAGAGATTTTCTTGTAGATCTTATTTGTTTACCTTTGGAGGGATTAGATGTTATCCTTGGTATGGACTGGTTAGTTGATAACCATGTACATATCAATTGTTTCGATAGATCAGTGAGTTTCCTTGCCCCTGAGGAGGAAGAATCTGTTTTGCTGCCTGCTGGTCAGTTGCGTAGGTTAATGAAGGAAGAAGTTCATCTATTTGCCTTGATGGCGTCTCTGTCTGTTGAGAGTCAAGATATCATTGAAGGGTTGAAGGTAGTGTGCGAGTTTCCGGAAGTATTCCCTGACGAGATTCCGAGTGTTCCGCCAGAGAGGGAGGTTGAATTCACTATTGATCTTGTGCCGGGTACGAGGCCTGTGTCTATGGCACCGCACTCTGATGTCTCGTCTGAATTATCTCGAATTGAAGAAACAAATAGAAGAGTTACTTGAGAAGAAGTTCATAAGGCCTAGTGTGTGCGCTTGGGAGCACCTGTGTTGTTAGTGAAGAAGAAGGATGGGAGTATGAGACTTTGCGTAGACTATGAGCAGTTGAACAAGGTGACAATCAAGAACAAGTATCCGCTCGAGGATTGATGACCGATGGATCGGTTGGTGGGTGCTAAAGTGTTCAGCAAGATCGACTTGAGGTCGGGATATCACCAAATCAAGGTGAAAGATGATGACGTTCGTAAGACGACTTTGAACTAGATATGGGCACTATGAATATACTTTGTGATGCCGTTTCGGTGTTACCAACGCACTTGAGTGTTTATGGAGTATATGAACCGTACCTTCCATAGTCACTTGGATCGTTTTGTGGTGGTATTTATAGATGACATTTTGGTGTATTCTAAGACCGAAGAGGAGCACGCAGAACACTTGAGGTTAGTGCTAGAAGTGTTGAAGGAAAAGAAGCTTTACGCCGAAGTTGTCAAAGTGCAGTGCTGGTTGAGCAAAGTGAGTTTTCTCGCCATGTAATTTCCGGTGATGGTATAGCTGTAGATCCAGCCAAGGTGGATGTTGTGTTGCAGTGGGAGAGCCCAAAGTCAGTGACTGAGATCAGGAGTTTCTTGGGGTTGGCTGGTTACTACAGGAGGTTTATAGAGGGGTTTTCTAAGCTAGCCCTTCCGCTGACTCAATTGACGTGTAAGGAAAAGCTTTTTGTGTGGGATGCCCGGTGTGAAGAGAGCTTCAATGAGTTGAAGAAGAGGTTGACGACGTCCCTATCTTGGTATTGCGGTTCCCGCATCAACCGTTTGTAGTGTCTTTGCGATGCTTCCAAGATGGGTTTGGGAGGTGTGCTAATGCAAGAGGGTAAGGTAGTAGCCTATGCGTCCGAGCGATTGAGAATTCATGAGAAGAACTACCCTACTCACGAGTTGGAGCTTGCGGCAATTGTGTTTGCGTTGAAGATCCGGAGGCACTACTTGTATGGTTCTAAGTTTGAGGTGTTCAAAGGATCATAAGGGGTTGCGATGATCTGTTTGACCGAAAAGAATTGAATATGAGACAAAGGAGGTGGCTAGAATCGTTGAAAGACTATGACTTTAGTTTGAATTACCATCCGGGAAGGCTAATGTTGTAGCCGATGCCTTGAGTAGGAAGTCCTTCATGTGTATGCTGCGTTGATGGTGAAAGAGCTCGAATTGATTGAGCGGTTCGGGATTTGAGTTTGGTCTGCTGGCAGTAACACCTAAGAGTGTACTACCGGGAATGTTGAAGATCCATAATGAATTTCTAGACGTTATTCGGGAGGCTCAAAACAAGACATTAAACTAGTTGAATTGGCGGTGGGGATGGATCACTCCGAGGTTAAAGATTATGAAATAGACGCGCAGGATGTGTTGAGATACCGAGGAGGATTTGCATCCTCGATGATGAAGAGATTAAGAAATCAATTCGGAAGAGGACATCGAAGTAAATTGAGTATTCATCCGGAGCCACAAAGATGTATCGAGATTTGAAGAAAGCTGCTTTGGTGGCACGGCATGAAGTGTGATGTGGCCCAATTCGTGTATGCTTGTTTGACGTGTCGAAAATCTAAGGTAGAGCATCAGAAGCCGGCGGGGTTGATGCAGCCATTGGATGTACCAGAATGGAAGTGGGATAGTATCTCTATGGATTTTGTAACTGGATTGCCGAATACGATAAAGGGATTTGATGCTATATGGGTGATTGTTGATAGGTTGACAAAGTCCGCTCACTTTTGCCGATTAATATGACTTATCCAGCCCGGTTGGCGATATTTATGTTAAGACAATTGTGAAGTTTGCATGGTGTTCTGTGAGTATCGTGGTCCGATCGGGATACTAGATTTACTTCTGAATTTTGGAAGAGCTTGCAAGGGGCCTTAGGTTCTAAATTGAGATTGAGTTCCCCTTATCACCCCCAGACAGATGGGCAGACGGAGAGGACTATTCAGTCACTGGAGGATTTGTTGAGAGCATGCGTCCGAGCAAGGAGGTTCATGGGATTCTCATTTGCCATTGATTGAATTCACCTATAATAACAGCTTTTCATGCGAGTATCGGGATGGCGCCTTTCGAGGCATTGTATGGTAGGAGGTGTAGGACACCCTTGTGTTGGTATGAATCGGGAGAGTGTGGTGTTAGGCCCCGAGATTGTACGAGACCACGAGAGAAGGTCAAGATGATTCGAGAGAAGATGAAAGCCTCATGATGTAGTGAAGAGCTATCATGATAAGAGGAGAAAAGATCTGGAGTTTCAAGCTGGTGACCATGTATTCTTGAGAGTCACTCCGGTGACAGGTGTGGGTCGTGCCTCGAAGTCTAAGAAATTAACCCCTCGTTTTATTGGCCCATACCAGATTTCGGAAAGGGTTGGGAATGTTGCCTATCGGGTGGCCTTGCCACCTAACCTGTCTAATCTGCATGATGTATTCCATGTATCTCAATTGCGGAAGTATGTTCCCAGGCCGTCGTCCGCACGTAATTCAGATGGATAATGTGGAAGTGAGGGAGAACCTCACGGTAGAAACTATGCCAGTTAGAATTGAAGACCGTGAGGTAAAAGTGTTAAGAGGCAAAGAGATCAACTTAGTGAAAGTGGTTTGGCTGGGAGCAGTGGGCGAAAGCATGACTTGGGAATTGGAAAGTAAGATGAAAGAAGCATACCCGGAGTTGTTTGACTCAGGTAATTTCGGGGACGAAATTCCTTAAGTGGGGGAGAGTTGTAACGCCCTAAAATAATTTAATTATTTATTTAATTAAGTTATTTGAGGGATTACAGTATTTATTTAAATTGAGTAATAATGTTGGAATTAATTTTATTGCAGAAGGGGTCTAACTAAGTAAATAAAGGGGTGCAATTAGGGCCCAAGAAGTGACCCAAGCCCATCCCTAATAACCCCAAAACCCTAAGAGAGTCTCATTCACACCATTCCAACTAGAAACAGAGAAAAGAATTCGAGGGGGAGAGAGGGAAGTGCAGTGCGACCGTGAGCAAGGAGAAAGGAGGGAAAAATTCTCAAGTTCTTCATTAGGTAATGGTTTCAATCCTTTTCCCTTCCTTTTTCTTCCTTTTTTTTTTCGTGTGGTAGACTCGGATTCCTCACTTCCATCGTGTTGTTCTCCCAAGCTTTTCATTGTGTACCACGGTTCTTGAAGGAGGACAAGGGTAAGCTTGATTTCGTGGTGTGCTTGTGAAGGTGAATTCGAGTTCATAAGTTTTCAAGGTATGGGGGCTCTTCTTTATGCCTATAATAACTCTTAAGATTAGTAGTATGTGTAGGTTAGGTTGTAGTGATGGTTTGATCGGTTGGTTATATTGTTGTGTTAAGGAAACATTGTTTGATTGGTTTATTGAATTGTGGTGTTAAAGGAATGTCATTAGATTGAATTGTTGTAAATGTTGTGATATTGCCTTGTTTTGTGAATTGAATGTTGTGGTGTAACATGATGGTAAGGTACTTAATAGAATTGTGCCTGCGGTGCTGTTTGGTTGAGGTGAGGTGCCGAGGTGAATGAGGTGAGGTGACCTAGGTGAGTGAGGTGAGGTGAGGTGCCGAGGTGAATGGGGTGATGTGCCGAGGTGAATGAGGTGAGGTGACCTAGGTGAGTGAGGTGAGGTGAGGTGCCGAGGTGAATGGGGTGATGTGCCGAGGTGAATGAGGTGAGGTGACCTAGGTGAGTGAGGTGAGGTTAGGTGCCGAGGTGAATGGGGTGATGTTCCGAGGTGAGGGAGGCGAGGTGACCTAGGTGAGTGAGATGAGGTGAGGTGCCGAGGTGTGTGAGAGTGTACCGAGGTGTGTTTTGAGTGGGTGTCGAGCTGTTTGAGTGGGTGCCGAGGAGTGTGTGGTTGTGTCTAGCACAGGCGCCATCTGTGGCGCCAAGTGCAGTGCTGTGTGCGTGTTTTGTGTCTAGCACAGGCGCCATCTGTGGCGCCAAGTGCAGTGCTGTGTGCGTGTTTTGTGTCTAGTACAGGCGCCATCTGTGGCGCCAAGTGCAGAGCCGTGTGCGTGGGTTGTGTCTAGCACAGGCGCCATCTGGGGCGCCAATGTGCTGTGTGCGTGCGAGTGTTGTGTGTTCAGCAGAGGCGCCAACTGCAGTGGTGTGCGTGGGTGTGTCTAAGGCGCAGGGCGCCATTTGGGCAGCCTTATGCGCCTAGGTGAGTGATGGGACCGTGTGATCCCTGAAGCGTTAATTTGGTCGTGGTGCGCGTGTTTGGTCCTTAAAGTGTAAGTTAGTCCTTGGGTGTGTGTCTTGTGTAATTGTTGAGCTAAAAAGTATTACTTGAGGATTACCAACTGAGTTGTGACTAAGTGGAGAGGTGAAAGCGGTGTGGGACCTCGGTCCAAAGCGGTGTGGTGCTTAAGGCTTATATATATTAATGATGTGCATCGAGAATTATAAATGGTGATTTAAAATTATTATTGCGGTGCATTACCATAGAGTACATAACCATGTGCATAAGCGGTGTGTAGGCTTCGGCCAAAGCGGTGTGGTGGCTTCGGCCAAAGCGGTGAGTGCCCTCCAGGCAATATTGTGGTGATGAAGGATCCTCATGCATGTGCATACATGCATAAATATATTCATACATATAATAATGATGTCTTGCGATGACTATAACTCAAGAATGAATTATGAAGTAATGACGTAGGTTGATAATGTTAGGAATTGTTGTGAAATAGTGTCTCTTACTGCCTTCCTTATCATAATGCTTACCTTAATTGTTATTATTTGTATAAAAAGACTCACCCTACTGCTTTATGTTGCCTCCAATGCCGGCAACTTGCAGGTGACCGCGTGTGAAGGCCTTCTCTTGCCTTGATAGTAGTTGTGTCCAGCTCTGATATGTAGCACCGGGGGAGGGACGTCTTAATAATTTTATTTATATTCGGATTATAATGATTTGTCATTGGTGATGTACCAATTATGTTTTAATATTTATGATGTGCTGTAAACTAAGCAGGTGCTTGTGGGCCCGTCCCCATACTATTGTGCAATATATCGTGCTACTTAATGTTGACTTAATGTCACTTGACTATATGCCTGATTGTTTTTACAAGCGTTGAAGTGTGACACTTTCTTTCAATTATTCCTTTTTAAAACTCTGAAAATAAATATTAAATAATAGTTAGTTTAGAAAGGGGGTGTTACAGCTGACGCTTGTGCCTGAAGTTCTGGTGCGCAGTGATCATAAGCACTTCAGATACTTTTTCTACGGAGCGGCGCTTGAAGCAATGAATGTCCACCTTCCTCTGAAATATTTCCAACAAGTGCTGAGGTACCTGAGGGCGGCCCCATCGCAAGTGTTGTCGAATTGCTAGGGGTTCTTGAGAGGATTTGAGCTCACTATGGAGTATCTCGACAGAAAACTCTCAGCCCGAGTGTTTTTAACCATGTTTCAAGACCGTCTTCTTTTTCTTCCGGGCTCTGAACGGCGCAGCAAAGAAGTCCATCGCCGAGATTCAAGATGGAAAGTTGGTTAAGTCTCACTTCCCTTTAAGCTGGAGCCGAGCTCACCATTTTACGATCATCGAGAATGTGATCGAGAATACTGATTATGCTATGAAGCCACATACAATGAAAGGTGCCGACGTGGATTTGTACCGATTGATTAACCAATGGGAAAAGACGTTGGTGAAGAGGGGACTGAAGCTCCATTGCGGCTCAATGTTTGACGAGTTGGCCAAGTCCGAGGCCAAGCTCAAGGATACTTCGATAGTTGTAGTTACTCTATCTTGCAATTATTTTTCTTTTGATTATTAATGATGTCGGTTCTTACGCCGATCATTTTTTTTGCAGTTAGCAAAGATTGTCTCAAGGAAATGTTGGTTGGTTCCACTGTTAACACAACAATCTAGATCCCAAAGATTGCTAAGAAGAAGACGTCCCCTCAATCTCGAGGAAAGAAAGCGGGTCAGACCCTCGGTCCGCCCGAACAAGTAGACACAGAAGCCTAAGACAACCACTTCAAGTGCTGACAAGGGCTCAAAGAACAAAGCGCAAGAAAAAATTGCTGTTGAGGTCATTCTGAAGAGAGTCCGGGACCAACTCGGAGATTTCGCTGCTGAAAGCAGCGAAGGCCAACCCCAGATTGCCAAGCTGCATTAAACATTAGAAAGTAAAAATAAAGAGAAGACAATCAGCGACCACACCGAGGCTGACTTTGAAGCTGTGGCCAGGGTTGCCAAACATGGGGCCGAGGCCTTCAGGAAAATGAGAGTTGCCGCCGAGGAGAACACTCTAGAGAAGTTCAAAGGTACGTATTTCGCTACCCAGACCTATAATCAAGCAATTGAAGCCAGGCTTGCTCGTACTCCCCGAGATTTAAACGTTGCCTGTCGTCATTGGTATGCAGAGCTCTTGAAAGAAAATCAAATGTTGAAAGAAAAGGCTGAGGAGAAGGCCGATCTTAAGAAAAAGCTATCCTAGGCTAACACAAAATCCGCCAGGAACAAGGAGAAGGCCAACAAGCTTTTAAAGGCAGCAAAGGATCTAGAGCAGGCCTAAGAAGATCTTGAGCGTGTCTGGAAGGAGGCGGAGGCTGCCGAGGTCAAGTCTGCGACCCGGATCGCTGAGCTGGAAAGGAAGTGCCAGAAGCTGAAAGACGACGGTGTGCAGATGGCAATCGACGTCTACAAGCGATGTCTGACTCAAGCTTTGGTACTCCAGCTCAACATCAGGACCGAGTTCATGCAACTGATCTACAAGGTCGACAATGGCAAAATCCTCCATGCCAACAAAGTGATCCTCCCTCCTCCCGAGATACAAGTGAAAGAGGTCAACAACGCCAGGGTCGGCAATACTGAGGCTCAGGACGTCGAAGCCAATCATGACGAAGGCGCCAACCCTGAGACGCCCGTGAATGCAGGCCTCGGTGGAGAGTCGAGCCTGGGGAAGGACATTGCCGAAATAGGGGAGAATTAACGTTCCATTGTAATTTTCTTAAGTTTTTCTGAACAATTTGCCTTTGCAAGCTGGCTCATGGCCTGTCCGGGGCCAATGCTGGTCTGTATGCACAATGGGCGCCATCCCCTTTTTTTGGACTTAAATACCTATATTTCAATTATATTTACCGTTTAAAATATAAATATGCATGTTTGGTATAATGTATCTGTCGTGAGTGTTGTGATACGTAGCCATTATAGGCATTAGAGAGAGTGTGAGGTCGGAGAGGACCGCAAAAAGAATTTGCACAAGTGTTCAAACTTGTGGATTAGAGCCGAGGTGGCGAGCAATTGAGCGCCGAGGCGGCAGGCTCAAGGCTTTTTTTAAGATAGGAAGACTTTGGTACCAAAGTTGTTGGAGGTGCCCGACCTTCACTTTCATCCTACCTAGGCCGCTATGGGCTTATCGACCGTAAGAGACACTTGGCCTTCTTTTCGGAGTTGCGTGAGACGTCCGACCTTCTTACTAGAGTCGCGTAAGACGTATTGCCTTCGGGGCGGAGACCGCGCAATGGGTCTCCTTCCTTCGGCCTCTGATGGAACTCGTCAGTTCAGGCATCAGAGGGAAGGTTGGGCTCGCGTAAAGCGAAATTTGGAAACCGTTTGACCCCTGATGGAACTCGTCAGTTCGGCATCAGAGGAAGGGAAAACTCGCGTGGAGCGAGGAAGAGTCGCTGAGGATAGATTCTTTGAGGGCTCCCTGATGGAGTGTCGTACTCGACAGTCAGAGAGCCGTTGGGGCCGCCGTGGGCCATTCTGCAGGAGCTCTTAGAGTAGAGCTATTGAAGCCGAAATGGGCTCATTAATGATGAGCTCGGGAAGACGAGCTATTGGAGCCAGATTAGGCTATTCAACGACGAGCTCAAAGAGACGAGCTATTGGAGCCAGATTAGGCTATTTAGCGACGAGCTTGGAGACACGAGCTATTGGAGCTAGATTAGGCTATTCAGCAACGAGCTCAGAGAGATGAGCTATTGGAGCCAGATTAGGCTATTCAGCGACGAGCTCGGAGAGACGAGCTATTGGAGCCAAATTAGGCTATTTAGCGACGAGCTTAGAGAGACAAGCTACTGGAGCCAGATTAGGCTATTCAGAGACTAGCTCGGAGTGATGAGCTATTGGAGCCAAATTAGGCTATTCAGCGACGAGCTCGAAGAGACGAGCTATTGGAGCCAGATTAGGCTATTCAGCGATGAGCTAGGAGAGACGAGCTATTGGAGCCAGATTAGGCTATTTAGCGACGAGCTCGAGTGCGTAGAGAAAGGGGATCCCGTGGTAGGGACTCGACATGAGGAGATTCCCTCTAGCGGTGCACATCCCCTGCCGGACCTGCATACGATTTAGTGACAGGATATTAGTTATACAGAACGTACCTCGGAGTATCCATTGAAGGGGTGTGGTATCCCGAGTTCGCCGCTGATGGTGTGTTCTTAGGGAAATGTGTGGTAAGCTGGGAAAAAGGGATTGTGAATCTTGGAAGACAGTGACAAGCCTCCCACGGTTGTCGCCATTGTTTGGTACCTAGGCTTCAGACTCGGTCTTAAGTCCGGGGTACTTGCTCGAGGAGTTTCAGGAAAGATAGTAGAGAGTCTTTGGAGCAGAGAGAGCTCAAGTCTTGACGATCGTGCTCGGTAGGTTTGAGGTCGTTGGAAGATCCACGTCGGGTGGGGGGTACCTGCAACACACTCCGATGCTCAAGTCAGTATGTGACCGAGTTAAAGGAAAAGAGGGAGAGAGAGAGAGAGAAAGTATCAGAGCGTGTCTGAGAAATGGAATCAACGTACCGTGGTAGAGGGGTGTACCTCTATTTATAGAGGGAGTGGGCGTACAGTGATCGTTGGATGCCAGGGATGCATCATTTCCATTGGAGGCCGGAAGGCGTCGCACGTTGCTTCTTTGGGCCGAGCATTGCACATAAATTCGGCCAGGCCCAGTTCAACAAGTACTTTAAGTGAGTTATTTATGCTTTTATTCCTTAAATTAAAGTGAGTTCTCAAGTATCATTTGTGTCGCATCTAATGCCCTTATGAATGTTTTAATGTGTTTGCTAGTGTTACAACGTCAAGCATAACGTTGGATGGCAAGGCCAGCTGAGCATCAAAGACAAAAGTTCAGTTTTTGCGCCAATCACTTACTTTAAGTCAAGTCACTGTACACTATTCAGCCGTACACAGTGACAGGCGCTGCATCCTATTGGCTAGCATGGACACTTGACACCTTGTGAGTGGAGAATAATCTTGGTTGGTGAGATGTGTCAATCACCTTTTGCATAACGCTACTTTATGGGGATAAAACAAAAGATATATTCTTCTTCTTCGCACTTCACCCCCATTCGAAGCTAGAAAGAGTTTTTGGAAGAAAAACTTGACACCCTTCTTCTCCATTTACATACCTTTCAAGCTTTTATTTTTAAGTTATAGTTTACCATTTTTAGCGTTGTGAAGCTTATGTTATAGCGTTATCACTTTGTTGATGAGTTGGAGTTTATAGTTTGTATCTTGTGCAACTGTCTCCCTTCTTCTTGTTTACGGTAATTTAAGGTTATAGCTTGTATTTTGTTGATGATGCTCAACATGAGCTAAACACTTGTAGTTGGATTTCTTTGATCTTTGTAAAGAACCTTTAGTATTTCGTTTATAACATCTAATGTTTTGCGTTACAATCTTTGTATTTTAATACTTCCAAACTTGTTTTAGGCTTGGCCACTTAAAATGAGTACGTTCATGCGTACAGACATGGTCCAAAAATCTAACTCAATGATTGATATGAATGAAAGGTTGTTTAAAGACATTTAAACAACGTTTGCTTCGCCTAGACATAGGAAAACAATAGTTCAAAGGGAAAAAGTAGTGGGTTCTTTACTATACATGGGTGGACTTATTTAGAACCTAGACATAGGAGTCTTGTAACAAAACCCTGGCGTTAGTGACTGAAAGGCACAATATCAAATGCTACAGCGCTTGACGCTATAGTGTTTAACGTTATATTGCTTTGCTTTTGGGAATTTACTTAGTATCGAGCAGTCCAACTTATATTTCTCATATTTAAACTACTCTTTTACTGTTCTATTCAAACACTCGTTTTTACTATTACTTGTGACCATATATATTTGCTACTTGTTTCACTAGTGTTTGTGTAAGTTAAACTTTAAAATTAACATCAATCCCTGTGGAGACAATCTCTACTTTTATCACTATATTACTTGTTGCGATTGTGTACACTTGCACAACTACTTTTCGAACAACAAGTTTTTGGCGCCGTTGCCGGGGGTTGCATTTAATTTTTATTGTTTAAAAATTCTTGCACTCTTAGTGAGATTTTACTCAGGTATCTGTTTGCTAATGTTATAACAGGAAACGTTATAGCGTATGCCAAGGGCAGAGCCACCAGAATTTGAGTTTGATCTAGAACCCGAGAGAAGATTCAGAAGGTTGAGAAAACTTCAAAGACTACAACAACTCAGACCAACTATGTCTGAGCACAATACTGCTGGTACTGGTAGAGGTACTCTTGGTGTAAGAACTCCTTCCCAACCTAGTGGAAGAACTCCAAGAGGAGGAAGAACTCCTAGAGGAGGAAGAACTGCAAGAGGGGGGATGACTCATTGAGCCAGATGATGAATATTGGTACAGAGACCGATTCATAAGCCAAGGTCCCAACCAGATGGTAAATGACAGAGACAACCCCATGAGAGATTATACTGTCTTTGATCCAACTCTTCGGTCCATTCTGCCTTTCATCGCTTCAGCAAGGCCGGCGACTAGGATCCTACCACCCGATCCGACGGCTACGGTACGCCTTCTTCCCCTATAAATAGAGGTCCGCCCCTCTACCCCAGTACGTTATTCCTCATTTGCTACATCGCTCTCTCTGAGCCCTTCCTTCATCCTCTCTCTTTTCATTCCATGCATTCTTATCTTATCCGCCTGCATATACTCAGGCACATACCGACTTGAGCGTCGGAGCGTCGGACATATTTAAGTTCAATTCGGACCCAAACGAGTTTGCGAGCTAAACGGTGGTTATATGCTTGAGTCTCGGAATACATACCTACCAGATTTTCCAGTGTGTTCACTAGGACCACTTTCCTCATTTTTTCGAAGGCCTCGGCGCCCAATCTGGCCACCTTAGCCATTGCAGCAAAGTCGGCAGCGGTGACTTCCTCAGTCGGGTCCGCTGCGCTCTTCAGCCTTTTGTCGGGGTTTGACCCGGGTCCTCGGCCCTTGTCAGTGCCAGGTTGAGCGGCCTTGGCAGGTTCCGAGGGGCTGGTAGGAGTTCCAGCTTTTGAGGAGCTTTTCTCGGTGTCCCTCCTTCTCTTCTTCCTCTGCTCTGTCGCCTTGGTAGCGTTGGAAGAGCTGGGTTTGGGCGTCGGATCAGCGCGGGTAGACGAGGCTTGCCTGTCCTCCTCCTTCTTCTGCGTGCTCGTCAGCACAGTAACATGTATCTCAACATTTGTGTCCAGCTCGGTCTCGGCAAAAAGGGTATCGAGATCATCCATTTTATCTGCAAAATAGAGAAACAAAAGGAATTCGGCGTCAGTATTAGCCCAGTCTACTGAAAGCAAGGAAACATAAAAATGCAAATACAAGGTCTACTTTTCTCAAAGTAATCTTGCAACTCCTGCTTGGACTTAGCCAAAGCATCGAACATTACGCCGCAATTCAGCTTCATGTTCTGCTCGGCCAATCTCTTGCCCCACTCATTTATCAGTCGGAATGACTCCTTATCGTATCCATTTAAGCTACTCGGCTCAACATAATAGTCAGGGTTAGTAATGGTGTGTCCTCCTTTGGTGAAGAAATGAGCTCGGCACCAGCTGAGCGGAAAATGAGGTCTCAATAGGGTTCTTCCCGCCATCTCGGCAATGGATTTCTTGGCCGCCTGGTTTACCGCTTGCACGAAAAAGTAGTTTTCTTTGAAGTTCTGGTTGGAGTCGTTCGCCGGTAAGAAGTATGATCGGTCTGGTTTGTTCTTAAAACCGATATGCCCGTATCTCGTACCCCCTGCGTAAGGCTCGCTTTTCGAGTAATGCGATAAGAGGCAAAGAATACCCTAGCACTAGGCATCCTTCCAAGGTACTTCATTGTCAACTTGAATCCTCTCAAGAAGCTCCAGCAGTTCCCTCAGGTATCTCAGCACTTGTTGTTGGAAAGAAATATCCAATGTAACAATGCTCGCTACAGACCGGAACTGTAACACCCCCTTTTCTTTATGGTACTTTTAATTTAAAAATCAGAGTTCGAAATTGTTTTTCTTTCTTAAAAAGATACATCCTCAAGGGAATGCTACGTTCACCAAAAACATGACTTTAATTTAGTCAACAATACTTTTCAATAATAAATGTAATTGTGTGATACATAACACGACTTAAATGGGGCGAACCCTCAAAACACCGATTCCTCAAACTAGTCATACATCACAAATATATTTAAACCTAACTTAACAATAACAAGACAACTATAACTACTCGTCCCCCCAGTGCTACGCCTCAGAGCAAGACGCCACAACCAGACTGAGGAAGGAAGACATTCCCTCGGAATCACCTGCACGTTGCCGACATAAGAAGCAACATAAAAGCAGAAGGGTGAGTCTCTAACACATATAATAGAATGTATGATAAACATTATGCTAGAGAAAGGAAACTAGAAACACCACGTCTTAATCAACAAACACACATCATCAAGTTATGACACACCAACTCATAATCATCAAAAGACACCACATATTTGCATGAGTGTATGCATGAATGCAACCCAACACCAAGGGTATAATGCATGAGTACCATCACCGGCTTAATGGTACCTCCACCGTCGCTATTTTGCCTTCCGGGCACCACCGTCGCTAATGATATGAAGACCAAAGTCAACAATATCGAGGCCGAAGCCTACCACCGTCGCTAGATGCATATGATCATGTGACTCCATGAACAATGCATCAACCACAAACAATCAAATCATGTATGAATTGACACCATCACTAGATTTACCACCGTCGCTTAATCCACCGGCATTACACCGTCGTCACACCGTCGCTACACCGTCGTTTAATTCACCTAGACAACATCCATAGCTCTATGGCTAACATCACTTCATCGTTCACTAGCTCTATGGCTAACATCAAACTCATCGATCACTAGCTCTATGGCTAACATCAACACATCGGTCACTAACTCTATGGCTAACCTCAAACTCATCATTCACTAATGCTATGGCTAACTGTTGCGCCCGAAAAAGTCCCCGAGGGGTTTTTCCTCGTTTACAACGTTTTAGAGCAATGAAGTCGCCAGCTGTTGCGCCCGAAAAAGTCCCCGAGGGGTTTTTTCTCGTTTACAACGTTTTAGAACAATGAAGTCGCCACCAATATTTTTTATAAGGAAAATATTGAAGAAAAACCTTTTTGGAGAGCAGATGGTCTTTTGGAAAACCGAAAGATTTGGGTTCGGGGGTCGGTTAGGCATGGGGAAGGTATTAGCACCCCACACCTCCTTTCTACTGAAAGGGAACCTTTAATTAAACGTGTGATTTTAAGTGTTGATTTGTGTAACACCCCATTTCTACCCGGTGATTTAAATCAAAATCAGAGTGTACAAAAATCTTTTCTGAATCATTTTCTAGTTTAGTGTGTTATAAAATAGTGCACTGGCTGACTATGGGATTACTCGGTAATCGATACTACTTGCAATGGGCATTGGCCACCTTTGCAAGGCTCTCCGATGCCCTTGTAAATACACCAAATAAAGAAAATCTAGCCTTAGTGGCGAACCACAGTTTAGCCATAGTCATTCAGCACACTAATAGTATAACAAAATTTAATAATCAATGAAATGGAGCGTCACGACTCTTTATCATAAACCAAAAACCAAATACGTAACACCAGCAGATAACTCATAGAAATATAGTTTCACATAATGCAGCGGAAAAACAAATCATTATCTCAAAGGCATAATCCAGCAATATCAAAACAATACATAAAGGCTCAACAAGGAGCAAAAGCAGTAACAATCGTCTAAACCCCGAGCCCCACAGGTGCTACGTATCAGAGCAGACGACTCGGGAGTAGTGAAGGTGGAAAGCCCTCACTCCCGACTACCCGTGGTAAATAACAACCAGAAAGGGTGAGTCTCGAACTACATAATAAAGGTGATAATAAGCAGTATACAAGCATAGTGTACAGCACTCAAACACACTAATCATTAATCAATACTATTCATGCACTAATGAGAATGTATGCAATGTCATCATGCATGTGGTACCATTGGCCCACCACGCCGCCTCGAGCTTCACAATCATCATACAAGGCCCCCCGGCCGCCCGCAGGCTTCATATTCACTTTATAAGGCCCCCCGGCCGCCCTCAGGCTTCACCAATCATATTATAAACACTACGACCGCAGCCAATGTATGCATGAGACTCCATGTACATCACAAACATCATTTCAAACAATTCAATACACCCATTACTCTTACCTCGGTATCAACTTCATTTCATAGCCCTCCTGGCTTGGCCCACCGGCCCATGCCCCCATGGCATGCTCAATCACCTCATTATAACCCTCAACACCATTATGTCCCACCGGACTGTCCTCCTCTAGGGTACTCAACCTTACTCGAGTCCTAAACCACCATTTAGGACCAAAACAATCATCTAGGGACCAAACTGTCACCTAGGGACCAAATGAAGACTCCTCTTAGGCACTTGGCAGCACCTTTAAGAACTTAGGAATTCAACAGCACAAGATTTTGGAAAAATCCCCACTGGAGGCGCGCACACTGGCGCGCAGAAGAGAGGCGCGCAAGAAGGCGCGCGGGTAGGTCGCTCTAACTCTCAAAGTTTCGTCCTTCGAGAGAAGTGTGCGCGCGAGGTGACGCAGGCAGGACGCCAGCAAGATGGCGCGCAAGGACACCATTTCCAGACACAGCGGCACGACAACAGCGCCCCTGCACTCCAGCTCACCCAACACCTCCAAACCAAAAACCACCCGAGCCAAAATGTTTAAAAATGAATTTGGGCGAGTAAACACAAAATTTGGCACAGTGAAATATGCCTAGAAAAGTAAGTTTCACCCCTGGGCTCCAAAACACACCCAAAACGAGCCCTACACCGACATTTTCAAAAATACACTTGAACTCGTAAAAACTACTCGAGCCAAAATACTTAAAATTGAAAATTGGCGGTGAATGCAAAAGTTGTACGAGAAAATATGTTTAGAAATACAAGTTGCACTCACCGCTCCAAACACACCCAAAACGAGCCCTACCGGAACATTTTCAAAAATACACTTGAAATCGTAAAACCACTCGAGCCAAAAAGGTTTAAAATTGAAAGTTGGCGTGTGAATACAAAAGTTGGCACGAGAAAATATGTTTAGAAATGCAAGTTTCACTCCCGGGCTCCAAAATACCCACATTCTCGCGCCCGGTGCAAAGAACTCACTCACCCGGACATCACTCTGGTGACACAGCGCCATTCTGGCACCACAGGGGCAGCATCTCGCGCCTCACATCGCACACACGCACCCAACACACAAACAAAGATTACAGTGGCGCCATTTTCCCAAAGAACTTGGCGCCTCGGCGAACACACTGCGCAGAACACCTTCCTCGCACATGAACGAGGCACGCGAGCGCCATTTTCCCAAAGAATGTGGCGCCTGGCGTGCATTCCCGCACAAACTCCAATTTTCACCCGTGAATGCGATTACGTGGCGCGAGATCCTAGCATCTTGGCGCCCCAAACACCAAAACCCCAATTTTCTCAAAATCTTCCAAACCAATTCACCCAATGATGGTTCTAACACTCCTAATTTCAAAATCAAACAACCAATTGCATGCTCAAATCATCAAACACATCAAAATCACAAAATCACACAATGTAAAACCCTAACTCACACCTAAATCAATTTTTTCACCAACAATTTCATCAATTCAAGGAATCAATCAACATGTGATCATCAAATAACATCAAAACAAATTTCTATGACCCATATAATACCCATTATCTCCTCTATTATAGAGTGAGACTCCTTTACCTCGAAATAACAGTAGAGAAGAACCGAACGGAGTCACGAACAAAACCACCGCAACAATCCAAGCTCCAAGCCACGAAATTGCTCTTCTCCTCCTCTTCTCTCCTAGGGTTTTGCGTAGTGGGTTCTCTCTTTTTCTCTCCTCTCCTTCAAACTTTCTTTCTTTCTTTCACAAATGAAATAAAATTCCACTTTTGGGTATATGTATATTGGGCCAGCGCACCTTGGGCCCTTTTTACACCCCTCGCCCATTTCTTCCACCACTCCCTTAAATTAAAATGAAATACTAAATTATAAACACCATATTATAATTTAATATAATTAAAATTATTGCAACACTTAAACAATTTAATTAATTTCTTAATTAAATTATTTGGGAATGTTACAACTCTCCCCACTTAGGAGATTTCGTCCTCGAAATTCATACACAGTCAAATAACTCTGGATAGGACTCCCGCATCTTGCTTTCCAGCTCCCAAGTCATACTCTGCCAAAGAGCTCCCACCCACACTACCTTGACCAAGGCAATGTCTTTCCCTCTCAACACCTTCACTTCTCTATCCTCAATCCTCACCGGCATAGTCTCCACGGTGGAGGTTCTCACGCATCTCTTACATCATCCATGTGAATCACATGGGACGGTCTGGAATATACTTAGAAGGCGTGACACGTGGAAGACATCGTGCAAGTTCGAAAGATTGGGTGGCAAGGCCACCCTATAAGCAACCTTTCCAACCTCTCGGTGATTTGGTGCGGTCCAATAAATCTTGGAGTTAACTTCTTTGCCTTCGAGCACGCCCAACACCACCATAGGCGTGACCCTCAAGAACACATGCTCACCACTGAAACTCCAAGTCCTCTTCCTCCTCTTATCATGATAACTTTTCTGCCGACTCTGAGACTCTTTCATCTTCTCCCTGATCATTTTCACCTTCTCAGTAGTCTCCCTAACCAACTCTGGTCCAAGGACAACACTCTCCCCGGACTCATGCCAACACAACGGAGTTCTGCACCTCCGCCCATACAGTGCCTCAAAAGGAGCCATCCCGATGCTCGAATGGTAGCTGTTATTATACGTGAACTCAATCAATGGAAGATGTGTATCCCACGCACCTCCCTGCTCCAGTACACAAGCTCTCAAAAGATCCTCCAAAGACTGGATGGTTCTCTCTGTCTGACCATCAGTCTGAGGATGGTAAGCTGAACTCAACCTCAGCTTGGACCCCAAAGCCTCCTGCAAGCTTCCCCAAAACTCTGAGGTAAACCGCGGGTCTCTATCCGACACAATACTCTTCGGAACCCCGTGAAGCTTCACAATTATCTGAATGTAAATCCTAGCCAACTTTGGCACAGGAAAGGTGATGTTGATAGGAATGAAATGGGCAGACTTGGTCAACCTATCCACAATCACCCAAATAGTGTCAGACCCTCTCACAGTACTTGGCAACCCAGTCACAAAGTCCATGGAAATGCTGTCCCACTTCCATTCCGGAATCTCCAAAGGTTGCATCAGCCCCGCAGGCTTCTGGTGCTCAATCTTTGACTTCTGGCAAGTCAAACATGCATATACAAACTGCGCAACATCTCTCTTCATACCAGGCCACCAAAATAGTTTCTTCAGATCATGGTACATCTTAGTGGCACCTGGATGAATGCTCAACTTACTCCTATGACTCTCCTCAAGTATCATCTTTTCAACTCGGCATCATCCGGAACCACGATTTCGTCCCCCTGAACCTCAACACACCCTGGGAATCCAACCTGTAATCCCCATCAGCAGCTTGCTCACCAGCAACCAACAAATCTACCAACTTCACATCTAACTTCTGGGCGTCTCTGATACTAACCAAGAAGTCGTTCCCAATCCTCAGCATCCCCAATCGACACTGCGAGGTGTCACCTCACGCACTAAACTCAAGTCACGGAATTGCTCAATCAATTCCAACTCCTCACCATCATAGCCGACATATATGCAAAGTCTTCCGACTCAAAGCATCGACCACGACATTAGCTTTGCGGGGTGATAGTTCAAGCCGAAATCATAGTCCTTCAACGGCTCTAACCAACGCCTCGCCTCATATTCACTCCTTCGGTCAAACAAGTACTTGAGACTCTTGTGGTCACTGAACACTTCGAATCTAGTACCATAGAGATAGTGTCTCCAGATTTTCAACACAAACACAATCGCAGCCAACTCTAAGTCATGGGTAGGGTAGTTCTTCTCATGGGTCCTCAACTGTCGGGACGCATAAGCAACCACCTTCCCATCCTGCATCAAAACACCTCCCAAACCCATCTTGGAAGCATCACAGTACACAACAAATGGCAGCGCTCAGCACAGTAACACTAACACTGGGGACGTGGTCAACCTTCTCTTTAGCTCTTGGAAACTCTCTTCACACTTTGCATCCCACACAAATGCCTTTCCTTTACAGGTCAATCGAGTCAATGGAAGGGCTAGCTTAGAGAACCCTTCAATGAACCTCCTGTAATAACCAGCCAACCCCAAGAAACTCCTGATCTCAGTCGCAGACTTTGGACTCTCCCACTGTAACACTGCATCTACCTTGGCTGGATCCACAGCTATACCATCACCCGAAATAATATGACCCAAGAAGCTCACCTCATGCAACCAGAACTCACACTTTGACAACTTGGCATACAACTTCCTCTCTTTCAAGACCTCTAGCACCAACCTCAAGTGCTCTGCATGCTCTTCCTCAGATTTTGAGTACACCAAAATATCATCAATGAAGACCACCACAAACCGATCCAGATAGTTATGGAAAATTCGGTTCATGTACTCCATAAACACCCCTGGTGCATTGGTGACACCAAACGGCATTACAGAGTACTCATAATGCCCATACCTTGTCCTGAATGCTGTCTTCTGGATATCCTCATCCTTCACCTTAATCTGGTGATACCCGGACCTCAAGTCAATCTTGCTAAACACTTTAGCACCCACCAAATTGATCCATTAGATCATCTATCCTCGGGAGAGGATACTTATTCTTGATAGTCACTTTATTCAATTGTGCGTAGTCCACGCCTGACGCATACTCCCATCCTTCTTCTTTACCAACAAAACTGGAGCTCCCATGGGTGATACACTAGGCCTCACAAACTTCTTCTCAAGAAGCTCCTCTAATCGCTTCTTCAATTCGAGATAACTCGGAAGCCGACATCCCAGACGGTGCCATGACACGTGCCTAGTACTGTGCACAAGCTCAATCCCGAACTCAACTTCCCTCTGCGGGGGCACACTAGGAATCTCATCCGGAAACACTTCAGGGAACTCACACACCACCAGAACCCATCAATCACCGCTCTGTTCTCGTGGACATGGACGCAATCAAAGCAAACAACCGACCACCCTCTTTCATTACCTGCGCAATTGCTCGTGAGACAAAGAGAGCGAGACTCTTCCTCTTCGTGAAGGAGAAAGCTAATGGACTTATCGAGCGGTTGATGTGCACGTGGTTATCTACTAACCAATCCATGCCCGAATCACATCTAACCCACCCAAAGGCAAACAAATCGAATCAACTGAAAAATCTCTGCGAAGACCGACAGAGGACACCTAGCACACATCGTCGAGAAGTAGTTACGGGACCGCTTAGTGGAGTGTCGATAACCATCCTCTCTCCATAGTAGACATTACTAAATTTAACTTTTCAAAGACAAACAGATGCAATAAAAGAGTGCGTAGCACCCGTGTCAACAATAGCAACTAAAGGAGTACGGAGATGAAACATGTACCTCGGATATCATTAGGTCCTCTGAACTCGCCAATGCAAACACCTCCCATGTAGATCTTTCCTTCTTAGGCTTGGGACACTTGAAGCTAATGTGACCGGCTTCACCACGCTTGAAACATACAGTTCCTTGCGATCACACCCAGATGCCATGTGACCACTCTTTCCACACCTAAAACATCTCTGCACTTCCACCTTACAGTCAAAACTCTTGTGACCTGGCTTGTCACATTTGAAACACACAATATCAGATGGGGCGTCTCCCCCACTTGGCTTCTTGCCCTCATGGTGTCTCCTACCCTCAGCAGACCTGTTCCCACCATTGTACCTGTTACCACCCGAATACCTTTGCTTCCCTCTGTCAGCAGACTTCTCATAAGGCTTACCTCCGTGATGAAATTTCCCCCTCTGGTCTCTCATGACCCTAGAGCGGGCATTGCTATCAGCCTCATAGATCCTACAACGATCCAACGGATCGTGAACACTGATCTTCGATACCTCTACACTGCTTGATATCGACTCTCAAACCATTCTCAAATTTGATGCACTTTGAGAATTCAGCCCCAGCCTCTGAGTAATGTGGGTAGAACTTAGCAAGGTCAGCAAATCTAGCAGCATACTCTGTGACTGACATACTACCCTGCTTCAGCTCCAAAAACTCTATCTCTTTACGTCCTCGGCGTCCTGCGGAAAATACTTTCTTAGGAACTCCCTCCTGAACACAGCCAGGTAACCTCCTCATGGGCAGCCCCTAGTCTCTCACTGGTCTCCAACCACCAGTCATCAGCCTCTTCAGATAGGGTATGAGTACCATACCTTACCTTCAGTTCATCATTACAGCCAATTACCCGGAAGATCCTCTCGATCTCCTTCAACCAAGCCGATGCACCATCCGGATTGTACCTCCCTTGAAGGTGGGAGGGTTCTCTCTCTGAAAGGTAGCCAAACTGCGGGCCTCCGCATTCTGCTGGGTACCCACAGTCTGCGCTATGGCTTGCAAGGCCTCAAGAAAAGCAGCATCGATCCTTCTGGCCATATCAACCTAACAACTGCAAAGATAAACCACGATTCGAAATTACTTTAAGACACCTAGCCGTCATACACACTATGATGATTGACACACATGGCCGAGACGGACCAACTTTTGCTCTCGATACCACTAATGTAACATCCCGCATCGCTTCGAGGCGCCGATCGCTTGCGAACCAACACGAGTCTTTTCAGCATGTTTTGTCCTCACTTGCATGCTTTCTGGGAAACTTCCCAGAAGGTCACCCATCCCACTACTACTCCAAGCCAAGCACGCTTAACTATGGAGTTCTTATGGGATGAGCTCACGAAAAGAAGATGCACCTTGTTGGTATAGGTAGTTCAAATCAATTCTTTTAAGCCTTCCTTCAATCATGCAGTCCATACCGCGCACGCCTCGGGATCCTCTCATTCCGTCGTGTTCGGTTCATTCACGCGCCCTTCGCTTTGAAGCTGCCAGGAGCCGCTCTTTGCCATGCCACCTTTTTTGGGCACCGGCGATCACTCCCCGCCCTCCTCAGCCCCGGATGTCACAATTTGCCTCTTGATTGAAAAGACTTAATGAATTTTTTATTTGCGGCGCTTGACGAGAGTTAGCCGCTTTGGTTTCTTTTGAAAGAAAAAATGTTTTTGGTTTGTTGTGCTTGACGGAGGGGATCCGCTCCTACGTATCTCCTAGTGCGATGGAGAATTCAAAGCTACGTAGTTCTAGGTTTTTGGTTTTATTTTGTATCTTGTTTAATTGTGAAATTGAGCTTTCATGATGATCAATTGAGCGAAGGCTCCAAGTGACCACCATTAGTACTCCATTGTTAATGATCATGCAAGCAAAGGCTTCACAAGACCACTAACAAAGTTCTTCGATTTATTTAAAGTCTTTAGAAAAATTAGGCGTTCATGATGATCAATTGAGCAAAGGCTCCAAGTGATCGCCACTAGTTCCTCATTGTTAATGATTATGCAAGCAGAGGCTTCGCGAAACCATTAACAAAGTTTTTTTTGATTTATTGAAAGTTTTTAGAAAAATTAGGCGTTCATGATGATCAATTGAGCAAAGGCTCCAAGTGATCGCCACTAGTTCCTCATTGTTAATGATTATGCAAGCGAGAGGCTTCATAAAACCATTAACAAAGTTTTTTGATTTATTGAAAAATGTTTGAGTTAAAAGAATTAAAGAAACGATAAAAAGGTGAAAATTGCAAAATGGGGGGTGTTACTAGTTACGGGGGTTGTATAACTAAACAGGGGGTGTGAAAATTAAAGGCCTGTTCGTTTTTTTGGGACATGGGGCGCACAGTCCAAAAAAATAAAGTGGGCTAAAAAGGGGGGGGTGTTGTGAAAAACGCGGGGCGTGTTTAAAAGTAATCTGAACAAGAAAATAAATAAATGAATAAAACAAGGCCCAGTATATAATGGATATATTGAAGTTAACCCTAACTTTCCTTTTACAATAGGCGCCGTTGTGAGAGGCTCCAGGAGAGAAGAAAAAAAATGTTGGCTTCCTCCATGAGAGATCCCAATAGAGAGATAGAGAGCTTCAGTTCCACCATTAGAGAGGGAGAGGAATCCGAAAAGAGAGAAAGTGAAGGCTAAACGGAGGGTGAGAGAGCGACGGTGAGATGGAACGGAGGGAGGGGTCGCGCCGTCGAGGGGTGAAGTCGGAGACGCCGAATAGTCCGCCGGAGAAGACGACCACGCGGTGGCGTTCTCGCCGGAACCGGGCTCAGATTCATTTTTTTTCTTTTTCCATCTGTTTTATATATGTTTTTTTTTGGGTCCTTCTCTCCTTCTCCATCTCCTCTGTATATAGTATTTTCGGTTTTGTTTTTTTTCTTTCTCCATTCTATTAGTCAGAATCTGGGTATATATTTGTTACTTTGAAACATAGCAAACAACAAAAAAGAACAGATCTATATACATGTAAAAAAGAACAGATCTACATACATATTCTTATACTTTCGGATTTTTATATACATAGAAATACCAACCTGGTCTCTTGTAAAAAAAGCAACCGATTTCTCTCCTTTGATGGATCAAGTTGTTTGTTTCTTAATCTACTGCTTCTGGGTTGCCTCTGTTCGAAACCTTTCTTCCTTTTTTCGACCGCTCAGATTTCAAAAATAGTGTTTGTGTGATTAGGTTTTCGGTGCAAAACCCTAATCGTTTTTTGGTGCTGTTTACCTTGAAAATCGTGTCTTTGACTGATGTCTGATCCTGTTTTTATATTAAAATTCTAGGTTTAGTCATTAATTGTTTTGACTGGGTTTTGACTCTTTTAGTCGGATCCAAGCCCAGACTTGGAGAGCAAACTTGGAACCCCAGATTTCTTCTTCTTTTTTTTTTTATTATTTTTTGTATTTTCGAATTTATTTATTTTTGTATATTTTGTGTTATTATTTTTTTGTATTTTTTTGGACATTTGGACATTTGACACTTTTAAATTGTAAATAAAAATTAAATAGTATTTTTTTTGACATTTTTGGACTATTAAACACTTTTAAATTGTAAATAAAACTAAATAGAATTTTTTGACATTTTGGACTATATATATATGCTCAAAATAAATTAACTGCGCAAAAAAAAAAAGAATAATAATAATAAGAAGAGTCTGGCCAAACACAAAGACGAGAACGGGCCAGACTAAACGAATACGTTAAAACGAGACTCAAATAGAAGAAATGAGCTCATTAACTAAAAACACTACTTATGTACGACTAAACCCAAATACGAAGATTAAATTGAAGAACGCACGAAAAGATCGATCATTCGCGTTCGTGCCTAATTTAAAAGTGGTATTTCGATTTAGCTGAGCTTGATGATTGAAATTGGCTTAAGTTAAAGGACGGACAAAATTGGGGTATTACAGCTGCCCCTCTTTATTTCACATTTCGCCAAAAAATATGAATTGGCCTTTTCATATTTGTTGGTGAAATGGAAATAAAGATATAGAAATAATACTAATTTTGTCCGTTTCAGAATAACTCAAATCTTTTGTTATTTTCCTTTTGAGAGAGGGGGTTAACACTTGTCGCATTAACGAGAAAGCAATAAATTGGGAAAAGCGGTAAATTGGGGAAAGCGGTAAATTGGGAATTCGGAGGTTGCCTAAAACCTTCTAACAGACTCTTGTCGAGTCCGAGATCTTGGGGTGGCCTTTTCGAGCGGCCGATCAACATCAGGTCCGGAACTGATTTGATCAATGGATTTACGCTGTGCCTTATGTAACACCCCCTTCTATCTAGTCTATTATTTTAATAATTTCGAAAATCAGAGTCCACGAAAAATTTTTAGTGCGACCACTTGAGGGTGCCACATTCAAACAACCACATTAAACTCCAAAATAATAATTATAATAACTCCAAAAAGGTGATACATAGCACCATAAATCCATACGGGGATAATTACAAGTAGCGTAAAAATAACAAGCGGAAATGCAGGAATACGATTATCCAATAAAAGTTAAATCATAACATAAACAACAAAGTCTAGCTATCCCTCCCCGGTGCTACGTATCAGAGCTGACTCGACAATTACTAGCAGAAGGTACTCACGTCACCTTCAGTCACTGTCACCTGCAGCGTTGCCACATAAGAGCAACATTCCAAGCAGAAAGGGTGAGTCTCATTTCATAGAAAATAGTAAATAAAACAAGCAACACAATAAGACAAGCATTAGCACACCAGGCAGTACAATCCAAACACTTTCACCATTTAATTATACACACCCAGACAACCACCAGAAAATGTATGCAAGTGCATGATATGCAGCCCAACGCCAAGGGCATATGCATGTGGATCCATCACCAAAAGGCCCAGAGGGCATTCACCATTCACCAAAAGGCCCGAAGGCATTCACCAAAAGGCCCGAAGGCATTCACCAAAATTTTATGAGGCCGAGGCCTATTCACCAAAAATGCATATGATTATGCGACTCCATGACTATGCACCACCACACCAAAACAACACCAAAAATCAGGCATAAAATGCTCACCATTAATTTATTTACTCACCAATCACCAAGAGAGGTCATAGACCCTCAATCACCCATTATATGTTCAGCATTAATACACATCACCATTACAACAACCCACAAGGACTAAATACAACACCAGAGGGAACTACATACAACACCAGAAGGATTAAAAGAACACCTAGGATTATTTGCACACCAAAAGACTAATTGCACATCAAGGGACTAATTGCACACCTAGGAATTAAAACACCCCTAAGGACCAATTTAACACCTAGGGACCAGTTTAACACCTAGGGACCAATTTAACACCTAGGGACCAATTTAACACCTAGGGACCATTTTGACACCTAGGGACCAAAAACGCACCATGTTGCGCAACTTAGCGCATCCACCAGCGCATTTGGGGCAGCCAGAATGTCGCCCCTGCGCAGCACACCACGCACCACAAGCCAACACCAGGCGCACTTGGGGCAGCCAAATGGCGCCCCTGCGCAACACCTCCACCCAGAATTCTTTCCCAGCCCCACTTGCACACACAGGCGCCAGTTTCCTGCAACTTGGCGCCCCTAACACTGTTCACACCCAACCCGATCCCAAAACTGTCCTAAACGCCATGAATTTACTTTTCGTTCAAGCAACCAATCCACACCTACCACCCACTTATTTTACTAGATTAAATTAGCTACAACAACCTTAATTCATTAGCAATCATCAATACCCTCAACACCCAAGTAAGAACACCATTCATACACACAAATGACATTGCCAAAAATTCACTCAAGCATAACACCAAACACCTAACCATCATTCTCAAATCTCCCTAACGTTTTCATTCAAAGTCGTACTATTAACATGCCAACACCACTCAAAATAACCTTATCAATTCAAATATCACATAAAACTCAATTCAATTACATATTCAGTACATTCATCACTAAATCAATCAATTTAGCATATAAGAGTTCAATCAAACATCTCCTAACACTCAAATCCTATGGTTCCAAGTTTTATAAACTATTGGCTATGGAAAGGACTCCCCTTACCTCGAATAAACCGAAAACGGAGCTCTCTCTACGGAGTCACCAATAGAACCACAGCAACAGCTCCTCTCTTCCTTCTTTCTTTCTTTTGACACAATGCAAGGACGAGCCACGAACTCTCGGCGTGCTCTAATTTCAACGCGAGAATGTAACTCGTGCACATACAATCAAATACGAGAACAATCAATTTACAACCCAATCACAATTTATTAGAATTACGTAGTCGTTCGTTTAACAAATTAACTAATGTTTGGAAAAGGAGTACCTATCGGAAAGTACCCCGAACGAGATTCAAGTCGGAAATCAAGGACTCAAATCTAGATCTCAACAAGCTTCCAATGGAACATGACCGGAGATTCTCGAACGAGACATGCATCTACCCATGTTAAGCGCGTTTGGCCTAGAAGAGAAAACGAAGGAAAACGCAGCAATATCGCGAGCTCTCCATTTGCTACGCTGCGTGCGTGAGTGAAGAAAGGCTAGAAAGCGGGACCACGATCGAAGAAACAGACTCCATATTCATGCTCGGCCATTTTCGAGTGGGAGGGAGGAGTTTGGGGTTGATCGTGGAGGAGGAGGAGAACGAAAACCATGGAGGAAGGGTTGCGTTTCTCTGCGTGTTGCGTGAGGGAGAAGAGGAGGTAGGCTGGGTGGGTCGGATTAGGTTCGGGTCGCGTTTAGTGAGGCTGCGCAAGTGTGGGCTTAAGTGAGTTGCGGCGAGGGTGCGTCCAAAGAGCGGCGGGGGTGTATGCGAGTAAAACACCCCAAAACTCATTTTAAATATTTTTAGAGCCCAATATCACTATAACTATTATTTTAACACCTCAATAGCCCAAAAATAATTTCTAAAGAGATAATATTTCAAACACTAATATTTAATAGAAATAAAATAAACATATAATATTATTAATCATATAGTACCAATAGCATATAAAAATACCATATTTTTATTTCTAATACTTTTTTCCACAATCTAATCCCCAATAATTTATTAAATAAATATCCAATAATCTTTGGGGTGTTACACCTTAGGCTGACACAACTAATCCGAAGGACTTAACGAAGTCCGATGGATCCATCGCGTGCTCGTACACGATGTTGTGATCTGCGGAAGGAGTTCACTAACTCTGTGGGAGTTCACTAACTCTGGGTTGATGGAGTTTACGAACTCTGGGTTGATGGAGTTTACGAACTCTGGGTTGATGGAGTTTACGAACTCCGTGTTGATGGAGTTTGCGAACTCTGGGTTGATGGAGTTTACGAACTCTAGGTTGATGGAGTTTACGAACTCTGCGTCATGGTGACTTTCTAAAAATGAGATTTTGGGACTCTCTGGTCCAAAGTAACTTTTCTCTTGGATGGTGCATGAAATGCATGCATTTGGGTATTTGGGTGCACATGGATGCAATGATTGATTTTGGTGGGATGCTCTTTCTGTTTGATTATTCTTTCGCTCTTCTGAGGTGCGAATTTGAAAATGTAATGCACTACTGTTTGATGCCATGGAGTGATGGATGATGTGAGAATGATGAATGAGATGAAGATGTTGTGTTCTTTTGTGTTCCGTCTTCTGTGATTTTTCTTCTTTTTTTTTTGTTGCTTATTCTGTTTTTCTTTAAGCAGCTTTCTTTTTTCTGCTTATTTGTTGTTTTTTTTGTTATTTTTTGCACTCTCTTTTCTTTGGTTAAATCCATCTGCACGGACGGAGTCGCCCCTAGGACGATGATCACGCGAGGATTGCGCACTAGTTCGTCACGACGATTTTTTTTGCAATTTTATTCACTTGAGAAATCATTTCTTTCTGTATTTTTCAAAGATTTTGCAATGAACCTGTAATGCTCTGAATGTACACATGTTTTGCAAATCAATTTCATCAATCATAAAAGTTATTATTTTGAAAGAAACTGAATAGATGAAAGCAGATACACGAAAAGCACATTTATGAAAGAGAAGTTGGACTTTTATTGATATAGAAATTGGACGTGCAGAAAGTCACGCCAATTGAAAGTGCATTACAATCTTTCTTTTAAACTGAGAAAATACAAGAGAAAGGAAGGATCTCGTGATTTCATCTCTCGAAGTAACGGTGCCGCCGTCCCATACTCATAACTCGATCACCCTCTTATCCAAACCTTTAGGAGTCTTGATTGCCTTTCCTTTTCTCAAGCCCAAGTTTTACGACCTAATTTTTTCTGGATCGCCTCTGCGGGTTTTCAATCCACCGGGTCGCTCTGATTTTGCCTAGGCCGCCCTTTGCGGGTTTTCAACCTAGCGAGCTAATTTTTCCTTGGCTTATCTTTCTCTTTTTTCGTCTATTTTTTCTAGGCATAATACTTCTTGACCACATCTGAGTTCACTGGACTTGGAATCTCATCTCCGTCCATGCTTGCCAAGATTAGAGCTCCTCCTGAGAATGCCTTCTTCACCACATAAGGTCCTTCATATTTGGGAGCCCATTTGCCCCTGGGGTCCGTCTGGATCGGCAAAATCTGTTTGAGTACAAAATCTCCCTCTTGGAATTCACGAGGACAGACTCTTTTGTCAAAAGCCCTTATCATCCTCTGCTGGTATAACTGTCCATGACACATTGCGGCTACCCGTTTTTTGTCAATGAGGTTCAACTGGTCAAGACGGGACTGAACCCACTCTGCTTCATCAAGTTTTGTCTCCATTAACACTCGCAGAGATGGTATTTCAACTTCAATGGGGAGGACTGCCTCCGACCCATAAACCAGTGAGTAGGGGGTTGCTCCGGTTGAGGTGCGCACCGAGGTTCTGTAACCATGCAGGGCAAAAGGGAGCATTTCATGCCAATCCTTGTATGTTACCACCATCTTTTGCACAATCTTCTTGATGTTCTTGTTAGCTGCCTCAACTGCCCCATTCATCTTTGGGCGGTAAGGATAAGAATTGTTATGCTGTATTTTGAAGTCTTCACATAAGTCCTTCATCATTCTGCTGTTCAAATTACTGCCGTTGTCTGTGATAATCTTGTTTGGAAGACCGTAGCGGCAAACCAAATCTTTTTTGATGAACTTAGCAATCACTAAGCTTGATACATTGGGATAAGAAGCAGCCTCCACCCACTTAGTGAAGTAGTCAATAGCAACCAAAATAAAATGATGACCATTTGAAGCTTTGGGTTCAATGGGACCAATGATGTCCATGCCCCACATTGAGAATGGCCATGGTGCGCTCAAGACATTCAGAGAAGTCGGAGGTACATGAGTATGATCTGCATAGATTTGACATTTATGGCTTCTTCTCACAAAACTGTAACAGTCTGACTCCATCTGCAACCAGTAGTAACCAGCTCTCAGTATTTTTCTAGCCATTGCGTGCCCACTGGAATGAACCCCAAATGAACCCTCATGAACATCTCGCATAATCTTTACTGACTCTTCTATAGTCACACACCTGAGGAGTACCAAGTCATAGTTTCTCTTGTAAAGGACGTCTCCACTCAAGAAGAAACCTGCTGATAGTCTCCGAAGTGTTCTCTTGTCATTCTCTCAGTAGCTCAGGGGATACTCTGTTTTGTGATGTACTGCTTGATGTCATGGTACCAAGGCTTACTATCTGATTCCTCCTCGACTGCCATACAGTAGTGATAAGCGGGTAGACCTCTGTGCTGGATTCTGACAGTCGTCAAACTTTTGTCACAGCTGACGTTGAACATAGAAGACAAAGTTGCCAAAGCATCTGCCAACTGATTCTCGCTGCGGGATATATGCTGGAAAGTGATTTCCTCAAAGGGCTTGATTAATTCTTGAATATAGTCACGGTAAGGAATCAAATCAGGATTTCTTGTTTCCCAATCCCCTTTTACCTGGTGGACAACTAGAGTTGAATCTCCGTACACGTCGAGCCTCTTAACTTTCCAATCTAGAGCTGCCTGAATACCCAAGATACACGCTTCATACTCTGCAATATTGTTTGTGACATAAAAACTTAGCCTGGCAGTGAATGGTATGAAACGGTTGTCTGGAGAGATCAGCACTGCTCCGACTCCGTGTCCCCACATGTTAGAGGCACCGTCAAACAACATTCTCCACCTTTCATCATCTTGAGATTTCCCTTCGTCAAATAATGCCATAATGTCCTCATCTGGGAATTCACATTGCATTGATTGGTAATCCTCAACCGGTTGATGTGCCAGGTAATCTGCCAGTGTGCTACCTTTAATTGCTTTCTGAGTTACGTACACGAGGTCATATTCTGTCAAAAGCATTTGCCAACGAGCAATTCTACCTATGAGCGCAGGTTTCTCAAATATGTACTTGATTGGATCCATTTTGGATACCAACCAGGTAGTGTGACTTAGCATATACTGTCTCAGTCGATGCGCAGCCTAGGCTAGAGCACAACAAGTCTTCTCTAATGGTGAATACCTTGTCTCACAGTCGGTGAACTTCTTGCTCAGGTAGTAGATCGCATGTTCTTTCTTTCCTGAATCATCATGTCTTTGCCCAAAGACACAGACCCATAGAATTGTCTAGCACGGTGAGGTATAGGATAAGAGGCACGCGGTTCACAAAGTGGCATTAGGGTCGTGGATTTTGGAGGTACCCTTGATTTTCTCAAATGCTTCTTGACATTTATCATTACACTTCATCTCTTGGTTTTTGCACAACAGTTTGAAAATTGGTTCGCAAGTTGCAGTCAACTGAAAGATGAATCGAGAGATGTAATTCAGTCTTCCGAGGAAACCACGAAGTTCTTTCTCTGTTTTAGGCGCTGGCATCTCTAGAATTGCTCGCACTTTGTCCGGGTCCACCTCAATTCCCTTCTGGCTAACGATGAAACCCAACAACTTCCCTGACCTAACTCCAAAGGTGCACTTAGCTGGGTTCAACCTGAGTTTGTATTTTCTGAGACGCTCAAACAGCTTCTGCAGGTTAACCACATGCTCTTCATCAGTCTTTGACTTGGCGATCATGTCATCCACATATACTTCAATCTCCTTATGCATCATGTCGTGGAATAGGGTTACCATTGCTCTTTGATAGGTTGCCCCGGCATTCTTCAACCCGAAAGGCATGACCTTGTAACAGAAAGTTCCCCAAAGGGTTATGAAGGTGGTTTTCTCCATATCCTATGGAGCCATTTTGATCTGGTTATAGCCTGAATATCCATCCATGAAGGAGAACATCGAATGCTGAGCAGTACTATCCACCAAGACGTCAATGTGGGGTAGAGGGAAATCATATTTAGGGCTTGCTCTGTTCAAATCACGGTAGTCGACACACATTCAAACCTTTCCATCTTTCTTAGGGACCGGAACGATGTTTGCTACCCACTCAGGGTATTTCGCCACAGCTAAGAATCCTGCATCAAACTGTTTCTTGAGCTCATCCCTGATTTTCAAAGACATTTCAGGCTTCATTCGCCTCAAGTTCTGTTTTACAGGGGGACATTCTGATTTCACTGGCAATCTGTGCTCAATCCTAGCATGTCCTGATAAGTCCAGGCGAATACGTCAGTATAGTCCAGCAGAAGCTGGATCAACTTTTTGCGCTCTTTATCTTCCATTGCAGTACCAACCTTGACCTCTTTTCTGTCTTTCTCAGTACCCAGATTGATCATTTATGTGGATTCCCCATGGGGCTCAATGACTTTTTCTTCTTGCTCCACCATTCTCATGATTTCCGGCGGAGTATCCCAATTGTCCTCAACATCTTCCTCGGCTTGATTAACCGGGTAATCAAAGTCACAGTATGAGTTATGGGCATTATTATTTTCAGAGACTATTTTTGATCTGCATTAAAATGGAGCGGCGAATAAAGACAAAGAAAAGACACACAAACGAGAGATGAAGAGAAATTTTTTATTGAAAATTCAAAATAACACTTTATTGATTGATGAGTCTTGACAAAAACATGTGTGCCCGAATGAAATGTTCCAAGGCCTTGGGCAGAGCCGAGGAATCTACATTACAATGAAAATTACTTTAAATTGAAAAATACGGGGAAATCCATGGTCTCCCAGTTTTGCAGCTTCTCTCCAACAGCACAGCAGCGCACTAAGCCGACAACACAGTCGCTCGAGCTTGATCCTTCTTCAACCACATTAACCTGGTCAGGGTTCAGCAACAGATTGGTGATTACATTGGGTTGTTGAAATGATATGCTCTTCGTATCAAGCAATTCTTGCACCACATACTTGAATGCTTTACAATCCTCCACCACATGACCTACTGCCCCAGAATGAAAGGCGCGGGTAGCATTTGCGTTGTACCCTCTGGGATAGGGAGGCCGATATGGCTTCATTTGACGAGTATTGATTATTTTGTTGGTGATGAGATAGTTAAACAAATCCGTGTAGGACATGGGAATGGGATCAAAGACAACAGGCTTCCTTTCATTATAATTCCGGTACTGATAGTTTGATTGAAAAGTCTGTGCAGGTGGTGCTTGAGAAGGAAATGGAATAGCTTGCGGAGGATTGTTGTGTGATGGACCATTGGCTCCGATAACTGCATTGGTTTCACCCTCTTTCTTCTTGTAGGGTCCAGGAAAAGGCTTTTTCTGACTGGAAGGAGGTGTTCGGCCATGAGCTATTCTTCCGCTTCGCATACCATTCTCTACTCTTTCCCCTGTGACCACCATCTCAGAGAAATTTGAGGCTACGCTTGATCCGCTGTCGCGCACGGATCAAAAACGAGTATTTTGAAAATATAGTATACGGTAGCGACAACTCGAGTATCGTCTCTCAAGGATTCTTGTGTGATAATTAACCAACTGAAATCGGATTGGGGGATGTTTGATTTAAAGTCTGATTCAACAAACAGAATAAATAGTTGATTAAAATAAGCGATTATAAAAAATAAGTCAATCTCTCGCTTTGATTTCCGGCTAATCACCGGTTTCTACCTTACCAATTCCCTAAGCGGCTTCGATCTCTATTCGGTTAAATATCGATTGTCAGCGCAAAAAGATATATAACGATTGGTATTCCTATATTCCGAATTAAGCAAGCGGATTAACACAATCGTGAATTAAGCAAACACGAGTTACTACGTAGTTTAACGACAAAGCGAAGTAAACAACGATTAAAGATCAGGGCCATGAGTTACTCATTCCGGGCCACATACTTTTCTTCGGCTAGGATTGTGTTGATAGGTACTAATCTTGCACACTAAGGGCATCGTATGAACACTAATCCACAATTGTGCAATCATAAGCCTCCTGAAAACACAAACCAATCTGAACCATGTTATTATGCCTAAGTCTAACTTACCCGTCCTCATTTTTCCTCTTTTTCATTACAGTGCAATCACATTAAGCCCGTTATCTCCACACACCTATAGTAAGGCTATCGCCAGGTTAGTGACTCGATCCTTTTTGCATAGGGTTCTGGAATTAAATGGCATTACCCTTGTTTACCCAATTGTAGTTGCGGGGATTGGGCCGTAATCCACCCTACCAAAGTTCGACACTGAAGCCTCTGAACCAACTAACAATGGGAATCTCTCTTTTTTCTTTTCTTGTGTAGGTTCTACGTCCGTTGGGTTAAGTGACCAGGGTGAGGTCACCAAACTTAGAAGGAGCATTCCCTTTTTTTTTTTTTTTTTTTTTTTTTTTTTTTTTGAAAGATCACTCACTTATTTTCATCGGCTCCTTACATAGAGCATGTGTGAGATGGTCTTGATGCAAAGATAAACTACTCAAGAGTCACATCGGAGGTGAGAGTTCAAGGCTATGTCATAATAAGGATTCAAATTAATTTCCATAAGCAGGAGATTCACGGTGTTAAAACGATACCGATCTTGTGAACTCTTCCCAAATCTCCACAACCTAAAACTCAGATTAATCTGTAGCCCAAAACTTTCAAAAAGATGCAAATTTTTTTTTTTTTTTTTATAACTGAAAACAAACAAAAACAACGAATAAAAGCAAAGAAAACAAATGATTCCCTCCCCCACACTTGAAACAAGCATTGTCCTCAATGAAAGGGCGTAACTATTAAAGTAGAGAGAATGACAGAAGCACTCCCTGATCAAGTAGCAGTGTAGTTGGGTGCTTCCAAAGAAAGCTCCTCATAGTGATATGCAGTTGACACTCTATGCACAACTCCATACTTCCGGAGCAAAGCTTCCATGGTGCGGTTACAGAAATGAGTGCCTTGGTCACTTATGATAGCTCGCGGTATTCCAAACCTGCAAAAGATATTAGACCTGACAAAATCTGCAACAACTCTAGAATCATTAGTCCTAGTGGGAATAGCTTCTACCCACTTTGAAACATAATCAACAGCAAGTAAAATATAGAGGAAACCAAATGATATAGGAAAGGGACCCATGAAGTCGATTCCCCATACATCAAATACCTCACAGAAAAGCATGGGTTCTTTGAGGCATTTCACTCTTGCGAGTGATGGCGATGACTGCTGCTCGACACTCCTTACAAGTGCGGTAAGTCTCATAAGCATCCTTAAAAACAGTGGGCCAATAGAAACACGAGTCTAGGACTTTTCTTGCGATCCTTTGAGGACCAAAGTGTCCCCGACTTGAGATGCATGAGAAAAATGCAAAATAGATTCAATCTCATAGTCGGGAACACATCTCCTAATTACTTGATCAACGCCAAACTTCCAAAGGTATGGATCATCCCAAACATAATATTTGGCATCGCTCTTGAGTTTTTGAATTTGTGGCTGGATGCACCAGTAGGAAAAATACCAAAGAAACAAGATAATTAACAATATCGACATACCAGGAGTAACTCCATGCATAAGTAAAAGCTGCTCATCGGAAAGTCATCCTGAATGGGATAAGGATCTACATCCCTTTCTATCCCGCTCAGTGATCGACCACCAAGTTCTCGGCTCCACTTTTATCTTTAATCTCCACATTAAACTCTTGAAGTAACAACATCCACCGAATCAATCTCGGTTTAAACCTCGCTTCTTCAACAAATATTTTAAAGTCTGCATGGTCGGTAAAAACAACACCCTTGGAACCTAGCAAATATGATCCGAATTTATCAAGAGCAAAAACAATAGCCGTAAGTTCCTTTTCGGTGGTGGTGTAATTAGGTATCTTGAGAATCTAAAGTCCTAGAAGCATAATAAATAACATGGGCAGCCTTGTCAACTCTTTTTGCAAGGACAGCCCAACAACAAAGAGTTAGAGGCATCACACATGATCTCAAAAGGGAGGTCGGTCGGTGGATGACGGGAGCGGAGGTCAATGCTTTCTTCAAGAAGTCAAACGCTGTTTTGCATTTGTCATCGAAGTTGAAAGTAACGTCATTCTTCAGCAAGTTGGACAGCGGAAGAGCTATCTTGCTGAAATCCTTAATGAAACGCCTGTAAAAACCTGCATGACCAAGAAAAGAACGAATCTCGCGAATGCAAGATGGATAAGGCGATGAAGAAATCACATCAATCTTAGCGGGTCTCTGAAAATTCCTTTTTGAAATTATGTGACCCAAAACAATTCCCTGTTCAACCATAAAATGGCATTTTTCATAATTTAAAACAAGGTTAGTTTCGATGCATCTCTCCAAAACCATATTTAAACTGCTCAAGCATGCATCAAATGAAGAACCATAAACAGTGAAATCATCCATAAACACTTCCATGCAATTTCCAATAAAATCAGCAAAAATGCTAATCATGCATCGCTGGAAAGTGCCAGGAGCATTGCAAAGACCAAAAGGCATCCTCCTGTAAGCAAATGTACCGAATGGGCACGTAAAAGTAGTCTTTTCTTGATCTTCAGGTGCAATATGAATTTGAAAGTAACCTGAAAAGCCATCAAGAAAGCAATAATGTGATTTACCAGCAAGCCGTTCAAGCATTTGGTCAATGAACGGTAAAGGGAAGTGATCCTTCCTAGTAGCCTGGTTCAATCTCCTGTAATCAATACAAACCCTCAAAATTTCTGCGAACTCTAGTAGGGACAAGTTCATTCTTTTCATTTTTGACCACCGTGAGTCCAGTTTCTTAGGTACAACTTTGTCTTTGGGCTTACCCATTTCTTTGTCGGAGATAGGGTAAATAATACACCTTGCTTGCAAGAGTTTGGTTACCTCTTTCTTCACGACATCGAGGATCAATGGATTAAGCCGCCTTTGGGGCTGCCTTACTGTTTTCGCACCATCCTCAAGTAAAATCCTGTGCATACACAAGGAAGGACTAATACCTGGGATGTCAGCTAATGTCCAACCAATTGCCTTCTTGTGCTTCTTCAAAACCTGCAATGATTTGTTTTCTGATCGAAATCAAGGTTAGAAGAGATAATAACAGGGAGTTTCTCATCACTTCCCAAATAAGCGTATTTCAGATTATCTGGGAGTTGTTTCAGCTCTAAGGACGGGGGTTGCTCGATGGATGGCGTGTTTGGGGCAGCTGGGATGTCGAGAGCATCAACTGCATAAACAACTTCATTGACAACAGCTTCACCTGTAGGAAACATGTCACCCTGCAAGGCAGCATCAATCTCAGCACATACAACACAAAGGTTAGTTTCAGTACAATCAACACATGAATAAATATCATCAAACCCAGATAAGGATGGAAAATCCAGTGATAACAATTCAGAACAAGTGTCCTCAACCAACTCAGAGATCAATTCAATATGAAAAACAGAATGCTCTTCTAAGGGGTATTTCATAGCATCAAAAATGTTAAACTTTGCAACAATGTCACCAAATTCCATGGACATGGTTCCATCATCAACATCAATTTTAGTTTTCGCCGTTTTCATGAACGGTCTGCCTAAAATGATGGGAGCCCTGCTCGATTTAGTTTCTCCTTCCATGTCTAGGATATAAAAATCTGCAGGAAAAATTAAATCGTTAACTTGAACCAGAACATCTTCCACTACCCCGGTGGGGCGGGCGTTGCTCTGCTCGCCACCGGGCGATCAAACTGTAGATCTTTGCAAAGGACCAAGATTAAGGTTATTATAAATGGAAGTAGGCATAACATTAATACCCGCTCCTAAATCAAGCATGCAATTCTCAAATTTACTATCCCCGATGGTACAAGGAATAGCAAAAGTTCTGGATCCTACCTTTTGTGGCAAGACACGAGTGATGGTGAAACATTGTGCTCTTTGTAGCCTTTTCGGATGAAGGCTTGGGCTGAATAAAGGCAGAGATATTTCTTCCCAAGTTGACTCTTTCACTTCCTTTCATCTTCCTCTTGTTGGTACACAAATCTTTTAGAAACTTGGCGTACTTTGGAACCTGTTTAATTACATCAAGAAGCGGAATGTTGACCGCAACTTTTCTGAAAACATCCAAGATCTCCCTCTCTTTGTCTCCTCATCAATCCCTTTATTTTTCAGCACTCTATGTGGGAAAGGGGACTGGTGGTGCATACTCTTTCTGTTTATCTTTTCCACTTTCCACCACAAATGTAAGAGAGTTCGGTGAAGAAGAGGTGTTACCTCATTAGTTCTTTTATTTTTTTCTCTGGCTGGGGCTGGGTCTACAACTTTTCCGGATCTCAAGGAAATTGCACTCACATTAGCGCCTCTAGGATTCACAACTGTTTGGGCAGGAAGTTGGTTCGATCCTTGGGCTTGCTGCATGGCATTCATTGAAGTAGCAAGCTGTCCAATTTGTGTCTGCAAGGTCCGAATGCTAGAATCGGTTCTTTCTTTGGGCGGAGATTGTTGACACCATTTGCTTGACAAGGTCCTCTAGTGAAGGTCCTAAGGTGCGGGGGTGGTCACTTGGGGAGGGTTTTGTTGTTGGCTGGACTGTTGGTTTCCATATCGAAGGTTTGGATGGTTCCTCCAATTGGGATGGTATTTGTTAGTTGACAGATCAGGAACCCCTTTCTGATTGTTTCCTTGATTGTAAAGGTTTCTTTGCATAAGCTTGAGGCAACTTTCGGTGATTGACTCATCTTTCAAAATAGGACAAGTATCGGTCGGTGCTCGGACGAAGTACAAATACCACACAAGTTTCTTTGCTTGAGTCTTACTCGTTGCCAACCGTTTCACTAAAGAAGTAAGCTCGTCAATTCTTGTTTCTAAAGCTTTGTTGGAAGAACCACGGATCTCGTTCACACCCTTGGTTTGGGCGATCTCGTTTCTAGTGGTGAAGCTGGCGGGGAGTTGAGAGACATGTTCTCAATCAAGGCTTTAGCGGCGGTGAAGTTTTATCAACAAGTGCTCCACCGCTAGCGCGACATCAAGAATGTTTCTATCCATTGGTAACAAACCTTCATAGAAGTCTTTGGATAAGTAATCTTTCGGTGATCTCGTGTTGGGGACAATCGGACACTAAGCGCTTGAATCTCTCCCGATGCTTCGACCAATGACTCACCATCCTGTCTAATTCCACATATTTGTTTTCTGATTGATGCAGCTCTGGAGGCAGGAAAATATTTTTCTAAGAACACTCTTTTTAGAGCATTCCAGCTTGTGATAGAATTTGGTTCAAGGTAATATATCCAATCCTTTGCTGCACCTTGCAATGAGAATGGAAAGGCTCTGAGTTTGATGTGATCTTCAGTGATTCCTTCAGGCCTCAATGGTGTAGAACACACAACCTGAAATTCCTTCAAATGCTTATGCGGATCCTCACCTGCAAGACCATGAAACTTTGGCAACAAGTGTATTAAACCAGATTTCAATTCAAATGGTGTATCAGCTTGAGGGTAATCAATACATAAACCATTATAGTTCACATCGAGGCGTGTAGTCGCTTTAGTGTTCTTTGTTCGACCATGTTATCAAAAACAAGTTCGAAATCGAGAATCGATAACGGGTGGTGAACTAGTGCTAGTGTGATTTGCTCTGCGGCGTGTGTGTAAGGTTCTCTCAACTTCAGATCCAAAGAAAACAAGTCGAACAAAGCGGACCTAGTAGCGAACTAATGCAGCAATGCAGCAACAAATCCGAAAATGCCAACAATGTCCCTAGTAGGCAGAAACAAAATAAACAAAGGGATAAGACTAAAACAAATTCAGAAAAATACAAAAACACCAAATTTAATCTAATTAAGTGAAATAAGAATTATGAGAATTTTTTTGGAATTTTTCAAAACTATGAAAACAGTAAAAAATTCATAAAAAATAGAAGGAAGAGGAATTTGGCAATTTGAGGCTGTAGTCCCGTAACTCATTCCATGAGTAGGGGACTAATGATCGCACGATTTTTCTGCTCAGGTTGCAAGAAACAGATTTTGAAACGGACACGATTATCCCGAAAACCGGATTTTTGACACTGAGCTGCGAAATTGCCAAAACAGTGAGGAAGTAGGGTCTAAACGCAAGAGCACTAGACCTGTGACTTTAAGATCGATTATTAACAACAAGAATCCCGGAACGGCGCCAATTTGATCATTTGTCGCGCACGGATCAAAAGCGAGTATTTTGAAAATATAGTATCTGGTAGCGACAACTCGAGTATCGTCTCTCAAGGATTCTTGTGTGATAATTAACCAACCGAAATCGGATTGGGGATGTTTGATTTAAAGTCCGATTCAACAAAATGAATAAATAGTTGATTAAAATAAGCGATTATAAAAAAATAAGTCAATCTCATCGCTTTCGCTTTCCGGCTAATCACTTGGTTTCTACCTTACCAATTCCCTAAGCGGCTTCGATCTCTATTCGGTTAAATATCGATTGTCAGCGCAAAAGATATATAACGATTGGTATTCCTATATTCCGAATTAAGCAAACGGATTAACACAATCGTGAATTAAGCAAACACGAGTTACTACGTAGTTTAACGACAAAGCGAAGTAAACAACGATTAAAGATCAGGAATACAATCATGCGAATTTAATCAAAACCATTCCATGAAATACACATTAAGCATATGAATATTCGTGAGAATAGAATTGAAAGAGAAACGAAATTGAATTGATAGAGTAAAAACCTCAAAGCACGCTGAAACTTCTTACAGTAGATCAACTCTCAATGATTAGTTCTCCATGAAAGTTATTCAAGCAATCAAGTATTTTTTGTGAATAGTGAAAAACGAGAGAGTCAACAGTACCGCGGCTGCTAGGTTTTAAGGGAAAAAACAAGGATTCCCCGGTTCTAAACCAACGGGTCAAAAACATAAAAAAACCCGGCCCAAAACTAAATATTTATTAAGTCTGGAACTTCAACGAATTATTTGAGACTCTTGCGCTCCGAATTGGCTTTTTGCTGCAACATGAAAGTTGTAGCTTTTTCTCTTGGCTTTTCAACGCATATTAGAGCGCGTCGATCCGATACTCGCAGCTCCAGTTATGAATTTTTCCGCGAAAGCTGCTAAAGCTGAAAATAAAACACGAAAATCAAATTAAGCCAAAAATAAACTAAATTAGAAAAACATTATAAAACATAAAAATAAACAAAGCAAAACATAAAAATGCTTAAGTAAAAACATGGAAGAACGTGCATCAAAATGCACTGATCAACGCTGCCAACCAACCTATCATAATACACCGCAGGAAGGGTATCCATAAACATGTGGACCATTTCTTTGTCCAGTAGGGGAGGTTTTACTTGAGCAGCGAGGTTCCTCCACCTCTGAGCGTACTCCTTGAATGACTCATTATCTCTCTTAGACATGCATTGTAGCTGAGTCCTATCTGGAGCCAAATCATTGTTGTACTGGTATTGACGCATAAAAGCATCCGCCATGTCCTTCCAGCAGCGGATATTGGTTGGCTCCAACTGCATGTACCATCAAGGAGCTCGGCTAAACTTTCCCGAAAGCAATGCATCATCAGGTTATCATCCCGGGCATGGGCAGTCATTTTTCGGCAGTACATTGTCACATGACTGTTTGGGCAAGTTGTAACATCCTGCATCGCTTCGAATCGCCAATCGCCTTACGAACCAACACGAGTCTTTTCAAAGATGCTTTGTCCTCACTTGCATGCTTTCCGAAAACTTCGAGAAGGTCACCCATCCACTACTACTCCAAGCCAAGCACGCTTAACTATGGAGTTCTTATGGGATGAGCTCCCGAAAAGAAGATGCACCTTATTGGTATAGGTAGTTTAAATCAATTCTTTTAAGCCTTCCTTCAATCAGCTATGCGGTCCCATACCGCACACGTGACCTCGGGATCCTCTCATTCCGGTGCGTATTCGGTTCATTCACGCCCCTTCGCTTTGAAGCTGCCAGGAGCCGCTCTTTGCCATGCCACCTTTTTGGGCACCGGCGATCACTCCCGCCTCCTCGGCCCGGATGTCACATGCCCACCACTTAAGCTTGGTTCGTCCTCGAACCACACCGTACTGGGAGAGGTCTGCTGCTCTGAAGTAGATTGAACTTGTATTTGAGCCCCATGTACAAGGTTCGATTCCCACGGAAGGCAAAAATTCTACAAGGGGGGTAGAAAAGATCGTGAGGTAATAGCGCCGGGGTGGCCGCTGCGGTGGACCTGGGCTGTTACACAAGTCGTCCCTCTATATTTGTCAAAATTTGGTGCTTTGAATTTGGGAGGCAAGACTAGATTAGGGACCAAACACAGCTCGTGGGCATTTCTGGCCCGTGAACCTGCTCCTTCTACAGCTCTTAATCTCTCCTCTAGCATCGATCATCGACTTACGGTTTCAAGTAGGGTAATTACGAGGAAACCATTCACACCGTAATGAGGATTATTCATCGTCGCTACGGCTGGGTTCACGTGTGAGTCACGTGAGTGAATTGTATTCCCAGGGATTGGTCTCCGAACTTGGGGATGGACCGTTATTGGCCAATTGAAACCCGCCGGAGTTCCTGGAGCAGTAGCAGGGATTGAGATCTGGATCTGACCTTGAGGCGTTCCCGTTCCAACTTCATTTGCAACTACGTCAGGCTGGGCTTGCCCCGCGGTTCTTATAGGATCTCCTCCAGGATTTGTGTCAGCAGCAGGAGGCGTATAGCCTAGCGGGAGACCATAGGGAGGCCATTGCACTGTTTGAAGGGCTTGAGGATCCTGCACCCGGAGGGGAGGAGGATTGTCTACCCGGCAGCGATAAGCTTCAAATGCACAGACATTTCTTAAGGCACCCAACACTCTTATGACCTCTGCCATTTGAGCTTTTATGATTTCCATCCCAGCTTGAAGGACTTGATTCCCTTGATTCTGAACATGCTGACCCTGACCATTAGGATTCGAATCTTCTGGAATTCCGGCATTCTGATGTGGCAGTGGATTGCCCTGATCAGCGTCGCCTTGATTGTTGTCCATGTTCCTTGCTTGCAGACGCGTCAAATAGCGATGTCTAACCAACGACTTGCTGATTTTACGTGACGGAACACGCTTATGAACACAAGAATGAATAAATGAATGCAATGCAATGCGATATGTATGATTATAACTTTAATGCATGAAGAATGCAAATGATGAAAGTTTTTTTTTTTTTTCAAAATTTTGTTAGATGCAAATGCAATGATGCAAAATGATGTGAATGCGAAATGAGGTGGATGCGAAATGATGTGTTATTTACATGGAGAAATGTTAAGAAAATGAGGTTATTGGTGGTACTTTGAACATTTTCGAAGATACACGCTGTATGCCACCTCATGTAGGTGTTTATGAGGGGAAAAAGAAAAATTACAACTTTCGAAATAAAGTTTGAGAAAAAGGAACGCTTAAGCTAAATGCAACAAACAAAGGCGTGCCCCCGTGTCCTACGAATGGTGGGAATCCTAGGGTCTAAAGTCGACGAAAAGGGTAATCCTCCCATGTAGGTTCTAATCACTTCCTCACAATGGCAACCAAGAGCTAAATTCTTCCTCATGATAACACCCACAATCGTAGAAAGCTACCGAGTGTGAGGCATCATGACAAAGCGTACTCTTGGGCGGAACTTTCATGAGAGCCATACAGACAAAGGTCTACGAATGGCAGTCACTAGTCGTTCCCACTCTCCTAGGTTTTTGTTCAGACCTTGGGTTTTAGGCCTCACTCAACGCTCACAAGTATAGGGTGTGTGTGTGTGTTGAGGGCACAATACTTAGAAATAACTACCCTTCCCCCACCTGCAAATGAAAACCCAGACCAGTCCAGACAAAAGCGAAAAATAACATGTTGTCTACCCTAGGGTTTAATATCAAATAGGTCAGCCTAGAGTTTCAACAACAACCAAGTGCATTACTTACCTCAAGAAAGGGAGCCAAGAAGAGGGAACATGATAGAATTGGGGAATATGCATGAAGAACTAAACATACCGAGGGGTTTTTCCTCGTTTACAACGTTTTAGAACAATGAAGTCGCCACCAATATTTTTTATAAGGAAAATATTGAAGAAAAACCTTTTTGGAGGGCAGATGGTCTTTTGGAAAACCGAAAGATTTGGGTTCGAAATTCGGTTAGGCATGGGAAGGTATTAGCACCCCACACCTCCTTTCTACTGAAAGGGAACCTTTAATTAAACGTGTGATTTTAAGTGTTGATTTGGAAAATACTTAAATTTGCCTCTTGATTGAAAAGACTTAGTGAATTTTTTATTTGCGGCGCTTGACGAGAGTTAGCCGCTTTGGTTTCTTTTGAAAGAAAAAATGTTTTTGGTTTGTTGTGCTTGACGGAGGGGATCCGCTCCTACGTATCTCCCAGTGCGATGGAGAATTCAAAGCTTCGTAGTTCTAGGTTTTTGGTTTTATTTTGTATCTTGTTTAATTGTGAAATTGAGCTTTCATGATGATCAATTGAGCGAAGGCTCCAAGTGACCACCATTAGTACTCCATTATTAATGATCATGCAAGCAAAGGATTCACAAGACCACTAACAAAGTTCTTCGATTTATTTAAAGTCTTTAGAAAAATTAGGGCGCACAGTCCAAAAAAATAAAGTGGGCTAAAAAGGGGGGGTGTTGTGAAAAACGCGGGGCATGTTTAAAAGTAATCTGAACAAGAAAATAAATAAATGAATAAAACAAGGCCCAGTATATAATGGATATATTGAAGTTAACCCTAACTTTCCTTTTACAATAGGCGCCAAGTGAGAGGCTCCAGGAGAGAAGAAAAAAATGTTGGCTTCCTCCATGAGAGATCCCAAGAGAGATAGAGAGCTTCGGTTCCACCATTAGAGAGGAGAGGAATCAGAAAGAGAGAAAGTGAAGGCTAAACGGAGGGTGACAGAGCGACGGTGAGATGGAACGGAGGGAGGGGTCGCGCCGTCGAGGGGTGACGTCGGAGACGCCGAATAGTCCGCCGGAGAAGACGACCACGCGGTGGCGTTCTCGCCGAACCGACTCAATTCCTTTTTTTCTTTTTCCGTCTGCTGTTTATATGTTTTTTTTGGTCCTTCTCTCCTTCTCCATCTCCTCTGTATATAGTATTTTTGGTTTTGTTTTTTCTTTCTCCATTCTATTAGTCAGAATCTGGGTATATATTTGTTACTTTGAAACATAGCAAACAACAAAAAAGAACAGATCTATATACATGTAAAAAAGAACAGATCTACATACATATTCTTATACTTTCGGACTTTTTATATACATAGAAATACCAACACAGTCTCTTGTAAAAAAACAAATCGAGCTTCTCTCCTTTGATGGATCATTCTTTGTTGTTTCTTAATCTACTGCTTCTGGGTTGCCTCTGTTCGAAACCTTTCTTCCTTTTTTCGACCGCTCAGATTTCAAAAATAGTGTTTGTGTGATTAGGTTTTCGGTGCAAAACCCTAATCGTTTTTTGGTGCTGTTTACCTTGAAAATCGTGTTTTTGACTGATGTCTGATCCTGTTTTTATATTAAAATTCTAGGTTTAGTCATTAATTGTTTTGACTGGGTTTTGACTCTTTTGGTCTGGATCCAAGCACAAAGACTTGGAGAGCATTTGCTTTGGAACCCAGATTTCTCTTCTTTTTCTTTTGCCTTTTATTATTTTTTGTATTTTCGAATTTATTTATTTTTGTATATTTTGTGTTATTATTTTTTTGGACATTTGGACATTTGACACTTTTAAATTGTAAATAAAAATTAAATAGTATTTTTTTTGACATTTTTGGACTATTAAACACTTTTAAATTGTAAATAAAACTAAATAGAATTTTTTGACATTTTGGACTATATATATATGCTCAAAATAAATTAACTGCGCAAAAAAAAAAGAATAATAATAATAAGAAGAGTCTGGCCAAACACAAAGACGAGAACGGGTCAGACTAAATGAATACGTTAAAACGAGACTCAAATAGAAGAAATGAGCTCATTAACTAAAAACACTACTTATGTACGACTAAACCCAAATACGAAGATTAAATTGTAGAACGCACGAAAAGATCGATCATTCGCGTGCGTGCCTAATTTAAAAGTGGTATTTCGATTTAGCTGAGCTTGATGATTGAAATTGGCTTAAGTTAAAGGACGGACAAAATTGGGGTATTACACTAACATCAACACATCGGTCACTAGCTCTATGGCTAACCTCAAACTCATCATTCACTAGCGCTATGGCTAACGTCAACCTCACCGTCACATAGGGACCTAAACGTCACCTAAGGACCAAACGTCAACTAAGGACCAAACGTCACCTAAGGACTAAACGTCACCTAAGGACCAACTGGCTTCACAATTCAACAACTTAGACGTACTCGGCACCCAAACAGCACCCAAAATTGGCACGGCAAAGAACTCCTGCGCTACCTACGACATCAAAAGCGGCACCTCGGCACACTCACACTGCACCTCGGCACACATGCACTACCCTTCGTCACACCACACTGCACTTTGGCGCACCACACTGCACCTCGGCACACCTACACTACCCTTCGTCACACCACACTGCACCTCGGCACACCTACACTGTAACACCCCCTTATTCAAATCAATCGGTCTACTAAAATTCAAATCAGAGTTTCAAAAATCCACTCAAAGGAGTGCTACATTTAGTGAATAAAATGAAAGACAGAATTTAATTAAGTTCAAAATAGTTTCACAGTACCATACAAGCATTTTATCATACGCATCACCACGGCAAAAGGGTCTCAGCCCATCATATAAGGCACCTCGGCGGTACACATCAAGGTCATATTACATGGTAATAGTTACAAAATAATGATAGTTTTCGGTTCAAAGACTATCTATCAAAATATACACAAGTTCAACCTAAAACAAAGACAAAAATAGACTACTCGGCCCACCCAAAGTACATGACCAGAGCGAACACCGACCAACTTGAGCTAGGCCTACCATCACTCATGTGTACTGCAAGTTGCCACGAGAGCAACAAAAGCAGCTAGGGTGAGTCTCTTAACACAAGTAATATAATGTGAATAAAACATAAGGTTAGAAATGGCACTAAAAGCATCTCGGTTCAGCTAACAAAGCCACTCACCGATAGTTCAAAAACAATCACACACATCATCAATCAGCTCAAACATATTGAATCATGTCATGTATGCATGAAATGCAACCCAACCACAGGGCCTTATGAAATGAGGTACCTCCACCGTCGTTATTTAGCCCGTCGGCATTCTCCGTCGTTAACTCCGTCGTTATTTTGACATGGAGACCGAAGTCTTACCATATCCGAGGCCGAGACCTCCTCCGTCGTTATATGCACATGAACATGTGACTCATGACAAATACAATCACACACAAATCAAATCATAGCGTATGTGAAAGTTTACACCGTCGTTCACCGTCGTTCACCGTCGTTCTACTCCGTCGCTCACATGACATCTACACCACTTAGACATTATCTCAGTGCTAAGGTCGACCCTACAACACCGGTAGAATCACCCTAGGACCTACAACCGACCTCTCAGTCACCTCGGCACCTCTTAATCACCTCGGCACTCACAGTGGACTAAGTGTCACACCGAGGACCACAACTACACTTAGGGACCAACTTGTCCCTTAAGGACCAAAATGGACTTAATCGCTCCAACACTTATACACATTGGTGCTAAATGGCACTCACAGTGGCGTTCCACAATGGGGTAGACAACATTGTCGCCTAAATCAACACATCGGCACACTATATGTGTACCTCGGCTAAACCCCTCGACATCACCTCGGCACACTATGTGTGTGCCTTGGCTAAACACACTCAACCCTCAACTCGGTATCGTGCTCACAGTTAAGCACTACCTTACACCAAAATCACCTAAGTCATGGGAATTCACTCCTTAGTGTTCCCTGGTTCAGCTTACCTATACTTAGGCACTTGGGCGTTTCACCTCGGTGGCCTACCTCGACTAAGGACCTCGGTTCACTATCTCTACAGCTCGGTAATCTTAAGGCGAAACACCTACACTTCGTTTTAGGCGTCCTTACCCTTCGCTTATGGTATTTAGACACATACTCACCCTCAAATTCACCAATAGACCCTCAACTAAGACACAGCTAGACGTTGACTTCCCTCAACTCGGTTTCTCTCACTCTAGTTGATGAACACTTCGGTTTCTGCGTAAATAAGGCGCTTAACTCCCATTTCACTCCTTTACTCTGTTTCTTAAGTTTGACTCAACATGCAAGCTCATTTTTAGCTCACCACACTCACTCACACTCGTATACTCACTCTACTTCTCCGATCCTTTCCCTAACTCTACATGCAAGCTCATTTTCAGCTCACCATGCACTGCTCTCTCTTCATACCACTCAGAACAGAGAGAGTGTTACACTCCTCTCTCTTTCCAAGTTGATCCACCGTCGTTCCTCACCACAAATCACATCAAAAGGCAAGAACACGACAAAGCAGGTTAAGATCAACACATAAAACATGCATGCAAGGTGATTCGAAACCACTCACACCAAAATGCAAACAACACAAAACATTACAAGTCTTAGAAGACCCCTAACCTTAATGACTTGAGAAGAATGAGAATCCTTCACTCTCCAAGTAAGTATGCAAGAACAATTCTCCTCTCTCTTGAACTCTCCACGCTCGTTTTCTCCTCCTTCTTTCTTCGGTCTCACTTCTCTCTCTACTTCTCAATTTAGCAACTTAACTAATTTTTGGGATGAAGGAATGTCTTCTTCGAAGGCACATTCTATTTAACATGTCCTAAAGACTTAAGTGGGCCTTGGCCTTGTTTAGGCCGTGGGCTTCCACTACCCACACCCTCTACTAACTTAGACAATTTACTAAAGGATAACACATGTTTAACACTCACTCAATAAATTATATGACTTAAAAGTTAAAATGTTGCAAACCCTTAATAACTCAACTAAGTTAATTAATTGAATTATTTGGGGTGTTACATACACTACCCTTCGTCTCACCACACTTCTTCACATCCACACTTCGACACCTATACGTCGACTCCCATACACTTACACTTTGTCACGTCTACACGACGACACTTACACTCTGATACATCTACACCTCAACACATACACCTCGGTATATATACACTATACCTCGACAACTACATTTCGACTTAGATACACTACACCTCGACAGCTTCACTTCGACTTAGATACACTACACCTCGAGAGCTTCACTTTGACTTATATACACTACACCTCGACAACTTCACTTCGACTTAGATACACTACACCTCGACAGCTTCACTTCGACTTATATACACTACACCTCGACAGCTTCACTTCATTACATCCATACCTCGACAATACTAGATTCGACATACTTACACTACACTTCATTACATCCATCACTAACATCGGTTACTCTACCTCAGTACTACACTACCTCGGTTACACTACTTCACTTGACCATCAATCACCTTGCCACACTTCCTCACTTAACCATTACTCACCTCGATACTACACTACCTCGGTTACAATACTTCAGTTACACTCCTTCACTTCCCATCACTCACCTCGGTTACACTACCTCGGTTACACTAGCTTTGACATCCATATACTACACTTCGGTACTTCTACACTTCAGCACATACATACTTTGACGCACACATACTACGACGCACACATACTCACTTCAACACACCTACTCTCCTCGGCACACACATACTTTGACGCACTTATACTACGACGCACACCCTTACGCTGACACACTTATGCTTCTCGGCACACCCTTACTTCAACTCACTATCCTTCGACGCACACATCTTCGACCTTCACAAGCTACAACGCACCTAACCCTCATCTTCCCTCTTTTCTTTGATTCTCATACTATGATCAAACTTAACCCACAATTACAACAACACATATTCATTCGAATATTGTCCAACACACATCAAAATAACCACTAAGGTGACAACACCAAAAATGGCGCCCTTGCGCCTACGGTTCCTCAAACCCATTTTCTTAACAACACATACACACATCACAAATTCACCAAATTTAATCAAACACAACATCAATCACACAATCAACACCACAATCAACTCAACAATCATCCTAGAGTCTAACCCACACATAACACTCATCATATACTCTATTATAGGTGAAAGAGAGCCCCCTTACCTCAATAGATTGAAGAATCAGCACTCTCTCCACCAAGACTTCAAGATCCCCCAACAATCAAGCTCCTCTTCCTTGAACTTGAACTCTCCACACCACTATCTTCTCTTCATCTTCCTTAAGCTTTCGCACCTCTCTCTCTCTATTCTCTTACTTTACTCTTTGACTTTTCTTTGTTTTTGGATGATAATGAACTCTCACCATCGACACCTAACCTTATCACATGAAGATGGGCCTAATTCATGGATATGGGCCTAACTATCATGGGCCTCTATTCACACCTCCTCCATTACTTGCATTACTCCCTCTTTTAATTAAATTACCACTCACTTTTTACTAACCACCACTTCTCATTTAATCAAATACCTTATCATTATTTTAATTTAACCAACCAATATACCACTTAATTAAATAAATACTTGAATTATTTTTGGGGCGTTACAGGAACCCCCGACACCAAGGTGATCCTCTCGCCCTCGGGTGAGTCCAGGTAATATCTTTTATAATACTCTGTAGGTTTGTCCGATTTCGCACGCGCAAAAAGTTTGCAGATCTCAGTCGATACCCAGTTATAAGCGTTCTCGAAGCACTCGGAGTGGTTCTCCATGACAACCTCGGCAGCGGCAAGGCGAGATGTTGCTTCATTGTCGTCCTTGTAGCTCGGGGTCGGCAGCCATGTGACACGTGGCTCAGCATAGGCGAAAAGGCAACTTAAGCCGAGGCCGAGCTCCACGCTCGTCCCCGACTTGGGGGGCCACTGTTCCGACTTGGGCTGCAGCGCCCTAGTGAGCATTGGGCCGGCCCAACTCTTCGGTCCATTCTGCCTTTCATCGCTTCAGCAAGGTCGACGGCTAGGATCCTACCGCCCGAACCGACGGCTACGGTACGCCTTCTTCCCCTATAAATAGAGTCTGCCCCTCTGCCCCGGTACGTTATTCCTCATTTACTACATCGCTCTCTCTAAGCCCTTCCTTCCTCCTCTCTATTTTCATTCCCTGCATGCTTATCTTATCCGCCTGCATATACTCGGGCACATACTGACTTGAGCGTCGGAGTGTTTTGTAGGTACCCCCCACTCGACGTGGGCACGCTCAGACCTCCACCACTCGAGCTTGGATTCCGAGCACCAAACAGCAACCAGATGATCTCGGGACAGCTAAGTACCCCTGGCCGGAGAGCTTCTTCAAAGCCTAGGTACCGAACACATCACCAGGCCCGCTCTGATGACAAATCATTTTGAATTCAAGCCCATGATGTTCCAAATGCTCCAAACTGTTGGACAATTTTGTGGTTCTTCTTAAGAGGATCGATTTTCCCATTTGAAATTTTTTGGAAATTTGTAGTAACTTCCTCATTCCTGGTGTTAGTGAAGATGCCTTTAGGCTAAAACTTTTTCCTTTTTCCCTGAAAGATAGAGGTAAGTATTGGTTAAGTTCCTTGGAATCTAACTTTATCACCACTTGAGAAGAAATGACCAAAAAGTTTTTAGAAAAATATATTCCACCAAACAAAAAGGCCAGAATGAGTAATGATATTACTGCTTTCAAACAAAAGGATAGTGAAACATTGTATGAAGCATGGGAGAGATGGAAGGAATTACTCAGAAAATGCCCTCATCATGGGATACAAGTAGTCATTCAGATGGAGACTTCCTACAATGGGTTAGAGCCACAATCAAGACTTATGTTAGATGCCTCATCTGGGGGTGTGATTCTAAATTCTTCTTACAATGAAGCGTGTGAGCTCATAGACCGTATTGCAACCAATAGCTCCCAATGGCCTATTGATAGGCTAACTCCTATGAAAAAGGTAGATGGGGTCCATGAAGTGAGTGAAGTTTCTGCTCTTTCAGCTCACGTAGCTTCTCTCACAAACATGATCAAAAGTCTGAGCACTGCTAACGCTATAGCCTCTGACGCTATAACTTCAAAAGAAGTAATTGTTGCTGCTGTGGAATAGGACCTACCTGGTGAAACCAGTTGTGTTTATTGTGGGGGAGGCCATCTATATGAAGAATGCCTAACAAATTCTGTTTCTGTGAATTATGTGGGATTCAACAAGGGTAACGAACCCTATTGAAATACTTAAAACCCTGGGTGGAAGAACCATCCCAACTTCAAATGGGGTGGAAGTAATGTTGCTACTACAAGTTCTAATGCTCCAACTATTCCACCAGGATTTCCTTCTCAAAATAATCATTGACAACATGCTCCACCTATGGACAACTCTTTGGAATCTTTGCTGAGGTCTTTCATTAGTGCCTACAAAACCACTATGCAGACCCATGAAGCATCTATAAAGACCTTAGAGAACCAATTTGGGCAAATTGCATCTGCTCTCACTCAAAGGCCTATTGGAGGACTTCCCTCCACTACTGAAGCGTCACCATCTCAAGCACCAGGAAAAGAACACGTGAAGGCCATAACTCTGAGAAGTGGTAAGGATGTGAATGTTGCACAAACAGCTGTTGGGTCAGGTGTTACTGAAAAAGAGAAATTCCTACTGACGTTATAACACCTAACGTTATAACGGTTGACAAAACACTTGAACCTAAGCTTGTTTCTGAATATCCTGCTCCACCTTATCCTCAAAGACTGAAGAAGGCACAAGAGGACAAGCAATTCAACAAATTCCTAGAAGTTCTGAAGCAATTGCACATAAATGTTCCTTTGGTTGAGGCATTACAACAAATGTCAAACTATGCAAAGTTCATAAAGGATGTCCTCACCAAAAGAAGAAGGTTTGGAGAATTTGAAACTATTGATATGATTGGAGAGTGTAGCATGTTGATGCAAAATAAACTTCTAAGAAAATTAAAGGATCCTGATAGTTTTACTATACCATGCTCCATTGGAGATTTTAATTCTGGTCGTGCTTTATGTGACTTAGGAGCAAGTATCAACTTGATGCCTAAGTCCATTTACACACAATTGGGTATAGTAATTGTCAGGCCTACTTCTGTAACCCTTCAGTTTGCTGATAGGACTCTTGCAAATCTTGAGGGAATACTAGAATGTTTTAATTAAAGTTGACAAATTTGTTTTTCCTGTGGATTTGTTATCTTGGATTGTAATGCAGATAAGGAGGTACCTATCATCTTAGGGAGACCATTTCTGGCTACAGGAAAAAAATTAATTGATGTCCAAAAGGGAGAATTGACCATGAGGGTCAATGACCAAGAAGTAAGTTTAATGTTCTAAATGCTTTGAAGGTCCCAGAGGTCAACACTGAAGAATGCTCATTCATTGTTTCTCTTAACAAAGTGGTTCAAAAACATTTCCATAAAACCAATGACCACTTGGGAAAGGTTTTAGATAACAATGACAAACATGAGCTTGTTGAAGAAGGAGTAAATCACGAACAAGAAAACTCAAACCTCAAGAAATGTGTTCCTTCCATTGTGCAACCACCTACTCTTGAACTCAAGGAGCGACCTATGCACCTGAAATATGTTTATATGGGGGAAAATGAGTCTCTACTCGTAATCATTACTTTTGGTCTTTCCAAAGATCAACAGAATGAGCTCATTGCAACCCTAAAGAGACATAAGAAGGCTATTGGGTGCCAAATGGCTGATATTCATGGGATTAGTCCAACCATCTGCATGAACAGAATTGTTTTGGAGGATAACTCCAAGCATAGCATTGAAGGGAAGAGAAGACTCAAACTTATAACTAAAGAGGTGGTGAAGAAAGAAATCATCAAGTTGCTGGATGCAGACATTGTTTCTCCTATCTTTGATAGTGCATGGGTGAGTCCTGTGCAGTGTGTCCCAAAGAAAGGTGGGGTAACAATGATCACAAATGACAAAAATAAATTGATACCAACAAGGACAGTGACTGGTTGGAGGATTTGCATGGACTACAGAAAGTTGAACAAGTCCACAAAAAAAGATCATTTCCCTCTTCCTTTCATTGATCAGATGTTGGATAGGCTTGCAGGTAAGGAATTCTATTGCTTTCTAGGTGGCTACTCTGGTTATAATCAAATAGCAATAGTGCCTAAAGATCAACAAAAGACTACATTCACATGTCCTTATGGCACATTTGCTTTTAGAAGAATGCCATTTGGACAATGCAATGCACCTTCAACCTTCCAATGGTGTATGATGTCTATCTTCTCAGACTTCATTGAAAAATCTATGGAAGTCTTCATGGATGACTTCTCTGTGTTTGGGGAGAGTTTTCAAGTGTGTTTGGCCAATTTGGAAGAAATATTGGTGAGGTGTGAAGAAACAAACCTAGTCCTAAATTTGGATAAATGTCATTTCATGGTACAAGAGGGTAATGTTTTGGTGCACAGAATTTCCAAGAAAGGGTTGGAGGTTGACAGAGTAGAGATTGAAGTAATTGAGAAGTTGCCTCCTCCTACAGTGTCAAAGGTGTTATAAGTTTTCTTGGTCATCTTTGGATTTTATAGGAGGTTCATTAAAGATTTTTCAAAATCTCAAATCCCCTATGTCATCTCCTCCAGCGTGATACCACTTTCACCTTTGATACTGCCTGCCCTGAAGCCTTCCAAAAGTTGAAGAAAGCTTTAGTGACTGCACCTATCATAGTTACTCTTGATTGGAGTAAACCTTTTGAGCTCATGTATGATGCCAGTGACTATGCTGTTGGAGCTGTGTTGGGGCAAAGGTATGACAAATATTTCATTCTATTTACTATGCCAGTAAAACACTTGTTGAAGCACAGTTAAATTACACAGAACTGAAAAAGAGCTATTAGCTATGGTTTTTGCATTTGACAAGTTTAGATCATACTTGGTGGGCACAAAAGTTATTGTTTTCACTGATCATTCAGCCATTAAGTATTTGATCTCTAAAAAAGATGCAAAACCAAGGCTAATTAGATGAGTTCTCCTCCTCCAAGAATTTGATTTGAAAATTCCTGATAAAAAGGGGGTGGAGAACCAAGTTGCTGACCATTTGGCGAGAATTGAAGGAGAAAGTGCAGGTAAAATAGATGGTGAAATCAAGGAGATCTTTCCTGATGAAAAGTTATTAGCAGTAACTGTTACAACATGTAACCCTATAATGGTTGTAGCTAAAACGCAAGATGCTATAGCAGCTGATGCTACCACACCTTGGTTTGCTGATATTGTGAACAACTTGGTCAGCAAAATAGTGCCTGCGGATTTGAATTACTAACTGAGGAAAAGATTCTTCCATAAAGTGAAAGAATATTATTGGGCTAAACCTTTCCTCTATAAAAAATGTCAAGATCAATTGCTGAGAAGATGCCTTGCAGAAGAAGAACAACTCCATGTGTTAAAGCATTGTCATGCTTTACCTTGTGGTAGACACTTTGGGGGAAACAAAACTGCTGGTAAGGTGTTACAATGTGGACACTATTAGCCTACTCTATTCAAGGATGCTCAAGATATGATGAAGTAATGTGAGAGATACCAAAGAACTGGGAGTATCTCCAACAAACATGAAATGCCATTGATCAACATATTAGAGATTGAACTCTTTGATGTGTGGGGCATGAATTTTATGGAGCTTTTCCCTCCTTCTCATGGGAATTTGTACATTCTGGTGGCAATAGATTATGTCTCCAAATGGGTTGAAGTTGTTGCTTTGCCCAACAATGATGCCAAGTCAGTGAGCAAGTTCCTTCTGAGAAAAATATGGAATCAGACACAAAATTGCCACTGCCTACCATCCACAATCAAATGGGCAAGCTGAATTGTCCAATAGAGAGATCAAGAAGATGCTTGAGAAGATGGTGGGACCTTCTAGAAAGTAATGGTCAATTCACTTGGATGATGCTTTATGGGTTACATGATAGCCTTCAAAACACCTTTGGAAATGTCACCCTACAGACTTGTGTTTGGAAAAGCTTGCCACCTCCATATTGAATTGCAACACAAAGCTCATTGGGCTACCAAGAAGCCCAACTTTGAGTATGACAGGGAAAGGAAAGGTAGATTACTGCAATTAAATGAGCTTGAAGAAATTAGGCACTTTGCCCATGAAATTTCAGCCATTTATAAATAAAAGACTAAGGTGTGGCATGGCCAAAAGATTCAAAAGAGGGAACTGATTGAAGGAGGCCAAGTGCTTCTTTTTAATTAAAAGCTTAAACTGTTTCCTGGAAAGCTTAAATCCAGATGGTTAGTCTTTTCAAATTGGTAAAAGTTTACCCTCATGGTGCTGTGGATTTGTATGATAAAACAACCAACACCACCTTCAAGGTGAATGGTCAAAGGGTGAAACAATACCATGGTGAGCATGTGGTCAGGGACAAGACCACTATTGATCTTCAAGACCTCTAACAAAAAGAGGAAGTGTGACTGAAGACTCTTAAAGCAAGCGCTCTTGGGAGGCAACCCAAAGTTTTAATTAACCAAAATATTTTGTTTTAATCTTCTTTTGTGCAAGAGTGAAGATTGGAGTTGAAGATTTCAATTGAAGTTTTTTTGGAAGAAGTTGGTGTTATAGCGTTTGGTGACGTGGCGTGAGCAGTTCCCCTTTTTCCAACCACTCTGCGCACGTTTCTGACACGTCAACCCACTCGATCACTTCTCTCATTCACCCATCAATTAATGGTCACATCCATTACTCTCACGAAACTTCCCAAAACTTCCCACTTCCCCATTCTTTTCTTCTTTTAAATTTTAAACTATTACCCTCATCCTCAATCTCTCCTCTCAGTTATAACATCCAAATCCCTCAATCTCAGAAACTTCCTTCCCTTCCTAAACCTAGAAATGCCTAATTTTTCACGCCATTCCTTTTGTTCTCAAACCGTAATCATGGCCAAAAAGCAATCCATTTCCAAAACCACTGGAAAAACCAAGCTTGCTGAATCCAATTCTTCCAAACCCGTTGATCTTCAAGATGACCCTCAAAGATTCTGGAGAATGAATTTCATCGCTGAAAGGGGTTTCAAAAAATGATGAGGCACCTGACGCCTTCACGGCTACCGTTACGACGTTAGGTTGGAGCAATTTCATCGAGAACCGAAGTGATTTCATCGTTCCTTTGGTTAGCGAGTTCATCAAGGGATTCCAGAGCCTAAGGATGGAAAACCCCAAACATATTATCTGGTTTGGGGTGAAACCGTTGATTTTAGCCCTAGTGCCATCAATGAGTTTTTCAAACTTGGGTATCATGGGAAAGCTCTGGAAAGCAAGGTCAACACGTGGATGTCTACCCTGGATTTTGGTAAACACCGCTGGAATTACTCCTTGACTTGCGGGATCAACCAGTAAATCCCAAGTTCGGTCTGGATTTCTTGTGTAAACTGTTTATTGTGAACCGGGTGTTTTCCATGAAAAGTAAAGAAGATAACTGGTAGTCTCGCGCGTAAAAGAAATCAAAAGAAAAGTGCAGAAATGCAGTAAAAGAAAGCACGTAAAGAGTGCGAGAAAATAAAAGAAAAGAGAGAAAACAATTAAAACGCTTTAATTGAAAGGGTGGTACGCAAGTTCATACATTCCCGTTCTTATTGCTAGTGTCTCACGGTAGTGTGTTGGAGGGTTAGAGCGTAAGAGACTAAGTATGAGCGTGCTAACTTCTCTGTCGAACAAAGCCTTTGCTTTCTTCAAATCCTCTAAGTTATTTAGTCCTATCGAATTCCCTTTTGAACTGGTTCCCAGAGTTGAATTTAACGCTTCTTCTCTTGGAATGGTGAGTCAAACCTTGTTGACTGCATTTAATGAGGCCTGTCGAAAAGGAAGGCTAACAAATTTCCCCCCAAAAATTGTCGTTTTCGACTGAATTTTGATGAAGAAGATAATGACATTTATGAGAACAATAGTGTAGCGTCGAAACATCTGATGTCATCACTTCAGAGACAAGACGTGAAGGGACGTTTTTTCAAGTGATGTAACTTATTGGCGCCATCAACTCAAATTTTGTGGGCCATGTTTGTGTTGGAACTCCCCACTACTCAATTACAATAACTGCTTTTCTGTAGAGAACTCAAGGGTTTTGCACGTTCGCTTTCATTAAGAGCAGTTATAAATCGAGACATCACTCTTCCACTTCTTCTTTTCCAGAAACTCTTCCATTTCCCATTTCCGCGAAATCAACGAGACAGAGTTCCTTTCTTCCTTGCGATCCTTCTGAGTGTTTACGCAAGCATCGTCATAGCTTTCTCACATTTCAGACTTCGCCTTACTGCTTCCGCTCGCGTTTCAACTTCGTTTCTTGTAAGCCCTAAAGCACGAAGCTTCACCTTTTAGCCTACTATTCACCAATGGCGTCTTCTTCCCAAAACGTTGCTGGTTTGACAACTGAGACTTTCCAAACAGAGCCACAACCCTTTGTAGCTGAACCTAACAGAAAAGACCCACGCTCCGAGGCTTGGGAATCACTTATTTTAATCCCCGCTGATAAACCCAATCTCCACGCCTTTCTTGGTCCTTTACCTGCTTCTCTTCAAGACCCTGAAGATGTCCAAGCCATATTTCCTGGTCACGAAGGCAGCAAACCGAGGGTTTTCACCCAAGGGCCTTACACCATGGACTTCATGGAGAAACTAGGCCATGTCTTTTATGTTTCTCCACCTACCAAGAATGAGGCTTACATCAGTTGGCTTAATAAGGTAAAGTTGAAGAAAGAGGCAGCTTGGAAACGGCAGGGTATCTTCGACCTGATCTAGTTATCGAGGTTCGGCCCTAAATATTTGAACCCTTTGATTATCGCAGTCACATACTCAGGAATTTTCCACGAACAGCTTGCACTTGAAATGTGGTGCGCTGACTCCCACTCTATTAGACGTGGCAGCCATCACTGGTTTGAAGCCCACTAGGAGGATTTTTGACCCACATGCCCCAACTGAGTGTTGCAAGCTCAACTTCACTCGCGCCGGATTCACAGAATTTATTGAAGATTTTCACGTCACTAATGATGAGGACGTTTATGACTAAGAGCACAATGCTTTTCTTAATTTATGGCTAAGTCTCTATGTCTTTTTCTCTTCAACGCGTATGGTGGACGCGGCTTACGGAATCCTAGCCATTCAGCTTCATGAAAAATGTTACATATGTCTCAACAAACTGCTCTTAGGGACCCTCTACCATCGCTTGTCAATTGGCTCCTACGGTTTGAAGATAGCCAAACCCAAACCTCAAGACAAGTTTTCTGTTTCCGGGCCCATCTGGCTCTTTCAACTGTGGTTTCTTGCCACCTTCGAATCGAGGCTGCAATTGAAGATTCCTGATTCTAGTGCTCACATACTCATACAAAGAGCGACTGAAGGAATGAGGCTCGCTTTACTGAGACCTACTGCGGTTGCACAATCGATTGAAGATTTCTTCTACGACACCTTCAACATGCTGCTGGCCTGCGACACTTTTAATCCTTCGATGGCCCCTTTTTCCCAGAGGCCCTCTGGACCAACGTGGTTCAAGAGTGTGTTCCCTGCCACGAACACCGCGTATGAAGGAGAAACCAACCGGATTTGGCAAGCTTATCTAACTCTCACTCTTCTGTCAATCAGGGTATCACCTGAATTCTCTTTGGAGAAGTTAGAATTGCGTGCGTATTTGCCAAATTTGGCAGCAAGACAGTTCGGGTTATGCCAACTTCGTCCTAAATCTCTCTTCTATACCGGGAGCACCAGGAACAATTTAATGTACCCAAGGATGAGAAAAGCGGTGCAAGAGCTAGTCTTGATCGTCTTTGCTACCGATTCTCCCAGTTCATCCCCATCGCGCCGAGGTCTCATTTGCTTGTACCAAAGAATTCTTCAACTGGTGGTCAAGCTATTACAAGGCCAGAACTGCTGACATTGATGAGGCCACGATGGTGTCAGACTTGTGCTCTGTTTTCCCTTGCGGAAACATGAGGCAACACCTAAAGGTATGCAATCCCGTCCAACTTGGTCGATTTTGTTACCATTTCGCCCGATTTATGTCACAACATTCTCACATGTGCCGCTTATTACCTATAGCTACCCTTCGTTCTCGGCTTCTGTCAGCGGATGCAGCGCTTCTATCGAGCGGCGGACCTCTCTCGATGCGGTGTGGTTCGGGGGCGAACCAAGCGGGCGGTGTGGGCATGTGACATCCGGGTGAAGAGGCGGGAGTGATCGTCGGTGCCCAAAAAAGGTGGCATGGCAAAGAGCGGCTCTTGGCGACTTCAAAGCGAAGGCGCGTGAATGAACCGAATACGCACCGGAATGAGAGGTATCCACGAGGTCGTGCGGTATGGGGTATGCATATTGAAGGAAGGCTTAAAAGAATTGATTTGGACTACCTATACCAACAAGGTGCATCTTCTTTTCGAGTCCACCCCATAAGAACTCCATAGTTAAGCGTGCTTGGCTTGGAGTAGTAGTGGGATGGGTGACCTTACAGGAAGTTTTTGGAAAGCATGCAAGTGAGGACAAAGCATCTTGAAAAGACTCGTGTTGGTTCGTGAGGCGATCGGCGATTCTGAGGCGATGCAGGATGTTACACTTCCAAAGGAAAGGCCAAAGAAGGTGCTCACACTTCACCTAAGCCAAAAGGACAACTGCAACTGCGCAAAAGGTAATTGTCTTCCGTTTCCTTTGTTTTAACACATCTTGTTCGACCACTAATTGTCTTAATTTCTCTAGGGTCGAAAAGGCCAAGTCAAATTTTTGTTGACCACGACGCTTAAGAGGCCAAGAACTAGGAGCTCTTATAACGGCGAGTAGTAGTGACCCAAAGGTTAAACCCTTTCACTCTTTTGATTCGTGAGTTATGGCCTTTCCACATCTCCTTTTATCCTTTACTAACGCTCATGTTGTGTTTGATCCGTCGAGAACCCGGTAGGGACACTTCGACCAACCAAGAAGCGACTTCAAAAGGCTGCGAAGACGCCTCTGCAATCAGCGCCATCGGCCTAGCTCGGTAAGAGCAAGGCATTCTGAGAATGTACAAAGGCGGTGGACTTGTCTAGCGACAAGATTTCGACTTTAGAGAACCGATCTATGCAAGACACTAAAATCTTTGGAGGACTATGGCGACAAGATTGCTCGAGATAAAGCGAGCCTCCAAAAGTTGCAATTAAAGCTCAAAGCAAGCGAGGCGGAGAAAACTTCGGCTTTGAAGAGTCTCAAACCCAAATCAATCATTGAAGCGAGCTTAACGAATAGTCCACTACTTGCTGCGCAGCGATGAAAGAGCTTGGCGATCATGATGCCAAGGTGGTGAATTGGTCAACCAGGAACAATTCTTGAGCTGCTGGCTAGAAAGCTAAATCTCTATTTGATGACCTCAAGGGCGGTCTTGATTACGAACTTTGTTTTCTTTATCTTGTTCATAACTTTGCCTAGACAATCTCGTACTTTGCTGATGCAACTTTCTGCCCTTGTATGATTTGACAATGCCTCCGTTTTTGGCACAATAATGTATCTTTTGCACCAAATTTGTGTTATTTAGCTCGCTTTATTCTCGCGTTACCTTTACTTCTTGAAGCATTGGCTTATATCTTTTCAAATATTTGCCATTTATACACATAATTCTATTATCAGCGCCTATTTCTTCCACTTCATAAGCACCGTTTGAAAAGACTTGTGAAATTTTAAATGGTCCTTCCCAACTTGGTGACCACTTGCCCAAAACTCTATCCCGTTTTTCCATAGGAAGAATGACTTTCCACACTAAGTCTCCTTCGTCGAAGGTCCTTAACTTAGCCTTCTTGTTGTACGCTTTAGCTACTCTTTCCTTTTGCCTTGTAAGCACGTCTAACGCAGCCAATCCTTCCTCGTCTAAATCAGCCTATTCATCCAACATCATATTCCAATAATAATCAGAAGGAATTTCAAACTGTCTTTGAATTACAGTGATTTGAGCATGATTTCGACAGTAAAAAGCGCATCATGCCCAAAAACAAGTCTTAAAGGTGAAGTATTAATAGACTCTCTCGGAGAGTTTCGACAAGCCCAAAGCGCTTGGTCGAGAGTTACAAGCCAATTTCTAGGCTTTTGCTCAATGTCCTTCTTAATCAAATTAATGATAATTTTATTGGCAGCTTCGACTTGACCATTTGCTTGCACGTAATATGGTGTCGAAGTTAATAACTTGTAACCACTTTCAGCAGCGAACTGCATCATTTTCTCACCAATAAAAACTGATCCCTGATCTATAGTAATGGTCTCAGGAATCCCAAATCTATACAAGATGTGATTCTGAATGAAAGTGATTACAGTGTCTTGAGTTACCTTAACTAAAGGAATAGCCTCTACCCACTTAGTAAAATAGTCTATTCCAACTAGGATGAAACGATGGTCTTTCGATGAGTTTGGTTTTATTTCACCGATTAAGTCCAAAGCCAAACCTCTAAAAGGCCAAGGTTTTACTATTGAATGTAACTCATTGGTAGGCACGTTTTGCACTCCTGCGTGTTTCTGGCACTCTTGGCACCCTTTGGCAAACTCTATGCAGTCTTTCAGCATAGTTGGCCAGTACACACCTTGTCGAAACTAGAGTCATTTCATTTTATGGCCTGCTTGGTGATCACCACAAGTACCACTGTGAGTATTGGAAACTGCTAAGTATGCCTCGCTTTCACTAAGGCATAACAAAACCCCTTCAGGAGTCTTTTTAAACAACTCATTTCCAATGATCACGTAACTTAATCCTCTATACCTGGTTTTCCTGTCAGTTATTCCTGTTGGATTTTCAAAGTATTAGACAATTGGTTTGCACCAATTGTCATTGAGCATATTGTCAATGGCAAAAACTTCAAAATTTTGAAAATTTTCGTGAAAAATTGGAGGTAATTCCTCTGCCCCCCCAAGTTTTTGCATTAATTTTTCTTTAATTTCTATTAGCTCTGCTAGCTTCTCTTTAGAAACTCTATTGCCTGACGCAAATTGTGCCAAATCATTTGCCTCTTGATTGTCTACACGAGGCACATGCTTGATAGTGACGTTATCAAATTTCTTTAATTATGCATTGGCTACAACAAAGTACTGTATGATATTTTCTTTGATACATTTGTACTCTTTTGTTAATTGCTTTAAGACTAGTTCATAGTCGCCCATAATTTCGACATGTCTTGCCCCCAAGTCTAACAGAATCTCAAGACCTGCTATTAAGGCTTCGTATTCAGCTTCATTGTTGGAGCAAGGCTCGTTGAGCTTGAACTTATACTTCGTTGGTATATTCTTTGGAGAAACAATTAAGACTCCAATTCCAGAGCCTTTTTTGTGACTAGACCCATCAAAGTATAACTTCCACGGTATTACATCAACTACATCTAGTGTTGCTTCGACCAATGAATGGTCCACTATGAAATCTGCAACAACTTGACCCTTTACAGCTTTTAAAGGTTGATAAGTTAATGAATACTCAGATAAGGCTAAAGCCCATTTGCCTACTCTACTATGCGGAATTGGCTTCGATAGCATATGTTTATGTTCCGGAGTGGGCCAATAGGCCCAAAAGAGTAGTCTAGAGCAAACAGACCTCAACAGAGTGCCATAAGGCCAACGGCCCAACTCAGCATGGCAGGCCCAAAACGGCCCACGATTGGCATGCTCCGCAAAACACGCTAACGGCTAGGGCGCCTCGCCTGCCAACAGTATATATACCACACTCGCTTGTGGCTTCAGGTACGTAATTCTACCTTGTGAATCCTGCCCGTTATAACACCTCTGACTCGAGCGTTGGAGTGTCTTTGCAAGTACCACCCGAGGGCATTCAAGACCGGTCCAGACCTCTCCATAGCGACCGGCAAACAGAGCAGCAGCGACGACTTAATCTCTATTGGTCATGTACGATCATTTGGCGACCACAGTGGGAGGCCCGAGCGCTATCCTGCCTAAATCATGCCGCCGAAGAAGCCCACTACACAGGCATCATCACAGCTCAACCCCTCTGGAAAAAACCCCAGAGGGCCTACCTCACACCATTCATGAATCGCAGGGCAACCCTCGCCAAGAGCAATCAGTGCAGGGTGGCCAAGGACCGTGTTGCGATCGCCCCCAACAGATCCGGCGAATCGGGCGAGGCGAATTGCGAGCCCTGCCAGAACATGTCACCCATGCATTACTTCAAATACTTTATACCAAGAATCAACTAATTGTTGATCGAGAGAGGGTTGATGCCGATCCGCCATCGAGCGGCCAACGGAGAACCCTCAGCTCAGGGTCGCCCATCTCGTAGACATAGGACGCCTCCTCGAAGGAGCGTCCCCCACTGTGGAAGCACCTCTCGTCGATCGCCTGTACGCAGAAGCAGAGCGCATAGGTCGCCCGCTCGTAGGAACGTGCGCAGACGTCGTTCCCCCTCATATGACTACGACTACACAAAATCTAGTTATCACCCAGAATTGGATCGCTCGTTTGCTGGACATTCTTCTTGTGAATCCTCTGATTCACGAAGATCGAGAAGCCGCTCCTGGGACTCGTACGATGAATTCAATGATTATCGCGATGGAGTAATCAGAGATGTCTCTCAGGCCGCTAATCGACCCAGGAGGCACCACTCTGGGCTACCCAGGGGATAATCGTCGTCTCAACAGCCACAACCATACGGCCAACCGTTCGGCAGAGGGCTCTTTCGAATGCCGGTTAACGAGGCTTATCTCACAATGCAACCCTTTGGCCGAGGTCATATTTTGACCGGCCAAGGACCTTTTACCAGGGAGATACGTCGTTATCGTGTCCCTAGAGACTTGAGAAGACCCCCAAATCTGAACAAGTTCAACGACCGAGGGGACCCAGACAAGCACTTGAGATATTTTAAGAATTATTGCAACTATAGGGAGCTAACTCCAGTCATGAAGTGCAAACTCTTTCCACAGTCGCTGGAAGAGCGAGCATTGGAATGGTGGGAAACTTTGCGTCCCAACACTATCCTTTCTTGGGACGGCCTGGTGTTAGCGAATGGCCTTTGAAAACTGAGAGATTTGGGTTCGGGGGTCAGTTACGCGCGGGGAAGGTATTAGCACCCCACACGTCCTCTCTACTGAGAGGAAACCTTTAATTAAATGCGTGGTTTTAGTGTGTTGATTTAAAAATACTTAATTTTGCCTCTATACTTCTTATTAAAAAAATCTTAGTGAAAATCTCATTTATTATGAAAAAAAGGAGGAAAAAGGTTTTTTAGAAAGAGTGCTTGACGGGATGCGACCCGCTCCTACGTATCTCCGATCGATGGAGAACACAAAGCAACGTAGTTCTTCTTTGTCTTTTCTTTGAAAAGGTTTTTGTCTTTATCTTTTTAGTGAGTTTTGAAATAGGGCGAGCATTTAGTGAATGATTAAACTAACAAAGGTTATGAGTAATCACCGCTAAGTACTCTTGAAAATGAGAGTCACTACCACTAGTCGGGCGAACAAAGGTTACGATTGACTATTAGTAGCAACTTCGTTTTTATTTGCTCTTTTGAAAGTGGTTTTGAAAGAGATTGATTGCACGAATGATCAAACTAACAAAGGTTATAAGTAATCATCGCTTATTGTTCTTTTGGAAAAAGACATTGCTACCAATGGCTAGAGCGAACAAAGGTTACGATTAGCCACTAGCGACAATGGGTTTGAAAATGATTCTTGAAAGGAGAATGTTTTTGTTAAAAAAATGATCTTGGTTTGCGAAAGTGATTCTTTTTGTTATGAAAATAACTCTTTTCTTTTTGTTATGCAAATGCTAATTTTTATGGTTGCGATTGACGAGAATGTGGCTCGCTCCTCACGTATCCCAAATGGGAATCAAAGCGGCGTAGTTCTAACGAGCCTTAAAAGTGAAAGTCTTTTTGCTTTGGTTTTGAAAAGTGAAGGGCGTTCATAATGATCAAACTAACAAAGGTTATGGGTGATCATTACAAAAACTCACTTAAATGCATGTAAAAATCTCTTTTGAAAAATGAAAGCCTTCATGATGACCAAACTAACAAAGGTTATGGGTGGTCATCACTAACAACTTGCCATAACTTTTGATGCTTAGGAAAATATCTTTTGAAATTGAAAGCGTTCATGATAATCAAACTAACAAAGGTTATGGGTGATTATCGCTAGTAGCTTATGCATATAAAAACATCTTTTTTGAAATTTAGGCTCTCATGACAACCAAACTAACAAAGTTTATGGGTGATTGTCACTAGTCACCATTTTCATGCTAAGCTATTTAGAAAAGAAAACAATGAATGCAAGAAGACTTGGAGATTCAAGCACGGCACAATCATTGAAATCGAATCCTTAGGCAAGCAACAACATGGACATAACTTGCAACTAATCTCATTTGAATTCTTGAGCAAATATTAGCCCAAAGAAGGAACTTGAATTGGGAATTAAGCAAAAATGCAAGAGTAGGCAAGATTGAACCTAATTGCACATCTAATGGAAGATGCTAGGCGAGGACTGTAACACCCCCTTCTATCTAGTCTATTATTTTAATAAATTCGAAAATCAGAGTCTACGAAAAACCTTTAGTGCAACCACGTGAGGGTGTCACATTCAAACAACCACATTAAACTCCGAATAATAATTATAATAACTCCAAAAAGGTGATACATAGCACCATAATCCGTCATGAGGATAGAGATAGTAGCGTGGAAATAACAACCAAATACAAAATCTGATTATCCAAATAAAAGTTAAATCATAACATAAGCGACAAAGTCTAACTATCCCTCCCCGGTGCTACGTATCAGAGCTGACTCGACAAATACTAGCAGAAGGTGATCACGTCACCTTCAGTCACTGTCACCTGCAGCGTTGCCACATAGGAGCAACATTCCAAGCAGAAAGGGGTGAGTCTCATTTCATAGAAAATAGTAAATAAAACAAGCAACACAATAAGACAAGCATTAGCACACCAAGCAGTACAATCCAAACACTTTCACCGTTTAATTATACACACCCAGACAACCACCAGAAAATGTATGCAAGTGCATGATATGCAGCCCAACGCCAAGGGCATATGCATGTGGATCTGTAACACCCCATTTCTACCCGGTAATTTAAATCAAAAATCAGAGTATACAAAAATCTTTTCTGGTCATCTTTTAGTTTAGTGTGTTATAAAATAGTGAAGCCCAGTGACTATGGGATTACTCGGTAATCGATACTACTTGCAACAGGCATGGGCCACCTTTGCAAGGCTCTCAGTGATGCCCTTGTAAATACACCAGCGAAAGAAATTCTAGCCTTAGTGGCGAACCACAGTTTAGCCATAGTCATTCAGCACACTAATAGTATAACATAAATTAATACTCAATGAAATGGAGCGTCACAACTCTTTCTCTTAAACAAAACCGAATCGTAACACGGTAGATAAACTCATAGAGATATAGTTTCACATAATGCAGCGGAAAATAATCATTATCTCAACAGCATAATCCAGCAATGTCAAAACAAATACATAAAGGCTCAACCAGGAGCAAAACAAGCAACAAGAGTCTAAACCCCAGGCCCACAGGTGCTACGTGTCGAGCGGCACCAGACTCGGGGAGTAGTGAAGGTAGAAAGCCCTCACTCACGACTACACCCGTGGTAAATAACAACGAAGGGTGAGTCTCGAACTATATAATAAAAGTGATAATAAGCAATATATAAGCATAGTTTACACATACTCAAACACGCCAAACATCGATCAACAATATTCATGCACTAATGGGAATGTATGCAATGTCGGTATGCATGTGGTACCATTGGCCCACCTACGCCTCTCGAACTTCACAATCACTTTATAAGGCCCCGACGCCGCCTCGGGCTTCACAATCACTTTATAAGGCCCCCGCGCCTCGAGCTTCACAAATCATATTATAAACTCTACGACCGCAGACGATGTATGCATGAGACCCGTGTACATCACAAACATCATTTCAAACAACTCAATACACCCATTACTCTTACCTCGGTGTCAATCTCATTTTATAGCCCTCCGGCTTGGCCCACCGCCCGTGCCCCATGGCATGCTCAATCACCTCATGATGAACTCTCGGCACCATTAAGTCCCACCGGACCATTCCCTACAGAGTACTCAACCTCACCCGGGACCTAAACCACCACTTAGGACCAAAACAACCATCTAGGGACCAAAGCATCACCTAGGGACCAAAAGCAAGACACCCTCTTAGGCACTTGGCGACTAGGCGCCATTTTCCCCACATTCGGCGCCCCCAGTGCAACACGGCACTAAGCGCCGAAACTCAACTCGACATTTTGCGCCCCACAGCAACACGACCACTTGGCGCCACTTTCCTGCAATCTGGCGCCCCCACAGGCAACACGGACCTAGACACAAACTCGAACCACGATTTGAGACACAAAAGCTAAGACCACGAGCGGCCGGTTTGGCGCGCCCCTGTGACCAGCTCACCCAACACTTTCAAACCAAAAACCACCCGAGCCAAAACGTTTAAAAATGAATTTGGGCGAGTAAACACAAAATTTGTACGATGAAATATGCCTAGAAAAGTAAGTTTCACTCCCGGGCCCCAAACACACACACAAAAGCGAGCCCCAGGTTGTTTTCAAAATAACACACGCAGAGAAAACCACTCGAGCCAAAACACTTGAAATAGAAAGTTGGCGGTGAATACAAAATTTGTACGAGGAAATATGTTTAGAAATGTAAGTTGCACTCCCGGGCCCCAAAACACACACAAAATCACCTCACCGGACATTTTCAAAATGACACTGCAACGAGAAAACTACCCGAGCCAAAACATTTAAAATTGAAAGTTGGCGGTGAATACAAAATTTGTACGAGAAAATGTGCCCGAAATGCAAGTTTCACTCCCGGGCTCCAAAATACCCACATTCGGCGCCCGGCGACAACTCACTCACCCGGACACGGCTCTGGTGACACGAGCGCCATTCTGGCACCACAGAAGCAGCATTTGGCGCCCACATCGCACACACGCACGCCAACACACAAACGATTGCCGCAGGCGCCATTTTCCCAGCAACTTGGCGCCCTGGCAGAACACACCTGCACAGAACACATTCCAGCACATGAACAGTGCACAGGGCGCCATTTTCCCAGCAATGTGGCGCCACAGCGTGCATTCTGCACAAACTCCAAATTTAGCTTTGTGAGCGATTACGAGGCGCGCTGAATCCTAGCATCTTGGCGCCCCGAACTCCAAAACCCCAATTTCTCAAAATCTTCCAAACCAATTCACTCAATAATCCTTCTAACACTCCTAATTGCATAATCAAACAACCAATTGCATGCTCAAATCATCAATTAACATCAAAATCACAAATTCACACATTACAAAACCCTAACTCACGCCTAAATCAATTTTTACCAACAATTCCATCAAATTCAAGGAATCAATCATCATGCGATCATCAATTAACATCAAAACAAATTTCCCTATGATACATATAATACCCATTATCTCCTCTATTATAGAGTGAGACTCCCACTTACCTCAAATTAACCGTAGAAAACAGGAGCGAGTCACGAACAAAACCATCGCAACAATCCAAGCTTCAAGTCACGAAATCCTCCTCTTTCTCTCCTCTCTTCCACTGCGCAATTTGCTCCTCTCTTCTCCTTTCTTTTCTTTTTTCGTTTACTCCTCACAAAATGAGCTTTGATACCTAATTTGGGTATATAAGTATTGGGCCATGCGCTTTTGGGCCCTTTTTACACCACTGTCCATTTCTTCCACCATCCCTTCAATTAAAATAAATTACTAAATTATAAACACCATATTATAATTTAATATAATTAAAATTTAGTGCAACACCTAAACAATTTAATCAATTTCTTAATTAAATTATTTGGGGTGTTACAACTCTCCCCACTTAGGAAATTTCGTCCTCGAAATTCATACACAGTCAAACAGCTGACTCTGGATCGACTCCCGCATCCTGCTCTCCAGGCTCCCAAGTCATACTCTCACCAAGCGGCGGCTCCCAACCACACTACCTTGACCAAGGCAATGTCTTTCCCCTCAACACCTTCACTTCTCTATCCTCGATCCTCACCGGCATAGTCTCCACGGTGAGGTTCTCACGCATCCTCCACATCATCCATGTGAATCACATGAGGCGGTGCGGAATATACTTAGAAGGCGTGACACGTGGAAGACATCGTGCAAGTTCGAAAGATTAGGTGGCAAGGCCACCCTATAAGCAACCTTTCCAACCCTCTCGGTGATTTGGTGCGGTCCAATAAACCTTGGAGTTAACTTCTTTGCCTTGAGCACGCCCGACACCGGTCATAGGCGTGACCCTCAAGAACACATGCTCACCACTGAAACTCCAAGTCCTTCCTCCTCTTATCGTGATAACTTTTACAGCCGGCTGCTGGGACTCTTTCATCTTCTCTCTCGATCATTTTCACCTTCTCGATCGTCTCACTAACCAACTCTGGTCCAAGAACAACACTCTCACCTGGACTCATGCCAACCTGAAAGGAGTTACGCACCTCCGCCCATCTGATTGCCTCAAAAGGAGCCATCCCGATGCTCGAATGATGAGCTATTATTATCGTGAACTCAATCAATGGAAGATGTGTATCCCACGCACCTCCCCTGCTCTAGTACACAAGCTCTCAAAAGATCCTCCAAAGCTGGATGGTTCTCTGCAATCGACCATCGATCTGAGAGGATGATAAAGTCGAACTCAACCTCGGCTTGGACCCCAAAGCCTCCTGCAAGCTACCCCCCAAACTTCGGATGTAAACCGCGGGTCTCTATCCGACACAATACTCTTCGGGACCCCATGAAGCTTCACAATCACACGAATGTAAATTCTAGCCAACTTTGCACGGGAAAGGTGATGTTGATAGGGATGAAATGGGCGGACTTGGTCAACCTATCCACAATCACCCAAATAGTGTCGGACCTCTCTCACGGTGTTTGGCAACCTATCCACAAAGTCCATGGAAATCTTTGTCCCACTTCCATTCCGAATCTCCAAAAGTTGCATCAACCCGCGAAGCTTCGGTGCTCAATCTTTGACTTCGCAAGTCAAACATGCATATACAAAGCTGCAACAACATCTCTCTTCATACCGAGGCCACCAAAATAGTTTCTTGGATCATGGTACATCTTAGTGGCACTGGATGAATGCTCAACTTACTCCTATGACTCTCCTCAAGTATCATCTTCTTCAACTCGGCATCATCCGGAACACGCAGTTACGTCACTGAACCTCGACACACCACAGGAATCCAACACCGTAATCCCCTGCTGCGGCTTGCTCACCCATGACCAAAGCAAGTCTACCGACTTCACATCTAGTCTCTGGGGCGTCTCGATACTAACCAAGAATTCGTTCCCAATCCTCGGCATCCCCAATCGACACTGCGGGGTGTCACCTCACAAACCGGACTCAAGTCACGGGCTGCTCAATCAATTCCAATTCTCTCACCATCATAGCCGACATATGCAAAGTTTTCCGACTCAAAGCATCGGCCACGACATTAGCTTTGCGGGATGATAGTTCAAGCCAAATCATAGTCCTTCAACGATTCTAACCAACGCCTCTGTCTCATATTCGGCTCATTACGGTCAAACAAGTACTTGGACTCTTGTGGTCACTTTGAACACTTGAATCTAGTACCATAGAGATAGTGCCTCCAAATTTTCAACACAAACACAATCGCGACCAACTCTAAGTCATGGGTAGGATAGTTCCTCTCATGGGTCCTCAAGCTGTCGGGGACGCATAAGCAACCACCTTCCCATCCTGCATCAATACACCTCCCAAACCCATCTTGGAAGCATCACGATTACACAACAAATGGTTGCTCAGCACAGCAACACTAACACCTGAGGGCGTGGTCAACCTTCTCTTTAGCTCTTGGAAGCTCTCTTCACACTTTGCATCCCACACAAATGCCTTTCCTTCTACGGTCAATCGAGTCAATGGAAGGGCTAGCTTAGAGAACCCTTCAATGAACCTCTGTAATAACGTAACAACCCCAAAAACTCCCGATCTCGATCGCGGACTTTGGGCTCTCCCAACTGTAACAACTTGCATCAACCTTGGTGGATCCACGGCTATACCATTACGAAAATAATATGACCCAAGAAGCTCACCTCATGCAGCGAACTCACACTTCGACAACTTGGCATACAACTTCCTCTCTTTCAAGACTTCTAGCACCAACCTCAAGTGCTCTGCATGCTCTTCCTCGATTTTGAGTACACCAAAATATCGTCAATGAAGACCACCACAAACCGATCCGGATAGCTATGGAAAATTCGGTTCATGTACTCCATAAATACCCACGGTGCATTTGTGACACCAAGCGGCATTCAGAGTACTCATAATGCCCATACCTTGTTACGAATCTTTGTCTTACGGATATCCTCATCCTTCACCTTAATCTGGTGATACCGGACCTCAAGTCAATCTTGCTAAACACTTTAGCACCCACCACCGATCCATTAGATCATCTATCCTCGGGAGAGGATACTTATTCTTGATAGTCACTTTATTCAATTATGCGTAGTCCACGCCTGCGGGCGCATACTCCCATCCTTTTTCTTTACCAACAAAATCGGAGCTCCCGCTGGTGATACACTAGGCCTCACAAACTTCTTCTCAAGAAGCTCCTCTAATCGCTTCTTCAATTCACCCAACTCGGAAGGCGACATCCTATGCGGTGCCATGAGACACGAGCCTAGTACGAGCACAAAGCTCAATCCGAACTCCACTTCCCTCTGCAGGGGCACACTAGGAATCTCATCCGGAAACACTTCAGGGAACTCACACACCACCTGTAACCCGTCAATCACGGCTCTGTTCTCGGCGGACATGGACGCAATCAAAGCAAACAAGCGACCACCTCTTTCATTACCTGCGCAATTGCTCGTGAGACGGCCAAGAGAGCGACTCTTCCTCTTCGGGAAGGAGAAAACTAATAGACTTATCCGAGCAGGTTGATGTGCACGTGGTTATCTACTAACGATCCATGCCCGAGAATCACATCTAACCCACCCGAAAGGCAAACAAATCGGATCAACTAGAAAATCTCTGCCAAAGGCGCGACAGAGGACACCTAGCACACATCGAGAAGTAGTTCACGGACCGCTTAGTTTGGAGTGTCGATAACCATCCTCTCTCCATAGTAGACATTACTAAATTTAACTTTTCAAAGACAAACAGGATGCAATAAAAGAGTGCGTAGCACCGTGTCAACAATAGCAACTAAAGGTGTACGGAGATGAAACATGTACCTCGGATATCATTAGGTCCCTCCGAACACCCCAATGCAAACACCTCCCGGTAGATCTTTCCTTCTTAGGCTTGGGACACTTGAAGCTAATGTGACCGGCTTCACCACAGTTGAAACATCTGGGTTCCTTGCGATCACACCCGGATGCCATGTGACCACTCTTTCCACACCTAAAACATCTCTGCACTTCCATCTTACAGTCAAAACTCTTGTGACTGGCTTGTCACACTTGAAACACACAATGTCGGATGGGCGTCTCCCCACTTGGCCTCTTGCCCTCATGGTGCCTCCTACCCTCAGCCAGAACTGTTTCCACCATGGTACACATTACCACCCGAATACCTTTGCTTCCCTTTGTCGTGAGACTTCTCATAAGGCTTACCTCCGTGGTGAAATTTCCCCTACGGTCTCTCATGACCCTAGGCGGGCATTCTTTGTCTTCCTCATATATCCTGCGACCAATCTACGGATCGGCCAAATACTCTAATTTTACGATACCCCACGGCTGCTTGATATCGACCCTCGGTCCATTCTCAAACTTAATGCATTTTGAGAATTCATTGACCTCGGCATAGTGTGGATAGAACTTGGCCAACTCAGTGAACTTGGCGGCATATTCGATGCTGATCATGCTTCCTGCCTCGATTCAAGGAATTCCGGCTCTTTCTTACCTCTCACGTCCTCGGAAATACTTTCTCAAGAATTCCCTTGAACACGGCCAGTGATCTCTTCCGTCTGACACCCAATCTCTCACCGGTCTCTAGCCACGGTCATCGACCTCTTGGATAATGTATGAGTCACCGTGCACGACTTTACTTTCATCGGTCACGGCCCAATCACCACTGAAGATCCTCTCAATCTCCTTCAGCCAAGTCAAGGCACCATCCGGGTTGTACCTCCCCTTGAAGGTAGGGGGGTTCTCTCTCTGGAACGTTGCCAGGCTGCGGGTCTCATTATTCTGTTGGGTACCCACAGTCTGCGCTATAGCTTTGCAAGGCCTCGAGAAAGCGATGCTCGATCCTTACGGCCATATCAACCTAACAACTGCGGCATAAACAACCGATTCGAATTACTTTAAGACACCTAGTTGTCATACACACTATAATGATGACACACTTGGCCGGACAGACCGAACTTTTGCTCTGATACCACTAATGTAACACCCCATTTCTACCCGGTAATTTAAATCAAAAATCAGAGTATACAAAAATCTTTTCTGGTCATCTTTTAGTTTAGTGTGTTATAAAATAGTGAACCAGGTGACTATGGGATTACTCGGAGTAATCGATACTACTTACTTGCATGAGCATGGGCCACCTTTGCAAGGCTCCGGTGATGCCCTTGTAAATACACCCGTGAAAAGAAATTCTAGCCTTAGTGGCGAACCACGGTTTAGCCATAGTCATTCAAAGACACTAATAGTATAACATAAATTAATACTCAATGAAATGGAGCGTCACAACTCTTTCTCTTAAACAAAACCGAATCGTAACACCCGATTAGATAAACTCATAGAGATATAGTTTCACATAATGCAATGGAAAATAATCATTATCTCAACGACATAATCCAAAGCAATGTCAAAACAAATACATAAAGGCTCAACCAGGGAGCAAAACAAGCAACAAGAGTCTAAACCCAGGCCCCACAGGTGCTACGTGTCGAGCTTGGACCGACTCGGGAGTAGTGAAGGTAGAAAGCCCTCACTCCCGACTACATGGTAAATAACAACGAGAGGGTGAGTCTCGAACTATATAATAAAAGTGATAATAAGCAATATATAAGCATAGTTTACTGACATACTCAAACACGCCAAACATCGATCAACAATATTCATGCACTAATGGGAATGTATGCAATGTCGATATGCATGTGGTACCATTGGCCCACCGGCGCCTCGAACTTCACAATCACTTTATAAGGCCCCGGCGCCTCGAACTTCACAATCACTTTATAAGGCCCCGCCGCCTCGAACTTCACAAATCATATTATAAACTCTCGACCACAGACCCAATGTATGCATGAGACTCCATGTACATCACAAACATCATTTCAAACAACTCAATACACCCATTACTCTTACCTCGGTGTCAATCTCATTTTATAGCCCTCCTGGCTTGGCCGCCCCATGCCCCCATGGCATGCTCAATCACCTCATGATGAACTCTCGGCACCATTAAGTCCCACCGGACCATTTCCCCTAGAGTACTCAACCTCACCCGGGGACCTAAACCACCACTTAGGACCAAAACAACCATCTAGGGACCAAAGCTGTCACCTAGGGACCAAAACAACACCCTCTTAGGCACTTGCGGCGGCCTAGGCGCCATTTTCCCCACGATACAGCGCCCACGGTGCAACACGGCACTAGGCGCGGCTTCGGCATTTTGGCGCCCCTGTGCAACACGACCAGCGGGCGCCACTTTCTAGCAATCTGGCGCCCCACAGGCAACACACCTAGACACAAACTCGAACCACGATTTGAGACACAAAAAAGCTAAGACACAGAGCGGCCTGGTTTGGCGCCCCTGCTTGACCAGCTCACCCAACACTTTCAAACCAAAAACCACCCGAGCAAAAACGTTTAAAAATGAATTTGGGCGAGTAAACACAAAATTTGTACATGAAATATGCCTAGAAAAGTAAGTTTCACTCCCGGGCCCCAAAACACACACAAAAAGCAGCCCCAGGACATTTTCAAAATAACACTGCAACTGAGAAAACCACTCGAGCCAAAACACTTGAAATAGAAAGTTGGCGGTGAATACAAAATTTGTACACGAGGAAATATGTTTAGAAATGTAAGTTGCACTCCCGGCCCCAAAACACACACAAAATCACCTCACCGGGACATTTTCAAAATGACACTGCAACTTGAGAAAACTACCCGAGCCAAAACATTTAAAATTGAAAGTTGGCGGTGAATACAAAATTTTTGGCACGAGAAAATGTGCCCAGAAATGCAAGTTTCACTCCCCGGGCTCCAAAATACCCACGATACGGCGCCCGGCAACAACTCACTCACCCGGACACGGCTCTGGTGACACGAGCGCCATTCTGGGCACCACAGAGCGACATTTGGCGCCCACATCGCACACACACGCACCCGACACACAAACAATGCACGAGGCGCCATTTTCCCGGCAACTTGGCGCCTGGCGAAAACACACACTGAGAACACATTCCGGCGCATGAGCGATTACGCAGGCGCCATTTTCCCAAAGAATGTGGCGCCACTGGCGATAGCATTCTGCACAAACTCCAAATTTAGCTTTGTGAGCGATTACGTGGCGCGAGATCCTAGCATCTTGGCGCCCCGAACTCCAAAACCCCAATTTCTCAAAATCTTCCAAACCAATTCACTCAATAATCCTTCTAACACTCCTAATTGCATAATCAAACAACCAATTGCATGCTCAAATCATCAATTAACATCAAAATCACAAATTCACACATTACAAAACCCTAACTCACGCCTAAATCAATTTTTACCAACAATTCCATCAAATTCAAGGAATCAATCATCATGCGATCATCAATTAACATCAAAACAGCCCTATGATACATATAATACCCATTATCTCCTCTATTATAGAGTGAGACTCCCTTACCTCAAATTAACTTAGAGAAACAGGAGCAGTCACGAACAAAACCACACGCAACAATCCAAGCTTCAAGTCACGAAATCCTCCTCTTTCTCTCCTCTCTTCCACAGTATGTTTGCTCCTCTCTCTTCTCCTTTCTTTTCTTTTTCGTTTACTCCTCACAAAATGAGCTTTGATACCTAATTTGGGTATATAAGCATTGGGCCATGCGCTTTTGGGCCCTTTTTACACCCCTTGTCCATTTCTTCCACCATCCCCTTCAATTAAAATAAATTACTAAATTATAAACACCATATTATAATTTAATATAATTAAAATTTAGTGCAACACCTAAACAATTTAATCAATTTCTTAATTAAATTATTTGGGGTGTTACAGGATCCATCACCAAAAAGGCCCAGAGGGCATTCACCAATCACCAAAAGGCCCGAAGGCATTCACCATTCACCAAAAGGCCCGAAGGCATTCACCAAAATATTTTATGAGGCCGAGGCCTATTCACCAAAAATGCATATGATTATGCGACACCATGACTATGCACCATCCCACCAAAACACCAAATTATGCATTAGAATGCTCACCATTAGTTTATTTACTCACCAATCATCAAGAGGGGTCATAGACCCTCAATCACCCAAAATATACTCACCATCAGCATGCATCACCATAGAGAACAGCCCTATAAGGACTACAACCACACCCAAAAGGACTAAAGGAGCACCAAGGACTAATTACACACCAAAGGACTAAGCCACACCAAGGACTGAAGTCACCCAAGGACTAAAGTCACACCTAGGAATTTAAAACACCCCTAAGGACCAATTTAACACCTGGGGACCAGTTTAACACCTAGGGACCAATTTAACATCCAAAGACCTTTTTGACATCTAAGGACCTTTTTGACATATAGGGACTATTTTGAACCCACGCCTAGACACCCCTGCACACCTAGGCACTACCAGGCGCATTGGGGCAGCCAAAATGGCGCCCCTTGCACAACACAACACAAAGAAAGACAATCTTCAGACACCCAGCGCCAAACTCCCGGCGAGTTGGCACCCACACTCTGTTCACACTCCCACCAGCCACACTTGCACACACACACAGCGCCAAGTTTGCGACAAGCGGGCGCCCCACTTGCTGCACTCCCAAAGAAGCCACCACGATAAACTGGCGCCAATTTCATGCGAGTGGCGCCCCCTCTGACACACACCCAAACCGTATACCAAAGCGCCAGTGCATTGTTTCTTTCAGACAGTCTTGCACCCCAGCGCCAATTTCCTGCCAGATTGGCGCCTGTTTCACGCCAAAGAACCCACAATGCCCACACTCACAACAACCAAAGCGCCAAATTCCTGCAATTTGGCGCCACTTGCTACTGATCCACCCACACACCGATCCTAAACTCTCCTAAACACCATGGATTTAGTTTTGTTCAAGCCACCAATCTAACACCTATCACCCACCATCACTCCACTTATTCCACTAGAATAAATTGACTACAAACCACCTTGATATACTAACAATCATCAATATCTTCAACACCCAATTAAGAACAACATTCCTATGTAAAAGCAACATCACCAAAAATCCACTCAAGCATATCACCAACCACCTAGCCATCATTCTAAATTCTCCCTATTGTTTTCATTCAAAGTCATACTATTAACATGCTAACACCACTCAAAATAACCTTATCAATCCAATGATCACATAAAAACTCAATCCAATCATATAATCATTACATTCATCACCAAATCAATCAATCTAGCATATAAGAATTCAATCAAACAACTTCTAACACTCAATCCTATGGTTCCAAGTTTTATAAACTATTCGCTATGGAAAGAGAGCCCCCTTACCTTTGTTAATAACACCTCCAAACGAAATCAACAGCTCCTATGCCCACAATTGGTTTTAAAATCTCTATCTTTCCTCCCTTTGAGCTTCAAGCTGATATCGAAGTGTGCTCCTATAGCAAGTCGATGAGGACAAATCACGAATTCCCGAGCGCGACTTAATTCCCACGTAACAATGTTTGACTGGATGCGTGCAGTGAAAGTATCAACAACAACGTAATCGAAGAATCATATACTGAAAATATTAAATTGTACCAGACTTATCTTATTATATATATATATATATACACACACACACAAAATACATTTATTTTCTTCAAATATAGCTTATTTTCAAGGATAACCATAAAATATGGCTACTCCATGCGTTGAACAGATTGTAAAAGTAAGTGTCATAATCATTATAATAACAATACATTAATTTTGAAGCAATCCCCAAAACATTATTTTAATGAGAAAATCCTAGCATGATCGTAATTATAATAAGGATGAAGCAATGATAGGATGCTCACCAAATTAAACGTAAGCTATCTTCTTTGGCGTGATTTGCTCCAAATTAATCTTTGCGTGAGTGCGGAAGGAAAGTTGCCACGACATAGTGAGTCCTCTTAAGGCTATAGCATCGTAGACATGAGAGGGGAAAGACTTGAGGGTTTTCTTTGTGGTTAGAATCGCAAATAAGCAGATGAAACGGGACCACGGTTGCGAGAAATAGAGGCCGGATTCGGAATCAACGGCAAAATCCAGTGGGAAGGTGAAGTTCGGGGTTCTGGCCGTGGAGGAGGAGTGAGAACGCATGGAAGGAAGGAAAAATGGTGAGGTTTGGAGTGCATTGTTTCATTGCGAGAATCGCGGGGAAGAAGAAGAATGGAGTGGGCGGGTGGGTTACAGGTCACAGCGTGTTCATGGGCTGCGCAAGTGTGGGCTTAAGTGATTTGCGGTGGGGGTGCGTCCAGTGAATGTGGGGGTGTATGCAAGTAAAAAAGTCTAAAAATCCATTTTAAATAGTTTTAAAGCTCAATCTCACTATAACTATTATTTTAACACCACCTCAATAGACCAAAATAATTTTCTAAAGAAATAATATCTCAAACACTAATATTTTATAAAAACAAACTAAATATATAATAATAATAATCATATATTACAAATAGCATATAAAAATACATTTTAAAGTGATTTCAACTAATTTTCATACTCAAACCCACAATTAATTAAAATAATTTAATCCTATCAATATAAAATAATTCATAAAATAAGTACATACTAAACAGAATCACCACGAACGAGAATCGGGGTGTTACAAGGACCATACTCAAACATTTCTACAAAACGCAAGGGAATCTAAATGCACATCTAGTGGAAGATGCAATGTAAGGAATGGACCTACCTAAGTATTGATGATACCACATGAGAGTAGACAAGGAAGTTGTAGGCATAAATGAATTCAAAAGAGTAGACTCAAGTATGATCATTGGCAAACCATAAACAAGAAAGTCATCTTAAAAATCAAAGCATCAAAGTATGTTGAATCACTTTGGTCAATCCTCAACACTTAAATTAGAGTGCACAAGTGCACAAGTGCGAATCTTCTTTCCAATCATCAACAAAGACAAGTTTATTATAGCAAGTATTTAGGAACAAACCCAAACCCTAATTCTTTTGAAGTGTGCGAAGAACACGAAGGGGTGAAGACATTCTTATTATTTCACTAAATAACTTAACTAAACAAGCAAGTTAAAGTAAAAAGTTGGGGCAAAGTTTTGGTAAAAGTTTATGAATGCAAGAGGGTACAAATGTTTTATGAGGTGAAGTGAAAATGTTTTGGTAAAAACTAAGTAAAATGGTAAAAACCAAAGTGGTAAAATGTTTTTATGTTTTTTGGTAAAAAGTTAATGAAGTGGTAAAGTAAAATGGTAAAAAGTGAACAAACACAATTACACAACTTGCATTTACTCAAACACAATCAAAATGACAATTTTCAAGCAATCAAAAGGGGCAAAAACCCTAGTCATGGTCGAATGCAATTGTGCATTGAATCATCAACTTATTTCATGCAAAAATTGACAAAATTAACACACAAAACATTACAAGATATAACCCTAATCTACCATGCAAGGTTCTAAGATAAAACATCAAGAAAATCATGCATTTTATTCACACAAAAATCAAAGGAATCAAAAGAAAACACAAACCCTAATTCTTGAGCTTGAACCCGAGGCCACACATACCCACAATCAAGCAATTATTCAACTACAACTCATGAAATAAGCAAGAACACATAAGAACCCTATTTTTCCCTTCTTGGCCGAAGCTAATAAGCATGAAAAATGAGTTTTATTTGATCAAAAATTATGCAAACAAGATGGATATGCAAGGAAATGCAAGAAAACACAAGAACAACTCCTCCAAAGCTAAGGAGCAACCTCAAACCCCCAAGCCTCCCTAGGTGCTTGTCAATAGAGTTTGAAGTGGCTCCTCAAAGCAACAACAACAATATGAAGGATTTGAGTTGAGGAGAAGAGAGATTATGAAAGAATTTAAAGACTAGATGCAAAGATTCAAGGCTTACCTCAAAATCTCACAAAGAAATGAAGAAAGATATGAAATGAACTCAAGAACAAACTTGGATCTACTCTTGAACTTCAAAAATGGCTAGATCTTGGAGATTTGATGATGAAACCTTGAAGAGAATAGAATGGTAGAAGATGATCTAGTGTAGGAATCAAAGAAATGGAGGATTTGATGGTGAAAAATTGAAGAATGGAGTAGTGGTGGTGGGTTGTATTCGGCCAAGAGAGTGGGAGAGGAGAAGGAGTGTGTTAGGGTTTATGTGAGTGAGAAATGAGAGGCCAAAGATTGTGAGAGATGTGTTGCGCCCCGAAAAATCCGGTTTGGGGATTTCTCAGTGTACAACGTGAAAATTGTGAAGCCGCCACTAATATTTTAGTTTTTAGACCAAAACATTAGAAAAAGGTCTTTTTTACAAAAGGCGGGTGGTCTTTCAAAACAGAAATGTAGGTTCGAATTCGGTTAGGTGCGGGGAAGGTGTTAGCACCCACACCTCCTTTCTACCGAAAGGAACCATTAATTCGATGTGTGGTTTAGATTGTTTGATTTGAGATAACTTTTGTTCTACTTCTTTTCTTTTCCTTTTTTATTTGAAAATGTTTTTAGAAAACAAGAGAGAGAAATCTTTTTGGGATTTTTGAAAAGCGAAACTAAACTAAGGTTTTTGAAAGTGAGCTTGACGGGGTATGACCGGTCCTACGTACCCTCAATGACCGAGGATCAAAGCTACGTAGTTCTTAATTCTTTAATCTTGAGAAAATCTGTGTTTTATCTTGTCTTATCTTTTGAGTTTTGGAAATATGACTCAAGCGTTCATGAATACCAAACAAGCAATGCTTTCAGTGGCGTTCATTACTAACTTGAAAGAAAAGTGTTGGAACCGATAATCAATCGAGCAAATACTCAAGTGATTACTAGTCGCAACGTTTTATTATCTTTTTGAAATGATTTTGGAAAAGGGTGAGTCATAATGGTAATTACCACTAATGACTCATATTGTTTTGGAGTTTTTAACTAATTTGTATTTGATTAAGGTGTGGGAGCTTTCATGATAGTCAAACAAGCAATGGCTTCGAGTGACTACCACTAGTAACTCCATCATTAACGATCAAACAAGCGAAGCTTCGAGTGATGGTTAATGATTTTATTTATGAAAACGCCTTAGGGTTTTTATTTGAAAATATTTGACTTGGGGCTTTGAAAAGAAAGTAGAACATTTGCAAATCCTTTTTATTCTAAACCAAAACGCAAACAATTGCAAATTCACAAGCAAATAACAATTAATACACAAGAGTATCATGATATATGAATCTAAGCTAACATGTGAAATTGCAAAATAAGTCCCAAGCAAGGCATGTATTTATTCAACCTAAAAAAACAATCTAGCAACCTAGACCTCAAACCTAAACTTTAACCTAAAGGCACACATAGTGGCACCAACCTAAACCAAACCCTAATTATAGATCAAACAATGGAAGGTATTATTCAATGAAAATAGGCCCATGGCCAAGACTAAACATGCAAGGAAAACTTTGAGTATTAAGCAAAAATCTATGACTATCTTACAAGAATTATTAAGAGATAAAGTAAAGGGTGAAAAGACAACTTGTACAAAATTAAATCTAATGAATCCTTTCTAGCCATCTTCATCACTTTGGATTGAATACTCTAAACACTCTGTGGGAATCATTTGGCAAGATCATCAACCAACAACAACATAATTAAATTACAAGAACATTAAACATTTAAACTATGAGATAGACTTGAATCCTTTCTTGCAATCTTCACCACTTTAAATCAAAAGTACTAGGTACTTAGTGGGAATCCTCTTGCAAGATCATCAAAAATCAAACTAAACCTAATTTATTGCACACAATGCGAAATGAACATGACATCAAATTATGAAATAAATTTGAATCCCTTCTTGCAATCTTCACCACTTTAAATTAAAAGTACTAAGTACTTAGTGGTGAATCCTTTTACAAGATCATCAATAACTAAACCAAGAAACATATCAAAACCAAATGAGACCTAATTTATTAAAGCATATGTGAAATGAACATGGTGTTAAACTTTAAAATGAACTTGAATCCTTTCTTGCAATCTTCACCACTTTAAATCAAAAGTACCAAGTACTTAGTGGTGAATCCTTTTGCAAGATCATCAACAAAACAAATTAAAAATCAAGCAAAACCTAATTTATTTACAATATGCGAAATGTGCATGATATTAAACTATGAAAATAAACTTGAATCCTTTCTTGCAATCTTCACCACTTTAAATCAAAAGTACCAAGTACTTAGTGGTGAATCCTTTTTGCAAGATCATCAACAAAACAAATTGAAAATCAAGCAAAACCTAATTTATTTTGGAGTATGCGAAATGAACATAAGGTTAAGCTATGAAATGAACTTGAATCCTTTCTAGTCATCTCCATCACTCAAATCAAAGTGCCTTAAGCACTAGTGATAGATCATATGACTAGATCATCAACAACTAAACAAGAACAACATTACTACTAAAATAAAATACTCACAATGAAGAAACATAAAATTAACTTGAGCCTATTTTTTGTTTAGTAAAATGACAACAAAATTAACATAAAGCTTCATAAAACCATTTATTAAGGGTGAGATACCAAATCTCACCCACCAACAACAACAAGCTACATTATGAAAAATGAATATGATAGATGTGCTAAATGATGAAGAAAAATGCAAGATGAGGAGAAGAAAATAGGTTCTAATGTATAATGCTTGAAGATGATGCAAAGGGATCAAGGGTTTTTACCTTATTTCTAAGAGAGAAAAGAAGAGATTGAAAGAAATGGATGAGAGGGAGGAGGAGAATGGCTTCGGCCTTGAAGAGAGAGAGAGGAGAGGAGAATTGTTTTTGTGTTTTTGAAGGGAATGAAAGGCAAAAGTCCTTCATGGGTGAAAAGGAAGAGGTATTTATAGATTTTTTGAGGTTTTGGGGTATCATTGTCTTTTTGTTTTTGATGAGCCTCTAGGATTGAGTCTTAAAATTAAATGGAGGGTTGGGATGAATCATCACATGGATTAGGGGTATTTAGAAAACACAAGTGAAGGTGAGTGTGTGAGAGAGTGGGGCGCAAGCCATAGGAAAAAAAGAAAAAGGAAATAAACTTTTATTTATTTTGGGAAAGGAGTGTCTCATGAAATAGGGTTAGGGGTATTTTTGTGATGGGATGTTACCAAAGAAGTAAGTTTGCATTTTTGGGTGGAAGCATTAGTGTAAGTGAGTGAGGTAATTTACCAAAGAGGCAAAGTTAAGGATAGGAATAAATCAAATCTTAGTGAATAAGAAATGAAGTGTGTAGAAACTTCTAGAAGGAGGGAGAGGGGTATGTGGCGCATAATATGCTGAAATGTGAGGGGAAAAATAAAAAAGATGATGGTTTTTGGTGTTTTGTCTTATTGAGGACACTTCCCATTTTTGGTTTTGAAATTTAAATTTTTGGGCATGTAAAATAGAAGTGCACCTATTGGAAATATGTAACATGTTTTTGGGCACCATAAAATAGTCTCCTAATTATTTTTAGACAACCAAAATTGTCATTTAATAATTTGGGAAATATTAAATGGTCTTTTAATATTTTTATGCAATAAAAATAGGAAAAGTGCATTTTAATTATTTTAGGCTAGGATATTCTCTCTAAAAATTGTACAAAAATTCTCTTGGATAAGAGAAAAATATACTTTTGTGTGTGCATACTTTTGACGAGAAAATTATCCTGTTGCGTAAAATGACCAAAATGCCCCTTACCCTAAAAATCTAACTTGTCCAAAAAGTGCATTTCAACTTTAAAAATGATTTTAGAAACTTTGGAATGACTTTAGGACCCTAAATGCAATGCATGATGCTATTTCTTTTATTTATTTATTTTTGAGGAAAATTAGGGTTTTGACCTAAAGCCGGACAAAATTGGGGTATGACAATTTGCCTCTTTATCTCGGATTTTGACAAGGAATATGAGTTGGCGAAACATATTCCGAGGCAAAATAGAGATAAAGAATTCAGAAATTGTGCCGATTTTGTCTACTTAGGTCAAAATCCGAATTTCCTTTCTTTTTCTTTTATTATTTTTCTTTTTGATTCTTGAGTGATCAATTCAAGAATCCTATTGTGATGGTTACTTAACCTCCTATATTCGAGAAAAGGTAAAAAGGGTACACAGCGTCTTTGGCGTAAATGGGCACTTGGCGTCTTTGAAAAGTGTAGATGGGCACTTAGCGTCTTTGAAATCGTAAATGGGCACTTGGCGTGCTGAAAGCTGTAGATGGGCACTTAGCGTCTTTGAAAGTCAGAGAATGCACAGTTGCCTAAAACTCGTAATCCTTAAACGAACCCTTGGCGAATCCGAGTTTGTACGCGGCTTGGAGGAGCACGTTCTTCCTGAAATCTCTGGTCTTTCGAGCGACCGGGGGGATCGTTATCAGCTCCGGAACTGATATACAGATCAATCTGCGGCGTCCACTGTATCTTAGGCTTGATACAACTATTTCACTATGCCTCGCATGGGGCTGCGGTCCATCGCGTTGCTCGTATACGATGTGAGACCTCTCTTTCGCACACTTGGGTGCTCTCTTTTTTCTTCTGCCGCGCGCTTGGACGCTCTCTTCTTCTTCTTTTGGCGCACTTGGACGCTCTCTCTTCTCTTCTGCGTGCTGGGACACTCTCTTTTCTCTTTCTTCCTTTCTGATTTTTCCTCTTTTGCGTGCTTGGAAGCTCTCCGCTTTTTTCTGATCTCTCCCCTGAGAGGGTTCCTCCTAGAACTCGAAGTTGAACATTAGTACCGAAGTACCTATCCCTCTTTGTACCTGCAAGTAAGATGAACACACGTATGCAATGCAAATGCCATGATTGCTATTTTCTTTTTCTTTCTTTTTTCTTGTGGTGCATGTAATGCAAACGCCTGAATTTTCTTTTCCCTACTTTATGATGCATGGCTGATGAGTGCATGATCTTATGCTTGATGCAAGTAATGCATGACTTTGTTTATTATCTTTTGTTTTTTTCCTTTCTCCTTTTTTTTTTTTTTTTTTTGGCTTTTCTTTTGCTGGCCCGACCAACTCGGAACTTGTATCATGTGACATCACAACCATCTATGATAACGATTCGAGAGCCGAGCTCTGTCCTCTGTTCCAACGCGATCAGTAACTTCTTATTTGATTTTTGTGAGTTTACTTGGGTTTTGAAAGATCGTCTCTTTTTGTTGTTATTTTCAAAAATTTCGCAATGATCTTAATGCTATGATTTATGCACATTTCCATGATTTATTTATCATCTACCATAAAACGTAGTTTTAAAGCAGAAATGAAAAGAAAGCAGCAAACTGATAAAGTGAAAAATTTGGACTTTTATTCATATGGAAGCCAGACGTGCAGAATGTCACGCTGACTGAAAGGAGTACATTGGAATTTTTTTTGAAACTAAAAAAACAAGAGAAATGGACGCAGTAGATCTTATGAATGTTCTTTGTCTCTGGAACACTTGATGCCAATTGCTCATATCTATAGCTTTGATCACCCTTTTATCCAAGCTTTTGGAGACGCTGCTTGCCTCTTTTATCTCTTTAAGTCCAACTTTTCCTGACCCTAATTTTTGCCTGGATCGCCCCTTTTGGGGTTTTCAATCCACCGGGTCGCTCAATTTTTGCCTAGGCCGCCCTCTCGGGTTTTCAACCTAGCGAGCTATTTCTTGTTTGGCTCATCTTTCTCTTTTTTCTTTTTATTTTATTTTTTTAGGCGTAATACTTCTTGACTGAATCTGAATTGACTGGGTTTCTGAGTTCTTCACCGTCCATGCTAGTGAGTATTAACGCTCCTCCAGAAAAGGCTTTCTTTACCACATATGGTCCGTCATAGGTAGGAGTCCATTTCCCACGGGGATCACTTTGAATTGGCAGAATCTTTTTGAGCACAAGGTCTCCTCACTCAATTTCTCTGTGAACTTTCTTCAAAACGCTTTGTTTTCATCCTTTGTTGGTACAATCGACCATGACACGTAGCTGCAATTCTTTTCTCTTCAATGAGATTCAACTGATCTAGGCGGGTTTGAACCCATTCAGCCTCCTCTAACTTGGCTTCCATGAGCACTCGGAGAGATGGTATCTCAACCTCGATGGGAAGAACTGCTTCTGACCCGTACACTAGAGAGAAAGGGGTTGCCCCAGTCGAAGTGCGTACTGAAGTACGATACCCATGCAAAGCGAAGGGAAGCATTTCGTGCCAGTCCTTGTAGGTCACTACCATCTTCTGCACAATTCTCTTGATATTCTTGTTGGCTGCTTCAACTGCCCCGTTCATCTTTGGACGGTAGGGAGAGGAATTGTGGTGCTTAATCTTAAACTCTGTGCACAACTCTTTCATCATTTTACTATTCAGATTGCTACCATTGTCTGTGATGATTTTATCTGGGAGACCATAGCGACACACCAGGTCTTTCTTTACGAACTTGGCAACCACTGAGCTAGTTATGCTGGAATATGAGGCAGCTTCAACCCATTTGGTGAAGTAATCAATCGCAACTAGAATGAAGCGGTGCCCATTTGACGCTTTGGGCTCTATGGGACCAATGACATCCATGCCCCACATTGAGAACGGCTAAGACGCGGTCAGGACATTTAACGAAGCCGGTGGAACATGAATATGATCAGCATAAATCTGACATTTATGGCACTTTCTCACAAAACTGTAGCAGTCCCCTTCCATCTGCAACCGATGTAGCTTGACCATTAATATCTTTCTTGCCATGGTATGCCCGCGGAGTGAGTTCCGAACGTGCCTTCATGCACCTCTCTCATAATCTTTTCTGCTTCCTCCTTTGTCACACACCTAAGGAGTACTTTATCATGGTTCCTTTTGTAGAGCACTTCACCGCTCAAGAAGAAATTCGTCGACAACCTTCTGAGTGTTCTTTTATCATTTTCTGATGCCCCTGGAGGATACTCTGCATCGGATGTACCGCTTGATGTCATGATACCAAGGCTTATCATCCTCTTCATCTTCAATCTAACGCACAAGAGTGGTGATAATGTCTTTGGCAAACTTCGATCTTTGGATCTGATGCAGGTCAAGTTCTTATCACGATTGACATTAAACATTGAAGACAAAGTAGCTAGTGCATCGACCAATCGATTCTCTGCGAGGCAGATGTTGAAATGTGATTTCTTCGAAGGGTTCAACCAATTTTCTGATGTAATCCCTATAGAGTACCAACTCGGGATCTCTGGCCTCCCAATCCCCATTCATTTGATGAATGACTAGAGTTTGAGTCTCCGTACACATCTAGTCTTTTGACTTTCCACTCTAGAAGTTTGCTGAATTCCCGAATACATGCTTCATACTCTGCAATATTGTTTGTGACATAGAAACTTAGTCTAGTGGTGACTGGTATGAAACGATTGTCGGGGAAATCAACACTGCCTGACTCGTGCCCATAATCATTTGGAAGCACCGTCGAACACTACTCTCCATCTCTCATTCTCTGGGGACTTTCCTCTTCAAACAGAGCCATAATGTCCTCATCCGAAATCACACTTTGCATTGATTGATAATCCTCAATAGGTGATGTGCGGTATTCGCTAACGCACTACCTTTTATGGCCTTTTGAGTGACATAAAGAAGATCATACTCGACAATCGCATTCTGCCATCCGGCGATTCTTCCCGTGGCGCGAGCTTCTCGAAGATATACTTGATAGGATCCATCTTTGACACTAACCAAGTGGTATGACTTAACATGTCTTGCCTTAAGCGGTGGCGGCCCAAGCTAAGGCACAACAAGTCTTTTCTAGCAATGAGTACCTCGTCTCACGATCGGTGAACTTTTTGCTCGGATAATAAATTGCATGCTCCTTCCTGCCCGGTTCGTCATGTTGCCTAGCACACAACCCATTGAATTTTCTAACACAATCGGATATAGGATCAAAGGTCCGCTGCAGTAATGGAGGCATTAAGATAGGTGGATTACGCAAGTATTTCTTAATCTTCTCAAAAGCTTCTTGGCGATCATCATTCCACTTAGTCTCTTGATTCTTGCACAACAATTTGAAAATCGGCTCACGCGTGGCGATTAAGCGGAAGATAAACACGGAAATATAATTCAATCTCCCGAGAAACCCGAACTTCTTTCTCTGTTCTAGGAGCGAGCATTTCAAGAATTGCACGCACTTTATGCGGATCCACTTCTATCCCTTTTGATAGACGATAAACCCTAACGACTTTCGACCTTACCCCGAAAGTGCACTTGGCGGGTTTAACTGAGCTTGAACTTTCTTAACCGCTCAAGAGCTTCGCAAGTTAACAATATGCTCCTCATCGGTTTTGGACTTTGCAATCATATCATCCACATAGACCTCTATTTCTTTGTGCATCATATCATGAAACAATGTGACCATAGCCCTTTGATATGTAGCACCGCATTCTTCGAGACCGAACGGCATGACTTTGTAATGAACGTTCCCAAAGTGGTCGTGAAAGTCGTCTTCTCCATATCCTCGGGAGCCATTTTGATCGATTATATCCCGAATACCCGTCCATGAAGGAGAACAGAGTCTTTGTCTTTGTCTTTGTCTACTAGGACATCAATATGAGGCAAAGGAAAGTCATCTTTGGGATCGGCCCGATTCGAGATCTCGTAATCAACGCACATTCTAACTTTCCCATCCTTTTTGGGTGCGGCACAATGTTAGCAACCCATTGTGGGTATTTAGCTACAAACTAGGAAGCCAGTCAAAGCTGTTTCTTCACTACATCTCTCGATCTTTAAAGACATCTCGGGCTTCATCCTTCTTAACCATTTTAATCGAGAGCATTGGGCTTGATAGCGGCTTGTGCACCACTATATCCGTATCTAACCCGGGCATATCCTCATACGACCATGCAAAGACGTCAACATAATCACGCAGGAGTTGGACCAACCTCTCATATTCCCCCTTTTTCATTGAAGTGCCAATCTTAACTTCTTTCTTTTCACTTTCTGTGCCTAAATTGACAACCTCAATAGTTTCCTCATATGGTAGAATAACCTTTTCTTCTTGCTCGACCATTCTCATCAATTCTGGAGGAGTCTCCCAGTCATCCTCAACATCTTCCTCAGCTTGATTAACGGGGTAATCAAAGTTAACATATGAACCATTGGCATTATTATTTCCAGAGACATTCATTTTAGATCTGCATTTGCGGGAATAGAAAAGCAATGAACAAGCAAAAATGGAGACACAAAATGAAGACACGAAAAGCAAGTTTTATTCATTTGAGAATTCAAAACTACATTTTATTGATAGATGATATCTTAAAAGGAAACATGCATGCCCTTATGAAAATGTCCTAAGGCCTTGGCGAGCCAAAGGATTTGCATTACAAAAATCATTACTTTGAAATGAAAACAACGAGGAAATCGACGATCTTCCAGTTGCCAACTTCTTCTCCCCAATGCTACGACAAACCATATCCCGACCCTCGCGCCTTCTTCAACTAACTCTTCCTCGATGACACTATCGATTTGTATTGTTCATCCTCTTCGCCCCACCCCAGTAATGGATATCTTCTATACGGATTCGGGCGCTTTCGGGGCATCATACGACCAAGTAGTCAAATTTTCCACTGGGCTCTCCCGCAGTGTCCCAACATCCCTCCTTGCGGTAATGATGCTATGGCCTCAATGATTTCTTCTTTGAGCGAGAAAGGCCTGGTCTTGATGGATCGTTGGTTGAAATCTTGACTTGAACCATTCTTGGATCGGAATCTGCGCGAGACTTCAAGCGCTTCTCGGCCTTTCTATCATCTATGCGAATAGAGAGTCAACACTTCATCCCCATACCATGAATTCCTATCTCGGACCATGTGTCGATCCATCAAGTCTGTGGGATTATCACAAAGGTCTCGCAATCTCCCATGCACAAAGAATCAAGACACCCCTTTCATGGCAACATCCTTCCTTAACAACTTCACCCGACACAACTCATCATAAATGACCCTTAGAGAGTCTTGATCTCGTGTGCCTTCTTTATCAATCGCCCACCGTAACTTTCTATGGCGTTGGTAGTAATGCCTCTCGATGACCGTGGCAAGGTTAGTGGTAATATTTGGATCCTCTTGTTTGAAAGTTATGCCTTTTGCATCTATCAAATCTTGTACCACTATTTTGAAGGCTTTGCAATCCTCCACAACATGCCCCACTTTGCTCCTTCATGGAAAGCACAGTGTTATTAGGATTGTACCCCTTGAAGTAAGGTGGTGGGACGGGTTTCATAGGCCTTGTGTTGATGAGTTTGTTAGTGATGAGGTAGTTGAAAAGGTGCATGTAGGACATGGGAATTGGGTCAAAGGTTACTGTTTTGGTAGGCTTTTTGGTAGTTTGCTTTGATCGTTGTTTTGGAATGGATGGGCCGTTTGTATGGGAGCGGGACCGGAATATTAGGTGGGTGATATGGTGGGTTGATGGTGATGGCATTGGTTTCTCCTTCCTTCTTTTTGGAAAAGCCGGAGAATGGCTTTTTCTGGGGTTTGCATTCTTTGGTAGATCCTTGTGAGATCTTTCCACTTCTCAATCCACTTTCCAACCTCTCTCCTACAATTACGGATCCAAAAAGTTTGACGAGACACTCACGATCAGGCGGTCATAATACAACGACGGCAAAGTTTCCATGAACATAGAAACCAACTCCTTGTCTAGCGAGAGGGGTGTAACTTGCGCGACCAAAGCCCTCCATCTCTGGGCATACTCCTTGAATGACTCATTGTCTTTCTTACTCATGTTCTGCCACTGGTCCGATCCGGCGCCATATCCGCATTATATTGATCTTTGTTTGAGAAAAGCGTCGCTAAATCTTTCCAAAGAACGGATTTGGGATGGCTCTAACTTCATGTACCGTTGAGAGATGCCTCAGCTAGGCCGCATCCGGAAGCAATGGATTAACGACTTGTCATCCCGGGAGTAAGTAGACATTTTCTGCGATACATCGTCGGATGACTCTTTGGGCAAGTAGCACCTCTATATTTGTCAAAGTCGGGGACCTTGAACTTTGGGGTAGCACCACATCGGGGATAAGGCACAAATCTCTTGCCTCTCTAGCTCTGAAGCCAAAACCTTCAACCATCCTTAGCCTTTCTTCTAACATTTGGAATTGTTCCTTGCTTCTTTGGTGTTCGGTGGAATAACCACGAGGAGAATTGCTTACAACATCTCATGCGGTGGCGGCATTGAGTATTGAACACGGGGATAAGCGAGTTGCACGACACGAAGCCACGAGTCCGGAAAAAGCAGTGGTGGTGTAGTGAGATTCTCGAGGAGCGGGCCGAGGTATAACAATTGGTGAGGAATCGGATCCGGGGTTCAAGAATTACTCCTTCCGGTCCAACGGACACTCGGCCGCACATTCTCGATTCCGACACAGGGACCAACCTCTGATTTGCTTCTTGACTTGGGAGTGTATCCCAAAGGAAGGCCATAAGCGAGCCATCAGGCGATCTGAAAATCATTCCCATCTTTCAAGGACAACAAGAGCCTCATCACCTCACTCATCTCGTGCTTTTAAAGCATTCATCTCATTCCTCATTTCGGGATCATTATTTGGAGCTACCGGGGCCGTCGCTCGATTACGTACTCACGAGTCGGGCTTGTCCCACTTCCATTCGCCCGAGTCGGAGCCGGAGGATTCTCGATTCTCCGGCTTGGGCCGAGGTGGATCGATATCTGCTAAGATTGCCATTCCTCCGGCTGTGGCGAGTCCAATACCGATGTTGGCGCACCGACTTGCCTTTTTTCGCTTATTTTAGACGTTTATTACATAAGAGCGGAAAAAAGAAAGATGCATGGATGAATGTATGAATGTATGCATAATGCTTGCTCGACGTCGGGAACCACGTAATGCCTCATCTTGTTCTAGGCGCGTCAACCTTTCTTTCCTTTCTTTTCTTTTCTTTCTTTTTTTTTTATTTTCTTTATTATTCTTTTTTCTTTTTCTTCTCTTTTCTTTATTATTCTCTTTTTCTTTCCTTTTTTAGAAAGTGAAAGGAACGAGGAATCAAAAATAGCAAACCAAACACTTCATTCATCAAGGACAACGAGCTTTAACGACTTTTGCCAAGGGAAAAGGTGGTACCACGTTCATAATGAAATAAAGTAAAGGAATACAATATTTGAAATACAATATTCGAGTAGATGCTTTAGATAAAGAAATACATCTTAATCAACTCAAACACAAATGGCTTTAAACTCTTGGCTCTCTTCCTTTTCTTGTTGACTCTTGCTCTCAGATTGTTCCTTGAACTCCATGACCAATGCCCAAGCAATACTTCACAAACTTATATACCTCGGAGGGTGTTGAAGAAATACATTTCAGCCTCCGCCGCTCTTAGATTCACAGGAATTCTGCCATAGCTTGACTAGCCATTTCGGATAGCTTTGAGAACTTGCCTTTCCACATCTGGATTTCCTCCTTAGCTCTTTTACGATATCTTGCTCCTCAATTTTCCCTATCAATTCCAAGTAGCGCTCTTCCCAATCTTGACTCTCAACTCGAACTCGCTATAGGCCTCCTCCAGACTAATGAAGGTTACATTTTAATTCACCAAATATTTCTCTCTCAAAACTCAAGGCTTGTTGATATTCTTTGAGGATCTCCTCAACATCATTTTCTCCTCTCAAGGTTCCTCACCGACCCTTCAACTCTCTCACCAAGTGTGATTCTTGCTCTGATCCGGTGTGCTAGTGTCTTCCACTTTTGGGCTTCCTCAGCGCCTTTCTTGCTTCTGTTTGTACTTCGGAGTTCTTCTCTAGCTCTTTTCAGGGAATCCACTGGGCCTCTATCTTGCTTTGTTCCTCTCCTTTGAATCGCTTGACACTTTCTTCCACAAATGATCATCTTGATAGCATTTTCTTCCTCTAACCTTTCCTTTTCTAGAGTCATCTCTTCCAACTTGGTTTGCAAGGCTTTCTTCTCCTCTTCTACCTTTGCTAAGGTGAATTTAGCTTCGTTCAACTCCTCATGGGTAGGGACATAAGGTTCTTGAATCTCCTCCTCAAGGGTAAGCATCCCTTGATTTGGTGATCTCATACTCAAAAGCTTGTCCTTAAGCCATTGGTTAAAGGAAACATCACTAGTTCTTTTTGACAATTCTTCACTTCCTTTTTGCACTCTGATTCCCATGATCGCTGAACTCTTGAAGCAAGTCACCGCATCTAGGCATCCCCTTATAGAGGTAGATACGAGACAACATCTTTGTCGGAGGGTGAGTTCTTCATTGGGTAACCTAGTTGCCTTAGAGTTAGGGAAGAAGGGTTATAGTTGATGCACCCTTGAGTCCCCATGAGGTGCGTTAGAAGCTTCCACAACCCCGAACAACACCGTAGGTCTGTCACTCCAACATGCATCGATGTACCAATGTTTGGAGGTCGTTAAGGTTTTGCGAAACTCAAACCATTCTCAAGTAGTTACGCCTTCACCTCACGGCTTAGAGCATAGGAAATTAACTCTTTGGCGTCTAGACGGTTATGGACCACATGAAGAATAAGCCAAGCATAGAGGACATGGACAGAGAGAGCATATCTTCTTTGTGCGGGCCCGAGCGTGGACGGGTGAGAGCATGATATGTATTGGCAAGAATGGCGAGGTACGGGATTGACGGGGCTTTTGGCATCTTTGAAGGCTAAGAAGGCTCCAATGGCATCTTCATCAATATATTTCTCTATTTGAGGAAAAGGGCGACCCCAAATATGGTAAGAGCTAATACCAACTTGAACGGACCCCAATTCTTGGCTTGAGCATAAGATTGCATTAGGTCTTCAAAGTATTCTTGTGGATACCCGGCTACACCATTTCTTTTCAGTTTCTGTAACTTCAACTGGTCCTTGCCAATCCTCAACAATGTTGCTAACCTCTCATCAGGAGTAAGACGGCCCCTGGAATTGATAGGGCCTTGCACGAGGCAGGAGAATCCCAAAAGCGCTCGTACTCTTCTAGTGTGGCGACACCGGAAATTTTTGAAGAAGAAGCACCTCGTGTCGTAATCATAGAATTGGCTTAAAGCCACAAGAGCCTCTTCTTGGACATTTAATCTGCGAGGAGCTTGCGGATATTCCCATATGCTAAGTCGAAAGCATCTCTTTCAATTGGACCCATGAGGGCTGCACACCGCTTCAAACTACCAACATCCACTTTCTTCACAATCGGGAGACGAGGAGTAAGTGAAGCTTTGCTACTTGATTCCATTTCGATACACCTATGACAAGATGGTGCATTATTTGGTGGTCCTCGACAAGCAAATGCAAATGAGATGTACTATGAATGCGTGAGTTGCGAGAAACTTAAATTTATGCAATGCGATGATGTATGCCAATGACAATGATGCTTTATGCAAATGCAAGGTTAGAAAAACTTTATTTGCAATAACTCAGGTTTTCCCCCTTTTTTGAAAGTACGGACCGTACATTGCCTCATATAGACCGGATGGAGGAAAAAGCTACAGTGAGTAACTCTTTCTTTCTTTTTTGAAAAGTGGGTCATATGTCGCTTTGTGCGGACAGGCAAAAAAAGGCTATAATAGCAGCCTTTTCTTTCTTCTTTTTTTTTTTTTTTGAAAATTTTCTTTTTAGGAAAGACATGTCTAAACTACAATGCAACACACAATTTGTATGTCCTCGTGTCCTACACGGTGGGAATCCTAAGTTCTAGGGCAACTTCAAAGGTTCCTTCCAAGTAGTTCTAATTCACACCCTCACAATGGCTACGAGCTATAGAATCCTCATGGCGACATCCACAAATGTAGAGAACTACCAAGTGTGAAGCGTCATGAGAAAGCGTACTCTGGTTGAGACTTTCATGAGTATCAGACAGACAGAGTCTCGAATGACAGTCACTAATCGTCTCCACTCTCCTAGGTTTTGTTGGATCCGGGTATAGGAGCCCACTCATAACATATAAACAGTAAGGTGTGAAAGTGTGTGATTGAGGACATACTTTTCTAAAAACTACCCTCCCCACTGCAAAGAAAAAACCGGACCAGTCGCATGTAGCAAACAATAATATGTCGTCTACCCTAAGGTTTTATCACTTCAAAACAAATGAACTAACCTAAGGTGTCATCAACAACCATATAAAGCTTACCTCAAGAAAGGGAGCAGAGAAAAGGGGATAGAATTGGGGAGATGCATAGCATATAAAAAGAAAAAAGTAAGGAAATGAAGAAGTAAAGCAAAAACTAATCTCAAATCAAACATTTTGAACCACACATCGGATTAATTAGGCTTGACCCTCTTAAAAAAAAAGTTTTTTTTTTTTTTTTTTTTATGTCCCCAGTGAAGTCGCCAGCTGTTGCGCCCCGAAAAATCCGGTTTGGGGATTTCTCAGTGTACAACGTGAAAATTGTGAAGCCGCCACTAATATTTTAGTTTTTAGACCAAAACATTAGAAAAAGGTCTTTTTTACAAAAGGCGGGTGGTCTTTCGAAAACAGAAATGTAGGTTCGGGGGTCGGTTAGGTGCGGGGAAGGTGTTAGCACCCCACACCTCCTTTCTACCGAAAGGGAACCATTAATTCGATGTGTGGTTTAGATTGTTTGATTTGAGATAACTTTTGTTCTACTTCTTTTCTTTTCCTTTTTTATTTGAAAATGTTTTTAGAAAACAAGAGAGAGAAATCTTTTTGGGATTTTTTGAAAAGCGAAACTAAACTAAGGTTTTTTGAAAGTGAGCTTGACGGGGTATGACCCGGTCCTACGTACCCTCAATGACTGAGGGATCAAAGCTACGTAGTTCTTAATTCTTTAATCTTGAGAAAATCTGTGTTTTATCTTGTCTTATCTTTTTGAGTTTTGGAAATATGACTCAAGCGTTCATGAATACCAAACAAGCAGCGACTTCGAGTGGCGTTCATTACTAACTTGAAAGAAAAGTGTTGGAACCGATAATCAATCGAGCAAATACTCAAGTGATTACTAGTCGCAACGTTTTATTATCTTTTTTGAAATGATTTTGGAAAAGGGTGAGTCATAATGGTAATTACCACTAATGACTCATATTGTTTTTGGAGTTTTTTAACTAATTTGTATTTGATTAAGGTGTGGGAGCTTTCATGATAGTCAAACAAGCAATGGCTTCGAAGGACTACCACTAGTAACTCCATCATTAACGATCAAACAAGCGAAGCTTCGAGTGATGGTTAATGATTTTATTTATGAAAACGCCTTAGGGTTTTTATTTGAAAATATTTGACTTGGGGCTTTGAAAAGAAAGTAGAACATTTGCAAATCCTTTTTATTCTAAACCAAAACGCAACAATTGCAAATTCACAAGCAAATAACAATTAATACACAAGAGTATCATGATATATGAATCTAAGCTAACATGTGAAATTGCAAAATAAGTCCCAAGCAAGGCATGTATTTATTCAACCTAAAAAAACAATCTAGCAACCTAGACCTCAAACCTAAACTTTAACCTAAAGGCACACATAGTGGCACCAACCCTAAACCAAACCCTAATTATAGATCAAACAATGGAAGGTATTATTCAATGAAAATAGGCCCATGGCCAAGACTAAACATGCAAGGAAAACTTTGAGTATTAAGCAAAAATCTATGACTATCTTACAAGAATTATTAAGAGATAAAGTAAAGGGTGAAAAGACAACTTGTACAAAATTAAATCTAATGAATCCTTTCTAGCCATCTTCATCACTTTGGATTGAATACTCTAAACACTCTGTGGGAATCATTTGGCAAGATCATCAACCAACAACAACATAATTAAATTACAAGAACATTAAACATTTAAACTATGAGATAGACTTGAATCCTTTCTTGCAATCTTCACCACTTTAAATCAAAAGTACTAGGTACTTAGTGGGAATCCTCTTGCAAGATCATCAAAAATCAAACTAAACCTAATTTATTGCACACAATGCGAAATGAACATGACATCAAATTATGAAATAAATTTGAATCCCTTCTTGCAATCTTCACCACTTTAAATTAAAAGTACTAAGTACTTAGTGGTGAATCCTTTTGCAAGATCATCAATAGCTAAACCAAGAAACATATCAAAACCAAATGAGACCTAATTTATTAAAGCATATGTGAAATGAACATGGTGTTAAACTTTAAAATGAACTTGAATCCTTTCTTGCAATCTTCACCACTTTAAATCAAAAGTACCAAGTACTTAGTGGTGAATCCTTTTGCAAGATCATCAACAAAACAAATTAAAAATCAAGCAAAACCTAATTTATTTACAATATGCGAAATGTGCATGATATTAAACTATGAAAATAAACTTGAATCCTTTCTTGCAATCTTCACCACTTTAAATCAAAAGTACCAAGTATTTAGTGGTGAATCCTTTTGCAAGATCATCAACAAAACAAATTGAAAATCAAGCAAAACCTAATTTATTTTGGAGTATGCGAAATGAACATAAGGTTAAGCTATGAAATGAACTTGAATCCTTTCTAGTCATCTCCATCACTCAAATCAAAGTGCCTTAAGCACTAGTGATAGATCATATGACTAGATCATCAACAACTAAACAAGAACAACATTACTACTAAAATAAAATACTCACAATGAAGAAACATAAAATTAACTTAAAGCATCATAAAACCATTTATTAAGGGTGAGATACCAAATCTCACCCACCAACAACAACAAGCTACATTATGAAAAATGAATATGATAGATGTGCTAAATGATGAAGAAAAATGCAAGATGAGGAGAAGAAAATAGGTTCTAATGTATAATGCTTGAAGATGATGCAAAGGGATCAAGGGTTTTACCTTATTTCTAAGAGAGAAAAGAAGAGATTGAAAGAAATGGATGAGAGGAGGAGGAGAATGGCTTCGCCTTGAAGAGAGAGAGAGAGAGGAGAATTGTTTTTGTGTTTTTGAAGGGAATGAAAGGCAAAAGTCCTTCATGGGTGAAAAGGAAGAGGTATTTATAGATTTTTTGAGGTTTTGGGGTATCATTGTCTTTTGTTTTTGATGAGCCTCTAGGATTGAGTCTTAAAATAAAATGGAGGGTTGGGATGAATCATCACATGGATTAGGGTATTTAGAAAACACAAGTGAAGGTGAGTGTGTGAGAGAGTGGGCGCAAGCCATAGGAAAAAAAGAAAAAGGAAATAAACTTTTATTTATTTTGGGAAAGGAGTGTCTCATGAAATAGGGTTAGGGGTATTTTTGTGATGGGATGTTACCAAAGAAGTAAGTTTGCATTTTTGGGTGGAAGCATTAGTGTAAGTGAGTGAGGTAATTTACCAAAGAGGCAAAGTTAAGGATAGGAATAAATCAAATCTTAGTGAATAAGAAATGAAGTGTGTAGAAACTTCTAGAAGGAGGAGAGAGGGGTATGTGGCGCATAATATGCTGAAATGTGAGGGGAAAATAAAAAGATGATGGTTTTTGGTGTTTTGTCTTATTGAGGACACTTCCCATTTTTGTTTTTTGAAATTTAAATTTTTGGGCATGTAAAATAGAAGTGCACCTATTGGAAATATGTAACATGTTTTTGGGCACCATAAAATAGTCTCCGTAATTATTTTTAGACAACTAAAATTGTCATTTAATAATTTGGGAAATATTAAATGGTCTTTTAATATTTTTATGCAATAAAAATAGGAAAAGTGCATTTTAATTATTTTAGGCTAGGATATTCTCTCTAAAAATTGTACAAAAATTCTCTTGGATAAGAGAAAAATATACTTTTGGTGTGTGCATACTTTTGACGAAAAATTATCCTGTTATGTAAAATGACCAAAATGCCCTTACCCTAAAAATCTAACTTGTCCAAAAGTGCATTTCAACTTTAAAAATGATTTTAGAAACTTTGGAATGACTTTTAGGACCCTAAATGCAATGCATGATGCTATTTCTTTTTATTTATTTATTTTTGAGGAAAATTAGGGTTTTGACCTAAGCCGGACAAAATTGGGGTATGACAAGATGGGCTTAACAAGGTATTTATAGAATGCAATTAGGGTTGAAGGTATTTTGGTCCTTGCATTCTAGTTGTGCTCTAGGATTGGACCTTAATTTTGAATCAAAGGCTAGGATTGATGAGCACATGGATTGAGGACATTGAGAAAGCACAAATGAGGGAGTGAATGGTGTATATGTGCAGCTCATGAGGGGAGTGGAGAGGGTGTGAATTTCCAAAAATGTTTCTCCACAATTGCATATCACAAGATTGCCATTAACTATGAATGAATGGTGGAGATTTGCATCTTAATTTGAATGGAGGGTCATGATTGAGATACACTTTGCAAGTAATGAAAATAAATCAAAAATGGAGGGATAATGGGCTGTGGGGCACGAAAATGAGAGGGAGAGTGGTGCCCAAGTTTTGCATGTTGTCATCTTGTACTATTGTACTATTGTGAGACCCTTCCAAAAATCCTTTTTTTTATTATTCTTTTAGGATAATTCCATAAAATCTTACCACATTGGGCCAAATACTAGGAATATAAATGATTGGGCTTCCATTTATGAGATCATCAATCCCAAAAATGATATGGCACCTCACCTTGTAGATTCCCGAAAAATATTCCTTTTTTATTATTCTTTTAAGTTTGACTTTTTGCACAAAATCAACATTACATGCACAAAACACATGCAATTCGAATAATTTGCCCCACAATGAAATCCTCTAACACTGCCCAATGATTTTTGGTGAAAAATAACCCCTTTTGTGAAAAATGACCAAAATGCCCTTTTGCCCTAAAAACCTTAATTTGCTTTAAAATGCCTTAAAATGCTTTCCTAATCCTAAAATGATTTCTAAAACCCTAAAATGCATGCATGATGCTCTTTACAACCTTTGAAGTTAATGCCAAACCTTGATTTTTTGGTTAAAAATTAGGGTTTTAACCTAGACGGACAAAATCAGGGTATGACAGTTGCCCCTCTTTATTTAGATTTTGGCAAGAAATGTGAATTGGCCGAGACATATTTCGAGGCAAAATAGAAATAAAGAATTCAGAAATTATACCGATTTTGTCTCCTTGGAAAAACCCGAATTTTTTTTTCCCCATTTTTTCTATTTTCTCTTCTCTTTTTTCTTTTTTCGGAAAGATAGACACTTTCGTGTCGATGCGAAAACAGTAAATGAACACTGACGTGTGGACAGAAAAGGTAAAATGGACACTTACGTTCAGACAGAAAAAGTAAAATGGGCACTTGCGTGCAGAAAGCGGTAAAATGGGCACTTGCGTGCGAAAGCGGTAAAATGGGCACTTGCGTGCAGAAAGCGGTAAAATGGGCACTTGCGCGCGCGCGATAAAATGCCTGCCTAGCCTCTAACACGTAATCCTTAAACGAACTCTTGACGAATCCGAGTTTTTGCACGTGGCTTTGAGAGCACGCTTCCTGTTGGCCTTTTCGAGCAACCGGGGGGGATCGTTATCAGCTCCGGAACTGATACACAAATCAATGCACGGAGTCCACTATATCTTAGGCTTGATACATGTAACACCCCTTTACTTTAATACTACTTAGCAAATTAAATCAGAGTTTTCAAAAACCACTCAAGGAGTGCTACATTTTTCTACATGTATTTCAACCAAGCAAAACAATATAAATATTTGCGCAGCTAAACGGTGTAGTGTGATGTACATACAGCACCTCGGCCTAGAAGGAACCGAGCTCAACAATTAACAGGTTATTAGTTACATCACAGTCAAATAATACATGTTCCAAAAGACATAGGTTTATAACTCATAATAAATCTACATAACAGACCACTACACGACTCGGCCCCCTGTGTTACACTACCGAGCAATGATGACGCCAAAGCGACCTTTGGTGAGTGAGGCCTCTACTCTACTTCGGAATACACTGCAAGTTGCCAACATGAGAGCAACATAAAAGCAGTAGGGTGAATCTCTAAACACATATAATAAGGTTTATGACAAGCATTATGCTAAGCAACACATATAAACACCTCGACACAATACACAAATAACACAAGTATTTAGTGCATGAGTTATATGCATGATGCAGACCCAAAACTCCAAGGGCATATGCATGATGGATCCATTAAGACCGAAGTCTTCTGCTATCACCTTAGGACCGAAGTCCTCTGCTTTCACCATAGGACCGAAGTCCTCTGCTTTCACCATTATACTTATGATTTATGCGACACCATGAACAATGCATAACACACAGCATATACATTATTCAATTTAATCATAACACAACTCCTGTAACTCACCATTAAGGCCATGACCTTACATTCATTAATTAGGACCTAAGTCCTCTGCTCACCTCTAGGACTGAAGTCCTCTGCGTTCACCCTTTTCGTTTTATTTAATGCCTCTCAGGGACTTCACCATTTGTTACTCCTCTCCTCGTAGCCCTACGGCCAAAACAACTCTCATACATCATTACGGCACTAAGGTCGACGTCTGCAGTCGACCTCTGACAAAGACTAAGATCCGCCGCCTCAACTCACCGATCACCTCGGTTCCAAGTGGTGGACCAAAGAGTCACCACGAGGACTACCCTGTCACTTAGGACTAAAACGTCAAATAGGGACTAAAATGACTACACCACTTAGCCCCTCACGCACTTGGCACTCAAAGCGACGCTCACAGTTGCGTTCAGCAACAACTTGCGCTACACTAGCGTTGAAACAACACCTCGGCATCTATAGCACCTCGGCACACTCGGCACCTCGGCACTCTCGGCACCTCGGCACGCTTGGCACCTTGGTACGCCCACACTCTACTCCACTCATAGTCACTTCCATTCACGCGAACGTACTTTACTTCCTCTATAACACCACTTAGTTACTCTACGCTTGGGCACACCGCGCTTAAACGCGACATCTCACCTCGGCAAGTACACCTAGGTATGATATACTATACGTCTCGGCCATAAAACCTCGGTTACTACACGCTATATGTTATCAACGGCACTTCAGCATCTACGCCTAAGTACTCTATCTCGGCCTAAGTATCTCGGCCTACTTACTCTACACTTCGGCAGGTACAGACCGATACTTATACCTAGTCTCAGGTACTCATACACTTAGTTACTGGTGCTCTATCACTCACCTCAGTTCCTATGACCTCGTTACTTACGTTCTTGACACTTACGATTATTCACTTAAGTTCCAGCTTACGCATGGTAGGTAACTTCACCTCGGCAATCCTAAACCGACTACTCCATTTAACTCAACGCACGCTCGTCACTTTATGATGTACGTTTTCAGCTACTCCTTGTTATCCTAAGCCTATTCTTTAAGGACCTCTCCAAGATTATGTTGCTCACCCTCACTCACTCTCGCTCACTGGGACTGAGAGTTTCCTCAACTCCCATTTCACTCCTTGATCCTTCGTATGATCAACTCTCTCATCCACTCCACACAACTCCACTAAAGTGAGCCAAAACACAACATCAAAAACATCAAAACACATCAAGCATGCAAAGCAACTCAGCAAACATAAATACAATCTACTCACACATAACAACTCATCATAACACAAAATTATACGTGAGAAGAGAGCCCCCTAACCTTGTTCAGTTGAGTAGAACACTCCCTCTTCACTGAAACTCTCCAGTTAACACTCGCAGCAACTCTTCTCCCTTTGAGCTTGAGCTTCTTCTTCGCCGGAAGCTCTTCCTTCTCTCTAGAAAAATGATCTCACCTACCAACTTCTCTCTCTTACTTTTCTTTGACTTTTCTTAGATTCCTTTTTGGTGAAACATGCTCCCTCTCCTTCGACACTCTCATTTAAGGCACACACTTGGGCTTCTAATGGTTCATGGGCCTCCAATGGCTCATGGGCCTCTACGCCCACCTTCTCCATTCACTTAAGCATCTCCTAAAAGAAATAAACTCCTAATTAATACTTGGCTTAATTAAAAAGTTGTAAACCTTAAATAACTCAACTAAATAATTAATTGAACTATTTTGGGGTGTTACAATACAACTATTATGTTGCGCCTCACATGGGGTTGCGGTCCTTCGTGTTGCTCGTACACGACGTAAGATCTGGGCAGAAAGGAGCGATAATCTCTCTGGGCTACAAACTGCAATGTGCGCCTGAGCGCTCTCTTTTCTTTTCTTTCGTCTCTTTTTCTTTCTTTTCTTTTCTGTTTCTCTCTTTTCTTTTCTTTTCTTTTCTTTTCTTTTTCTTTTTCTTTTCTCTTCTCTTTCTCTTTTCTCTTTCTCTTTTCTCTTTTCTCTTTCTTTCTTTTTCTTTTCTCTCCTCTGAACTCCCAACTGGGGGAGCGCTTTCTGGAATCTGAAGGCGAGCATTAACACCGAAGTGTTTATCCTCTCTCACTTGTCTGCAGCTGAAAAATAAACCAATGCATGCAATGCAAATGCCATGATTGTTGTTTTCATTTTCTTTTTCTTATGATGAATGTAATGCAAATGTCTGAATTTCTCTTTTCTTTACTTTATTATTATTATTTTCTATGTCTGATGAGTGCATGATTTTATGCTTGGTGAATGTAATGCATGACTTTATTTGTTTTATTGCTCTTTTGCTTTTTCAACTCTTTTCTTTTCTGTTCTTTTCTTTTTTTCTTCTCTTTTTTTTTCTTTTGTTGTTCTTTTGCTCTTTTGGCTTTTCTTTTGCTGGTCCGACCAACTCGCAGGACTTGCGTTATGAGACATAACGATCATCTTTGATAAGAATTCGAGAGCAGAGCTCCGTCCTCTTGTTCTAATGCAATTAGCGCTTCTTATTTGATTTTTGTGAGCTTTCTTGACTGAAAGATCGTCTCTTTTTGTTGTTATTTTCAAAAATTTCGCAATGATCTTAATGCTATGACTTATGCACATTTCCATGATTTATTTATCATCTACCATAAAACGTAGTTTTAAAGCAGAAATGAAAAGAAAGCAATGATAAGACAACAAACTGATAGAGTGAAAAATTTGGACTTTTATTCATATGGAAGACAGACGTGCAGAATGTGCTGACTGAAAGGAGTACATTGGAATTTTTTCTGAAACTAAGAAAAACAAGAGAATGGACGCAGCAGATCTTATGAACATTCTTTGTCTCTGGAGCGTTCGATGCCAACCGCTCATACTTGTAGCCTTGATCACCCTTTTATCCAAGCTTTTGCAGGCGCTGCTTGCCCCTTTTCATTTTTCCTTTTTATGTCCAACTTTTCTGACCCTAATTTTGCCTGGATCGGCCTTTTGGGTTTTTAATCCACCGGGTCGCTCAATTTTGCCTAGGCCGCCCTTTCGGGTTTTCAACCTAGCAAGCTAATTCTTGCTTGGCTCTTTTTTCTCTTTTTTTCTTTTATTTTTCTCAGGCGTAATATTTCTTGACTGAATCTGAATTGACTGGGTTCCTGAGTTCTTCACCATCCATGTTGGTGAGTATCAATGCTCCTCTAGAAAAGGCTTTCGTCACCACATATGGCCCTTCATAACTTGGGGTCCACTTCCCACGGGCATCACTTTGAATGGGCAAGATCTTCTTGAGCACAAGGTCTCCTTCATTGAATGCCCTGGGGCGAACCTTTTTGTCAAAAGTTGTCTTAATCCTTTGTTGGTATATCTGACCATGATGCAATTCTCTTTTCCTCTATGAGATTCAAGTGATCTAAACGGGTGTGAACCCATTCAGACTCTTCTAACTTGGTTTCCATGGGCACTCGGAGAGAGGATATCTCAACTTCAATGGGAAGAACTGCTTCTAACCCATACACTAGAGAGAAGGGGGTTGCCCCGGTTGAAGTGTGTACTGAGGTGCGATACCCGTGCAAAGCAAAGGGAAGCATCTCGTGACAGTCTTTATAGGTTACTACCATCTTCTGCACGATTCTCTTGATATTCTTATTGGCTGCTTCGACTGTCCCATTCATCTTCGGACGGTAGGGAGAGGAATTGGGATGTTTGATCTTAAACTTTGTGCACAGTTCTTTCATCATTTTACTATTCAGATTGCTACCATTGTCCGTGATGATTTTATCCGGGAGACCATTGCGACACACCAGGTCCTTCTTTACAAACTTGGCAACCACAAAACTGGTTATGCTGGAATATGAAGCAGCTTCAACCAATTTGGGGAAGTAATCAATTGCAACCAGGATGAAGCGGTGCTCGTTTGACGCCTTAGGCTCTATGGGACCAATGACATCCATGCCCCACATTGAAAATGGCCAAGATGCAGTCAAGACATTTAATGAAGCCGGTGGCACATGGATGTGATCGGCATAAATTTGGCATTTGTGGCACTTTCTTACAAAATCAGCTAGCCCGACTCCATCTGCGACCAATAGTAGCCACCATCAATGTCTTCCTTTCCATAGTATGCTGTTAGAATGAGTCCCGAACGAGCCCTCATGTGTGACATCCGGGGATGAGGAGGGCGGGGAGTGATCGCCGGTGCCCAAAAAGGTGGCATGGCAAAGAGCGGCTCCTGGCAGCTTCAAAGCGAAGGGGCGCGTGAATGAACCGAATACGCACCGGAATGAGAGGGATCCCGAGGTACGCGGGTATGGGATCAGCTGATTGAAGGAAGGCTTAAAAGAATTGATTTGAACTACCTATACCAACAAGGTGCATCTTCTTTTAGGAGCTCATCCCATAAGAACTCCATAGTTAAGCGTGCTTGGCTTGGAGTAGTAGTGGGATGGGTGACCTTCTCGAAGTTTCGAAAAGCATGCAAGTGAGGACAAAACATGCCGAAAAGACTCGTGTTGGTTAGTGGGGCATCGGCGATTCAAGAAGCGATGCAGGATATTACAAATGGTATCGAGAGCGGCGGACCTCTCCCGATGCGGTGTGGTTCGAGGGCGAACCAAGCGGAAGCTGTCAGTGGGCATGTGACATCCGGCCGAGGAGGCGGGAGTGATCACCGGTGCCTAAAAAGGTGGCATGGCAAAGAGCGGCTCTGGCGACTTCAAGCGAAGGCGCGTGAATGAACCGAATACGCACCGAATGAGAGGGATCCCGAGGTGCAAGGCGGTATGAGGCATGCATTGAAGGAAGGCTTAAAAGAATTGATTTGAACTACCTATACCAACAAGGTGCATCTTCTTTTCGGAGCTCATCCCATAAGAACTCCATAGTTAAGCGTGCTTGGCTTGGAGTAGTAGTGGGATGGGTGACCTTCTGAAGTTTCCTGGGAAAGCATGCAAGTGAGGACAAAACATCTTTGAAAAGACTCGTGTTGGTTCGTGGGGCGCGATCGGCGATTCAAAGCGATGCAGGATATTACAAATGGTATCGAGCGGCGCAGACCTCTCCCGATGCGGTGTGGTTCGAGGGCGAACCAAGCGGAAGGCTGGTGGGCATGTGACATCCGGGGAGGAGGCGGGGAGTGATCGCCGGTGCCCAAAAAGGTGGCATGGCAAAGAGCGGCTCTGGCGGCTTCAAGCGAAGGCGCGTGAATGAACCTAATACGCCGGAATGAGAGAGGATCCCGAGGTATGCAGTGCAGGGCTATCTGCATTGAAGGAAGGCTTAAAAGAATTGATTTGAACTACCTATACCAACAAGGTGCATCTTCTTTTCGGGAGCTCATCCCATAAGAACTCCATAGTTAAGCGTGCTTGGCTTGGAGTAGTAGTGGGATGGGTGACCTTCTGAAGTTTCGGAAAGCATGCAAGTGAGGACAAAACATCTTTGAAAAGACTCGTGTTGGTTCGTGAGAGCGATCGGCGATTCAAGCGATGCAGGATATTACATATAACACACAATACTCGGAGGGGCACCTCCCCCACTTGGCTTCTGACCAGCACCTGTTTTCCACTTGCTTTTACCTCCAGCAACATCATAGGGTTTTCCTCTAAACTGAGAGTTCCTCTTTTCCTTCACAGCCTTATAAGCAGCAGAACTGTCTTCCTCATAGATCCTACACTTATCAACCAATCTAGCAAAATCCCTAATCTCCTGATACCCAATCGCTTTCTTTATGTATGGGCGCAGACCACTCTCAAACTTGACGCACTTGGAAAATTCAGAATCGGCTTCATTGGCATAGTAAGGACAGAATTCGGCCAATTCCTCAAATTTGGCGGCATACTCAGCTACAGTCTTGTTCCCCTGCTTCAGCTCTAAGAACTCTACTTCCTTCTTAGCCCGCACATCCTCAGGGTAGTACTTCCTCTTGAATTTTCTGGTGAAGACCTCCCAAGTAACCTCCTCTTGAATTCTCTGGTGAAGACCTCCCAAGTAACCTTCTCAACGCTCCCAACCACTAGCCATCGGCTACCTCTGCTAGCATGTGGGTTCCCAACTTCACTTTCTCAGCAGCAGTGCACTCCATGACACGGAAGATCCGCTCTATCTCCTTTAACCAGGTCAAAGCCCCATCGGGGTCATACCGACCCTTGAAGGTGGGTGGGTTTTCCCTCTGGAACGTTGCTAAGTTGCGAGCATTCACATTAGCAGCAGCGTGTTGATCCCCAACAGCTTGGGCTATGGCTTGCAGAGCAGCAGCCAAAGCAGCATCATCGCGTCTCGCCATCAAATCAGATTTCTACACAGAAGAACAGAATTAGATATAACAGACATAACCACTAGACACTTGGTCGGACAAACCAACTTCAGCTCTGATACCACTAATGTAACACCCCCTTTCTAAACTAACTATTATTTAATATTTATTTTCAGAGTTTTAAAAAGGAATAATTGAAAGAAAGTGTCACACTTCAACGCTTGTAAAAACAATCAGGCATATAGTCAAGTGACATTAAGTCAACATTAAGTAGCACGATATATAGCACAATAGTATGGGGACGGGCCCACAAGCACCTGCTTAGTTTACAGCACATCATAAATATTATAACATAATTGGTACATCACCAATGACAAATCATTATAATCCGAATATAAATAAAATTATTAAGACGTCCCTCCTCCGGTGCTACATATCAGAGCTGGACACAACTACTATCAAGGCAAGAGAAGGCCTTCACACGCGGTCACACGCAAGTTCTGCGGCATTCGAGGCAACATAAAGCGATAGGGTGAGTCTTTTATACAAATAATAACAATTAAGGTAAGCATTATGATAAGGAAGCGATAAGAGACACTATTTCACAACAATTCCTAACATTATCAACCTCGTCATTACTTCATAATTCATTCTTGAGTTATAGTCATCGCAAGACATCATTATTATATGTATGAATATATTTATGCATGTATGCACATGCATGAGGATCCTTCATCACCACAATATTGCACGGAGGGCACTCACACGCTTTAGCGAAGCCACCACACCGCTTTGGCGAAGCCTACACACCCGCTTATGCACATGGTTATGTACTCTATGGTAATGCACCGCAATAATAATTTTAAATCACCATTTATAATTCTCGATGCACATCATTAATATATATAAGCCTTAAGCACCACACCGCTTTGGACCGAGGTCCCACACCGCTTTCACCTCTCCACTTAGTCACAACTCAGTTGGTAATCCTCAAGTAATACTTTTTAGCTCAACAATTACACAAGACACACACCCAAGGACTAACTTACACTTTAAGGACCAAACACGCGCCACGACCAAATTAACGCCGGGGATCACACGGTCCCATCACTCACCCTAGCGCATAAGGCTGCCCAAATGGCGCCCTGCACCTTAGACACACCCACGCACACCACTGCAGTTGGCGCCTCAGTTGGCGCCTCTGCTGAACACACAACACTCGCACGCACACAGCACATTGGCGCCCCAGATGGCGCCTGTGCTAGACACAACCCACGCACACGGCTCTGCACTTGGCGCCACAGATGGCGCCTGTACTAGACACAAAACACGCACCACTGCACTTGGCGCCACAGATGGCGCCTGTGCTAGACACAAAACACGCACACAAAGATCGCACTTGGCGCCACGGATGGCGCTGTGCTGCAGACACAACCACACACTCCTCGGCACCCACTCAAACAGCTCGGCACCCACTCAAAACACACCTCGGTACACTCTCACACACCTCGGCACCTCACCTCATCTCACTCACCTAGGTCACCTCGCCTCCTCACCTCCGAACATCACCCCATTCACCTCGGCACCTAACCTCACCTCACTCACCTAGGTCACCTCACCTCATTCACCTCGGCACATCACCCCATTCACCTCGACACCTCACCTCACCTCACTCACCTAGGTCACCTCACCTCATTCACCTCGGCACATCACCCCATTCACCTCGGCACCTCACCTCACCTCACTCACCTAGGTCACCTCACCTCATTCACCTCGGCACCTCACCTCAACCAAAGCGGCAAAGACCGCAGTACAATTCTATTAAGTACCTTACCATCATGTTACACCACAACACTCAATTCACAGAACAAGGCAATATCACAACATTTACAACAATTCTTTCTAATGACATTCCTTTAACACCACAATTCAATAAACCAATCAAACAATGTTTCCTTAACACAACAATTCAACCAACCGATCAAACCATCACTACAACCTAACCTACACATACTACTAATCTTAAGAGTTATTATAGGCATAAAGAAGAGCCCCCATACCTTGAAAACTTATGAACTCGAATTCACCTTCACAAGCACACCACGAAATCAAGCTTCCCCTTATCCTCCTTCAAGAACCGTGGTACACAATGAAAAGCTTGGGAGAACAACACGATGGAAGTGAGGAATCTGAGTCTACCACACGAAAAAGAAAAGGAAGAAAAAGGAAGGGAAAAGGATTGAAACCATTACCTAATGAAGAACTTGAGAATTTTTCCCTCCTTTCTCCTTGCTCACCGTCGCGCTGCACTTCCCTCTCTCCCTCTCGAATTCTTTTCTCTGTTTCTAGTTGGAATGGTGTGAATGAGACTCTCTTAGGGTTTTGGGGTTATTAGGGATGGGCTTGGGTCACTTCTTGGGCCCTAATTGCACCCCTTTATTTACTTAGTTAGACCCCTTCTGCAATAAAATTAATTCCAACATTATTACTCAATTTAAATAAATACTGTAATCCCTCAAATAACTTAATTAAATAAATAATTAAATTATTTTAGGGCGTTACATCAGCCTCCACTTCTCCCCCTCGGTTTGGTTTAGGTAATACTTCTGATAGTAAGCGACAAGTTTGTCCGTCTTCAACTTAGCGTGGGTCCCACAAACCTCAGTAGACACCCATTTTTACACTTATTCTATTGGCTTGACATGATCTTCGACAGTAACAAGTGAAGCGGCCGGTCGAGAAGTCACCTCGGCATCTTCCCTTGCACTCGCGGAAGACTGCCTCTCCGGGTCGAGAACAGGAGCCGAGAAGCTTGACTTCGCAAAAACATTCATCTACGTTGTTCTAAATAGAGAGCGTGATCCCTTGGGGCCAACTGAGATGGTCCATCAGCCGACCTCTTCATAATCGGTTTGTCGGGCGGAACAAAACTTCGTCTCTCTTCACTCTTTGTCTGGGGCCATCTGCAACAGAAGGCACTGCTATCACTCATCTAAACTACTATTTCACTATGTTTTACTACATATCGGCCTCGAATAGTCTGAGGCGAAGTCATGTCTTCTTCAAAGAACTCGAGGCGTCTTTCCCCTTGCGAAGTCGGCCCCGATCAGTAAACTAATTCTAAATGTAAAAACTAGAAATGCTCTAAAAAGAGAAAGTATCTCTGAACTAACCTCTTGTAGGGAAAATCTGACGAAGATTGGTCTCGGAGCGGCAGAGGAGTGAACTCAAACAATGGCGCCGATCTCGGACGGTGGTCGGAGTTTCTTTCTCTCAAGCGCTCTGCACAGCTAACCTCTCTCAAATAACAACAAAGTGGCGAATGAAGACGCCACTACACCTTATATACTTCCCAACACGCCTGGAAACGAAGCGGCACGCCTGTTCAACGCAACTACCCGACATCATTACTGCAGGACTACGAAGCGTCGCCTCGAGACGAACAAACGTCGCGTCGATGTTGCTCGACTCATCAGTCGACATGTGGCATCGTCATCATGACTCCCCTACCAAACACACGCAACTCAAGCTGAGGCCGACTTCAGCACTCGTCCCCGACTTGGGGAGCCATTGTTCCGGCCAGGACTTAAAGTCCCTGTTGAACTAGGTCTGGCCCAATCAATGTGCAACGCTCGGCCCAACGGAGAAACGAGCGACGCCTCTCGGCCTCCAACGGCCAGAATTCATCCCCAGCATCCGACGATCACGATACGCCCACTCCCTCTATAAATAGAGGTACACCTTTCTACTACGGTACGTTGATTCCATTTCTCAGACGTGCTCTGATACTTTCTCTCTCTCTCTCCCTCTTTTCCTTTAACTCGGTCACTGTTTACCCTAAATTTTGGTAAACACCGCTGGTTTGGAATTACACCTTGACTTGCGGGATCAACCAGTAAATCCCAAGATTGGTCTGGATTTCTTGTGTAAACCGTTTATTGTGAACCGGGTGTTTTGCATGAAAAGTAAAGAAGATACCTGGCAATCTCGCGCGAAACCGTCGAATTATCGAGGGAGATGTAGAAATTAAAAGAAAAGTGGAGAAATGCAGTAAAAGGAAAGAGAAAAAAAATTAAAACGCTTTAATTGAAAGGGTGGTACACAAGTTCATACATTCGCGTTCTTGTTGCTCGTGTCTCACGGTAGTGTGTTGGAAGGTTAGAGCGTAAGAATTCAAAACTAAGTAACTGCCTAAGAATTTGAAAAGTGGTAACCGCCAAGCTTGTCTTCAACCACAGTCTTCTTCGATCAGCGCACTAACTTCTCTGTCGAACAAATCCTTCACTTTCTTCAAATCCTCTAAGTTATTTAGTCCTGTTGAATTACCTTTTGAACCAGTTCCCAGAGTTGAATTTAACGCTTCTTCTCTTGGAATGGTGAGTCAAACCTTGTTGACTGCATTTAATGAGGGTTGTCGAAAAGCCAGGCTAACAAATTGCCCCCAAAAATTGTCGTTTTCGACTGAATTTTGATGAAGAAGAAAATGACATTTTTGAGAACAACAGTGTAGCGTCGAAACATCTGACGTCATCACTTCAGAGACAAGGCATGAAGAGACGTTTTTTCAAGTGATGTGACTTATTGGCGCCACCAAATCAGATTTTGTGGGCCACGTTTGCGTTGGAACTCCCCACTACTCAATTACAATAACTGCTTTTCTGTAGAGAACTCAAGGGTTTGCACGTTCACTTTCATTAAGAGCAGATATAAATAGGGAACTCGCTCTTTCACTCCTCCATCGCCCATTTTTGCGAAATTAACAGGGCAGAGCCTCCCTTGCTCCCAAGTATTCCATTAGGGTAGGGATAATCAAGAGCAGTCCCTTGAGCTAGAGAATGCAAGGCCTGAAAACTGTTCAAAACCTCGCACATTTATTGGCCTTGTATTACGTCCACTTGGCCTGTGGCCGGTCATTGAAGTCGATGTGATGTTCTGACTTTGACTATCAGTTGCGATTTGATCTTCTTGGAAATCGCCTTTGACCTCTGACATTTTCTGTGCACTTCATTAATGTTGCCATAGTAACCTACATTTCCCTTGCATATATAAATGGGTAGAACGGTGTTCAACTTTTTCACGGCCTGCTTCAGAAACTTCTCGCAACCTTGTCCATCTCTTCAACTTGTAATTATTGTTCTGCTGTCTTATCCTCATGAGTCATTTGCTCCCCAAGGTCGTTACTCCTATCTTGGATCTTCTATACAATCTTAAAGAGCTTTGGTGTTTTAATATTGTTGGAGGACTCAAGACGGGAATTGCAGACTTTCGATTCTTATGGAGATTTGCCACAAACCGCCAGTTGATCGCTCTCCTGCAATGTAGGGGAATTTTCCGGCGCATGCGCCTCTTAGGCCACTTCCAAATTTTCAGTTGTCTCCCGGTGTGCTGTGCAGGTGGCTTTGGAGAGGATTCCAGCACGTGTTCGAACACGTGAAAATTCTTGAAAAAAAAGACATTTTGGCTGATCTTTTGGTCATTTCACACCCTTATGGGGTGTGTTTTGAGTAGGAGGGGGCGTGGGAAAAGCAAACGCCTTATAAAGAGTCTCCTTGAGACACTTTGCAAAGGAATCCTATCAATGAAAAAGTCTTTTATTTTTGTAGTTTAATTTCTTTCTTTTTTTCTTGCTTTAGTAGTTTTCTCTAGTTTTGTTAGGGTAGCCTTTAGCTTCCTAACATTGGTGCTTTCATTCTTGAACTCCCATGGCCTATACCAAGTTCACTGCTGAAATTTCTTCCTCCTCTTTTCCACTATATCATCGAACCTTCTCCACACAAAAATACGAAGAGATTTTGATAGATCAAGATGAGAAGCTCAAATCGTCTTGTCTTCATAGGGACGCAAATTATCAAGATTAGAAGAAATCACTTGAACATTTGTTTCACGTATTCGTGAAGCAAATAAGCATATACTAGATCAGCTGGGTGAAGAAGAATCCAACGAACAAAGAGAAGATGAAGAAGAAGTAGAACCACAGGTACAAACAGATCTAGTTTACCAATTTTTGTTGGTGGAGAAGATCAACCTTCAAAGTTGTGGAAATATGCTTTCACAAGGCCACATACACCCAGATATCCCACAATAGAGTTCACGAACGCCACTTCTCTCAACTGAGAGAAGTGTTTCAACACCACTATAGGCATTGAGAAATATGCATTTCGAGCACCACTGCTACCTCCACCAAAGCTGCCAAAGTTCAGTAACTTTCCGGAGAAAAATGGGTCTTCAACAAGAGTATAGTTTAGGTAACTACATAGTATATGTAGTGACCATCACTAAAAGGGTATTATGGTCTACTAGAAATTAATAAAATTACAAACATTAGTAATTTAATATATTTTTTATATCCTAATTTATTTGCATTAAATATGGGATCAATTAAAAAAAAACTGGGCTGAAAGAGTGCCCCAAAAATAGGAAATTTATAAAACTAAACTGGATGCAATTAAAATTTGAAACGGCTGAAAATCACTAAACACAGAAAACGCACGCTGCAACCCAGAAAACGGAAGAAAGGGAAAGGGGATAAACCCAGAAAACCATCGCTCCAATGAAAACGGAAGACGCGGAACCGCTGGCTATATTCTCTGCAACCTAGTGAACTTCAACCCAGAAAACCATCTTGCGATAACCACAGACAACAAAGACGAACAAAGACGAAACCCAGACAACAAAGACGAAACCCTGAAACACACCGAACGGCACAATCCCTGAAACCCAGACAACAAAGACGAAACCATCACCATCGCGGCAACCCATCACAAGGTTGAAGACGAAGCGACGTCGATCAGGAAGGACAAAGAAGAACGAAAGAAGAAGAACGGAGAAGAACGAAGAAGAACGAAGGGCGTCGCTCAGGAAGAAGGAACGACGTCGCACAGAGCGAACGAAGACGAAACGAAGAAGACAACGATCAAACGTTAAATCTGTGTAAGATTTTAATTTTCTGGGTTAGGATTTGTGATTGTCTGAAGTTGACCAAAAATAATTCAATCGTTTACTGTCTCTGTGTATATCTGTTTACTCCAAGGGTAGCCAGGAATGAACCATAATTTAGTCCCTGGGTAGCAATTGTTTATACTGTTTATGTATACTGTTTGTGTATACTGTTTCATTATACTGGTTAGGATTTGTGTATAATGTTTCTGTTCCCATTGTTTAGTCCATGGGTAGCCAAGAATGAGTAGTATTCTGGTTAGTCAGATACTACCCAACAACAATGATGGTTATGGCTAGAAAATAAATACCCAACATATATCCTTGTTATGGCTAGATAGACTTTACTAGTAGTACTTCTTTTTGAGGATTCTTTCTGGCTACGCATATAGTGCCCCTGTATAACTAAGCATACGAGGGTGACAATAATTGTTACTGCGCATATATAGCTAAGCTTTATTAGTAGTACTTCTTTTTGAGGATTCTTTCTGGCTACGCATTTCTTGCTTTATAGAGTAACTTACCTTCAGTACATGCTTTTCTGACTTTTGTTCTTTGGATTGCATTAAGGGTATCAAGAAGAATCACTGAAAATGATTTCTGAAACTCACTGGGATGGATCTTCCTGTCTCCTATATTATATATCCTTGTTATGGCTAGATAGACTTTTAATAATGGTTTATGCTAGATAGTGATTTGTTTACTGTTTCTGGTTCCATTGTTTAGTCCAAGATTGGCCAAGAATGAGACATATTTTGGTTAGATGGGGAATAACCAACTTCTAACCTTGTTACGGCTAGACCATGAATAACCACTGTTGTTCCTTATTATTGTTATTGGTTATGAGCTAATGCGTACTCTGGTTCATCTTACTTTCAGGGGTGATGGCTATAGGAAAGAAAAAGGAGCGTGGGATTAGTGAGAAGGCTAAGGCTCCGAGGTTTAGACATAAGTGTAAACCAAAGAAGGTCTTCGGTATGCTGAATGGAATTGAAGGACCTCGGAAAGAAATGCTGCAGTCAATGTAACGCCCAAAATAATTTAATTATTTAATTAATTAAGTTATTTAAGGCTTGCAACACTTAATTAAATTAATTCATTAAGTTGGGTTTATTTTAACTAAGAGGGGTCTAATTTATTTTAAATAAGTACTAAGTTGGATTTATTTTATTTACAGGAGGTGGGAGAAATTAATAAGTGGGGGTGGAGAATAAGGCCCAAGGGCCATTATTTAGGCCCAATAGAAGTCATAAAGGGTAGGGGTCCCAAGGAGGGTAACCAAAACCCTTATTTTGAAAGAAAGAAAAATTAGAAGTAGAGAGGGGAGAGAAAGGGGTCGACGGTGAAGAGGAGAGGAGGAGAAAGGTGGAAGCTTGGCTTTGATTCTTGGTGGTAAGTCACATTCTTGACCTTAAAACTTCATCATTTTCTTCCTTGTTCCATTTCTAATAGTTCCTAAGCTCATCTTCTACATTTTTGAAATTTCATGGATACCCAAAGAAAGGGGAAGCTCACGTTCAGCTTGTTATTGAGGAAAGGAAGGAACTTTTCTCAAGTTTTGTGTTGGTAAGTGAAAACCTTGGTTCTAATCACCCTCATTACCTTTGCATGTCCCATTTCCATGAGTCCCATAGACCCATTCTCATTATTTTGAATTTCCATTTGTCACCAAGCAAGGTTATTTTCGTTGGGGGCTGGAAATCGATTTTGAGAGCCCTCATTTGGTTGTTTTCTTGGTGGTTGATTGAAGCTTTAGCTCACCCAAGGTTAGGGGAATCTCCATTACATTTTTGATAACTTGTAGGATGTGTATTATAGTGAGAATAGCTCTAGGAATGATTGTGTTGATTGTATGTTGATGGTATGTTGATTGTATATTGATTGTATGATTGATGTTTAAATGCTTGAATTTGGCTATAGCATGTTGATTGTTGTTTTGGAAGCATAAGTTGTGATATAGGCATAGTGTATGTTTGATGATTTGGTCATATGAGCATGAACAAGTAAATATGATAATTAGCATTAATAATTCATTGGCTATGTTGGTGTGGTTATGTGAGAATTAATTTGTTTGGAAGAAATTAGGTTTTTGAAGTGTGTTGGGTATGGGTTGGAATGGTGGGGCGCCAAATGCCTAGCATTTTGGCGCTGGTTGCTTGAAATTGTGCGTGTGGGGTTGTGCGGGAGAGGCGCGCGCTTTGCCGGGCAACTTGGCGCCTGTGTCCAAGAACTGTGTGTGTGTGTGTGTGACAGGGGGAGGGGGCGCCAGTTGCTGGGCAACTTGGCGCCTGTGTCTGGAAATGGTGTCCTTGCGCGCCCATCTTGCGCGCGCAAAACTTACGCGCAAGAGGTTTGATCAAGATCGCGCCCATCTTGCGCGCGTCCTGCAGCGTAACCTCGCGCGCACACCTCTCACCGAGGGACGTAAACTTTGAGAGTTAGAGCGACCTATCCGCGCGCCATCTTGCGCGCTTCTGCTTCAGCGCGATTAATGCGCGCCTCCGTGGGGATTTTTCCAAAACCTTGTCTTTGTTGAATTCCTAAGTTCTCTAAATTAATTATTGGTGTGTCGAATGGTCCTATAGTGAGGAGAAAACCCCATGGGGTGGTGTTGGTTCTTAGGTGAGAATTAATAAATATTTGGTGAGGTGATGCTAATTATTCGGTGAGGTGGTATTTGATAATTAATGATGTGCTAATTAATAATTGAGGTGGTGTGCTTGGTGTGGAGTGATGCATTGTCATAAAGTCGCATGAATCATATGCATGGCTTCGCCAACAGTGATGGAATACCCTTCGGGAGGTGATGGAATACCCTATGGGGTGGTGATGAAATACCCGACGGGGTGGTGAGGTGAATATGGATCCACATGCATGTTGCATACATGCATATAATCATACATTCCCTAGTTTGCTTGTTAATGTCCACTTAATGCATTATGGTTGCTTGTGTGATATCTCATGTGAATGATAAATGCCTTGTTCTGTGAATCTCTGTTGTTAGCTAGTTCTTACTATATGGCTTATTTTACCAAGTATTATTTATGTAAAGAGACTCACCCTAGCATTTCTTGTTGCTGCTCTCGTGGCGACAAAACAGTGATCCCGTGATGATGGTCTTTGTGCTCTCCAGGGTTTTATTGAGTCGGCTCGATAGTAACACCGGGTTGGGGTCTTAGTATTATTTATGGTTATGTATTAAACTTATTTTGAACTTATGTATTGAGTATGTGAACTCAATTTTATTTCCATTGTCTTTATGAACTATTGATGGATTAATGTAAACGCTAAACAAAGTTATTTTGAGGAGTGTAACCACTTGATTATGTTATGCATGATACGCGTTGATGCGTTTGGATTTTAATTAATTGAATTAGCTTTAAATATAAGGGGGTGTTATACTATTAGTGTGCTTTGAATGACTATGGCTAAACGTGGTTCGCCACTAAGGCTAGATTTTCTTTATTGGTGTATTTACAAGGGCATCACCGAGAGCCTTGCAAAGGTGGCCAATGCCTCATTGCAAGTAGTATCGATTACACCGAGTAATCCCATAGTCAGCCAGTGCACTATTTTATAACACACTAAACTAAAAGATGACCAGAAAAGATTTTTGTATACTCGATTTTTGATTTAAATTGTCGGGTAGTTATGGGGTGTTACATTAGTGGTATCGGAGCGATTCGGTGCAATCCCAGCCAAGTGTGTCTGCATTCATAGTGTCTATGACAACTAGGTAGTGTTAATTGTTTCTTAACGAATGTTAATGCCGCGATGTTAGGTTGAGAATGGCCGTAAGGATTGATCTTTGCTTTCTAGCGAGGTTTCGCAAGCCATAGCACAAAGCTATGGGAGCAGCAGAGGCGGTAGAAAGACGCGAGGACCGTAAGCTAGCCACTTTTCAATGAGAGAACCCGCCTACCTTCAAGGGTAGGTATGACCGAGACGGAGCTTTGACTTGGCTAAGGGAGATTGAGCGTATTTTCCGTGTGATGGCATGCACTCCGCCACGAAAAGTGAGGTTTGGGACACACATGCCAAGGAAGAGGCGGATGATTGGTGGTTGAGAAAGAAACAAAGACTAGAGGTCACGAGGAAGAAATCACTTGGGAAGTTTTCAAGGAAGAGTTCACTAGAAAGTATTATCCGGAGGATGTGAGGGCTAAAAAGGAGGTGGAATTTCTTGAATCAAGCAAGGCAACAAATCGGTGGTGAGTATGCGACCAAATTTGAAGAGCTAGTCAAGTTTTGTCCCTATTATGAAAATGATTGCAGTGCAATTCTCCAAGTGTGTGAAGTTTGAAAACGGGCCGCATCCCGACATTAAGAAGGCCATTGGATACCGGAGATTCGAGACTTTGCCAAGCTAGTGGACAAGTCACGAGAATTTATGAAGAAGACAAATCTTTGCAGCCTACAAGATGGTAAGAGAGAAAAAGAATGCTCAATTCCGAGGGAAACCATATGATGTGAGTGGAGGCAAAGGGAAATGGAAGGCTGGTGAGGGTAAGAGTTCTAGTGGGGGAGGGGGAGCTGCTGGTATTGTATGTTTTACTTGCAAGAAACCGGGCCACAAGAGTACTGAATGCACTGAGGTGCGCTGTTTCAAGTGTGGGAGGAGGGGCCACAAGTCTAATGAATGTAAAGAGAAAGAAGCTGTTTGTTACAATTGTCGTGAAGCGGGGACATATGAGCAACAAATGTCCCAAACCCAAGAAGGAAGCGGCTAGAGGAAAAGTGTTTGCTTTAGCGGGATCCGAGGGGGACAACGATATTAGAGGTACATGTTTCATAAATGGTACTCCTTTAATAGCTATTGTAGATACTGGTGCAACACATTCATTCATTGCTGCTTTATGTGCCGAAAAACTGGGTCTTGTTATGTCTACTATGAGAAGGGACATGGTTATTGATACCCCAGCCAAAGGTTCAGTAACTACTTCCCTGATGTGTGCTAGATGTCCTCTGTCGGCTTTCGGCAGAGAGTTTCTTGTTGATCTCATTTGTTTGCCATTAGGAGGTTTGGGCGTCATCCTTGGTATGGATCGTTAGTTGATAACCATGTGCATATCAATTGTGCTAGTAGATCCGTGAGTTTTCCTAATTCACGGGAGGAAGAATCATTATGTTGCATTCGTCGATTGCATAAGGCCATGAAGGGGAAGCCAAGTTGTTTACCTTGGCGGCGTCTTTATCGATTGAGGTCAAGCCAAGATTGAAGAAGAGTCGCCGTAGTTCGTGAATTTGTGAAGTATTTCCCGATGAAATCCCGTGTGCCACTGAAAGAGAAGTTGAGTTTAGTATTGATCTAGTGCACGTACTGGACTGTGTCCATGGCCCCATATAGGATGTCTGCATCCGAATTATCTCGAGTTGAAGAGTCAATTGGAGGATTTACTTGAGAAGAAATTCATAAGACCTAGTGTGTCACCACAGGAGCGCCAAGATTTTTTTGGTGAAAAAGAAAGATGGAAGTATGCGACTTTGCATTGACTATAGACAATTTGAACAAAGTAACAATCAAGAACAAGTATCCACTTCCGAAATTGACGATTTGATGGATCAACTAGTTGGTGCTAAGTGGTTTAGCAAAATTGATTTGAGATCGGGCTATCATCGATTAAAGTGAAAGATGAGGATATTCAAAAGACAAAGATTCGGATTTGTGATATGGGCATTATGAGTATTCTCGTAAATGCCGCTTGGTGTCACTAATGCGCCAGGGGTATTTATGGAATACATGAACCGTATTTTTTCCATGACTACTTGGATCGATTTGTGGTGGTTTTCATAGATGATATTTTGGTGTACTCAAGTCCGAAGAAGATCATGCAGAGCATCTGAAGTTAGTGCTAGAAGTGTTGAAAGAGAAAAAGTTGTATGCTAAACTGTCAAAGTGTGACTTTTGGTTGAAGAAAGTTAGTTTCCTTGGTCATATTATTTCTGGCGATGGGATTGCGGTAGACCCATCTAAGGTTGAGCGATGATGCGATGGGAGGCCCCTAAGTCGATTCATCGAGATTAGAAGTTTCCTTGGACTAGCAGGTTATTATAGAAGATTTATTGAGGGGTTTTCTAAGTTAGCACTTCCGCTAACTCAGCTAACTTGTAAAGGAAAGGCTTTTGTGTGGGATTCCAAATGTGAGGAAAGCTTTCAAGAATTGAAGAAGAGATTGACAACTTCACTGCTTTGACATTGCCTAAGTCCCAGAGCCTTTTGTAGTGTATCAGATGCATCTAAAATGGGGCTAGGAGGTGTTTTAATGCGAGAATGGTAAGGTTGTGGCCTATGCCTCAAGACAGCTTGAGGATTCATGAGAAGAACTATCCTACTCATGATCTAGAGCTTGCAAAGAATTGTTTTCGCCTTGAAGATCCGGAGACATTATTTGTATGGTTCTAGGTTTGAGGTATTCAGTGATCATAAGGGATTGCAGTATCTGTTTGACCAGAAGGAATTAAATATGAGACAAAGGAGATGGTTGGAATTGCTGAAAGACTACGACTTTAGTTTGAACTATCATCCGGGGAAAGCTAATGTGGTGGCTGATGCTTTGAGTAGAAAGTCCTTGCATGTATCCGCAATGATGGTGAAAGAACTTGAATTGATTGAACAGTTTCGAGATTTGAGTCTAGTCTGCGAGGTGACACCTAAGAGTGTGAGATTGGGTGTGTTGAAGATTCACAATGACTTTTTGAATGTTATTCGGGAAGCTCAAAAGAGGGACATTAAGCTAGTTGAGATCACAGTTGGGATTGACCACTCCCAGAGTGGAGATTATGTGGTAGATGCGCAAGATGTGCTAAGATACCGTGGAAGAATTTGTGTTCCCGATGATGAAGAAATTAGGAAGGCAATTCTTGAAGAGGTCACCGAGTAAGTTGAGTATTCACCCGGGAGCTACGAAAATGTATCAAGATTTGAAGAAGCTCTTTTGGTGGCCTGGTATGAAGCGTGATGTGGCTCAGTTTGTGTATGCTTGCCTGACATGTCAGAAATCTAAGATAGAACATCAAAAGCCGGCAGGGTTGATGCAACCATTAGATATTCCTGAATGGAAGTGGGATAGTATCTCCATGGATTTTGTGACTGGTTTGCCGACTACAGCGAGGGGGTTTGATACCATATGGGTGGTTGTTGATAGGTTGACTAAATCTGCGCACTTTCTACCAATTAATATTACTTATCCAGTTCCGAGGTTAGCGGATATCTATGTCAAGACAATTGTGAAGCTGCATGGTGTGCCCCTGAGTATTGTGTCTGATAGAGATCCTAGGTTCACTTCCGAGTTTTGGAGAAGTTTGCAAGAGGCTTTGGGTTCCAAATTGAGATTGAGTTCAAAGATATCATCCCCGGCATCGATGGGCGCGCATTGAGAGACCATTCAATCACTTGAGGATTTGTTAAGAGCATGTGTTCTGGAGCAGGGAGGTTCATGGGATTCACATTTGCCACTGATTGAATTCACTTACAATAACAGTTTTCATTCGAGTATCGGAATGGCGCCTTTCGAGGCATTGTACGGGAGGAGGTGTAGGACTCCATTGTGTTGGTACGGCGGAGAGAGTGCGGTGCTAGGTCCCGAGTTGGTGCGTGAGACCACAGAGAAAGTGAAGATGATTAGAGAGAAGATGAAGGCTTCACGAGTAGTAGGTAGTAAGAGTTACCATGATAAGAGAAGGAAGGATCTAGAATTTCAAAGGGTGATCATGTATTTCTAAGAGTTACTCGACGATGTGTGTAGTCGTGCGTTGAAGTCTAAGAAGTTAACCCCACGTTTTATTGGACCATATCAGATTTCAGAGAGAGTTGGGAAAGTTGCTTATCGGGTGGCCTTGCCACCTAACCTTGCTAATCTACATGATGTATTCCACGTGTCTCAGTTGCGGAAGTATGTGCCAGACCCATCTCACGTAGTGCAGATGGATGATGTAGAGGTGAGGGAGAACCTTACGGTGGAGACAATGCCGGTTAGAATTGAGGATCGTGAGGTGAAGGTCTTAAGAGGCAAAGAGATCAATTTGGTGAAGGTAGTTTGGCTAGGAGCTGTGGGGGAAAGCATGACTTTGGAGTTGGAGAGCAAGATGAGAGAATCTTACCCGGAGTTGTTCGATTCAGGTAATTTCGAGGACGAAATTCTTTAAGTGGGGGAGAGTTGTAACGCCCAAAATAATTTAATTATTTAATTAATTAAGTTATTTAAGGCTTGCAACACTTAATTAAATTAATTCATTAAGTTGGGTTTATTTTAACTAAGAGGGGTCTAATTTATTTTAAATAAGTACTAAGTTGGATTTATTTTATTTACAGGAGGTGGGAGAAATTAATAAGTGGGGGTGGAGAATAAGGCCCAAGGGCCATTATTTAGGCCCAATAGAAGTCATAAAGGGTAGGGGTCCCAAGGGAGGGTAACCAAAACCCTTATTTTGAAAGAAAGAAAAATTAGAAGTAGAGAGGGAGAGAAAGGGGGTCGACGGTGAAGAGGAGAGGGAGGAGAAGGTGGAAGCTTGGCTTTGATTCTTGGTGGTAAGTCACATTCTTGACCTTAAAACTTCATCATTTTCTTCCTTGTTCCATTTCTAATAGTTCCTAAGCTCATCTTCTACATTTTTGAAATTTCATGGATACCCAAAGAAAGGGGAAGCTCACGTTCAGCTTGTTATTGAGGAAAGGAAGGAACTTTTCTCAAGTTTTGTGTTGGTAAGTGAAAACCTTGGTTCTAATCACCCTCATTACCTTTGCATGTCCCATTTCCATGAGTCCCATAGACCCATTCTCATTATTTTGAATTTCCATTTGTCACCAAGCAAGGTTATTTTCGTTGAAATGGAAATCGATTTTGGAGGCCTCATTTGGTTGTTTTCTTGGTGGTTGATTGAAGCTTTAGCTCACCCAAGGTTAGGGAATCTCCATTACATTTTTGATAACTTGTAGGATGTGTATTATAGTGAGAATAGCTCTAGGAATGATTGTGTTGATTGTATGTTGATGGTATGTTGATTGTATATTGATTGTATGATTGATGTTTAAATGCTTGAATTTGGCTATAGCATGTTGATTGTTGTTTTGGAAGCATAAGTTGTGATATAGGCATAGTGTATGTTTGATGATTTGGTCATATGAGCATGAACAAGTAAATATGATAATTAGCATTAATAATTCATTGGCTATGTTGGTGTGGTTATGTGAGAATTAATTTGTTTGGAAGAAATTAGGTTTTTGAAGTGTGTTGGGTATGGGTTGGAAGGGGGGGGCGCCAAATGCCTAGCATTTTGGCGCTGGTTGCTGAAATTGTGCGTGTGGGGTTGTGAGGGGGCGCCGATTCTTTGGGCAACTTGGCGCCTGTGTCCAAGAACTGTGTGTGTGTGTGTGTGACAGGGGGAAGGGGGGGGCGCCAGTTGCTGGGCAACTTGGCGCCTGTGTCTGGAAATGGTGTCCTTGCGCGCCATCTTGCGCGCGCGCGCAAACTTACGCGCAAGAGGTTTGATCAAGACTGCGCGCCATCTTGCGCGCGCGTCCCTGCGCGTAACCTCGCGCGCACACCTCTCACCGGGGACGAAACTTTGAGAGTTAGAAGCGACCTATCCGCGCGCCATCTTGCGCGCCTCTCTTCTGCGCGCCAGTGTGCGCGCCTCCGTGGGGATTTTTCCAAAACCTTGTCTCTGTTGAATTCCTAAGTTCTCTAAATTAATTATTGGTGTGTCAGAATGGTCCTATAGTGAGGAGAAAACCCCTATGGGGTGGTGTTGGTTCTTAGGTGAGAATTAATAAATATTTGGTGAGGTGATGCTAATTATTCGGTGAGGTGGTATTGATAATTAATGATGTGCTAATTAATAATTGAGGTGGTGTGCTTGGTGTGGAGTGATGCATTGTCATAAAGTCGCATGAATCATATGCATGGCTTCGGCCAACAGGTGATGGAATACCCTTCGGGGAGGTGATGGAATACCCTATGGGGTGGTGATGAAATACCCGACGGGGTGGTGAGGTGAATATGGATCCACATGCATGTTGCATACATGCATATAATCATACATTCCCTAGCTGTTTGTTAATGTCCACTTAATCTGTTATGGTTGCTTGTGTGATATCTCATGTGAATGATAAATGCCTTGTTCTGTGAATCTCTGTTGTTAGCTAGTTCTTACTATATGGCTTATTTTACCTGTTATTATTTATGTAAAGAGACTCACCCTAGCATTTCTTGTTGCCTGCTCTCGTGGCGACAAACAGGTGATCCCGAGTGATGGTGCTGTGCCTCTGGGGTTTTATTGAGTCGGCTCTGATAGTAACACCGGGGTTGGGGTCTTAGTATTATTTATGGTTATGTATTAAACTTATTTTGAACTTATGTATTGAGTATGTGAACTCAATTTTATTTCCGCTGTGCTGCAAACTATTGATGGATTAATGTAAACGCTAAACAGGTTATTTTGAGGAGTGTAACCACTTGATTATGTTATGCATGATACGCGTTGATGCGTTTGGATTTTAATTAATTGAATTAGCTTTAAATATAAGGGGGTGTTATACTATTAGTGTGCTGAATGACTATGGCTAAACTGTGGTTCGCCACTAAGGCTAGATTTTCTTTCGCTGGTGTATTTACAAGGGCATCACCGGAGCCTTGCAAAGGTGGCCAATGCTGTTGCAAGTAGTATCGATTACGAGTAATCCCATAGTCAGCCAGTGCACTATTTTATAACACACTAAACTAAAAGATGACCAGAAAAGATTTTTGTATACTCTGATTTTTGATTTAAATTGTCGGGTAGTTATGGGGTGTTACAGTCAACCGGGTTTGGATCGCTGATGCTTATATCCAAATGGAATCGGATCCCCGGTGAGTTCGTAAAATGGGTGTCCGAAAACTTTGAACCCGAACACAGTCAACTGCGTCTGAGAAAATATGAAGCACTACCAATAGTGTTGGAAGACGTGCAACGGGTTTATTGTCTTCCCAACGATGGGATACCCGTCAAACCATTACAATGTAAGTGCAAGAAGGGTTCGATTGTGAAGTTGCGTAGAGAGCTTGGGCTAGAAACTGCAGTCCCAAATATCGATCGTGTTTCTGAGAAACAACTTGAGGCGGCTATATCAACGGTGCAAAGCAACGAGGCTTGGTGCAAGGGTGTACTCCTATACATATTAGGTTGTCTGCTATGTCCAGATCACATAGAGGGCGTGTCTTTGAAATACGCCGATGTAGTCAAGGACCTTAGTATGGTGTCAAAATACCAATGGTCGAACTATGTATTGAACCACCTGCGGGGCGGCACAAAGGGGTACAAGTATCCTAAATCCGACCTACACTTCTTCATGGTTAGTTAATTGATTATAGTGTTTTCATTGTTTCATCTATCTTTCCAGCTGTTAACCAATATGCTTATTCCTAATTACGTATTGTTTATTGAAATTGTTTCAGATACACTACTTAGAGAGATTGGGTTCGAATAGTCCCTACTCCAGAGGTTAATGCACTCCTCCAACTTTGAAAAATTGGGACACCATGAGGGAGCTAAAAAAATTGGAGGAGGTGCACAGACTCTGTGGTTTTGGTCGAGGGATAACGGCTGGATATGAACTAAGGCCGGCAACAACTCCTGGTTCTTCTATATCACTCATACCGTTCGATCCCAAAACGTGTGCAGCTTCAAAGGTATCCATGTTTCTGACACTAAACTTCTTAAATGTACTGTCTACAAACAAACGTTTGCCCCAAAACTGTTATAAACACATATCTATATCCACTGTCCATTTCCTACGTCGTGTGTTCTTGACCTGTTTTGGTAATCAGTTACTTTTTGCGAGTAAATTAATTCTTTATATTCGTGTATACACACATTATATTTCTAGGTATTTTGTTTGTTTCTTTGTTTGTCGATGATCAATGTGATGTGAACTTGATGATGTGTGGTCAGGGGAGTATGGTTACAGCCAGCCAAATTGTGTTTCATTTTTTTGCTTTGTGCTTGTTTTGTTGAATATGAAAATGACTATGGGATGATGATATATTCCACTGCAAATTTCCTCCCATTTGTGTAAATTCGTTGATATATATTTACAAGCATTAAGTATTGCCCCGTGCTGAAACGTTCATATTAGATTCTTTGCATTCAATGGAAGCTGCTTGTCTATACACTACACGACATTTTTGTTTATAAAACTATAGGCTACAAACTAACCAGAAACCTTGAGATGCTTGGTTATAAATCCATAACCTCTAAAATGTTTGATCTTGGTTGGTTATAAATCCATAACCTGTAAAATGTTTGATCATGGTTGGTGCCACCTAACCACACGCATGCATGAATATGGTTAGTTGCGTAACTGTGTCACATATGTAGCCAGGTTTCTCCAAGGACGATGGATTCCACGTAACGCTAATAATGAGTATGTATGTATGTTGATGCAGGTCACGTCGAACTTGAAATTTTGTGAGTACCATCTTGAGCAATTTAAGGAATGCATCGTTATTTTGAATGAACGGGCGAAGGAAACTAGCTGTGAAGGACGCAGAGTGGGAGGTCTGGTGGAGTCAGGTGATGAAAGCAGCGAAGAAACATACGAGGGTGACAATGATTCTGTAACATCGTTTGGTGAAGAAGATAATGATCCAACACCACACGGGGGGGAGGGTGTGCGTGGTTTGGCAGAAGACGGTGCTCAAGGCATGCATGGAATGGCGGAAGAACGGACAGATATGTGGAAAAATGGTCATAGTATTGATGATAACGGGTCGATACCTGATGTGGAAAACCCAAATGACATTGGGTCACAATTAGTAGTATATGTTTCTCCCGTAGTTGCCACGGATGGGCCTGACAACAGTGATATGTACAAGTTTAATATAGTGTGTCATCATTTATTATAATGTGCGTAACTGACTGCTTTTATATTGATTCATGACACAAATAGGGGGAGACAACAGGGGGTTCATCAGAACAAACATGACAAATTAGACCACAGCATGCCAAGTTTTAATCTGTAAGTGCGCAAGTTTCGGAACTTTACTTCCCCCATACTAGCTATGATGATATAATCTTAAACTTGTGGTTGGTTGTTTATTGCTTCTCTATTACTGTTAGATTTGGCTTAAAAATTCCGTTATGCATTATTTTGGTAATTATCTAACTTCAGCTTAAATTACAGTCTTACTCCTCCTACGGTCGGACGGAAGGTAGGCCCCAACGTCCCTATCGACGAAGCAAGGTATTTATTTAATTTGAATTGACCACATAAGTTAGTACAAGCACCCGTTATCTTATTAATAACTTAAATCAAATGACATATAATTGACTGTGATTTTATTATTTAATCGAAGTAGGGGGAGGAACTATCCAATGCTCCGGTTAACAAGTGTGTCAATGTGGACTACACACCTCCAAGTTTTAATCTGTAAGTGACAACATTGCAATTATTTTACTGCTTATAGTGATAGGTATACAGGGGCACTTTAACTAAACACGAAACGTTTCGCGGTCACGTAACCTTGATGTTGTATACTGATATGAAATTTTCCAGCTTGACCGAAACTCCTCCGGATGTTAAGAGGAATCTAGCTGAAGATTTTGAAAATCAAATTGTCAGTCCTAGGACAATCATTAAAGAAAGTATGGAGTATGTAGAAGCTAACATGACGGAGTTCTATGGGGATTCACCGAACTTGAAGTTGCGAGTCCAGACATCAGAGTAATAATTATTACCCCCTGTGGATTTAACGGGCACTTTGATTTTATATATTGTTTGTTAATTACAGTAACAAACTAACTTGTTGATTTCAGGGCTAAACCGTTAAGGACGGTACTGGTGGATGTTCAAGAAGATAAGAAGGATGTGAGCAGCCCAGAAAAGTACATCCGCAAGAGGAAGAGGATCGCAAAGCCATCAAGATACTTGCAGAGCCCGTATGATAACCACGTTGCTCGGACAGCAGCATTGGCGAAGCAAAAGAACCTTGTCACCTATATCTGGTCACCAGACCAACCATAGTAAGTTTAGTTATTCTTAATCGAAACTCAAATAAACATAGTAACCAATATACCTGAATGCTCTGGTGATGGATCACAAAACCAAATAATGCTACATAGGTGGTTGGAAGGTAATTAACCAACTGCGCTTATTTCAATGGGTAGACTCATTACCAGATTTATGTGACGCATGTGTGCTTATTTCCTTCTATAGTGATCTTACACGTCACAAGTTATTTAAAAAAGGATTTCAAAAATATGGAGTTAAGGTGTAAACAACAAAAACAAATCTCAAAAAGAATGACATGGCACCGGGTCGATCACTGACCATTCTATCATGGACTAGCCAAGGTATGACACAAGATTGGCTAGGTTTTGATTAACCAACAAAGTTCGGTAAGGTGACTAATTTATTTTTACCCAATCTTGTTTCATACTTTGGCTAGTTTATGATAGAATGGTCAGTGATCGACCCGGTGCCATGTCATTCTTTTTGAGATTTGTTTTTGTTGTTTACACCTTAACTCCATATTAAACTACGGGAGAAACATATACTACTAATTGTGACCCCATGATCACATCTTTATTATCATTATGTTTTCAAAAGTTAGTGTTGCATATTTTTACAGAACATTTGTTAATTCTTGCAGTTGCTTGATTGGTCGGTATATAGCAATCCTCCTAGTCTATTTCTATCAACTTGAAACTCTTTGTAAAAGTATTTATGGTAGACATAGTAAAATGATATTATAAATGCACCAAGCATATAAGCGACTTAATGTTTTTTGCATTCCACACAAAATAAAGTTACTGCATATGTGACGCATGTGTGCTTATTACGTGCATCACTTACTCAAAGATATTTACTCAAATATATATATATATATATATATATATATATATATATATATATATATATATATAACCATGTGATTGATTTGTCCACCTTATCGCAGTTACCAAAATATGTATCAGTTCCAATTGGATGAACGGTTCAACCTTAGGAGACAGGAATTGTGGACGTTGCAGGACGGTGAATGGGTGGACAGCCTTGTCATAGATACTTGGACTAACATCTTGAATCTCGATCAGAGTGGAAAGATGAAAAGGCTTGTATTGACAACAAGAGCTTCGGTAAGTATGCAGCCTCTGTTTACTGAATTTGTATTATATACATTTGTTTGTGATACTATTGATTCCTGTAATGTCTATACATTATGAATTTAGAATGTGTTTATAGGTTGGGTAACAAATTTTTAACAATCTCTTGACTCAATATAGTGGAGAACATAGTCATAAGGCAAGCATGTATTTACGTTAACACTTATACCTTAAGTTAGTCTCCATGACAAGATAGACTGCTTGTGTTTGTTGTATTTAGGATGTATATTTTAACACTTTGTTGACTTATTTCCTTGCTGAATTCCCAAGCACAGATAGCTACCTTGGGCGAAGTATCACGTGTAAATCGTGTGGATCATCGAGACCAGCGATTGGCGGCGGACGCTTTCAATAAAAAGCACAGCATATTCGACAAATTCTTAAAGCAGCTGGATATCACAGGACTTGAATACGTAAGTTATCATTGGTTTTCTTTGATTTTGATTTAGCAAATATCAATGAATGCATTCTCTGTGAATTCTTCATAATTTGTTGCCTTACCTATATCGCAGATTCTCATGCCAACTATTGCTAGAAAGCACTTCGTGACATACGTGCTAAACTTAAAGATGGGGCGGTATGAATTTCTATCTAGCCATGATGACTTCACAAGAAAGAACAAAAGTGGGACATTTTCTGAGTTCGAGTCTATGGGCGATAGATTGATGAACGAGGCACGAAGTTTTGTTGCTGAACGATACAACATCATAAACAAGCGTTGCCCATATCAATGGGAAAACTTTGGGTGGTATGAACCAAAAATGCCAGGACAGCAAGATAGCGCGAGCTGTGGTGTCTTCACCATGGTGTTTCTCAAAGAATGGAATGGGGACGAAAATGAACTTGAGTCTTTCAGGACGTGGGAAATATCTAAACCAAAAGAAAAGAAGCTTTCCAATATGATAAACCGCATATCACTATGTTGTGGAATCATGAACCACCCGTCCAACTCACTGCAGGGGGTTATCCAGTTTGAGGCAAACAGATTCTGTGCACAATTGGAAAAAGATATTTTGGCTAATGGAAGTGCACACAAGCCTACTGTGAAAAGGCGTATGAAGTAGTATACTTAGTTTGTTTTTTGCAGCAAAATTGTGTATACGTCTTTTTTGGTTTTAGAACATATTTCCACGGGATTAATATAATTGCACTTGCTTAATAGTTCAACATAGATATCGACTCTATGCTCGTAACACATCTTGAACCTTTATATGATTTTGAATTAAATCGGTAAATCAGGTGGTCTTATATATATATATATATATATATGTTTGTAATTGCCAGTGTGCATGATTGTTGCTATAGAGCTGTTTTGGAGAGTAAGTAACAATTATGTAACCAACTCCAACGCATGATATGATTAACTCGTGTCTAACACCATTTCGCTATGAGTATGGTTAGTAAGTATATGATGCAGGTCTGGCCACTAACCAACTCCATCTCATGTGGTGGTTAATCCCTCTATTACCAGCGTTTCGTTGTAGTATGGTTAGTTAATATATTTAGCATGTTTGGCCACAAATTGCCCCGCATTGTTAAATTGTGTACCAGTGACCTTTAGAGGTAACGATGTAACTTGTTATCGACCTTTTATATTTGCCTATAAACCATATATTCAGTGGACAACGGATACGTATATATCAATGACATTAAGACGAAAAATGTTTACATAGCGAAAAATTGGTAAGCAAGGATCTAATAAACTTTCTCCTCAAGGTTCATCATAACATAACTAAGATGTTAATAGAGACAACCGGTTTGGCAACCAATCTGCTGAATTAAATATAAATGAAAATTATATCAAAGATGATGCTAATAACAACTACATGGCGATAAAGTTGATAACGAATAACGTTAAAAACTTTTTTCATGAGGTTTAAAAAAATATAACTAATATAAGAAACCGTTTTTCTACGTGTTGCCATAAAACACCTAACTATCACGCCTCTTCTCCAGTTCCATTGCATGCTTTCGTTTTTGTTTCTTGATCAATTGTCTTTTCTCGGAATCAGACATCAATCTGACCTTGCTCTTACATGGGTTTTGCCGTAATTTTATCCTTGTAGCTGGGAAATCACCTTGTTCATATTCTACTGCCGTATCCAACAACCACAACATACGTAAGGAATCACAAGAATAAGCAAACGTTGTATGGGACTTAAACAATTAAAGAAATACAAATAGAGTGTACAAAGTACCTGGCAAAGATGAACATGATGCACGCGAAGGTTCAGTCGTTTCAGGCATCAAATGCATCAACCGCTCAGCCTCCTTAACTCCATCATTAACATGGCGTATAAAAACATTAAATGCAGCCTCGTGGTAACATATCCGTGAACCACTCCAAAGAACTATATTAGTAATGTATTGGTACCTCTCCCCATAATTTGCAAGAGGCTTGGTTTGATGTAGCTGAGTGACATCACTACCAAAAGACTTCTTATAATCCCTGCACCATCTTTTTTTAATATATCCAGGAGGGATGCAATGGAAAAAAGGTTGGCGCAACGCACCATAAGCAGCCAAGACTCTCAGTGTGTGCCGACAGATTAATCCCCAGTTCTCCCAAAAACGACAGCTGCACTTAACATAACATTTGCCCAAAACCAATTCAACAGATTCGGTTTCTACCAATTGTTCGTCCTCGGTGAACTGTTTATCCCATCTCTCAACATGTATGTCATATGAGGAGTCCGGTTTAAGGTCCGGCATATGCTGCAATGTAAATATACAAGCAAAAAAAATAACATGGTCAGAAAAGTATATTATAATGACAAGGAAAAAAAATCCCTTAAAGTAAAGGTGTGTGTTTACCGTGATTGTGTATGCTCCAGAGGCGTCAAACTCCTTCTGGATTATTTCAAAAATGGAAGGAGTAAACAATTTAGCCGCGTGACGCATCAAACCACTATTGGGGAACCTGTTGTCAACGATGGTGTGCTGCATTTTAAAATCAGACCTCAGCTCATTATGGCGCAGATCATCGATGAGAACTTGGAACCTAAGTAACAATTGAACGATTGAGTGTTCCGTCTTCAGATAGAAACGAGCAAATGCATTGAATTGCTCACTAAGTTGTGTGGTGTTCTTCCCAGCAGTGAATGCATTCTTCACCCAAGCAGAAGACCACTGCTTCCTACTAGTGTAAATAAACTTTAGCCAGTTGATGTCAGAAACATGTGCATTATTGAAGCATTGGTTAATCATGTGCTTCCAAGAGTATTCAAACTGCTCCTCATTGTCAACGTGCTTTATAAGATGCTTGAATTCATCGAAAAATGCAGCAGTTGTGTAACGCCCCAAATTTTATTAGAAATTATTTGGAGTTGATTTGATAAGATTACATTATTTTAATTTATTGTGTGTTGAGTCATTAAATTAGTTGAATAAATATATTTTTATATTTAAAAGTATTTTTATAAGCTATTTGTGATATATGATTGTATTCATATTTATACTTATTTATTTTGTTTTTATAAAATATTAGTGTTGGAGATATTATTTCCTTAGGACATTATTTTGGTCTATTGAGGTGTTAAAATAATAGTTGTAGTTGAATTGGGATTTGAAAATAATTTAAATAGGACTTTGAGCATTTTTACTCACATACACCCCCTCCTGGTTGCTAAGCGCAACCCCCTGTTCATCTCACTTAAGCCAGCGTACCTCCCAGCCCACGAACGCGGCCCTGGAACCCGACCCGGTTCGTTCTTCTTCTTCCACCTTCAATTTTGGCAGCGCTTGCGCAAGCAAAAAAACCTAACCCTCTCCCTCTTCCAATTTCGTTCTCCATCAATACACCACAGCTTGACCCGAAAATCAACCCACCCACTCGAAATCACGCGTTGAATCCGTTTCTGATATCGTTTCAACCGATTGAAGCTTCTTTCTCGTGTTTTTAAACCTTCAATTAAGTTTCGAGTTTGCATTGAAAATCCACCATTAACGTCACGAATTGGGCATCTCAAACCTTGTTTCTTCTTCCTCTCACACATGTGATTCGTACTAATCTTCGTAGCTCAACCACGAAATCATAGATTGGCCACAATAGACACGAACCGAAGCTTCCTCTCCCTCCCATCGACTTGTAACTTGACCGTATGATTGGAGGCTTTTTCGTTTACGCACCACCCTGTACTGCGAAATTGAACTAGCACCGCAATCTTGTGGTAAATCATTCTGACTCTGCTCTACATCACTTCACACGGTTCCTAGTTCTCAACCTTGGTGGAAAACGATCCACGCCATTGTTGACTAGTCTTCCGAAGACAAGTTCTTACTCGTTCTATTCAATTCAGATTTGGTCCTTGGATAGTTCGATTCGTGTTTTCTCAAATCTGCATGAAATGTCATATGCGAACAATCCCCTCGCAGTCCGTCCGCTCGGATAGGTACTTCCCTTCGAAAACACGACCGATTAATCAAGTAAATATTTTCCTATTATTCTTTTAGATATTTGACTGAATGTTTTTGCTTAATTGTATGCTTTTGAGTCGACGACTATGCAATTGGATTTATAACATGCTCGAGAGTTCGTCATTGATCTTCGCTAATCCTGTTGGAGTAAACTCGCAATCAGGTTAGGGGATTCTCATTATGTCTATAATAGCTTGTATGATATGTGTTGTGTAGGAAATAGCTAGCATGTTTTGATAGTGTGGGTTGTGTGTTAATATTGAGATTGTTGTTGTAATTGTATTTGATTTGTTGTTATCATGAAGCTTGGTGTTAGAGATAAATGTGTTGTTGATATTGCATGCTAGGTGTTTGTTTAAATATCTCAATGTGAAGAATGATGAGAATATGTGAATTAAATGATGTTGATTAATTGTTTAAAAGAGTGTTGTTAAATTTAGAATTGAATTGTTGAGTAAAAAGTATGTTTAGAATTGTTGGGTTGGTGAGTTGGAGGAGAGGGCGCCAAATGCTAGGAATTTATGCGCTGCGTGCATGACTTAGTGTTAGTGTGTCTTTGCAAGAGTGAGTGGCACGGAGTGGGGGCGCCAGCTTTCCTAGAAACTTGGCGCTGTGGGTGTGTGTTGTCTTTGTGTGTGTGTGTGTTGCTAAGTGGGGCGCCAAAGTGGCTGCCCTTGGCGCCTAGGGTGCTTAAATGGGACCTAAGTGACATATTTAGTCCCTAAGAATTAATTTAATCCTTGGTGTGACAAAATAGTCCCTAAGAATTAAATTAATCCTTGGAGTGATAAAATAGTCCTTTAGTATCCAATTAAGCCTAATGAGTCAAAATAATTCCTAAGTACCAAAATTAACCATAACGTGTCAAAATAGTTCTTAGATGCTAGATTAGTCCTTGGTGTGTCAAAATGGTCCTTAGAGGTGGAAAAGGTCCTTATGGAGTGTTTTGGTCCTTAGGTGGGATTTAATTTAATAAATGGGGTGTGGTGGTGAAAACATGATAAAGCGGTGGGTCAATACTTGATGTGATGAATTTATGAATGATGTGGGCTTCGGCCAAAAAGCGGTGGGGGCTTCGGCCAAAAAGCGGTGGGGGCTTCGGCTAAAAGCGGTGGGGGCTTCGGCCAAAGAGGTGAGTTGATAATTGATGTGAATTTATTGTGTGGTGATGCATTGTCATAGTGTCACATAAATCATATGCATTACGCGGTGGGTGGCTTCGGCCAAATTGTGGTGGGTGGCTTCGGCCAACATGCGGTGGTTACCCGACGGGGTTTTGAGGTGTTTATGGATCCACATGCATATTGCACACATGCATACATTCATGCATTCTTTGAATTCTCATTGATGCTTAATTAATTCTTTTGTTGTGACTTGTTGGTGTTTTAATTGAATGGTGAATGCTTAATTGCTATGGATTGTTGTTACTAGATGTTTTCCGAATATAATGCTTATCTTACTTGTTATTATTTATGTAAAGAGACTCACCCTAGCAATTTTTATGTTGCCTGCTCTCGTGCAACGCCAGTGATACTTGAGTGAAGGTGTTCAAGCCTTTTTGGGTCGCTGCAGTATCGCCTCGATTAGTAACACCAGGGACGGGGATTGTAGTATTGCCATCTTATTTTATGTATTAGACTGATTTGGATTATGTACTGAATATGTAAACTAAGTTTCATTCCGCTGTGCTGTATATGTTTGAATTTGTTTTATTTCCGCTATGCTGAGAAAACCATTTATGGATTATTGTAAACTCTAAACAGGTTTTGAGGGTTTTAACCCACGTGACTATGATATGTATTTCGCGCACTAGATGCGTTTGAATTTTAAATATGTTTTGATAATGTTTTTATTAAATGTAGCACTCTCTTTGAGGTGCGTGGAAAAGTTTTTGAAAAACTCTGATTTTATTAATTGAATTAGTATTAAATAGAAGGGGGTGTTACATTAGTGGTATCAGAGCCAGGTTGGTCCGTCCGGCCAAGTTGTCGAGTCTGTTAACCCTCGAGTCTTGGTACTCGTTCTAAATCATAATTATACTGCTGGTTATTACTGTTAACTTTGTTGGTTCGTTTATTTATTGACGTGCCTTGTGACTTATTTGTTAGATTACGATTGAAAGTTATATTGTATTATTGAGGTATATGTGACTGGACTGTGTAACTGAGGGTTGTAGCATTGATTTTGTCTGTTCGTGACTGTTGTTTTTTATAATTAAGATATGTGTGATTAAAAGAGTTCTAACGACGTCAGAGGAGTGAAAGTCGTGACGACGCCTTCGCACTCCGGACAACGTTAAAAGTCTTTTAATATGGTAGTTATAAATTTGAAAGAAATGAGTTTCTGTGACCTTAATTAGTTGGTTGCATGAGTAGGAGGGACTGATCACCCCAATCACTCATCCCCAATGAAAGAGGCGACAATAACTCATAGTTACTATTAACTTCGGATGCATGCACTAATTTTAATTTGATTGATTGCTTGAGTAGCTTATTAGAATATAGAGAGTACCCTTATGCAACCTAAATCTTGGTAAATTATACACTAGACAATAATTGCAGGATTATTTGTTGAATATTGTTGTGCTTGATTGACATTTTTGTTATAGGTTGATTGTTGTTGTGATGTGTCGGGATTTGAGTTGACTAGTACTAAATTGTTTTCAAGATAGTATGCTAGAACGAAATGCTGCGCAATGCTAAATTTTCAATTTTTCAAGTAAGGTTGCATAACTTGAAGTTTTGACATTTTTAATGTTTTAATTTGACTTGTTTCGTGAGCATAGTGTGATTTGTCAAAGACTAAATGATTAACTTCTCTTACCTTCTGGGTTATGTTGGAAATCAAATTTTGAACTAATAAGTAGTTGTTTATGTGGTTGCATGCTTGAGTGATAGTAAAGTTGAAGTTTGCATGTAGTTTCCCTTTTTGACAAAACGATGAGTTTTATGATTTTAAAAGGAAACGGTACTTGGAAAATTTTATGCTATTGGAAAATGAATGTGAGGTCAAGTTAGTGTCGAATTCTGTTTCCGAAATGTTCTAAGATTGTATTTCAAAATGTGACATAAATTCAGTTTTTGAACCGATTAAGTTGTGATTTAATGATGTTTGAAAAATTAGGAGATTAGACATAAAGTGCATGATTAAATGAGTTAAAAATTTTATGCTATGAGAAGGTGAGTCCAATAATAATTGTCACTTCTTGAAAATTGTTTTACGTGGCTTATAAAATCTAATGACGAAAACTGTGCAACGAGACTTTTGTGCACTTTTGTTACTTGACTAGTTTTCCTTGCTAAGTGTTAACGAGGGTAATTAATTTCATGTGGTTAAACTAATATCAAGTCTGGAATCAAAACAATTGTTTTATGATACATGTATTGGTTATATTCCTTGTGATATGAAATCGATTCAATTGTGGTAGGATTTTAAGTCCCATAATATTTTCTAGGGAAGATGTAAAAATTACATGCTAGCCAATCCCTAGGCATAGAGTAAACCGAAGGAGATGCCTAAATGTTTAATCTTTTCGGAATTGTGTGTTTAAATTATTTGCATGACTGGTTATGCTTATTTGGTGTTTGAATGAAATGCATGAGTGTGTGATAACTATAATCGGTTTTGGTGATTTATAATGGTGAGTTTATTTGCGTATGATTTCGGTGCGTTACTAGATGCTGTTACAGACTTTTAGAAACTGGTATTATTTGGTCAATTGAAAAGTTATGTGGTTTGTCATTTCGAAAACTTGATTGAATGCTTGTTTATTTGCCGCTGATTGGGTTGAATTTGGAGTTATAGAACTCAAGTTATAGGTGAAACAAGTTTGGTTAAGCTTCTGGAAAACAATCTGGACACTGTTTCAGTCTTTTGAAAACTGGTACTGATTGGTTGAGTCAAAAATTATGTGGCTGAGTGTTTTCGAAAATAGACTTAAAGCCGGTCGTTTTGGCACTAGTTTCATTAAATTCGGAGTTGTGTAGCTCCAGTTATGAGTCTCCAAAGTCGAGCCAATTTTTTTGAGTCAATCTGTGGGTAGGTTCGGTGCTTGCAAGTTTTATGCCTCCAAACGAACTCCGTTTTGAACGATTCTTTTTCCATTAGAAACTACACTCAAAGTGTTTTTATTCGGGCTAAAGTTTTGTCCCATTTGGTCAAGTTTAAGTCAGTTTAACGTGAAATGAAGTAGGAGGACAGAATCTGTCAAATCTAGGGACTGTTCGGGTTGCTTCTAAAAACTGTACTAATTGGCTCATTGTTTTGAAACTTTAATGATATATTCAGAAACTACACATCTGTGGTTTTCCAACAAGTATTTATTTGTCGAAATCCGAGGTCGTTTACTATTTTAATTAATTCGCCAAAGTAGCCGCAAAGTTGCAGAATTTTCTGCACCTGAGTTTAAAAAGAATAGTTTGAACGTGGGATGAAGTGATTAATTGTAGGATAGGTCGAACTTGAATTTTATTATTATGATCGTGTTAATTGTTGATGTGAATGATGTTAGATATACGGAAACTTGTTGAGATTGGTATTGTTGTGTTAATTACGGTTGTTAGGGTTGTTGGGCCTCTGGCCATAATTGTTGTTGTCTCTTGGGTTGGTTAGTCGGGTAGGATTTTGACAACCTACGGGTTAGAATACCTAATTGGGGAGTAGGAGTGTAGGGAAGAGTGTTTGATATGTTGCGTGTATGATAGGACTTGGATGATAACGGTTAGCGGAAATAAGAAGAGTGAATGTTGATTTCATGAGTTAGCGTAAATTTTCGAGGGGGATAGCAATCGTTCATATGAGATAGTGAAGGGGAAGAGGAGTTCTCAGTTTCGTGGAGAGCCGTTTGATGTTTCAGGTGGTAAGGGAGGGGAGAGTTCGGGCAAAGAGCCAAGTGGGGGAGACGCTACTGCGGGGATTGTGTGCCAATCTTGAACCTGTGGTGGCGATTTATGCTTAGAATGAAAGTGCACAGTTATGTGACCTAAGAGGTGGAGGCAATATATTAGGCTGAGACCCATGAGGAGAAGTAGACGCATACATTAGTGTTTCACAGACAAGAGAATAGAACTTTGAAAGGGTTGTAGATGGGTGTACCGAGGTTAACGTTAGGATTTAAATCGTGTAAGTTTTTGAAGAGATTAAGTGCGAACTAGATTCATCTTGTTGTTGAGATTAGCGCGATTTTCGAGGACGAAAATATTCTAAGTGGGGGAGAGTTGTAACGCCCCAAATTTTATTAGAAATTATTTGGAGTTGATTTGATAAGATTACATTATTTTGATTTATTGTGTGTTGAGTCATTAAATTAGTTGAATAAATATATTTTTATATTTAAAAGTATTTTTATAAGCTATTTGTGATATATGATTGTATTCATATTTATACTTATTTATTTTGTTTTTATAAAATATTAGTGTTGGAGATATTATTTCCTTAGGACATTATTTTGGTCTATTGAGGTGTTAAAATAATAGTTGTAGTTGAATTGGGATTTGAAAATAATTTAAATAGGACTTTGAGCATTTTTACTCACATACACCCCCTCCTGGTTGCTAAGCGCAACCCCTGCTCACTCACTTAAGCCAACAGTACCTCCTCGACCTACGGCCCCCCGGACCCGACCCGGTTCGTTCTTCTTCTTCCTCCACCTTGGTGGAACGCAGCAGCAGCGGCAAAGAAAAACCTAAACCTCTCCCTCTTCCAATTTCGTTCTCCATCAATACACCACAGCTTGACCCGAAAATCAACCCACCCACTCGAAATCACGCGTTGAATCCGTTTCTGGTATCGTTTCAACCGATTGAAGCTTCTTTCTCGTATTTTTAAACCTTCAATTAAGTTTCGAGTTTGCATTGAAAATCCACCATTAACATCACGAATTGGGCATCTCAAACCTTGTTTCTTCTTCCTCTCACACATGTGATTCGTACTAGTACTGTAGCTCAACCACGAAATCATAGATTGGCCGCAATAGACACGAACCGAAGCTTCCTCTCCCTCCCATCGACTTGTAACTTGACCGTATGATTGGAGGCTTTTTCGTTTACGCACCCTGTACTGCGAAATTGAACTAGCACCGCAATCTTGTGGTAAATCTGTTACAGCTCCTGCTCTACATCACTTCACACGGTTCCTAGTTCTCAACCTTGGTGGAAAACGATCCACGCCATTGTTGACTAGTCTTCCGAAGACAAGTTCTTACTCGTTCTATTCAATTCAGATTTGGTCCTTGGATAGTTCGATTCGTGTTTTCTCAAATCTGCATGAAATGTCATATGCGAACAATCCCCTCGCAGTCCGTCCGCTCGGATAGGTACTTCCCTTCGAAAACACGACCGATTAATCAAGTAAATATTTTCCTATTATTCTTTTAGATATTTGACTGAATGTTTTTGCTTAATTGTATGCTTTTGAGTCGACGACTATGCAATTGGATTTATAACATGCTCGAGAGTTCGTCATTGATCTTCGCTAATCCTGTTGGAGTAAACTCGCAATCAGGTTAGGGGATTCTCATTATGTCTATAATAGCTTGTATGATATGTGTTGTGTAGGAAATAGCTAGCATGTTTTGATAGTGTGGGTTGTGTGTTAATAATGAGATTGTTGTTATAATTGTATTTGATTTGTTGTTATCATGAAGCTTGGTGTTAGAGATAAATGTGTTGTTGATATTGCATGCTAGGTGTTTGTTTAAATATCTCAATGTGAAGAATGATGAGAATATGTGAATTAAATGATGTTGATTAATTGTTTAAAAGAGTGTTGTTAAATTTAGAATTGAATTGTTGAGTAAAAAGTATGTTTAGAATTGTTGGGTTGGTGAGTTGGAGGAGAGGGCGCCAAATGCTAGGAATTTATGCGCTGCGTGCGTGACTTAGTGTTAGTGTGTCTTTGCAGAGTGAGTGGCACGGTAAGGGGGCGCCAGTTTCCTAGAAACTTGGCGCCTGTGGGTGTGTGTTGTGCTGTGTGTGTGTGTTGCGCTAAGTGGGGCGCCAAAGTGGCTGCCCCTTGGCGCCTAGGGTGTTTAAATGGGACCTAAGTGACATATTTAGTCCCTAAGAATTAATTTAATCCTTGGTGTGACAAAATAGTCCCTAAGAATTAAATTAATCCTTGGAGTGATAAAATAGTCCTTTAGTATCCAATTAAGCCTAATGAGTCAAAATAATTCCTAAGTACCAAAATTAACCATAACGTGTCAAAATAGTTCTTAGATGCTAGATTAGTCCTTGGTGTGTCAAAATGGTCCTTAAAGGTGGAAAAGGTCCTTATGGAGTGTTTTGGTCCTTAGGTGGGATTTAATTTAATAAATGGGGTGTGGTGGTGAAAACATGATAAAGCGGTGGGTCAATACTTGATGTGATGAATTTATGAATGATGTGGGCTTCGGCCAAAAAGCGGTGGGGGCTTCGGCCAAAAAGCGGTGGGGGCTTCGGCTAAAAGCGGTGGGGGCTTCTGCCAAAGAGGTGAGTTGATAATTGATGTGAATTTATTGTGTGGTGATGCATTGTCATAGTGTCACATAAATCATATGCATTACGCGGTGGGTGGCTTCGCCAAATTGTGGTGGGTGGCTTCGCCAACATGCGGTGGTTACCAGACGGGTTTTGAGGTGTTTATGGATCCACATGCATATTGCACACATGCATACATTCATGCATTCTTTGAATTCTCATTGATGCTTAATTAATTCTTTTGTTGTGACTTGTTGGTGTTTTAATTGAATGGTGAATGCTTAATTGCTATGGATTGTTGTTACTAGATGTTTTCCGAATATAATGCTTATCTTACTTGTTATTATTTATGTAAAGAGACTCACCCTAGCAATTTTTATGTTGCCTGCTCTCGTGGCAACGCCAGGTGATACTGAGTGAAGGTGTTCAAGCCTTTTGGGTCGTCTGTGTCAGCTCTGATTAGTAACACCAGGGACGGGGATTGTAGTATTGCCATCTTATTTTATGTATTAGACTGATTTGGATTATGTACTGAATATGTAAACTAAGTTTCATTCCGCTGTGCTGTTTATGTTTGAATTTGTTTTATTTCCGCTGTGCTGAGAAAACCATTTCTGGATTATTGTAAACTCTAAACAGGTTTTGAGGGTTTTAACCCACGTGACTATGATATGTATTTCGCGCACTAGATGCGTTTGAATTTTAAATATGTTTTGATAATGTTTTTATTAAATGTAGCACTCTCTTTGAGGTGCGTGGAAAAGTTTTTGAAAAACTCTGATTTTATTAATTGAATTAGTATTAAATAGAAGGGGGTGTTACAAGTTGCCCTAGCCCCAAGTTTCTTACTGGCATTTTGCTTGATGTGCCAGGAACAGAGAGCATGGAAGACATCTGGGAAAACCTCGCGAACACCCGCAGCAATGGCAGGTGCTTGGTCTGTCATAATTGTCTCTGGTTTCTTTCCATTCATGCATTTCAGAATGTCTTGAACAACTTGAGCTGAATGTAGCCAGCTTTCATCATACAACAACGCGCCCCCAAACACGAACGTTCCTTTGTGATGGTTAAATCCAACAAAAATACCTAAAAAATGTGGCAAAGAGAATTAGTCCAAAACCAATGCTTATAATCCAGCTTTGACAAAACATAATTCTTGCTAAAAATATTTCCTAACCGCCAAAAGATATAATAAGGGTTAGTAAATCTGCCTAGAGAATAACATGATGGAAAAAAAGTTGGGTAACTCAAAAAAATAATAAACAAAGTTGGGAAGCAACGTACCAAGTGGCCTATAGTTTTTGTTTGTTCTATAAGTTGTGTCAAAGCTAACAAAATCCCCAAAAATGGCGTAGTCAGCACGCATGACAGGATCAGCCCAGAATATTGAACAGATTGTGTAACGCCCCAAATTTTATTAGAAATTATTTGGAGTTGATTTGATAGGGTAGTGGACCAAATTGGAGAGTTTTTGGCATAGGACCATGTTGAGAAGGACTAAAATTGATGTTATAAATACTTAATATAAGATGATGATTATTATTATTATTATTATTATTATTATTATTATTGTTATTATTAAAAGCAAGTTTCTAGGAAAAACCAAAGTGGTTATAGGAGGGAGGAAAAGTAGGAGGAAAAGTAGCATATGGTTGGGAATTTATAAATCAAATTAAAAATAGGGTATTTAATTTAATTAAGGAGTGGGGTGTAGTAATTAAATGGGGAGTATTTTAGTTAAATAGGGAGGATGTGAGAAAATAATTAGAGGTGTGCAATTAGGGCCCAATGGAGTTAAGTGGCCCAAACCCAATTAATAAAACCTTAGGGTCTTAGGAGAAACCCTCATTAGAAACAAAAGATCAAAAAATTAGAAAGTGAGAAGAGGAGAAGAGAGGGAGTGCGACGGCTAGGGCTAGAGAGAGAGAGATTTGGCGTGAAGCTTCGGAGGAAGAAACAAGGCTTGGAGTGTTGGTGATTTTGGGAGATTTGCTTAGGGTGTGGTCTTCTTCTTCAATTAACAAGGTATGGGGGCTCTCTATCATAGTTAATAATTTATAAACCATGAAATCATAGGGATTAGGTGTTAGGAGTAGTTGTTTAAGTTGATTCATGAAGTATTTAATTGATTGGGTGATTGTGTGACCTTATATGTGGTTGAATTGAATTGTTATGTAAATATTGAATTTTGATGTTGTTGTGAGATGAATTGATGATTTTTGATGTTGTTGATGAATTATTGAGGTGATTGCTGAATTTTGATGTTGTTGTGATATGATTTTGATGATGTTTGATGTGGTTGATGAATTGTAGAGATGAATTTCGAGTTTGGTAATATTGGGTGGGTAGAATCGATTTTAGGGTGATGGAGGGCTGCTGTTTTATTAACAATTAGCTGCTGTTTTTGATTTAAATAGAGGCTGTCACTGTTTTTTTTTTTGTTTAATGGAAGATCAGCTGCTGTTTGCCTTTGAACAGAAAAATTATATGTTGTTGCTGTCTTTTTGTTAAAATCTGAGTTGCTGTATTTTCTTAAAGTGCTGTCATGTTTTTGAAAAATTGATATCTTGCGAACCGGGAACCCGATTGAGGTGTTCTAAAATGCGTTGGAAAGCTTATTCAGAGGCCTAACTGAATATTCTATTTTTAAGGCAAAATAAACTGTTTTGTGGTAGCTGTTATACGAATGAAATGCTGCTGTGTGTCAAAAAATAAAGTGCTGTCATGTTTTTGAAAAATTGATATCTTGCGAACCGGGAACCCGATTGAGGTGTTCTAAAATGCGTTGGAAAGCTTATTCAGAGGCCTAACTGAATATTCTATTTTTAAGGCGAAATAAACTGTTTTGTGTTGCTGTTTATACAAATAAGAATTCTGCTGTTGGCGCGTAAAAGGTGGTTGTTTTGGCTGCTGTTTTCCTGCTGTATTTGGCGTATAAATCCTACTGTTTTTAAGTTGTTTTGCTGTGGTTTAATTGGCGTTTCAAGTTAGCTGTTTCCACAATTAAAATGTGATGTTTTCCAACCTTGCAAATGTAGTGTTTTTCCCTTAATTTTAAATGTGATGCTTCCTAAGCATGAAATGAGGTGTTTTCCAAAATCTTAAATATATTGTACCTAAATTCTATGTGTTGTTACCTTAAATCTTAGGTGTTAAATTAATCCCTAGGTGTCACATTAGTCCCTAGGAGGTGTTTGGGTCCCTAGGTGTGGGTTTAGTCCCTGGCGTTGACTTTAGTCCCTGGAGTGACTTAGTCCTTTGGTGTAGAATTAGTCTTGGTGATCTTTTAGTCCCTATAGAATTACTATTTATGGTGTGGTGTATTATCGGTGAATAAATAATGGTGAGTTGGGGTCTATGACCCTTCTTTGATGTTGGTGAGCCTACAAGGCTATTGGTGAGTATGTTATTGATTTCTTTTGGTGTTTCGGTGTTTTTTTTTGGTGCATAGTCATGGTGTCGCATAATCATATGCATTTTGGTGAATAGGCTTCGGCCTCTAAATTATTTTGGTGTTTGGTGAATGCCCACAAGGCAATTTTGGTGATGGATCCACATGCATATGCCCAGTGGAGTTTTGGGTTGCATCTCATACATTGCATACATGTTCTGGTGATTGATTGTGTCTTCATAAACTAATGGTGTAACTATAATTCTTGGTGTAACTGTATTCTTGGTGTAACTATAATTCTTGGTGTAACTATAATTCTTGGTGTAACTATAATTCTTGGTGTAATCTGTATTCTTGGTGTAACTATAATTCTTGGTGTAATCAGTATTCTTGGTGTAATCGTAGTCCCAGTGTAGTCAGTATTAGTAGTGTATTTGAATTGACTGTACCTTTGGTGTGCCTATTCTCTTCGTGTTTCTGCTTTATTTATTATTATCTATGTATTGAGACTCACCTCTTCGCGTCGTGTTGCCTCGTATGTCGGCAACTCGCAGTGACTGATGGATCAAGGTGACTAGAGATCCTTCTTCTAGTATGGTCGAGTCACTCGATACGTAGCACCGGGGGATATTTAGTTGTTATTCTTTTTACATTTCGAACTATTGTTTAAGTTGTTATTTTTCCACGGCTGTAATAATTTTCCCAGATATTATTTGGTGCTATGTATCCTGTCTTTTGGAGTTTTATTCCAATTAAATGTTTTGGAGTTTGTTTAAGGTGTTTTGTTTAAATGTGGCACCCTCGTGTGGCTGCACTGAAAGTTTTTTTTATGCACTCTGATTTTTCAAAATAATTCAAATAGTAGTTCTGGTAGAAGGGGGTGTTACAGATTGCCTGTTCCTCGTCAACTTGAATGTCATAGAGAAACCCATGCCTCTCATATGCCTGTTGTCTGAACCATGATTGCAGTACAATAGCCTCCCCAGGCTGTAATGCCTTCGCCTTAGTAACCTGCACATGATTCTTCAAATCAGTGCGAAGAAAACCAAGATTCTTAACCCCACCAGCAGACCGAGCCATTGTGTCAAATGTAGCCCTTGCGGATTGTAACGCCCAAAATAATTTAATTATTTAATTAATTAAGTTATTTAAGGCTTGCAACACTTAATTAAATTAATACATTAAGTTGGGTTTATTTTAACTAAGAAGGGTCTAATTTATTTTAAATAAGTACTAAGTTGGATTTATTTTATTTGCAGGAGGTGGGAGAAATTAATAAGTGGGGGTGGGGAATAAGGCCCAAGGGCCATTATTTAGGCCCAATAGTAGTCATAAAGGGTAGGGGTCCTAAGGGAGGGTAACCAAAACCCTTATTTTGAAAGAAAGAAAAATTAGAAGTAGTAGAGAGAGAAAGGAGTCGAGTCGACGGTGAAGAGGAGAGGGAGGAGAAGGTGGAAGCTTGGCTTTGATTCTTGGTGGTAAGTCACATTCTTGTTCTCAATCTTCACCATTTCTCTTCCTTGTCCCATTCCTTTAAGTTCCTTAAGCTTATTCCTTCCTTTTTGAAATTTTCCATGGCTACCCAAGAAGGAGAAGCTCACGTTTTTAGCATTGAGGAGGAGAAAGGAGGAAACTTTTCTCAAGTTTTGTGTTGGTAAGTGAAAACCTTGGTTCTAATCACCCTCATTACCTTTGCATGTCCCATTTCCATGAGTCCCATAGACCCATTCTCATTATTTTGAATTTCCATTTGTCACCAAGCAAGGTTATTTTCGTTGGGGGCTGGAAATCAGTTTTGGAGGCCTCATTTGGTTGTTTTCTTGGTGGTTGATTGAAGCTTTAGCTCACCCAAGGTTAGGGGATTCTCTATACATCTTTTATAGCTTGTAGGATGTGTATTATAGTGAGAATAGCTCTAGGAATGATTGGGTTGATTGTATGTTGATTGCATGTTGATTGTATGTTGATTGTATGATTAATGTTTAAATGCTTGAATTTGGTCATAGCATGTTGATTGTTGTTTTGGAAGCATGAGTTGTGACATATGCATAGTGTATGTTTGATGATTTGGTCATATGAGCATGAAGAAGTAAATATGATGATTAGCATTAATAATTCATTGACTATGTTGGTGTGGTTATGTGAGAATTAATTTGTTTGGAAGAAATTAGGTTTTGAAGTGTGTTGGGTGTAGGTTGGGAGGAGGGGCGCAAATGCTAGGCATCTTGGCGCCAGGGGCTCTTGTTCTCCTTTTATGCGTGCGTGTTGTGTTGAAAGGGAAGGGGGCGCCAATTGTTAAGCAATCTGGCGCCAAAGTTATCGTGTCTCAGTCGAACAGTGCAGGCGCCATTTCACCGAGAAATTGGCGCTGTGGAGTGTTTAGGGGTTTGGCAGGGCGCCACCCCTAAGAATCGGCGCCCGTGGCAGCGTGAGTTGTGCAGGGGGCGCCAGCTTCTTTGGGCAACTTGGCGCTCGTGTCCGAAATGGTGTCTTTGCGCGCCATTCTTGCTGCTTCCTTCCTCACACAGAAACCTCGCGCAAGCACACCTCTCACCAAGGACGTAAACTTTTGAGAGTTAGAGCGACCTACCCGCGCCCATCTTGCGCGCTTTCTCTTCTGCGCGCCAGCAGGCGCGCGCCAAAGTGGGGATTTTTCCAAAACCTTGTCTTTGTTGAATTCCTAAGTTCTCTAAATTAATTATTGGTGTGTCGAATGGTCCTATAGTGAGGAGAAAACCCTATGGGGGTGGTGTTGGTTCTTAGGTGAGAATTAATAAATATTTGGTGAGGTGATGCTAATTAATCGGTGAGGTGGTATTGATAATTAATGATGTGCTAATTAATAATTGAGGTGGTGTGCTTGGTGTGGAGTGATGCATTGTCATAAAGTCGCATGAATCATATGCATGGCTTCGCCAACAGTGATGGAATACCCTTCGGGGAGGTGATGGAATACCCTTCGGGAGGTGATGAAATACCGACGGGGTGGTGAGGTGAATATGGATCCACATGCATGTTGCATACATACATATAATCATACATTCCCTAGTCGTTTGTTAATGTCCAATTAATTTGTTATGGTTGCTTGTGTGATATCTCATGTGAATGATAAATGCCTTGTTCTGTGAATCTCTCATTGTTAGCTAGTTCTTACTATATGGCTTATTTTACTCAAGTTATTATTTATGTAAAGAGACTCACCCTAGCATTTCTTGTTGCACGCTCTCGTGGCGACAAACAGTGTGATTCCAAGTGATGGTCTTTGTGCCTCTGGGTTTTATTTGAGTCGGCTCTGATAGTAACACCGGGTTGGGGTCTTAGTATTATTTATGGTTATGTATTAAACTCATTTTGAACCTATGTATTGAGTATGTGAACTCAATTTTATTTCCATTGTGTTGCAAACTATTTGATGGATTATCAGAACGCTAAACAAAGTTATTTTGAGGATTGTAACCACTTGACTATGTTATGCATGATACGCGTTGATGCGTTTGGATTTTAATTATGTTTTGATGATGTTTTATTTGAAATGTACCACCCTCTTCGAGGTGCGTGGAAAGTTTTTGAAAAACTCTGATTTTAATTAATTGAATTAGCTTTAAATATAAGGGGGTGTTACATTAGTGGTATCAGAGCAGTTCGGTCTGTCCGGCCAAGTGTGCCTGTCATAGTATCTGTGACAACTAGGTAGTGTTAATTGTTTCTTAACGAATGTTAATGCTGCAGTGTTAGGTTGAGAATGGCCAGAAGGATTGATGCTGCTCTAGCAGAGGCTCTGCAAGCCATAGCACAGGCTATGGGGGAGCAGAGGAGCGGTAGAGAAGACGCGGAGGACCGTAAGCTAGCCACTTTTCAGCGAGAGAACCCGCCTACCTTCAAGGGTAGGTATGACCCGGACGGAGCTCTGACTTGGCTAAGGGAGATTGAGCGTATTTTCCGTGTGATGGCATGCACTCCGGCACAGAAAGTGAGGTTTGGGACACACATGCTGAAGGAAGAGGCAGATGATTGGTGGTTGAGAAAGAAACAAAGACTAGAAGCTGCTGAGGAAGAAATCACTTGGGAAGTTTTCAAGGAAGAGTTCACTAGAAAGTATTATCCGGAGGACGTGAGGGCTAAAAAGGAGGTGGAATTTCTTGAACTGAAGCAAGGCAACAAATCGATGGGTGAGTATGCGACCCAAATTTGAAGAAACTAGTCAAGTTTTGTCCCTATTATGAAAATGATTGCAATTCTGAATTCTCCAAGTGTGTGAAGTTTGAAAATGGGCTGCATCCCGACATTAAGAAGGCCATTGGATACCAGGAGATTCGAGACTTTGCCAAGCTAGTGGACAAATGCAGAATTTATGAAGAAGACAAATCTTTACTGACCTACAAGATGGTAAGAGAAAAAAGAATGCTCAATTCCGAGGAAACCATATGATGTGAGTGGAGGCAAGGGAAATGGAAGGCAAGCGAAGGTAAGAGTTCTAGTGGGGGAGTGGGAGCTGCTGGTATTGTGTGTTACAAATGCAAGAAGCCGGGCCACAAGAGTACTGAATGCACTGAGGTGCGCTGTTTCAAGTGTGGGAGGAGGGGCCACAAGTCTAATGAATGTAAAGAGAAAGAAGCTGTTTGTTACAATTGTCGTGAAGCGGGGCATATGAGCAACAAATGTCCCAAACCCAAGAAGGAAGCGGCTAGAGGAAAAGTGTTTGCTTTAGCGGGATCCGAGGGGGACAACGATATTAGAGGTACATGTTTCATAAATGGTACTCCTTTAATAGCTATTGTAGATACTGGTGCAACACATTCATTCATTGCTGCTTTATGTGCCGAAAAACTGGGTCTTGTTATGTCTACTATGAGAAGGGACATGGTTATTGATACCCCAGCCAAAGGTTCAGTAACTACTTCCCTGATGTGTGCTAGATGTCCTCTGTCGGCTTTCGGCAGAGAGTTTCTTGTTGATCTCATTTGTTTGCCATTAGGAGGTTTGGACGTCATCCTTGGTATGGACTGGTTAGTTGATAACCATGTGCATATCAATTGTGCTAGTAGATCCGTGAGTTTTCCTAATTCACAGGAGGAAGAATCATTATGTTGCATTACAGTCGATTGCATAAGGCCATGAAGGGGGAAGCCAAGTTGTTTACCTTGACGGCGTCTTTATCAGTTGAGGGTCAAGCCAAGATTGAAGAGCTGCCCGTAGTTCGTGAATTTGCTGAAGTATTTCCCGATGAAATCCCAGGTGTGCCGCCTGAAAGAGAAGTTGAGTTTAGTATTGATCTAGTGCCTGGTACCAGACCCGTGTCTATGGCACCATACAGAATGTCCGCATCCGAATTGTCTGAGTTGAAGAGTCAACTAGAAGATTTGCTTGAGAAGAAATTTATAAGACCTAGTGTGTCACCCTGGGGAGCGCCAGTACTTTTGGTGAAGAAGAAAGATGGAAGTATGCGACTTTGCATTGACTATAGACAGCTGAACAAAGTAACAATCAAGAACAAGTATCCACTTCCGAGAATTGACGATTTGATGGACCAACTAGTTGGTGCTAAGGTGTTTAGCAAAATTGATTTGAGATCGGGCTATCATCAGATTAAAGTAAAAGATGAGGATATTCAAAAGACAGCATTCAGGACGAGGTATGGACATTATGAGTATTCTGTAATGCCGTTTGGTGTCACTAATGCACCAGGGGTATTTATGGAGTACATGAACCGTATTTTCCATGACTACTTGGATCGATTTGTGGTGGTTTTCATAGATGATATTTTGGTGTACTCCAAGTCCGAAGAAGATCATGCAGAGCATCTGAAGTTAGTGCTAGAAGTATTGAGAGAGAAAAAGTTGTATGCTAAACTGTCAAAGTGTGACTTTTGGTTGAAGAAAGTTAGTTTCCTTGGTCATATTATTTCTGGCGATGGGATTGCGGTAGACCCATCTAAGGTTGAGGCGGTGATGCACAGGTGGGAGGCTCCTAAGTCGTTTCGAGATTAGAAGTTTCCTTTGGACTAGCAGGATATTATAGAAGGTTTATTGAGGGTTTTCAAAGTTGGCACTTCCGCTAACTCAATTGACTTGCAAAGGAAGGGGCGTTTGTGTGGGATTCCAAATGTGAAGAAAGTTTTCAAGAATTGAAGAGAGATTGACAACTTCACTGTTTTGACATTGCCTAAGTCCCAGAGCCTTTTGTAGTATATTGTGATGCATCTAAAATGGGGCTAGGAGGTGTTTTAATGCGTAATGGTAAGGTTGTGGCCTATGCCTCAAGACAGGTTGAGAATTCATGAAAAGAATTATCCTACACATGATCTAGAGCTTGCAAATGATTGTTTTTGCTTTGAAGATTTGGAGACACTACTTGTATGGTTCTAAATTTGAAGTATTCGATGATCACAAGGATTGCGGTACTTGTTTGACCAAAAAGAATTGAATATGAGGCAAAGAAGATGGTTAGAATTGTTGAAGGACTATGACTTTAGCTTGAATTATCACCCCGGAAAGCCAATGTAGTAGTAGACGCCTTGAGTAGGAAATCTTTGCATGTTTACGCAATGATGGTGAAGGAGCTTGAATTGATTGAAACAGTTTCCGAGATTTGAGTCTAGTCTGCGAGGTGACACCTAAGAGTGTGAGTTTGGGTGTGTTGAGGATTCACAATGACTTCTTGAATGTTATTCGGGAAGCTCAAAAGAAGGATATTAAACTGGTTGAGATTGCAGTTGGGATTGACCACTCTCAGTGGAGATTATGTGATAGATGAGCATGATGTGTTAAGGTACCGTGGGAGGATTTGTGTTCCTAGTGATGATGAAATTAAAAAGGCAATTCTAGAAGAGGGTCATCGTAGTAAGTTGAGTATCCACCCGGGAGCTACGAAAATGTACCAAGATCTGAAGAAGTTGTTTTGGTGGCCTGGTATGAAGCGTGATGTGGCTCAGTTTGTGTATGCCTGCATGACATGTCAGAAATCTAAGGTAGAACATCAAAAGCCGGCAGGGTTGATGCAACCATTAGACGTTCCTGAATGGAAGTGGGATTGTATCTCCATGGATTTTGTGACTGGATTGCCGACTACAAATGAGGGGTTTGATACCATATGGGTGGTTGTTGATAGGTTGACTAAATCTGCGCACTTTCTACCAATTAATATTACTTATCCAGTTCCGAGGTTAGCGGATATCTATGTCAAGACAATTGTGAAGCTGCATGGTGTGCCCCTGAGTATTGTGTCTGATAGAGATCCTAGGTTCACTTCCGAGTTTTGGAGAAGTTTGCAAGAGGCTTTGGGTTCCAAATTGAGATTGAGTTCAGCATATCATCCCCAGACAGATGGGCAGACAGAGAGGACAATTCAATCACTTGAGGATTTGTTAAGAGCATGCGTTCTTGAGCAGGGAGGTTCATGGGATTCTCATTTGCCGTTGATTGAATTTACTTACAATAACAGTTTTCATTCAAGTATCGGAATGGCGCCTTTTGAGGCATTGTACGGGAGGAGGTGTAGGACTCCATTGTGTTGGTACTGAATCGGAGAGAGTGCGGTGCTAGGTCCCGAGTTGGTGCGTGAGACCACAGAGAAAGTGAAGATGATTAGAGAGAAGATGAAGGCTTCACAGAGTGAAGCGAAGAGTTACCATGATAAGAGAAGGAAGGATCTAGAATTTGGTGGGTGATCATGTATTTCTAAGAGTTACTCGACAACGGTGTAGGCCGTGCGTTGAAGTCTAAGAAGTTAACCCCACGCTTTTATTGGACCATATCGAGTTTCGAGAGAGTTGGGAAAGTTGCTTATCGGGTGGCCTTGCCACCTAACCTTGCTAATCTACATGATGTATTCCACGTGTCTCAGTTGCGGAAGTATGTGCGAGACCCATCTCATGTAGTGCAGATGGACGATGTAGAGGTGAGAGATAACCTTACGGTAGAGACAATGCCAGTTAGAATTGAGGATCGTGAGGTGAAGGTCTTAAGAGGCAAAGAGATCAATTTGGTGAAGGTAGTTTGGCTAGGAGCTGTGGGGGAAAGCACGACTTGGGAGTTAGAAAGCAAGATGAAGGAGGCTTATCCAGAGTTGTTCGATTCAGGTAATTTCGAGGACGAAATTCTTTAAGTGGGGGAGAGTTGTAACGCCCAAAATAATTTAATTATTTAATTAATTAAGTTATTTAAGGCTTGCAACACTTAATTAAATTAATACATTAAGTTGGGTTTATTTTAACTAAGAAGGGTCTAATTTATTTTAAATAAGTACTAAGTTGGATTTATTTTATTTGCAGGAGGTGGGAGAAATTAATAAGTGGGGGTGGGGAATAAGGCCCAAGGGCCATTATTTAGGCCCAATAGTAGTCATAAAGGGTAGGGGTCCTAAGGGAGGGTAACCAAAACCCTTATTTTGAAAGAAAGAAAAATTAGAAGTAGAGAGGAGAGAAAGTGGAGTCGACGGTGAAGAGGAGAGGAGGAGAAGGTGGAAGCTTGGCTTTGATTCTTGGTGGTAAGTCACATTCTTGTTCTCAATCTTCACCATTTCTCTTCCTTGTCCCATTCCTTTAAGTTCCTTAAGCTTATTCCTTCCTTTTGAAATTTTCCATGGCTACCCAAGAAGGAGAAGCTCACGTTTTCAGCATTGAGGAGGAGAAAGGAGGAAACTTTTCTCAAGTTTTGTGTTGGTAAGTGAAAACCTTGGTTCTAATCACCCTCATTACCTTTGCATGTCCCATTTCCATGAGTCCCATAGACCCATTCTCATTATTTTGAATTTCCATTTGTCACCAAGCAAGGTTATTTTCGTTGGGGCTGGAAATCGATTTTGGAGGCCTCATTTGGTTGTTTTCTTGGTGGTTGATTGAAGCTTTAGCTCACCCAAGGTTAGGGATTCTCTATACATCTTTTATAGCTTGTAGGATGTGTATTATAGTGAGAATAGCTCTAGGAATGATTGGGTTGATTGTATGTTGATTGCATGTTGATTGTATGTTGATTGTATGATTAATGTTTAAATGCTTGAATTTGGTCATAGCATGTTGATTGTTGTTTTGGAAGCATGAGTTGTGACATATGCATAGTGTATGTTTGATGATTTGGTCATATGAGCATGAAGAAGTAAATATGATGATTAGCATTAATAATTCATTGACTATGTTGGTGTGGTTATGTGAGAATTAATTTGTTTGGAAGAAATTAGGTTTTGAAGTGTGTTGGGTGTAGGTTGGGAGGAGGGGCGCCAAATGCTAGGCATCTTGGCGCCAGAGGCTCTTGTTCTCCTTTTATGCGTGCGTGTTGTGTTGAAAGGGAGGGGGGCGCGCAATTGTTAAGCAATCGCGCCAGTTACTGTGTCTCTCAGTGAACAGTGCAGGCGCCATTTCACCGAGAAATTGGCGCTGGTGGAGTGTTTAGGGTTTGCAGTGCGCGCCATTCCCTAAGAATCGCGCCCGTGGCGGTGTGAGTTGTGCGGGCGCCATTCTTTGCCGGGCAACTTGGCGCTGTGTGTTCTGAAATGGTGTCTTTGCGCGCCATCTTGCAAGTAGCAAGCGTCCTGCAGCGTAACCTCGCGCGCACACCTCTCACCAAGGACGTAAACTTTTGAGAGTTAGAGCGACTTTACCCCCGCGCCATCTTGCGCGCTTCTCTTCTAGCGCGCCAGGTGTGCGCGCCTCCGTGGGGATTTTTCCAAAACCTTGTCTTTGTTGAATTCCTAAGTTCTCTAAATTAATTATTGGTGTGTCAGAATGGTCCTATAGTGAGGAGAAAACCCCTATGGGGTGGTGTTGGTTCTTAGGTGAGAATTAATAAATATTTGGTGAGGTGATGCTAATTAATCGGTGAGGTGGTATTGATAATTAATGATGTGCTAATTAATAATTGAGGTGGTGTGCTTGGTGTGGAGTGATGCATTGTCATAAAGTCGCATGAATCATATGCATGGCTTCGCCAACAGTGATGGAATACCGCCCGGGAGGTGATGGAATACCCTTCGGGAGGTGATGAAATACCCGACGGGGTGGTGAGGTGAATATGGATCCACATGCATGTTGCATACATACATATAATCATACATTCCCTAGCTGTTTGTTAATGTCCAATTAATTTGTTATGGTTGCTTGTGTGATATCTCATGTGAATGATAAATGCCTTGTTCTCGTGAATCTCTTTGTTAGCTAGTTCTTACTATATGGCTTATTTTACATGTTATTATTTATGTAAAGAGACTCACCCTAGCATTTCTTGTTGCTCGCTCTCGTGGCGACAAAACAGTGATTCAAGTGATGGTCTTTGTGCCTCTCTGGGTTTTATTGAGTCGGCTCTGATAGTAACACCGGGGTTGGGGTCTTAGTATTATTTATGGTTATGTATTAAACTCATTTTGAACCTATGTATTGAGTATGTGAACTCAATTTTATTTCCGCTGTGTTGCAAACTATTTGATGGATTACTGTAAACGCTAAACAGGTTATTTTGAGGATTGTAACCACTTGACTATGTTATGCATGATACGCGTTGATGCGTTTGGATTTTAATTATGTTTTGATGATGTTTTATTTGAAATGTACCACCCTCTTCGAGGTGCGTGGAAAGTTTTTGAAAAACTCTGATTTTAATTAATTGAATTAGCTTTAAATATAAGGGGGTGTTACACGGATATACCAGATGCCAAATTATTTTCAATAATAAGTGCCTGCTGTTCCGTGATGGATCTATTAGATGGTAGAAAGTGTCTCTTGTCAGCCTCTATCAGTGGGTGGTTATGGGAATCAGTCCACTTGGTAATAACGTAACCTCCCTTTTCAACATTCATCCTTAACTTGAAAGAAGCCGAGCACCCTGTCCTAGTGTCACTCCGTTTTTGCGAAGAAGTAGATGGCTTGTCTTTTTTCTGCCTCTTAAAACCTTCTTTATGGCACATCATAGTCAAATAGAACGGGAAGTCTGTGGTCTTTCCCTTAGTATCACGATACACATGGGACTTCCTGATTGAAAACCCCATTGAATTGGCATATGAGCTATAGAACTCACTTGCATCGGACTCTGTGGAGAACACTAGACGTTTCCAATACGTAACATCCGCAGGGTTAGGAGTGACCCCTGGCATACAAAGTAAAAATTATGAATAACCAACATGAGAATATAGCCAAAATAACTAAACTAGGGTATAGAGAAGAGTCACCCAACCTGGAACCACAACATCATGGATTTCGTCATCACCACGACCCACGTTAGTATCTCTTTGCAAATTATCGTCGTTTATATCATCGGTAGCAACCACATCTATACCTGAAAACAGTTAGAAAAGTTAACTGTTATAAGCATTTCCGACCAAAAACCATATACACCCAACGATGGAAAAAAATTAATGACAACAAATAGATCCATCCGATGTGTCAAACAATCTTGGATCTTTGGACTCGCAATCTTGGATCAGAATTTTAAACACTCTTGTATCACTAAGCCGATAATGAACTAACCACAACAACACACACTTTGCTGCTAGTTCGTTAGTAGCCACGAAAAATCCATCTTTTTGGTTAGAAACACGCATGATACCAAAAAAATAGTAAACTATAATCACTACCTAAGATACAATTCAAAGGAAAAATGAGCACCTGTTCCAATGATGTCGGATTGCTCCTTATCGTGACCCTGATTCTCATGTGTTATATCATCGTCACATATGTTACTAAATTCTGCAACGACAAGTGTATACAAGCAACGGTTAATTATTATTTAGTGGAAATCTAATACAAAATAGCATGCGTATTTAATATGGAAAAAAGGCAGACAGAGTCATGAGTATATAGTATCTTTTGGGCTTTCACTAAGTACACTAACCACAACATAGCAAGACTTGGCTAGATTGAAACTATCCATGGGTTTAAAGAGTCCTGGTTAGTGACAACAAGTGTATACAAGCAACGGTTAATTATTATTCTTTTGTGAAATAAACGATGCTCCATACTATAGAAAGCTATAATCACAGGTTATATTAACTAATATCCAGACAACACATAAATTGAACACCTGGAACAACGATGTCAATTTGCTGATGATCAGTATGCCTATTTTCAGGTATGTTACTAAATCCTGCATCATCAAGAGAATACCCGCTAATAGTTAGTCATTGTGCATGGTCAAAGTGAAATACGAGAGTGAGGAGACTTACGAGCGAGTAACTGTGTAAAGCTAATGTTCGTCTGATCATGTTCATCACTGCCGGTTTGAGCCATTATCGGTGTATCCGTAAAACGCGAATCCCTTATTAGTGTCTACCCTGTTGTTTATTTTAATATGTAGATGGATAAGAGCTGTAAAATTCGCAAAGGAGAGAGGGATTAAAAAAAGAATTACGTTTAGAAGGAAGAAGGAAGAAGGAAGAATGAGGAAGGATGAAAGAGGATTAACGAAAAACAAATAAGTTTAGAAGGAAGAAGTTTAAAATTAAATTGGCTCATTATTAGGTTTTATTAAAATACAATAGTTAAAGGAATTTGGCTTCAAGGGAATTTTTTTTAAACATTTATGCATTCTGATTGTTTTTCCACGATACCATCTTGTGAGAGAATAATGCCATAATTAATGGGACGGTTTCTTCATCAATGCATTAAAGGATATAACCAACATATATTCCGAAAACAATGGCATACATACTGTAACGGTAGGAATTGATTTTAATAAAAAATAAACTACTCACTACGCCAGAATTGTAAAAAGAAATCGCCACCTTTAGTAGCGTTTATAAAAAAACGCTACCCATTTTAATAACACGCTACACCATTAGTAGCGTTTTACTTTAAAACGCTACCAATTAGGTAACACGCTAGACGGATCCTCTAGCGCTTTTACTTAAAAACGCTAGCAAATTAGAAAACACGCTAGACGGATCCTCAGCGCTTTTATTCAAAAACGCTAGCCAATTAGAAAACACGCTAGATAGATCCCTAGCGCTTTTTATAAAGCGCTAGCTATTTAGAAAACACTCTAGACAGATCCCTAGCGCTTGTTTTCAAAACGCTAGCCAATTAGAAAACACGCTAGATAGATCCTAGCGCGTTTTTATAAAACGCTAGGTATTTAGTAAACACTCTAGACAGGATCCCTAGCGCTTTTATTCAAAACGCTAGGTATTTAGAAAACACGCTAGATAGATCCCTAGCGCTTTTTAGAAAACGCTAGGTATGGTTAAATAATATTTTTTTGTTTCCCATTGAGCTACTTCCTTTCTCACCTAACACTCTCACCCGAAACGCAAAATCACTCACCCGAAACGCAAAAAACCTAACACCCTAACTCAAATTAACATCATCTCTCTCAACGAAAATCATCTCTCTCAAAGTGAACATCATCTCTCTCACTCGGACAACATTGGTGAGTTTTTGTTCCTTGCTCTGCTTTCTTGTTAGATATTAATTATGGGTTCTAGTTTAGAAATATATTAGTTTTGTCACTTGTGCACACTAGACTCTTCTTCTTTTTTTTTTTACCACTAGCCTCTTCTTGTTAAACATAAATTAATTATTTGGAAGACTATAATATGATATAGATATAGCTTGGGAAAATAAGGAGTGGATTTGAAAAAATTTTAAAAGAGGAATTTTTGTTTGTTTTTTTATATGAATTGATTCTTCATTATATTCGAATTGCTTGATGGGTCATATGTTAAAGTTCTCTTCTCGTGATTTTATTATAAATATAATTTGGAAATTATGGATAGAAATTGGATGTCCGCCAATCGTCTGTCCAAGGAGTATATCTTGCACCGGAGTGGATTATTTTGTGAGTCAGGCTTTGTTGAACGCTTAGGGACTTCTAGTGGTATGAAATGTCCTTGTTTAAGGTGTTGTTATGTAAAATCGATTCTTTGCGCAGAGGAGTTGGCACGACATTTAAAGGCGAATGGAATTGATCAAAGTTACACTTGTTGGATAATGCACGGTGAGAAAAAGGTGAATCTTCAAATATGAATGATATTAGTAAGAGATATGCGCCACGGTTGACACCTTAACACATTCATTTGTCCCGAAATGTTTGAGAAGTTGATAAGCGATGCAGAGACACCATTGTATGCGGGTTGTAATGAATTCACAAAATTATTGGTCGTGATCAAGTTGTATAACTTGAAAACTCGCCACGGATGGACTGGATAAGAGCTTTACCGATTTACTCTCACTTCGAAAGAAATGTTGCGAATGATAATGTGCTTCCTTCTCGGACGTATGATGCAAAGCAAATGTTGGGGTCTATTGGCTTGAACTATGAGAAGATACACGCTTGTCCGAATGATTGCATTTTATTTCGGAATGAACATGCGTTGTTAAAGTCGTGTCCTAAATGTAATGCACCGCAGTATAAGAAGAAAGAGTCTGCTCCACAAAAGGTGTTGTGGTATTTTCCTATAATTCCTCGATTTAGGCGCATGTATCGTAGTTCGAAGATGCAAAACACTTGACATGGCATGAGGATGAAAGGATTAAAGATGGTATGCTACGACACCCTGATTCTCCGCAATGGAAAAAATCAATATTGAGTATCCTAATTTCGGGATGACCCGAGAAACCTACGCCTTGCATTGTCTGGCGATGGATTTAACCCGCACGGTATCCAGAGTAGCTCCCACAATTACATGGCCCGTGATTTTGGCGATTTATAACTTATCGTAGTGGCTTTGCATGAAACGCAAATATATGATGTTTGTCTTTGTTAATTTCTCGGCCCAAACAACCGTGAAATGATATTGATGTATACTTGGCTCCTTTAATTGAAGACTTGAAGCAAATGTGGGAGGCGGGGTAGAGGTGTATGATGGGTTCAGAGAAGAAAGTTTCACCACGAGGGCTATGATCTTTGGCACAATTAACGACTTTCCCGCATACGGCAATCTATCAGATGCAGAATGAACAAAGGGCGGCAGTGCATGCCCTATATGTGAAGACAACACAGATTGGATGTGGTTGGAACATGGTAAGAAGAATATCTATCTTGGTCATCGTAGATTTTTGCCATCAACTCATCACTATCGATTGTGGAGAAAGGCATTTGATGGGAATACAGAAACACGTAGAGCTCCCCGCCTTTGACGGCGAATGTGTATTTGAAAAGGTGGAAGATTTGAACATTAAATTTGGGAAGCCTTTTTGCGGAGAGATTGCCAAACTGGGGTGGAAGAAAAGTCGATTTTCTTTGAGTTGCCATCTTTGAAGTCATTATATGTAAGGCATTTCATTGATGTGATGCATGTTGAAAAGAATGTCTTCGAAAGTGTCATTGGTACCTTACTCAATATGCCGTAAAGACTAAAGATACCATCAACTCAAGGTTGGATTTGGTTAGTATGGGTTTGAGACCTGAATTGGGTCCTAGTAAAGAAGGGTACACGTACATATCTACCTCCGTGACTCATACTCTATCTAGAAAGGAGAAAGACTCTTTTGTGAGTTTCTTCATGGAGTTAAAGTTCCAGAGGATACTCTTCAAATGTGGCGACTCTTGTATCGATTAAAGACCTCAAGTTAAAGTCTCTAAAGTCCCACGATTGTCATGTTCTCATGGAGAATTTGCTACCCATTGGTATTCGATCCATTTTGCCTAAGAAAGTGCGTCAGACCTTAACCAAACTTTGAATTTTGTGTGTATCTATATATTGGATTGTAATGATATTGGCTGAATTTTGTTGGAATGATATTTGATGAATTTTGCTGGAAGGGAATGAATTAATAGGTTGTAATTAAAAGGGAGAATAAACAAAAATAAAAAAATAATTAAAAAAATCAGTCAATAGGTAGCGTTTTAGAGTGAAAACGCTAGAAATGAAGTTAAAATTCATTCAATACCTAGCGTTTTAAAGTTAAAACGCTAGGAATTGTAAAGAGGAGCTAGAGGATCCCTAGCGCTTTCTGAAAACGCTAGGAATGCTAATAAAAGGTGCTATAGCATCCCTAGCGTTTTACATAAAACGCTAGGAATGCTAGTAAAAGTGCTATAGCATCCTAGCGCTTTCTGAAAACGCTAGGAATGCTATAGCACCTTTACTAGCATTCCTAGCGTTTTCGAAAACGCTAGGAATGGTAAACACGCTGCTAGTTGATCCCTAGCGTTTTACATAAAACGCTAGGAATGCTAGTAAAAGGTGCTATAGCATCCCTAGCGTTTTACATAAAACGCTAGGAATGCTAGTAAAGGTGTTATAGCATCCTAGCGCTTTCTGAACGCTAGGGATGCTATAGCACCTTTTTACTAGCATTCCTAGCGCTTTCGTAAAACGCTAGGAATGGTAAACACGCTGCTAGTTGATCCTGGCGTTTTATGTAAAAACGCTAGGAATGCTATTAAAATTTTTACAAGCGCGCCTCTCATCTCCCTCACACACTCACGTACAACCCGAACTCATCTACCTAACTTTTCTCCACGAACAACCCGAACTCATCTTCTTTCATCGTACCTTGCGAACCTCCACGACCCAGAAACCCTCTTCGCTCATCTTCGTTCATCTCCTTGGTGCTACGACCCGTAAACCCATAAACGCGACCCAGAAAAGCGTGAAACGCAGAAACCTATCCTCTTCGTTCATCCTCTCTCTCGTTGGTGCTATCTTACCACGCAGCTCACTCCCATTTGTTTCCTTTTTCTCACTCTCTCTCCTTTCAAAAGGTATTTACGCACTCACGCACTTCTCCCTCTCTCTCACCGCAATGACTATTTGTTATGGTTTTTTTATGGTTTGTTATGTATCTTTTGTATGGCTTTCTCATTTACTTAGCTCAATGTTGTATCTAATTAGTTGTTAGATTAGTCTAGCTTAGATAGCATTATTAACTTGACTAGTGCATGGCTTTCCTAGTGTATGGCTTTCTCTGTTTACTCTAGGTTACTTAGTGCATGGCTTTCTCTGTTTAGTGCATGGCTTTCCTATATATGTTTAGTACTCTAGGTTATATACTTAGTGCATGGCTTTCCTCTGTATGTTTACTCTAGGTTACTTAGTGCATGGCTTTCATCATTACTTAGTGCATGGCTTCTTCTATATTTTGTTAAGTGTTTGTTGGTTCTAAACAATTTTAAAGCTAAAACTCACCGAGTCTATTTCATTTGGGTCATTGCAAGTCGATGGCATCACATAGTGATCACGAGAGTAGTCGGGTGGTGATGGGGGTGATAGAAACACAAAGAAGTTCACTCCCGAGGAATTACATCGAAAAAGAATATCGTCAATCGGATAAGTAAAGGACACGAGAAATATAAGGTAAGTTAATTACTAATTATTAATGTTGTTCTCTACCTTTCCAAGTTATCTAATTATTTAATGATTTAATTATTTAAGGTCCGATGGAGTGTTAAAGGTTTGCCAATTGGAGACAACGGCACAAATTTAATTAGCTTTATTGGTACTAAGGTGAAGCAAATCTTTCCAATTTCAATTAAAAGTTGGAATGAGAAAGATAATCGAGTTTTTCCTAAACTGAAAGATGATTTTTGGGACTTAATACAGGTATATAATTTTAGACCTCTTTAATAATCTTATTTAGTGATTTTTTAGTTATATTTATTTAATCCATTTTTATGTATAACTAGAAACACTTTGATGTCGATGAGTCCCAGAGAGATTGGATATTGAAGGAAGCGGGAAGGTTGCATAGGGCATACAGAACTGATGTGGGGAAAAAGTATCTGAAACGTCCTGATGGGACCATCAGACAGGAGCCTCCAGCACTGTATGCCGGAATTATAACTAAGGAGGATTGGACCAAATTTGTAGATATACGCACTACAGATCCGGATTTCCTGGTTAGTATATTAATTATTTAAGTTATATATATATTTCACAAGTAGATATCATTCATTAATGTATACTTATCTTTTTAAATAGAAAAAGAGCAAAGCGAATAAAGAAAGAGCTTCTAATCCCGAGTACCCTTATAGAGGAGGTTCTAGTGGATATCAAATTCTCGAAGAAAGATTGGTAAGACACAATTAGTTTAATTTATTATGATTTAATGAATCTTTTAATTTACAGTTGATTAACAATTATTAAACTTAAATAGTTCTTGGAAGAGGGGAAAGATCCAACTCAAGAATCCTTGATCGCATGCGATTGTCTGGTTAGAGGCCCGACAAAACAAGGATGGGGAGATTGTGGATCCGAAAACTAAGGAGGTCAAGGACAAAATTGTAAGTATTCCAAAATTCATGAAAAAATTGCAAGTTGGAATTTGTGTCTGACTATATTTTTTAATCCGTTACTCGATTTTTTTGACACGTGAACATATTTTTTTATTGTCGATTAAATTTCGTTGACACTTGTTTATTATTTCTATCCGTTACTCGATTTTTTTTGACACGTGGACATATTTTTTATTGTCGATTAAATTTCTTTGACACTTGTTTATTATTTTTATCCGTTACTCGATTTTTTTTGACACGTGGACATATTTTTTATTCTCGATTAAATTTCTTTGACACTTGTTTATTATTTTTATCCGTTACTCGATTTTTTTGACACGTGGACATATTTTTTATTGTCGATTAAATTTCACTTGACACTTGTTTATTAATTTTATCCGTTATTTATGTTTGTGCATCAGCAAAGCATATCACAATCTGTATCACAAGGAGATTTAACAGATTGTGATGGTCACCAAGATGTCCTTGCTCGTGCCTTGGGAAGGGAAGAGAGACAGAGTCGGATTAGAGGTTATGGATATGGGATTCCTCCGACAACTGTGTTTGGGCCAAAGAAGAGCCAAAGCAAGGGGGTGCGGGATTGTAGAGTCATGGCGGAAAAGTATGACGAGCTATCCAAGAATGTTCTTTGTGCTAATGGAAGAGAGACAGATGTTTAAGCGACTCTTGGCACAAAGGATTGGTGCACCATCCTCGCTGCACCACCCCTGCTGAACCTATTGAGCTCCGCCAGACTTCATAGCGCCCGAGATAGCTGCACCATCCCTTCAACACGTGTATTTAACAAAACTCGACTGTTTTTGTACATATGTATTTGATAAAATTATCATGTATATTTATTTTTCTTTATAATTGATTTAGGATAACTGTGAATGTGAGCTATATATTGCAAACCCACATCGAAAGGTTGCAGTGGGTTTGATATGTAACCAATTGAGTGCCACATCGCACAATCGTGCCATGCCTCAAAACCATTTGAGAGTTAGGGTAGACTATTCAATGAGAGGTCCGCACCATTGCCCTGCTTCCAATTGCTAATGCGGATATATTTCTTGTGGATCAAGCACTTAGTACTTTTGTGGCATGGCTTTGAACAACTTGTCGTTGTAAGTGACAATATTTTTGTTAATAATTAAATGACTATAATGTGTGTTAACTAACTAGCTAATTAATCATTTTTTTAATATATACTAGGTACCCCATGTGTCCCGACCTTCCCCCTTCCATGAAAGTGTCCCAACCTTCCCTTCCACTACCAAACTCTCCCGACCATCTTCTATACAACAAATCCAACATGTTGGTCAATTTCCCAATGATGAATTCCAGAACTACATCGATTCTCTAAAGGTCCACATTCAAAAATGAACCAGATTTACCAAATTTTTTTGCCCGATAACATTGTGGGCTGGAGCAGTTGGTAATGATCAACATCGAGGATATGAAAGCTATAGTTGAGATGGATTGGGCCATTTGCTTAACGATATTAGAGTATACCAGGGTATGTATTAAATTATTTGTACACAATAGTTGTTTATATTAGAGTATATATATGAGGATCTGAAAGTTGTATATATATTATTTATAGGTTTTTGTACAATCGTCTTACTGTCCTTTCTCAACGGACACGTAAGTATTTCTTCTTGTGTCCGGCGTGTATCGTTGTGTTTTAAGCAAGGTAATGAGAGGAACGACATCGTGATTAAGAGTGAAGTACAAAGTTATATCCATTCACGCTTCATGGAAGCCAAGCATTTGAAGAGCGCTCTTTATTTTTGGCACCACTCAATAATGGGTGAGAAATTTAGTCTTCAATCACTTGTTTAATTATTTTGAGGATTGTATTATAGTGTAAATTAATGTGTACTCATTCGTTCTTCATTTACTTGCAGGCAACATTGGCTACTCTTTGCAATAAACCCTAAGCAAAATGTTGTCTATTATCCGGATTCACTTCAAGGCCATTACAACGTCTCACGAAGACTTCGTAGAATCGCTTGAGAGGTGTGTATGTGTAACCCTCTCATTTTAATTTGTATAATTTAATATATGTATTTTGTTCAACTTAACGTTATATATATATATGTATGACGTTCTGATGCTTTGAAAGAATACTTGGGATTATCTACGACTAAAACAAGATGGCTACCCATAATCGTAAGCTTTTTAAGAATCATTCTTATAATTTTAATTAATTGATTTTTGGTCATAAAAATGTGACAATTAAGTTATAATCTTTTGCTTTGTAGTGTCCTAAACAACCAAATAGCAATGATTGTGGGTACTATGTTATGAGGTATATGAAAGAGATTATCACTCATGACAAAGTAGCAATCCCAACCAAGGTAACTACTTAGATTTATTTTTATATTGATATTATAATACTTACTCACATTTAATAAACATTTTAATTCTAATTTTATTTCATTTTTTTTTTTCAATATTTTCCCGACTTCAAAAAATCCAGATTACTCACGAACAACTTACAATGATGGGGAGTGGTGCCATTTTGTTTCTAGCTTTTTGTAGCAAGTTTTGAGATTCATAATAGTTTAGTTATTATTTATGTTGTATATATTGGATTTATATTATGTTGTAAGTACTTCTTAGAATGATATATATTGGATTGGAAATATTATTTGATGAATTTTGTTGATCGAATTTTGTTTGAATGATATATTGGATTGGAATGTATTTTCTGAATTTGTTGAAAAGGGAATGAATTTATAGGTTGTAATTAAAATGGAGAACAAACCAAAATAAAAAAATATTTAAAAAAATTCAGTCAATAGGTAGCGTTTTAGAGTGAAAACGCTAGAAATGAAGTTAAAATTCATTCAATACCTAGCGTTTTAAAGTTAAAACGCTAGGAATTGTAAAGAGGAGCTAGAGGATCCCTAGCGTTTTTACAAAAACGCTAGGAATGCTAATAAAGGTGCTATAGCATCCCTAGCGTTTTATATAAAGCGCTAGGAATGCTATAGCATCCCTAGCGTTTATATAAAAACGCTAGGGATGCTATAGCACCTTTTTACTAGCATTCCTAGCGTTTTATATAAAACGCTAGGAATGCTATAGCATCCCTAGCGTTTTATATAAAACGCTAGGAATGCTAGTAAAAGGTGCTATAGCATCCCCAGCGTTTTTATAAAACGCTAGGTATGGTAGTAAAAAGGGCTATAGTATCCCTAGCGCTTTTAATTTAAAACGCTAGGAATGGTAGTAAAAGGAGCTATGGGATCCCTAGCGTTTTTATTTAAAACGCTAGGAATGGTAGTAAAATGAGCTATGGGATCCCTAGCGTTTCGTGAAAACGCTAGGAATTGTAAAAAGGCGCTGGTCAATGGCTAGCGTTTTATATAAAACGCTACGTATGTCTAAAACACATTTGGGTAAATGGCTAGCGTTTCTTAAAACGCTACTAATGGGGTGTACGCATTAGTAGCGCCACTTTCTCTAGCGTTTTAAAACGCTACCAATGCCCAAAAAAAACGCTGATAAACCTTGTACGCTGGCGTAGTGACTAAATATAATTAACAATCTGAAAGTACATATATAACCTTTTTAATAACACCCCTTGGATCTCAATGGAAAACTAAATGAGAGATCCAAAGGTTATAAACAATTTAGTGACCATCACTAAACACTTGGTTTAGTGATGTAATCCAAAGCCCTTCAACAACGACCCACCACTGTTAGAAATTTATGTTAGAAAATATTAGGTATATATTAAGAGTTTAGTTATTTGTGCTTTATTTTAGTATGTTTTAGTTGGGCTGGTAGCTTTAGGCCTCTTTTACCTTATGAACCATTAGTAGTCATTATAAATAGTCTCCTTGAGACGTACACTTGCCAAAGGATTTTAATCAATGAAAATGTCTTTTATTTTTGTAGTTTAATTTCTTTATTGTTTTCTTGCTTTAGTAGTTTTCTCTAGTTTTGTTAGGGAAGTCTAGCTTCCTAACACTTACCTCTATAAATACCTTCTTCATCTTCATTACCAAAGATTTCCTTAGTTCTCTAATATTGAGTACCTATCACTGAAGGCCTTTTAATGTGATAGAGATAAAAGAGGAGTAATAGAAGCAGCAGCATAAATACCTATATTTATAAATGATGGTGATTCATATATTTCTTATCTGAATTTTGTATACATTTTGCCCATTGGAACACATGTGTCAATTATATATTTTAGTTGTTTATACTTCAAGTTAGACAAAATTAGTTTGATCAAAAAAAAAGTAAGGCAAAATTAGTTGGTACATGTTTATTTTGCAGATTTATGTGTACTTCCCATTTTTGTTATCGATTCAATATGATGGACATAAACCAATTTGTCGCTATGTTGAACCATCAAAAACTTATTTGACTCCATTTATGTACGGACTTTGTCCTACATTTTATAATAAACTTAGTTATGTCAAAAATAGAAGTTGATTTTTTTTCAAATCAGTTGTTAAATAATAAAAAATTTATGTTCAATTCATATTTTGCAATAGCATCTTTTATTTGCCAGTCAAGTCAATCTTTTAAAAGACAAATATACACGTGCATTTTCAACGGGAAACGAGAAATATTACAAAAAATAGTTATCGCTAAAATTTGAATAGACAAATATACTGTGGTTAATTACTAATAATAATTTGACCTCCTACTGAACCACAAATTAATAACTGGTTAACAACGCAAACCTTGCACATTGTTAATTTTGACACCACGAAGATAGATCATGTCTAACGTTACAGAAAAATAAATACTGGGGGTGAAAATAGCAAATTCTCTATCTCCTCTCCTCGAACATCAACAATGGATGGTGCTGCTACCTATGGCTATGGATGTGTAAAAGTAAAAATGTTATTTTTCATTGTAATCTGCATTCCCTTTTCCATAGCTTCAAATTCGTTGTGGACCGAATTGCTACATCCAAAACTAACAGTGAAAATAACATCCAAAATACCAGGTGGGAACGTGCGTATTAAATGCATATCAAGCGAAAATGACATCAAGGATGGTTACTTGAATTCTTCTACCACTAACCCATTCAAATTCGATGTTGAACTCAAGTTTCTCACAACAATAAGATACAATTGTTTGCTTACACAAGGACGTAAAGAAATTGGACAATTTTTGGGATTTAGAAGTGGTTCCTATTGTGATAAGGGTTGTACATGGCAACTTTATCAACATTATGCTTTGCGCATTAATTCTCGCAATATTGTAAATCAAACTTACAAGGCAATTGGAAGCCCAGATGATCACAGTTATGACTTCTCATATTGATAATTATATTAAGGGGGCGGAGGATTTTACAAGACCAATATTAACTCATTTCTGAATCCGTATTCTATTTTAGATAATAAGGTAGTTTCATCCTTTTTTTTAACTAACAATGTTATGTGATGTGTGTCATTTTTTTATTCTTAATTTTTAATTTTGACATGTTGACAAAACTTGTGTATTGTTTTTTTGACAATAGCTTGTGTATTCATGATTTATTTTTACTTTAGTTGCAACTGTTTACAAATATTTACTATTATCCTCTCCTTCTCTGATGGAGGTAATAGGGAGGGATGCTACTTCTCTGCCTGGTGAATTTTAGGAGGGTGTATTGGATTGAGATTTTAGCAGAAAAAAGTCTCATAGATTTTAAACGACTTTGCAGAAATTTAATGACACTTACGACTATGAATGATTTTCAAGTATTTTATTTTAGTTTGAATTTGATTGGATTTGCATCTGTTAACACCCACAATCTGCTAAGTAGTTGGCTGAGGAAGGACCTATATACCCAAGCCAAAGACCTGGCCAAGTGGACATAAGCCAAGGCCGGTTAAAATGAAGTAAGAAGGAGGGTATGTTGCTAAATGACCTATTTTCACCCTATTCACCCATACTCTTTCCTATTACTTTTAATAAAAGCAACCACGTGAGTAATGATGGTAGTCTTGGTTGAGTATGGGCAGAGAGGATATGTGCTGAGTAATGAGTCTTCTTCATAAGAAAACCATCACTAAAGAAATGGGTATCATCTAGGACCATCAATTAAGAAATGCTTGCCAATAATATAATGGAGCTATCTATTGAGCATCCATAGAAATGCTTGCCAAGAAGGGAAAAGATAGCTAAAACAGGAAAAGTTGGAAAATAGGCTAGAATGCCATGGGAATGGTGGTGCTTGCTGAGCAGATGCAACTTGGCTAGAATACAACTTAGCTAAGGAGCTAGTGACCAAGGAAAAAAACAAAGTGCATAGTTGAGGATATTTTGTCCGAGGTGAAGAGCTTGTGTGGGAAGAAAGTATATAATGCACGTAGACAATTGGAAGGTCGGAGATGTTGAAGAAAAACTTTGAGAAGTGTGGTGGAAATAGGAGTGAAGATATTTTACACACCCACTGTGCGAGTGGACGTTGTGGACGACTCTTATATTTTAGGGCGCATGCACATTGTTGTATGTTGATCTTAGCTGATCCAACGATGGTTAAGTAGTGGCTAGTATTAGTTGCCAAAGGAGACCATGTATATATATATATATATATATTGTAACACCCAAAGTAATTTGAATTACATTGTTTGTTAAATGAATGATTTACCTTCTCACTTATCGCATATCATACTTGAATTGCTGATTTAAATTTTTGGCCGTAGAAAATAGAAAGTTGGTGTGGTGCGAATAGAAATAGAGTTTTAAGATCTAACAGTTTTAGAGCCCAATCCACTCCATATTTTCCTTTCCATCAGCTGATTATTCATTTCCCTCGTTAGTTCGTTCAAAAAGAGAGAAGTGTGAGAGTGAGAGAGGAACTCGAAGATAGAGAGGAAAGTGAGGAATTGCATGTCTCAAATCAAACTACATCTCCCCAAATCTGAAAAACTTAATTTAGATGTTGACATCCAACTCTCTTATTCTCTTCTCACCTCCCTAAATTCAAAATTTTGCTAGCTAACAACGGAATTTCAGCAACTTGTTTCTCTCCATTTTCATTTGATGCTCATCTTGCATGTGGGGTGAGAAGGGAGGTATAGCTTTGAAACCACTTGCATGTTCCACCTTTCTTCATCCTCATAGCAGAAATCAAATCCCTTCCTCCTTCATTCTCTCACTTGTTTATGAGTTGTGTGAAGTGAAAGCTCTAGAAAAACCAGAAAACTTAGCTCCGCCTCCTTCTCCTTGGGTTTTTTGATTTGCATGTGTGGGGAAAGCCTCAATGTGAGCTTGTTCTGAGTTGCATGTTGGGGGCATCTATCATCATCATTGGGTAGATTCAAGCATTGCTCTAAGGAGAATTCCAATTCATTGATTGTGTTGTGAGTTGTGATCATCATCTTAACATGTGAGTACTTCTCCCTATTGTGTGTGGTTCATTTTGAATTCAGTTTGAGACATGTTTCTAGTTGATTTGTTACTTTGCATATCTGATTTTAAAATATCTATTGTGCTTTCATTGAACAAAATTGTGTGGAACATGCAAAATGCTTGAAATGATAGTGATATGGATGATTAATTTCTTTTGAAGTTGGTGTTGTTTAGACTCTAAATCATGTCACTATGAGTAGTTTAGACTCTGTTTATAACTGAGAAATTGGGTTGGAAAAAACTGTGAAACAACTGATTGAATACAGGGCATCAAAATGACAATTTCTCGCTGCAGGTGCAAAAACACAGCCATGTTTTGAAAATACAGCTGTCAGTGTTTTCTTCCGTATGACTAAAACTTTTTAAAAACAAAAAACACGGTTGATCGTGTTTCCTTCTGTTCCAGAACTGTTTTTTTTGATGTTTTGTTTTTAATTACATTGTTTAGCAAGCCCACCTGAATCCCTTTGTGTGTTATAATGATTTAATGTTGTTTGTCTACCGAATTAAAAATATGATTGAATATGTGGAATTTGTTGAAGTTTATGTTTACCCTCCGATTGATAGAAATCATATATTAGTCAATGCGAGAGTGAGAACTATACTATTTTATGTATATACATATAAATGAGTTAAAGGGTTGTTGGCGTACTTGGGAATGGGGGAATGGTATCATGAACCTAAGCTCAAGGCCCTTTGTTAAGCTCAATAACAAATTGGTTGAGTAAGGGCTCCCCAAAGTCACAATTTGTAGCATTAGAAAGATATAAGACTACTGCTTATTGAGGATGCGTCATCGGTAATATATTTAAAGACATTGTGAGTATATTATGGTGAGGAGTCACGAAGGAATTCATTGAGATTATGTAATCTCACTCTTTATTGTTGTTGAATTTTAGATAAACAGGTTAAGCCTCCTCACTCTTTATTGTTGTTGTATTTTAGATAAACAGGTTAAGCGTCTGGGAGGTAACAGAAAAGGTAAGAATCCTAATTTCTAAGGATCGTTGTGCTCTTGAAGTTCCAAGTTTTATTATGTTTTGGGAACCTCATGTGTTGAGAGTTGTTGTATTGTGCTTAGTTATAAACATTGGCTTATAACTAATGGTCATTTTACAATTATCCCCGAGAGGATTTAACTCAGGATCTTGATTATATAATGCTAAGATCTTACCGCTGAGCTAGAACTTCAAGTGTAAAAAAGTGCCTTTAACAAGATTCGAACACAAGAGATGTGAGATTACGGGATTACATAATTTATTACACACTCTTATTTTGTATTAAGCTTGTTAGTTTGAGTCTACGGGGATGTTTGAAACCAATTTATGGTCACACCTTTTATCTAATGTTATGCTTTAAAGTAACATCTCGAGTCTCTCAAGGATGTGTGTTATCCAATTGTTACTAACCCAAACTCTGATTGCGTATCTCTGAAATGTCAAAGAGTAATATTTCAATTTTGTTGTCGAATAAAATCTAGGATATATATATATATATATATATATATATATATATATATATATATATATATATATATATATATATATACACTAAGTATGTACACCGTCGCATACACATGCGTATATATAGTTTATGTGAACGTAGCATCTTGATTGGTTGATTGGGTCTTTATCAAATTTTTGGTTGTCGCGCCCGGTCGTTTATGTGATGATCTGCACGTGTTTCTTCTTCAAAAACGACGTCTTTACTTCCACTTTAAGATATAAAATGGTTATGAATTTAGAATAGTTTAAAAAGTCGCTATTTTTAGATACATACTGAATTACTATAGACAACTTAAAACTAAAAAAGGACCATATATGTTGTCTAAAGGTCCAATTTTCTATTTTGTCAAAAAATAGAGAAGGGTCAATATTGAAATAAAACTGAAATATAGTTTAGTTATTTCTAAGTTATTTGAAAAATATGGAGGCCAATATTAAACACAAACAGATACAGGGAGGCCAAAATTTAACAATTCGCATGAAAATAAAGCTACAAAGCACTAAGGTTCAAAAACGTTCGCATGTGTTTTTAATAATCTCGACAGTTGAAGTGGAATACAAATTTTGGCAAACTGCACGTCCACATTTTGGATTGTGGTGTAAAATGACTCATTTATTATATATGTGTAAAAAGTCTCGAGTACTCTAAAAAATTTCCATGAAGAGTAAAAATGTTGATACCTCCCAGTCAACATGAAACGTTACCCCAAAATTCGAATTTTGGGGAAGGTTACGAAATCTACATATAAATTCAAATGTTAATTTGGGTTTATCGTTTCATATTTTTTTTCGAAATATAAAAAAATTTCATGTGAATTGAGAACCTAATATCTATATATATAGATAAAGATATAAGATCGAAAACAATGTATATATATTGGATATATATATATATATATATATATATATATATATATATATATATATATATATATATATATATATATATATATATATATATCCAAATAATATTTGAGATAACTCAAAAATCATATTACACCAAAATAATTTTATAGTCTGTTCCAAATAGATGGAGATACCAGTTGAAACCCACTGTTCATTATCAGCCATGACCCATATTTAGCAACTCATGAGACGATAATAATAAAATTGTTATAAAATTGATATACTAACTGAACACGTGACTTCACCGATTTGACACATAGATCCGATTGATATTAACGAATCGTATATTGAGACGATAACCATAAAATCACTATTTAACTCATATATGTAAAGACTAAAACGATGCAAGTGTGAGTAGGTTACCTCGGTTGGATCACACATCTTCAATTATGCAATGTTTTTGTAGTCGTAATGAAAGAAGAAATCATGAAAGTAGGAGCGCGGTAGTTCCATAGCCATGACTTTGTGAGCACCTTTTCCGTCAAAAAGAAAGAAAAAAAACATGAAGAAAGGCATGGTACATTAAAGGCAGTTGAAAAAAGATTAAGAACAAAATGAGAGCACCGTCAAATTACCTGTGTGATGCAGCTATGAAGTTGATGTTTTTTGTGGTTATTGATCAAAGGAATAAAAGACAACATGAGACAATTGATTAAAAAGCATTAAAGAATTAGAAATTGTTTCGGGGCGTATCAGCAATACCAGGAGGTGCAGTCAGAAATGGGTCGGCGGCCCAACCCAGCGAAACGGCCTAAGCACGCGGCTTGGGGCGCAATTCTCGGGGACCGGCCGGATTTCTCGCAATGGCCAGGGCGCCCCCAGTGGTACAAATACCACCTTCATCCACAGTATCAGGTACGTTTTCCTACCCTGTGATACCCTGCCCGTTAGCACACCTCTGACTCGAGCGTCGGAGTGTCTTTGCAGGTACTACCCGATGCGCTCTCTAGACCGGTCCAAGCTCACTCACAGCGAGGCAACAAGCGACATCAACACTTCATTGGTCAAGGTACGATCAATTGGCGACCACAGTGGGAGGCCCGAGCGCTATCCTACCTTAGACATGGCCCCGAAGAGACCTACTAAGCGGGCATCGAAGCAACACAACCCTACCGGACAAGACGCTCGTCCGCAGCAGACCCTAGAGGGCGTGCTTGTAACCGTTCACGAATCACAAGGCAATCCTCGCCAAGAGCCCTCGGTGCAGGGCGGACGAGGATCGATCCTGGAGCAAGTACAGCAGCTAGCTCCACTCCAGCAAATCCCAACCGAACTAGCGGATGCCGGGATTGTAGAGCCTCTACTAGAGCATGTCACCCGGGCAGTTCTCCAACTGCTTCAGAACAAGAATCAACTCATCGCTGATCGTGATGAGCTGATATCTCGTTTCGAGAGAGGGTCGATTCCAGCCCGCCGGCGAGCGGATCACGGAGAACCCTCCGCACAAGCTCGCCCTTCACGCAGAGCCAGAACGCTTCCTCGAAGGAACATTCCTCATCGAGGAAGTACTTCTCGTTGTTCTCCAGCACGCAGGGTCCGGGAAAGCAGATCCCCCGCTCGGAGGAACGCGCGCAGTCGCCGTTCCCCTCGCATGATTACGATTATTCAGACTCCATCTACCATCCTGAGTCGGACCGCTCGTCCACGAGATATTCCTCGTGCGAATCCTCTGACTCCCGGAGATCTAAAAGCCGCTTCTGGGACCCTTACGACGAGCTTAACGATTATAATAATGGGGAAATCAGAGATGTTTCCCGGCGACCAAGAAGGCACCCCTCCGTCCAAAGCAGAGGGCGATCGCCCCAAGTGCCTCCGATGTACGGGCATCCGGTCGGCGGCGGGTTCTACGGGATGCCGACCAGCGAGGCATACCTTATTATGTAACCTTTTGGGCCAAGTGATATCCCGACCGGCCATGGCCCCTTCACGAGGGAGATCCGACGCTACCGTATTCCGAGGGATCTAAGGAAGCCGCCCAACCTGAAAAAATTTGGCGGTCGTGGGGATCCTGACAAGCACATCAGATACTTCAACAACTACTGCAGCTACAGAGAGCTGGGTTCTACGATTAAGTGCCGTTTATTTCCTCAGTCGCTCGATGGTCGGGCACTAGAATGGTGGGAATCACTGCGACCGAACACCATCTCCTCCTGGGAAGGCTTGATCAGAGTCTTCCTAGCAAATTATACGGCTAACCGATGCCAATACCACTATAAGGAACACTTGGATGCGATCATCCAAGGCGACAATGAACCGTTGAGGTAGTACATAGACCGGTTCAATTCTGAGGCCGATACCATTCGCGACCTGACGGACAATGATAAGCTGAAGTATCTCAAGCGGGTCATCAGGTCGGACCATAGGTTCGTAGAAGAGTTCACTTTAAACCATTACACTGATCTCAGCACGTTCCTTCGCAGAGCTAACGACCACATTGCTTATGAAGAGACACTAGCTGCAAGGAAGGCCGCCCACGTGCAACCTAGAGAAGAGCAAAGCAAGCCGTTTGTTATATCCCAATTTTGTCCGTATTCTTTTGCGCCGGAAGTTTCGTCCTCTCTCACGGCGCCACGCGGCTGGAAGGAAGGAGGGAGAGGCTGATCCAATTTTTAGGGTTTTAGTTTTCGGTTTGGGCCTCCTATAGTGGCCTTTTGTTTTTTTATTTTTTATTTTAATATTCAGAATACTAAGCGCACACCTCCAATTCACGCACGCACCCCTCCCCTACTTAAGCCCAGTTTCTCATCTTGGGCCCCCAGATGCGAACTGGGCTTTCCTTTTTACACCCTTTGTTATTTATACAGACCCCTGCGACTAATAAAACCCCAATTTACAATTTTCACCCCCTGTTTCTCTTTTAATTCTTTTCTAACTCAAATATAAATACTTTTTCTCTCGAAATTAAATAAACGGCTAAGTCGATTGTACAACCGGGTTAGTCATTATTTTAGGGCCAATGAGCTGTACAGTTCAGTAACCCTGAAAACTTAACAAATACGAATAAAGCTATTTTTTCTAAAAATAAACGGCTAAGTCGGTTGTACAACCGGTTAGTCATTATTTTAGGTCAATGAGTCAGTACATTTCAAAGAACCACAAAACTTAATAAAATATAAATAAACTATTTTTCCTAAAAATACGGGGCTAAGTCGGTTGCACAACCTGGTTAGTCAGCGTTCTAGAACTAATGAGCTGAGTTCTAGAATACCTATTTTAAAATCAACCCATCTCACAACTCCTTTCAAAATTCAAAAATTATTTTCAAAAAGTAGGGGACTAAGTCGGTTGTACAATTGGGTTAGTCAGCGTCCTAGGAATCAGTGAGCTGTACAGTTCAAGGAATCCTAGGATCCCTACACTAAAAAACACCAACCCATAAACATTTTTCAGGAAGAACTACGTAGCTTTGATTCCTCCATTGCATCCGGAGGTACGTAGGAGCAAGACTCAACCCTTGTCAAGCATTAAAAACAAAAAATCTAAATAAGTCTTTTTCCCTACAAATAAAAGGGTAATAATTAAATAAATCTTAATTAATTAGACAACGGATGTCGTGGGGTGCTAATACCTTCCCCACACATAACGACTCCCGAACCCTAACAATGCCTTATCTTAAAACTTAAAGGGATTTTCCGAATTTGCCCTTAAACTAAAATTTGGTGGCAGCTTCCTTTCGAACTTCGAAGAATCCTTTCCCGGATTTTTCGGTCGCTACAGCTGGCGACTTCACTGGGGACTTAGCTTTTTAGAGAGTCAAAACCTAGTCTAACTAGTTGTAGGATTTAATTTTTACCCTTCCCTTATTTATTTATTTATTTATTTTGCATGTTATATTTTTATATAAACCCTAGGGTAGAAGACGATATTTGTGTATATATGCTTGTTTGTCTGTTTGCAGCTTTTGGGTTGTTTTTAAATTGCTCCTACACACACTTCACAATTACACTTTCACACACACATGTGAGAAAAGTCCTCTACCCGGACTTGAGTGTATACCCTAAGTTAGAACGAGATTGTGTAATGATGGCCTGCGGGACGTACGTCTCGTTGGGTGGTCATGAAAATCTCACCTAGAGTTTGATTCCTTTTAAGGATGCTATCCCTTCTAATAGCTTGCCTATTGTTGGGGTCAGTGTTCTTGATTGGAGTCCTTGGCTCTAGGGACCATGTGTAGGATTCTTTAGAACCATCCCTGTGAGGTTCACTATAAAAGAAACCTTAGACCCACTCTGTAAGATGCATTTCTAGGGTCACAAAGGAGCTTTATACCCTTGCATTCAAACAAATATTTATGCATACCGTCTTTTATCGAAAAAAAATCAAAAAAACCAAAAATCATTTTTTTTACTACTTTTTTTAGAAAATATACCACATGCATACAGCAAATAAACATCTACTGTTGCATGCACTTTTATGACCGTCAGGGAATTAAAGTCTTTACCTTGGAGAGAAGCCGTGCATGCTGAAGTCAATATTAAATTTTGTACTTTACTCTCCAATGAAAAGTTTATAATTCCCCGAAATGATAAATAAAATCATATGTTATCATTTCATGCACATACATTATCATTTCATTCACGTTTCATGCACATTCATTTGCATACTTACATCATGCATTATAAAAAAAAATAAAAATCAGCATAATATTAGGAAAAATGTGATGAGAGGTGAGACATTCTTGTGAAATAAATCATTCTTTTTTGAAAGAGTTTAGTCATACTTCGTTGCAAGCTCAATGTGTTTCAAGTCACTCATTTTTTCAAATTTTTAGCTTGCTCACATTTTTTAACCAAACTTTGCATCTCTTCCATGATAAATGACCGAAATGTCCATCAAAAATTTCTATCATGTTTTAACTAATGTTAACTCTCTACGAAGCATTTGTGTAGTGACTTGGGTAACATGTGTGTTTATTTTTGTATGAGTCGGTTAGCGTCCCTACCTTACCATCATCCCCTGTCAAAGTCTTATCCCACCCCGACCACCCATAAAGTACATACTCCCCACATCAGTACATAGTTGACGTTTCTGGTTGGTTCCCCTAGTGAAATAACACTTTAGGCCCTCCATATTGGGGCAAATGCGTGATCTCTAAAATACCTTGTCAACGTTGTATTCCCTTGGTGCAAGTCCTTTACCAAAAAAAAATATAAAAAGGCACGTTAGGTTGAAAACTCGTAAGAGCGGCCTAAGCAAAAATTAGGGCATAAAAAAAAGAGAAATAAAGAAAAAGAGCAAATATATAAAAGTAAATAAATTATTGTCCTTAAGTTAATTTTTGAGAAAATGAGCAATCATGATTTGAAATGAAGTTTGACCATCTTCCCATACCCTCGAAAAAAAACCCGTGCTACCCACCTTAAGCCAAAATCTAAAAACCTTTCAATCACCCTAGACAAGGATCAATTCCACATCAAAAATGGTGTATCATTTTTATCAAGTCACTCAGCTCGAAAGAAAGAAAAAAAAATCAAAAAGAAAGTGAAATCAAAAAAGAGGATCGAAAAACCACGAAAAAGCAAAAGTGGTACAATTATGAGCTGATACTTCTTACCATTAAATGCATAAGAGATCCTTGTCTGAAATAAACCCCCAAACACTTCCCTTGTCCTCAATATCCCAAACACTTCCCTTAACCCTTGGCCAAGTCACATCCCTAAACAGATCCATTCTACCATGAGGCACATAAGAGGTTATTATCGCAATAAAACCTCAAACACCTCATTGAGCCTAATAAACCCTTCTTTCATAAACCATTAACCATTAGTCAAATCATACCGCTCAATAAAAAAAATCATCTTCTTTGAGCCCAATTATCCCTTCCTTCATAAACCATTAACCATCAACCACATTAAAACTCCAAAAATCCATTCCGATCAATGACCGATTGCTTTTGTTTTCTCAAAGTTTTTAATCTTAGGACAAATAAGTTTATTTATTTACAATATGTTTGCTAGAAAAAATATATTTCTCAAAAAAAAAAAAATCAAAATCAAAAAGGGCTTGCACCCCAGAGATTCATTCAAGTTCCGTTGATATAAACGCAGGGCTTAGTTATCACCAAATGCAGTTTTCATCATAGCAAACTCAAGAATATCATAATGTGAGAGTCATTCAAAAGATAACCAAAAGTTTATACTAGGATCGTCACCTATATCCTAAAGCGGGGCATCCCTTTCACCATCTATTCCATTTGAACTTGGAGAAATTTGTACAGTGTCATACCACATCCAGCTTATAGCCATACCAGACAAATTCCAAAACCCATAACCTTAACTCCGTCACCTTTTCCAATCTCACTAAAGCCAACCATTCGAAATACCATTCCAAGTGGGGCAATCCTGTCGCTCTTCAATCCACCTTCAAATGGGAAAATTCACCCTACACCCATCTCATCCCCTTGCCATATTCACAGCCAAAAACCATACCGGGGCAATTTCTCAACTCACTATCCTAAATGTTTCTACTCTAGTCGGGGCAATCTTGTCCTTACCATAATTAGGGAAACATCAAACTCTATGGGTTGAGACAACATCTCCTACTTGCCACCTTTCATTCCAAAGCCAATGCATTCCCAACTCATCATCTTCTACACCCCTAGCTTGTCACTCACCGTCATCAAATCTAAATTGGGGTATTCCTGCATTCATTGGCTTGGGAAAACCTACCTTACATGACCTTGACAAAGATCAGTCAGTCATTCACCCCTTCATGTGCCACAAATGTCCACACCCTAGGTCTTTAGAACCCCAAGTTAACTGACTCATTCATCTATATTTTCACTACTATACATCTTTACTAAACAATGCTTCAGAGAGAGAGAGAGACACAAGTTGATAATGTAATGCTAAGGATCCGCTTAGCTAACTTTGTGGACCTAAAGCTTCAGTCATCATGGGGCATCATAGTGGAAAAGAAAAGAAGCGAGCTTGCAAATACAGTACTTTTTCACATCAGTGTCTGTAAATAACAACCTTGAGATTGCCGAAGTTTGAATCAAATCTAATTTTTCCAAAGAATTATCAATATTCATCTTCGCCTCTCGCATCCAAAGTCTCACATCTCATCATCACAAAAAGTGTTTCTACACTCAATCAGTCATTTCATGTCATCACACCATGCACCATAGCATTTGCATTCAAACATTTCATTTGCATCATATTAACATTCATACTTCATGCATCCATCAGATAAATAAATAAATAAATAAATAAAAAGCAACCAAAAAAAGCAAAAAGCAAATAGAGAAAAGAATCACCTATGTCATTCATCACATCGCCAAAAATCAACTGTTGCATTGGCATTGTATATGCATTACATATATTGCTTCTGAATCGACTTCAAGTGTCGGTCCCTATATTTTGTTCCTCTAATATCAGCGCCTTAAAGCGTTGATCTCTCATATCATATCACGCATCACCGTGTTGATCTCTATAGACCCCAAGTGGTCCTTCGTGAGCAATGCCCTAAGTGGCCCAGTGTCGCAACGTCGGTCGAGCCCGACGGACCTTCGCACTTCTCGAGTGGTCCTTCAGACTAGTTGTGTCAGCCTAAGACACAGTGGACATCCTTCATGGTCAACATATCAGTTCTAGACCTGATCTTGACCCATCATGGCCGCTCGAATATAAAGGCCCCCTCAGACCGTTTAACTAGTACCGTAGCTAGTTGCGCTCCTTCAGACCACGATGGTCCTTCAATTAAGGCTTAGCGACCTTCCGGACCACGAGTGGTCCTTCAGAGCCTTAGTGCTCCTTCATGTAACACCCCCTTCTATCTAGTCTATTATTTTAATAATTTCGAAAATCAGAGTCCACGAAAAATTTTTAGTGCGACCACTTGAGGGTGCCACATTCAAACAACCACATTGAACTCCAAAATAATAATTATAATAACTCCAAAGAGGTGATACATAGCACCATAAATCCATACGGGGATAATTACCGTAGTGGCGAAAATAACAAGCTGAGTACAGAATACGGTTTATCCAATAAAAGTTAAATCATAACATAAACAACAAAGTCTAGCTATCCTCCCTGGTGCTACGTATCGGTGACTCGACAATTACTAGCGAGAAGGTACTCACGTCACCTTCATCACTTTGTCACTGCGCACATGCCACATAAGAGCAACATTCCAAGCGAAGGGTGAGTCTCATTTCATAGAAAATAGTAAATAAAACAAGCAACACAATAAGACAAGCATTAGCACACCAGCAAACAAATCCAAACACTTTCACCATTTAATTATACACACCCGCACAACCACCGTAAAATGTATGCAAGTGCATGATATGCAACCCAACGCCAAGGGCATATGCATGTGGATCCATCACCAAAAAGGCCTGAGGGCATTCACCATTCACCAAAAGGCCCGAAGGCATTCACCATTCACCAAAAGGCCCGGCGGCATTCACCAAAATATTTTATGAGGCCGAGGCCTATTCACCAAAAATGCATATGATTATGCGACACCATGACTATGCACCATCACACCAAAACACCAAATTATGCATCGAATGCTCACCATTAGTTCATTTACTCACCAATCATCAAGAGAGGTCATAGACCCTCAATCACCCAAAATATACTCACCATCAAAGATGCATCACCATAGAGAACAAACTGTAAGGACTACAACCACACCCAAAAGGACTAAAGGAGCACCAATGACTAATTACACACCAAAGGACTAAGCCACACCAAGGATCAAGTCACCCAAAGGACTAAAGTCACACCTAGGAATTAAAACACCACCTAGGGACCAATTTAACACCTAAGGACCAATTTAACACCGGGGGATTAATTCCTAACATTCAAGGACCTTTGTGACGCCTAAGGACCACTTGGACACATAGGGACCATTTTGACGCCATATTAATTAATTTAGCACCTAGGGACTATTTTGACACCATAATAATTAATTTAGCACCTAGGGACTATTTTGGCTCCCACCTAGGCACCCTTGCACTCCTAGGCGCCAAAACAGGCACACGGGGCAGCCAAATGGCGCCCATACACCGCTCATTCGCCCCACACGCACATCCGGCTTAGACACGGCGCCACGGCGCTGGGCAGCCAAAATGGCGCCCCTTGCACTATTCACGCACGCCCCAGCTTGTTCCTGCACAAACAGTGCACCAGGCGCCAGTTTCCTGTGGAAATGGCGCCCCTTCACCGCACGTACCCACCCAACCAGCAACACACAGACTAGGCGCCAACTCTCTAGCCCAATGGCGCCCCCACACAGACATCTGCAACTCACCCAGAATTTCTGTCCTAGCCAAACTCCACCCCAGGCGCCAATTTCCTCACAGGTTGGCGCCCTTGGTCTGTCCCCCACCCAGCATCGCACCCACCAGCCACATTACCACGGCCAGGCGCCAAATGCCCTGCCATTTGGCGCCCCTAGCAAGGTCCACCCATACCGATCCTAAAACTTCCTTAAACGCCATGGGTTTATTATTATTCCTTGTTCAAACTACCAACCCAACACCTACCACCCACTTATTTTACTAGATTAAATTAGCTACAACAACCTTAATTCATTAGCAATCATCAATACCCTCAACACCCAAGTAAGAACACCATTCATACACACAATGACATTGCCAAAAATTCACTCAAGCATAACACCAAACACCTAACCATCATTCTCAAATCTCCTAACGTTTTCATTCAAAGTCGTACTATTAACATGCCAACACCACTCAAAATAACCTTATCAATTCAATTATCACATAAAACTCAATTCAATTACATATTCAAGACATTCATCACCAAATCAATCAATTTAGCATATAAGAGTTCAATCAAACATCTCCTAACACTCAAATCCTATGGTTCCAAGTTTTATAAACTATTGGCTATGGAAAAGGACTCCCTTACCTCGAATAAACGAAAGCAGAGCTCTCTGCGAGTCACCAATGTAACCACGAAGAATGCTCTCCCTTCCTTTGACTCGGTGCAAGGATCGAACACTTAGCTCTCAAGCGTGATCTAACTCGACGGTCCATTGACTCGAACTCATAATCAGGCAACAAAACGTTCAATTAGCTATCTAAAAATAATAAAAACACTTTCCTTTAACTAACAAATCGGGTTTTCCAAACGAATTACCTAGTCGAATTTCGGAGTACGATGACAACGCGTTGAAATCCTGATTCTCGAAGCGACTCAGCCATGTATTGGAACTCACAAGGGTGAAACCGAATTTGTGACCACCTGCACGAGGGAAAGGGAAATTCGTACATGGTTCTCCGTTACAGAATCACATCGAGGTTCGCTGCTTGAACCACTACACACAAGCTGAGGGGAGGGGTTCGCGCTTTGCTCCAAAAACCCACGAGGGAGGGAAATCAAAATCGCGAGATGGAGGCTACAATCGCTCAAACCAAGGTCATAATCGAAATCAATGGCCAATTTCGAGTGGGAGGGAGGAGTTTGGGGTTCGGTCGTGGAGGGAGGAGGAAGAACGTGACTGAAAGAGATGGAACGGCGTGAGGGTTTGCTGTTCACGCAGCAGCTCACGCGAAGAGGAAGAAGAAGCGCGCGGGTCGGGTCGGGTTCTGGGCTGGGAAGGGTGCGCTGGGCTTAAGTGGATTGCAGTGGGGGTGCGTCCAGCAGGCAACAGGGGGTGTATGCGAGTAAAACAGCCCAACAACTCATTTTTTAAATACTTTTAGGACCCAACCTCCCTATAACTATTATTTTAACATCCCAATAGACCAAAATAACTCCCTAAAGAAATAATATCTCCAACACTAGTATTTTAATAGAAATAAAATAAATATGTAATATTATTAATCATATATTACCAATAGCGTATAAAAATACCGTATTTTTATTTCTGATATTTTTCCACAATCTAATCCCCAACAATTTATTAAATAAATATCTAGTAATCTTTGGGGCGTTACAACTCTCCCCCACTTAGAATGTTTCGTCCTCGAAACTCACCGACCAAAACCAAACCACCTCCCGCTAACAAACTACAGCCATCTAGACAACTAATGCTATCTAGCCTGCTGATTATCATTTCATTGATTACCGGCGGTGAGTGATTGGGCGGCCGTCCCTCCTACTTCTTTAGCCAGGTAACTCAAGAAATAATAATCAGCTCATTCATACAAACTTAACTCAAGAGATGACTACGCCATCCCCATCAGACTCAACGGTTAATAAACAACAACAAGGAAAATACGATAGTACCAAATCCAAGCCAAGCAACGATCCACACAACCCTAAGATAGAACCGGTTAATATGGAGCAACTATAAACTCACTACTAAAAATAAAATACCAAGAAGGCAATGCAAGCACAACAACCACGTTACACATAGGTCGCTCAAATCCAAGGAGTACATTCACGCGGAGGATATTGGTATAATAACAGTTTTTGGACAATTTCAAAGATTACATACGTAGGGATTCTATCCACATATCTTAATTATTGATTCATGTAAAAGTGCACTATATATCATTGAAATTTTGATTCTTCAAAACACAAATCACATAATACAACTCCCACACAACTTAAACAACATATAATCTATCAACTCATGCGATATCTCAGATTCTCCTATTTATAAAATCCATCTTGTCCTACTTCAATTTAATTTTCCTTCTCTCATATATAAAATTCACCTCGCTCTATTTTTTACTAACTTAACTTTGCTCTATTTAATTCAATCTCGCTATCTCAAGAACCAAACATTACAACTCTGTAGCTAACAAAAATTCAGCTTATATAAATTCAGAGGTTCCAAGAACACGAAAGCAACAACCAAATGACTACGATACAACTTCACACCAAGAAAACATAACGAACACGACACATGGCCTAAGTAAGATACTGTGCTCTATGAAAAATTTCTCTAAGGAAAAGAGTCATTCGGGGTCTAGGTTAGATTCTAACATTATACCAGCTCTGACTGTGATACTCTTTTCTAAGAATATCTACCACTCACCCTATTATCTTGAGAACTTCACCAACTAAGTTGGTCACCCTCCTAATTACCAAGTATCAACAAGTAATGCGTGCAACTCTACTTAGAGTTCACACATCTAAGACACAATAGACAATACAAATGGTCCTAGGTTAGGACCAGAAACTTTGATACCACTAATGTAACACCCCTTCTATCTAGTCTATTATTTTAATAATTTCAAAATCGAGTCCACGAAAAATTTTTTAGTGCGACCACTGAGGTGCCACATTCAAACAACCACATTGAACTCCAAAATAATAATTAGAATAACTCCAAAGAGGTGATACATAGCACCATAAATCCATACGGGGATAATTACCGTAGTAAATAAAATAACAAGCGGAAGTACAGGAATACAGTTATCCAATAAAAGTTAAATCATAACATAAACAACAAAGTCTAGCTATCCCTCCCCGGTGCTACGTATCAGAGCTGACTCGACAATTACTAGCAGAAGGTACTCACGTCACCTTGATCCATCACACACTGCAGCGTTGCCACATAAGAGCAACATTCCAAGCGAGAAGGGTGAGTCTCATTTCATAGAAAATAGTAAATAAAACAAGCAACACAATAAGACAAGCATTAGCACACCAGGCAGTACAATCCAAACACTTTCACCATTTAATTATACACACCCAGACAACCACCAGAAAATGTATGCAAGTGCATGATATGCAACCCAACGCCAAGGGCATATGCATGTGGATCCATCACCAAAAAGGCCCAGAGGGCATTCACCATTCACCAAAAAGGCCCGAAGGCATTCACCATTCACCAAAAGGCCCGAAGGCATTCACCAAAATATTTTATGAGGCCGAGGCCTATTCACCAAAAATGCATATGATTATGCGACACCATGACTATGCACCATCACACCAAAACACCAAATTATGCATCAGAATGCTCACCATTAGTTCATTTACTCACCAATCATCAAGAGAGGTCATAGACCCTCAATCACCCAAAATATACTCACCATCAGCATGCATCACCATAGAGAACAACCCTGTAAGGACTACAACCACACCCAAAAGGACTAAAGGAGCACCAATGACTAATTACACACCAAAGGACTAAGCCACACCAAGTACTGAAGTCACCCAAAGGACTAAAGTCACACCTAGGAATTAAAACACCACCTAGGGACCAATTTAACACCTAAGGACCAATTTAACACCGGGGGATTAATTCCTAACATTCAAGGACCTTTGTGACGCCTAAGGACCACTTGGACACATAGGGACCATTTTGACGCCATATTAATTAATTTAGCACCTAGGGACTATTTTGACACCATAATAATTAATTTAGCACCTAGGGACTATTTTGGCTCCCACCTAGGCACCCTTGCACTCCTAGGCGCCAAAACAGGCACACGGGGCAGCCAAATGGCGCCCCATACACTGTTCACGCCCCACACGGACATCCGGCGAGACACAGCGCCACCAGGCGCTGCTGGGCAGCCAAAATGGCGCCCTTGCACTATTCACGCACGCCCCACTTGTTCCTGCACACAAACATTGCACCAGCGCCGCCTCTGTGGAAATGGCGCCTTCACCGCAAGACGTACCCACCCAACCAAAGAACACACGGACTGGCGCCAACTCTCTAGCCCAATGGCGCCCCACACGTTTATCCGCAACTCACCTGCACTTCGCCCCTAGCCAAACTCCACCCCAGCGCCAATTTCCTCACGGGTTGGCGCCTTGGTCCGCCCCCCACCCAAAGATCGCACCCCACCACCACATTACCACGGCGGCCAGCGCCAAATGCCCCGCCATTTGGCGCCCCTAGCAAGGTCCACCCATACCGATCCTAAAACTTCCTTAAACGCCATGGGTTTATTATTATTCCTTGTTCAAACTACCAACCCAACACCTACCACCCACTTATTTTACTAGATTAAATTAGCTACAACAACCTTAATTCATTAGCAATCATCAATACCCTCAACACCCAAGTAAGAACACCATTCATACACACAATGACATTGCCAAAAATTCACTCAAGCATAACACCAAACACCTAACCATCATTCTCAAATCTCCCTAACGTTTTCATTCAAAGTCGTACTATTAACATGCCAACACCACTCAAAATAACCTTATCAATTCAATTATCACATAAAACTCAATTCAATTACATATTCAGTACATTCATCACCAAATCAATCAATTTAGCATATAAGAGTTCAATCAAACATCTCCTAACACTCAAATCCTATGGTTCCAAGTTTTATAAACTATTGGCTATGGAAAAGGACTCCCCTTACCTCGAATAAACGAAAAACAGAGCTCTCTACTGAGTCACCAACGTAACCACGAAGAATGCGCCTCTCCCTTCCTTTGACTCAGTGCAAGGACGAACACTTAGCTCTCAAGCGTGATCTAACTCCGACGGTCCATTGACTCGAACTCATAATCAGGCAACAAAACGTTCAATTAGCTATCTAAAAATAATAAAAACACTTTCCTTTAACTAACAAATCGGGTTTTCCAAACGAATTACCTAGTCGAATTTCGGAGTACGATGACAACGCGTTGAAATCCTGATTCTCGAAGCGACTCAGCCATGTATTGGAACTCACAAGGTGAAACCGAATTTGTGACCACCGCACGCAGGAAAAGGGAAATTGCACATGGTTCTCCGTTACAGAATCACATCGAGGTTCGTTGCTTGAACCACTACAGCGGCGCGACGGAGGAGGGGTTCGCGCTTTGCTCCAAAAACCCACGAGGGAGGGAAATCAAAATCGCGAGATGGAGGCTACAATCGCTCAAACCAGGTCATAATCGAAATCAATGGCCAATTTCGAGTGGGAGGGAGGAGTTTGGGGTTCGGTCGTGGAGGGAGGAGGAAGAACGTGACTGAAAGAGATGGAACAGCGTGAGGGTTTGCTGTTCACGCAGCAGCTCACGCGAAGAGGAAGAAGCGCGCGGGTCGGGTCGGGTTACGAGGTCAGAAGGGTGCGCTGGGCTTAAGTGGATTGCGGTGGGGTGCGTCCAAAGTGTACAAGGGGGTGTATGCGAGTAAAACAGCCCAACAACTCATTTTTTTTAAATACTTTTAGGACCCAACCTCCCTATAACTATTATTTTAACATCCCAATAGACCAAAATAACTCCCTAAAGAAATAATATCTCCAACACTAGTATTTTAATAGAAATAAAATAAATATGTAATATTATTAATCATATATTACCAATAGCGTATAAAAATACCGTATTTTTATTTCTGATATTTTTCCACAATCTAATCCCCAACAATTTATTAAATAAATATCTAGTAATCTTTGGGGCGTTACACTTCAGGTCCTTGTTGACACTTCATTCAGCTCTCGGTTAATGCGCCAAGTGTTAACCAGCCCCTATTATTCCTTAAACTTTCCGCTTCCCCCTTAAACGGACAAAATTAGCGTCTATCTTATCTTTATTCCTATTTCTACTACGAAAGTTCGAGAACTCATCACTTTCTAGTAAAATACTAATAAGGAGGGGCAGCTGTTATACCCCAATTTTTATCTCATTCTTTTTCGGTTTTTAGTCGTTTATTTTATTATTTGTTCTGAAGTCGTGCAATTGCGAGAATCACTAAAAAGGTGTCTCATTTACCAACCCAAGCCAATCTCAACTAACTTCTTCAACTAAGTCGAAATGCCATTGTTTAAATTAAGAATGCGCGCGAATGATCGATCTTTTCGCACATTCTTTAGTTAAATTTCGTATTTGGGCCTAGTTGAACTTAATTGGGTTTATTCGAGTCGTTTCCTTGCAAATGGGTTTATTCGAGTTATTTTCTCGCAATTTGGCTCATCATTCGGGTTTCTTTTCTATTTGTATTATTTTGTCCTTATTTTGATCACATACATATATATATAGTCCAAGAAATATCAAAAAAATCTATTTAATTTTATTTACATTTTAAAAAGTGTCTAATTGTCCAAAATGTCTAAAAATACAAAAATGATAATATTAAAAAATACAAAAATACAAATACGAAAAAAAAGCAAAAAAATAGAAAATAGGAGTAGCATCAGCAATCTTTAGGGGTCTGTTCTTGCTCTCCAAGACTGCTTAGCAAACCCACGTTATCGTAACTCCGCAAAGGCCCACCAAATCGGTCAAAACCAATTAAATGCTAACCCTAAGTTTTTAATATAAAAAGCAGCGATCCACAAGTAAAGACAGAGAAGAAACCAAAGGCGAAAACTATCATCACAATCACATAAACAAGGATTAGGGTTCAAAGTCGAAATCCTAATCCACTAAACACACACTTTCGAATTTCAGTCCGAGAGCAAAGAAGCAACAACAAAGATTTCAAAGGTAGCGACCAATAATAAGATCAAGTGATCCTAAGAAGAGTTCTTGAGGCAAAGATTAGTGCGATTCATTCACAAGCGTACGATTAGGAGACATATTATTCGACGCTGGAGTAAAGGTTGGTTTATCCGTATTATTAAATCTAGACATATAAAACTAGTGTGCATGAAATGCATTGCGGTATTTGTATCTCATTGTTAAATTAGGAGATTGTAGGCTCGTATGTGTGTATAATGTAACCCAAAATGTTCTACTTATTTGAAATTAGAAATCAAGCTTGGTAAAAGCTACCATTGGCTGTCTATATCCTGTTTGTAATAGACCAGATCAGAATTGTATATGAAACAACTCAGACAACACCATAAACATGATAATCATAGTATTACATCCCAATCAAAACCAAAAAAATAGAAAATCAAACCAAAGAATGAAAAGGAGGCAAATGAGGTAGAAATCAGACCAGAGAAAACTTAAAAATCAATCAGAATAAAAAACGAAGTAAAAAGCAACTTGCCGGTTCACTCACCGGAGCTCCGGTCACCTTCTCCGGCGAGCATTCCGGCGAGCCTCCCAAAACAAACTCCAGGCCACCACAAGACCAGCCAAAATCACTGCAAAACCACCAAAAAACACCACATCAGAAATTGTTTGATCTATGAAAAAGAAAAAAAAACGAAGAGAAACAAAAAAAAGACGAAGAAGAACCGAGGAGAGAAAAACGAAACTCACCGGCTCGTTGTCACCAACCCCCAGCCGCGAGACAGCCCCTCCACCAACGACCCACAACCGAACAGCTCACTTCCATGGAGACCGGCGAACCTCTCGCCGGATTTTCTCTCTCTCTCTCCCCGTGGAAACCGGCAGATTTTGCGCCGGAAGTTTCGTCCTCTCACACGGCGCCGCGCGGCTGGAAGGAAGGAGGGAGAGGCTGATCCAATTTTTAGGGTTTTAGTTTTCGGTTTGGGCCTCCTATAGTGGCCTTTTGTTTTTTTTTATTTTTTATTTTAATATTCAGAATACTAAGTGCACACCTCCAATTCACGCACGCACCCCTCCCCCACTTATGCCCCCGCTCATCCGGCCCCAGATGCGAACTGGGCTTTCCTTTTTACACCCCTTGTTATTTATACAGACCCCTGCGACTAATAAAACCCCAATTTACAATTTTCACCCCCTGTTTCTCTTTTAATTCTTTTCTAACTCAAATATAAATACTTTTTCTCTCGAAATTAAATAAACGGCTAAGTCGATTGTACAACCGGGTTAGTCATTATTTTAGGGCCAATGAGTTGCATGCTGATTCAAGAACCACAAAACTTAACAAATACGAATAAAGCTATTTTTCTAAAAATAAACGGCTAAGTCGGTTGTTCAACCGGGTTAGCCATTATTTTAGGGTCAATGAGTTGTACATTTCAGTAACCCTGCAAACTTAATAAAATATAAATAAACTATTTTTCCTAAAAATAAGGGGCTAAGTCGGTTGCACAACCTGGTTAGTCAGCGTTCTAGAACTAATGAGCTGAGTTCTAGAATACCTATTTTAAAATCAACCCATCTCACAACTCCTTTCAAAATTCAAAAATTATTTTCAAAAAGTAGGGGACTAAGTCGGTTGTACAATCGGGTTAGTCAGCGTCCTAGGAATCAGTGAGCTGTACAGTTCAAGAAATCCTAGGATCCCTACACTAAAAAACACCAACCCATAAACATTTTTCAGGAAGAACTACGTAGCTTTGATTCCTCCATTGCATCCGGAGGTACGTAGGAGCAAGACTCAACCCTTGTCAAGCACTAAAAACAAAAAATCTAAATAAGTCTTTTTCCCTACAAATAAAAGGGTAATAAATAAATAAATCTTAATTAATTAGACAACGGATGTCGTGGGGTGCTAATACCTTCCCCACACATAACGACTCCCGAACCCTAACAATGCCTTATCTTAAAACTTAAAGGGATTTTCCGAATATGCCCTTAAACTAAAATTTGGTGGCGGCTTCCTTTCGAACTTCGAAGAATCCTTTCCCAGATTTTTCGGTCGCTACACCGTTCATGGCTCAAGACAACCACAAGCCGGAGTTCCGACCTAAGAAGTATGAGCACCGGACTAGGCTTAACACACCTATTGCTCAGATATTTTCTGAATGTCAGAACAATGAGTTCGTTGGTGTGAAGCGGCCTGATCCTTTATTACTCAGAAACGGTGCCCGGGCGACCAAGAAGTATTGTTGGTACCACAAAAGCAAGTGGCATGATACAAATGACTACATGGCCCTAAAAGATGATATAGAATATCTCATCCAAAAGGGCAAGTTAAGGCAGTATGTCAGAACTGAAGGTGCCGAGCGGCTTGAAGAAAGAGCCGGGGGACAGCCCTCTCAACTAAAAGGCAAGGCCGTGACCGCAGCAGCCATCGAAGCGGCCGGGGACAAGGATACCTCCGAAGAGGACGTCCGGCAGTCTAAAGGCCGCAGGGTTGCCATGGTCATCCATGGAGGAAACCCTTTAGACCACAGAGAATCAAAAAAGGCCATGAAGAGGAAGTGGAACGAGATTCTTATGGTTGGAACGACTTCAGCTGAGCGACCGGCCTCGAATAGGCCGCCCATTTCCTTTGGAGATGAAGACCTGCTGGATGGAAGAACCAATAGTTATGTTCCATTGGTAGTCTCGGCGTTCATGGCCAACACGGAAGTCCGCAGAATTTTGGTCGACCAAGGAAGTTCGGCCGACATCATGTTTGAAGAGTTAATCGACAAGCTGAGCGTAGATCGGAGTGAGATCATCCCACAGGCCGACCCAACTCCATTGACAGGTTTTAACGGGGCGGTCACCTACCCCTTGGGGACGATAGAACTCTTGGTCACTTTCGGAGATGACACAGGAGAAAGCACCCAATACAGGACAGTCAGGACGACATTCCTAGTCCTCCATATCAAGTCTTGCTACCAATGCATCATCGGTCGGCCGACACTTGGAAAGCTGGAGGCCGTTGCCTCCACAGTCCACCTGAAGATGAAGTTTTACAGCAAGGATGATCAAGTCGTGACTCTTACGGCCGACATGGAAGCGCCCAAACGAAGCCCTTACCTGTACCAAGACATCTGCGACCAAGAGGACATGAGTTCCAACCCGCAGAGTCTTGAAGAAAGGCACCAAGTCAACCTGGCCGACCTGGATGCCTGATATGATCCTGACAGCGACCCTGAAGATGGGGATGATGATTTAGCCCGTGAGCTAAAAAACAGGTTGAAAAGGCCAGAGCCGCACTGAGAATTGATTGACGTCCAGCTGGGGGACGACCCAACAAAAACGGTCAAGCTTGGAAGCGACCTGTAACGCCCAAAATAATTTAATTATTTAATTAATTAGGTTATTTAAGGCTTGCAACACTTAATTAAATTAATTAATTAAGTTGAGTTTATTTTACCTAAAAGGGGTCTAATTCATTTTAAATAAGTTACTAAGTTGGATTTATTTTATTTACAGGAGGTGGGATGAATTAATAATGGGAGTGGAGAATAAGGCCCAAGGGCCATTATTTAGGCCCAATAGTAGTCATAAAGGGTAGGGGTCCTAAACTAAAGTAACCAAACCCTCATTTGAAAGAGAGAAAGCAACGAAGAAAGTAGTAGAGGAGGAGGAGAAGACGACCACGGCGAAGGAGGGAGGAGAAAGGTGGAAACTTTTCTTTGGATTCTTGGTGGGTAAGTGCATTCTTGGTCTCAATCTTCTCCATTTCTCTTCCATGTTCCATTTCCCTAGGTTTCATGAGCTCATTCCTTGTATTTTGAATTTTTCCATGGATACGCAAAGGAGGAAACCCACGTTCAGCTTGAGGTTGAGGAAAGGAAGGAACTTTTCTCAAGTTTTGTGTTGGTAAGTGAAGCTCTTAGCCCTATTCATTCCTATTTCTTCTCCTTGTTCCATTTCCTTAAGTTCTAGTGTCTTATTCCTCCATTGTTGTTGCTTGTTGCGTTTTAACCAAGGAGTAGGAGGGCCACGTGTTGTTTTCAGCACTAGGAGGTTGGAAAAATACTCCATTCTTGTGGTTCTTGGTGTAGGATTGAAGTTCCAAGCTTGAGAAAGGTTAGGGGACTCTCTATTGCATTTATGATAATTTGTAGGATATGTTTTATAGGTAGAATAGCTCTAGGAATGAATTGTTGTGTGAACTTGATGTGATGATATGTTGGTTGATATATGAAATGCTTGTTGTGATAATACCATGTTGTTGTTAATGTGGAAATGTGAAGTGTGAAATTATACATGTTATGTGTTTTTGAGGAGATGGCCCCATGAACATGAGTATGTGGGTATGATGAACTAATGATGTTGAATTAGTGTTTAAAAAGGGTGTTTATTAAAGTGATAAATAAATTGTTGGAGAGAAAATTGAGTTGAAGTGTTTTGGGTGAGGGTGTTTGATGGGGGGGCGCCAAATGCCTAGGCAAATGGCGCCTAGGGGCTGAAATTCTGGACTGGTGGTTTGTGCTTGTGCAGGGGCGCCATTTGCTAGGCAAAATGGCGCCAGGGGTGCTGTTGGTTGGTGGCAGGATATTCTGTGCAGGGGTGGCGCCAAATGCCAGGAAACTTGGCGCCTTGGGTTGTGTCTGTGCAGGGGGCGCCAATTCACTAGGAATCTGGCGCCTGTGTTCAAGTCTGTGGCATGATGCATGTGCAGGGGCGCCAATTCCTTAGGAATTTGGCGCCTGGTGAGGTGACAGGGCAGGAAGGTGTGCAAGGGGCGCCAGTTTCCTAGAAACTTGCCGCCTGTGAGTGCGTAATGTGCAAGTGTGAGTGTGTTGCGCAGCATAGGGCGCCAAAGTGGCTGCCCTTGGCGCCTTGGGTGCTTGATTGGGATCTAGGTGACATGTTTAGTCCCTAAGAATTAATTTAATCCTTGGTGCGACAAAATAGTCCCTAAGAATTAAATTAATCCTTGGAGTGATAAAATAGTCCCTTAGTATCCAATTAAGCCGAGTATGTCAACGTAAGTCCCTAGGTACCAAATTAATTCATAATGCGTCAAAATAATCTTTAGGTGCTAAGATTAATGTATGGTGGGTCTAAATGGTCCTTAAGTGTGGAAAAGGTCCTTATGAGGTGTTATGGTCTTGGGTGGGATTTAATTTAATAGATGGGGTGTGATGGTGAGAACATGATAAAATGGTGGTTAACAAATGATGTGGGCTTCGGCCAACACGGTGGTTTAAATGATGTGGGCTTAGGCCAAACAAGGTGGTTAATAAACAAGGTGGTTAATAAACAAGGTGGGTAATAATTGATGCGATATATTTTATTGTGTTGTGATGCATTTGTCATGGCGTCACATACCTCATATGCATAAAAACAAGGTGGTATGGCTTGGCTAAAAACATGGTGGGTGGCTTCGGCCAAACAAGGTGGTTGCTCGACGGGTTATTATGGTGGTTATGGATCCACATGCATATTGCACACATGCATATAATTCATACTCTCATTGAATGCTTGTGAATGCCTATTTAATCCTCTATTGTTACTTCTTGATATTGTATTCGATCGGTATATGCCTTGATGTCCGTGATTGGATGATGCTAGATGCTTTCTTAATATAAGGCTTATCTTACTTATTATTATTCATGTAAAGAGACTCACCACGGCATTTTATGTTGCTGCTCCCGTGGCGACATGCAGTGATTCTGAGTGAAGGTACCACTGCCTTCTTGGGATTATTGAGTCACTCGATTGTAACACCCAGGGATGGGGCTCTAGTATTCTTCATTTCTATATTATGCTATGTATTTCATCGTTTTCGGATTATGTCTTGGATGTGTTGAACTCCATTTTATTTCCAACTGCGTTACAAACTAATTACGATTATCAGTAAACACTAAATGCTTTTGGATGGGTCTTAACCCACTTGATTATGATGTGGATGTTATGCACTTGATGTGTTTTATATATATTTTTATGTCGTGGACGATGTTTTATTGAATGTACCACCCTCTTTGAGGTGCGTGGAAAAGTTTTCAAAAACTCGATTTGAATTAATTGAACTAGTATTTAATATAAGGGGGTGTTACATAAGTGGTATCGTGCAGCGATTGATCTCATCCCGGCCAAGGTGTGTCATCATAGTATCTATGACAACTAGGTAGTGTTAATTGTTTCTTAACGAATGTTAATGCCGCAGTGTTAGGTTGAGAATGGCCCGAAGGATTGATCTTTTCTAGCCGAGGTTTCTGCAAGCCATGCACGGGCTATGGGGAGCAGGAGGGTGGTAGAGAAGATGCCGAGGATCGCAAGTTGGCTACTTTTCAACGTGAGAACCCACCTACCTTCAAAGGTAGATATGATCCGGATGGAGCAATCGACTGGTGAAGGAAATTGAGCGAATCTTCCGTGTGTGATGGCGTGCACCCCAAAGACAAAAGGTGAAGTTTGGGACTCACATGCTGAACGAGGAAGCAGATGATTGGTGGATGAGAAAGAAACAGAGACTTGAAGCTGCGGATGAGGAAATTACTTGGGAGGTATTCAAAGAGGAGTTCACAAGGAAGTATTATCCGGAGGACGTGCGTGCTAAAAAGGAGGTAGAGTTTTTGGAACTGAAACAGGGAAACAAGTCCGTAGCTGAATATGCAGCAAAGTTTGAAGAGTTGGTCAAGTTTTGCCCTTACTATGACAACCAAGCTGATTCAAAATTTTCCAAGTGTGTGAAGTTTGAGAATGGTCTGCAGCCAGAGATTAAGAAAGCCATTGGATACCAGGAGATTCGAGACTTTGCCAAGCTAGTGGACAAGTGTAGAATTTATGAGGAGGACAGTGCTGCTGCTTACAAGATGGTAAGAGAGAAAAAGAATGCTCAATTCCGGGGAAAACCATATGATGTGAGTGGGGGCAAAGGGAAATGGAAGGCGAGTGGAGGCAAAGGTTCTAGTGGGGGAGGTGAAGCTGCGGGTATTGTGTGCTTTGCTTGCAAGAAACCTGGCCATAGGAGCAGTGAGTGTACGGAGGTTCGATGCTACAAGTGTGGTCAGAGGGGCCACAAGTCTACCGCTGTGAGAGAAGAAGGAAGTGGTTTGTTTCAACTGTAGTGAAGTGGGACATGTTAGCACTAAATGTCCTAAGCTTAAGAGAGAGAAAGCTAAGGGTAAGGTGTTTGCTTTGGCAGGATCAGAGGGAGACAACGAGATTAGAGGTACTTGTTTTATTAATGGTACTCCTTTGATTGCTATAGTAGATACTGGTGCTACACATTCTTTCATTCTTTGCCTTGTGTCTTTGAAAAAGCGGGTCTTGTTTTGTCTACAATGAGAAGGGACATGGTTATTGATACCCCAGCCAAAGGTTCAGTAACTACATCCCTAATGTGTGCTAGATGTCCTCGTCCGTCTTTGGCCAGAGAGTTTCTTGTTGATCTTATTTGCTTGCCTTTAGGAGGGTTGGACATCATTCTTGGTATGGACTGGTTAGTTGATAACCAAGTACATATCAATTGTGCTAGTAGATCCGTGAGCTTTCCTTCTTCTAAGGAGGAAGAATGCGCATTGTTACATTCTCGTCAATTGCATAGAGTTTTGAAAGAGGAAGCTAAAATCGCTTTCATTGATGGCATCATTGTCGGTGGAGAGCCAAGCTAAGATTGAAGAGTTGCCAATAGTTCGTGAATTTCTGAAGTGTTTCCGACGAAATTCCGATGTGCCACTGAAAAGAAGTAGAGTTTGGTATTGATCTTGTGCACGGCTCGGCACTAGACCCGTGTCCATGGCTCCATATAGGATGTCCGCATCCGAACTATCTCGAGTTGAAGAGTCGGTTGGAGGACTTACTTGAGAAGAAGTTCATAAGACCTAGTGTGTCACCTTGGGAGCGCCAGATCAAGGTGAAGAAGAAAGATGGAAGTATGCGGCTTTGCATTGATTATAGACAATGAACAAAGTAACAATCAAGAACAAGTATCCACTTCCGAGAATTGACGATTTGATGGATCACCTAGTTGGTGCTAAGGTGTTTAGCAAAATTGATTTGAGATCGGGCTATCATCGATTAAAGTGAAAGATGAGGATATTCGTAAGACAGCGGCGTTCGGACGAGAGATATGGACATTATGAGTATTCTGTAATGCCGTTTGGTGTCACTAACGCACCAGGGGTATTTATGGAGTACATGAACCGTATTTTCCATGACTACTTGGATCGATTTGTGGTGGTTTTCATAGATGATATTTTGGTGTACTCCAAGTCCGAAGAGGATCATGCAGAGCATCTGAAGTTAGTACTAGAAGTGTTGAAAGAGAAAAAGTTGTATGCTAAACTATCAAAGTGTGACTTTTGGTTGAAGGAAGTGAGCTTTCTAGGTCATATTATTTCTGGTGATGGGATTGCGGTAGATCCATCCAAAGTTGATGCGGTGATGCAGTGGGAGGCTCCTAAGTCAGTTACGGAGATTAGAAGTTTCCTTGGATTGGCGGGATATTATAGAAGGTTTATTGAGGGGTTTTCAAAGTTGGCACTTCCGCTAACTCAATTAACTTGTAAAGGGAAGGCTTTTGTGTGGGATTCCAAATGTGAAGAAAGTTTCCAAGAATTGAAAAGAAGGTTGACAACATCACCTGTTTTGACATTACCCAAATCTGGAGAGCCTTTTGTTGTATATTGCGATGCGTCTAAAATGGGGCTAGGAGGTGTTTTGATGCAAAATGGTAAGGTTGTGGCGTATGCCTCAAGACAGTTGAGAACTCATGAAAAGAATTACCCCACCCATGATTTGGAGCTTGCGGCAATTGTTTTTGCCTTGAAGATTTGGAGACATTATTTGTATGGTTCTAAGTTTGAGGTATTCAGTGATCATAAAGGATTGCAGTACCTGTTTGACCGGAAAGAATTAAATATGAGACAAAGGAGATGGTTGGAATTGCTGAAAGACTATGACTTTAGCTTGAACTATCATCCGGGGAAAGCTAATGTGGTAGCTGATGCTTTGAGTAGAAAGTCCTTACATGTATCCGCAATGATGGTGAAGGAGCTTGAACTAATTGAACAGTTTCGAGATTTGAGTCTAGTCTCATGAGGTGACACCTAAGAGTGTGAGATTGGGTGTGTTGAAGATTCACAATGACTTTTTGAATGTTATTCGGGAAGCTCAAAAGAGGGACATTAAGCTAGTTGAGATCGCAGTTGGGATTGACCACTCCCAGGGGAAAGCTAATGTGGTAGCTGATGCTTTGAGTAGAAAGTCCTTACATGTATCCGCAATGATGGTGAAGGAGCTTGAACTAATTGAACAGTTTCGAGATTTGAGTCTAGTCTGCGAGGTGACACCTAAGAGTGTGAGATTGGGTGTGTTGAAGATTCACAATGACTTTTTGAATGTTATTCGGGAAGCTCAAAAGAGGGACATTAAGCTAGTTGAGATCGCAGTTGGGATTGACCACTCCCAGAGTGAAGATTATGTGGTAGATGCTCAAGATGTGCTAAGGTACCGTGGGAGGATTTGTGTTCCTAGTGATGATGAGATTAAGAAGGCAATTTTAGAAGAGGGTCATCGTAGTAAGTTGAGTATTCACCCGGGAGCTACGAAAATGTATCAAGATTTGAAGAAGCTGTTTTGGTGGCCTGGTATGAAGCGTGAGGTGGCTCAGTTTGTGTATGCTTGCTTGACATGTCAGAAATCTAAGGTAGAACATCAAAAGCCAGCGGGGTTGATGCAACCATTGGATGTTCCTGAATGGAAGTGGGATAGTATCTCCATGGATTTTGTGACTGGTTTGCCGACTACAGCGAGGGGGTTTGATACCATATGGGTGGTTGTTGATAGATTGACTAAATCTGCACACTTTCTACCGATTAATATTACTTATCCAGTTCCGAGGTTAGCGGATATCTATGTCAAGACGATTGTAAAGCTGCATGGTGTGCCTCTGAGTATTGTGTCTGATAGGGATCCTAGGTTCACTTCCGAGTTTTGGAGGAGTTTGCAAGAGGCTTTGGGTTCCAAATTGAGATTGAGTTCAAATATCATCCCTGCATGTGATGGGCGACCAGAGAGACAATTCAATCACTTGAGGATTTGTTAAGAGCATGTGTTCTTGAGCAGGGAGGTTCATGGGATTCACATTTGCCACTGATTGAATTCACTTACAATAACAGTTTTCATTCGAGTATCGGTATGGCGCCTTTTGAGGCATTGTACGGGAGGAGGTGTAGGACTCCATTGTGTTGGCACGGCGGAGAGAAAGTGTAGTGCTAGGTCCTGAGTTGGTGCGTGAGACCACAGAGAAAGTGAAGTTGATTAGAGAGAAGATGAAGGCTTCACAGAGTAGACAGAAGAGTTACCATGATAAGAGAAGGAAGGATCTAGAATTTCAGGCGGGTGATCATGTATTTCTAAGAGTTACTCCGACAACAGGTGTGGGTCGTGCGTTGAAGTCTAAGAAGTTAACTCCGCGTTTTATTGGACCATATCAGATTTCAGAGAGAGTTGGGAAAGTTGCTTATCGAGTGGCCTTGCCACCTAATCTTGCTAATCTGCATGATGTATTCCATGTGTCTCAGTTGCGGAAGTATGTGCCAGACCCGTCTCATGTAGTGCAGATGGATGATATAGAGGTGAGGAAAACCCTTACGGTGGAGACTATGCCGGTTAGGATTGAGGACCGTGAGGTGAAGGTCTTGAGAGGCAAAGAAATCAATTTGGTGAAGGTAGTGTGGTTAGGAGCAGTGGGAGAAACCATAACTTGGGAGTTGGAAAGCAAGATGAAGGAGGCTTATCCAGAGTTGTTCGATTCAGGTAATTTCGAGGGCGAAATTCTTTAAGTGGGGGAGAGTTGTAACGCCCAAAATAATTTAATTATTTAATTAATTAGGTTATTTAAGGCTTGCAACACTTAATTAAATTAATTAATTAAGTTGAGTTTATTTTACCTAAAAGGGGTCTAATTCATTTTAAATAAGTTACTAAGTTGGATTTATTTTATTTACGGGAGGTGGGATGAATTAATAATGGGAGTGGAGAATAAGGCCCAAGGGCCATTATTTAGGCCCAATAGTAGTCATAAAGGGTAGGGTCCTAAACTAAAGTAACCAAACCCTCATTTGAAAGAGAGAAAGCAACGAAGGAAAGTAGAGAGGAGGAGAAGAAATGACCACGGCGAAGGAGAGGGAGGAGAAAGGTGGAAACTTTTCTTTGGATTCTTGGTGGGTAAGTGCATTCTTGGTCTCAATCTTCTCCATTTCTCTTCCATGTTCCATTTCCCTAGGTTTCATGAGCTCATTCCTTGTATTTTGAATTTTTCCATGGATACCCAAAGGAGGAAACCCACGTTCACTTGAGGTTGAGGAAAGGAAGGAACTTTTCTCAAGTTTTGTGTTGGTAAGTGAAGCTCTTAGCCCTATTCATTCCTATTTCTTCTCCTTGTTCCATTTCCTTAAGTTCTAGTGTCTTATTCCTCCATTGTTGTTGCTTGTTGCGTTTTAACCAAGGAGTAGGAGGGCCACGTGTTGTTTTCAGCAGCTAGGGAGGTTGGAAAAATACTCCATTCTTGTGGTTCTTGGTGTAGGATTGAAGTTCCAAGCTTGAGAAAGGTTAGGGGACTCTCTATTGCATTTATGATAATTTGTAGGATATGTTTTATAGGTAGAATAGCTCTAGGAATGAATTGTTGTGTGAACTTGATGTGATGATATGTTGGTTGATATATGAAATGCTTGTTGTGATAATACCATGTTGTTGTTAATGTGGAAATGTGAAGTGTGAAATTATACATGTTATGTGTTTTTGAGGAGATGGCCCCATGAACATGAGTATGTGGGTATGATGAACTAATGATGTTGAATTAGTGTTTAAAAAGGGTGTTTATTAAAGTGATAAATAAATTGTTGGAGAGAAAATTGAGTTGAAGTGTTTTGGGTGAGGGTGTTTGATGGGGGGGCGCCAAATGCCTAGGCAAATGGCGCCTAGGGGCTGAAATTGGGGTGGTGGTTTGTGCTTGTGCGGGCGCCATTTGCTAGGCAAAATGGCGCCGAAGTGCTTGTTGGTTGGTGGCGGCGGATATTACAGGCGGGTGGCGCCAAATGCCGTGAAACTTGGCGCTTAGGTTGTGTTCAGGCGCGGGCGCCAATTCACTAGGAATCGCGCTGTGTTCAAGTCTGTGGCATGATGCATAGTGCGGGCGCCAATTCCTTAGGAATTTGGCGCTGGTGAGGTGACAGGCGGGGAAGGTGGTGCAAGGCGCGCGCTTTCCTAGAAACTTGGCGCTGTGAGTGCGTAATGTGCAAAGGTGTGTGAGTGTGTTGCTTGCGAAGATAGGCGCCAAAGTGGCTGCCCTTGGCGCCTTGGGTGCTTGATTGGGATCTAGGTGACATGTTTAGTCCCTAAGAATTAATTTAATTCTTGGTGCGACAAAATAGTCCCTAAGAATTAAATTAATCCTTGGAGTGATAAAATAGTCCCTTAGTATCCAATTAAGCCGAGTATGTCAACGTAAGTCCCTAGGTACCAAATTAATTCATAATGCGTCAAAATAATCTTTAGGTGCTAAGATTAATGTATGGTGGGTCTAAATGGTCCTTAAGTGTGGAAAAGGTCCTTATGAGGTGTTATGGTCTTGGGTGGGATTTAATTTAATAGATGGGGTGTGATGGTGAGAACATGATAAAATGGTGGTTAACAAATGATGTGGGCTTCGCCAACACGGTGGTTTAAATGATGTGGGCTTAGGCCAAACAAGGTGGTTAATAAACAAGGTGGTTAATAAACAGGTGGGTAATAATTGATGCGATATATTTTATTGTGTTGTGATGCATTTGTCATGGCGTCACATACCTCATATGCATAAAAACAAGGTGGTATGGCTTCGCTAAAAACATGGTGGGTGGCTTCGCCAAACAAGGTGGTTGCTCAGCGACGGGTTATTATGGTGGTTATGGATCCACATGCATATTGCACACATGCATATAATTCATACTCTCATTGAATGCTTGTGAATGCCTATTTAATCCTCTATTGTTACTTCTTGATATTGTATTCGATGGTATATGCCTTGATGTCCGTGATTGGATGATGCTAGATGCTTTCTTAATATAAGGCTTATCTTACTTATTATTATTCATGTAAAGAGACTCACCACGCATTTTATGTTGCTGCTCCGTGGCGACATGCAGGTGATTCTGAGTGAAGGTACCCTGCCTTCTTGGGATTATTGAGTCAGCTCTGATTGTAACACCGGGGATGGGGCTCTAGTATTCTTCATTTCTATATTATGCTATGTATTTCACTGTTTTCGGATTATGTCTTGGATGTGTTGAACTCCATTTTATTTCCACTGCGTTACAAACTAATTCTGGATTACTGTAAACACTAAACAGTTTTGGATGGGTCTTAACCCACTTGATTATGATGTGGATGTTATGCACTTGATGTGTTTGATATATATTTTTATGTCGTGACGATGTTTTATTGAATGTACCACCCTCTTTGAGGTGCGTGGAAAAGTTTTCGAAAAACTCTGATTTGAATTAATTGAACTAGTATTTAATATAAGGGGGTGTTACACGACCTACCTAAACAGGTCAAGCAGAATCTCATGGCCTGTCTTCGGGATTATGCAGATTTGTTCGCATGACAGACATCAGACATGCCTGGGATCCCCATAGAGATCGCGTGTCACCAACTCTCAATGGATGAGGCAGCTAGGCCGGTCGCCCAGAGAAGGTGAACTCAGAATGATGAGAAGGCTCAAGCAGCAGCACAGGCCGTTGATGATCTGATCAAGGCCAACTTCATTGAAGAAATCAAGTACACGACCTGGCTGTCTAACGTCGTGTTGGTGAAGAAGAAAAATGGTAACTGGCGCATGTGCATTGACTATACCGACCGAGCAGGGCATGCCCGGCATGCCTTCGGCGCCAAAGATCGACAAGCTGGTCGATGGTGCATCGGGCTACAAATTGCTATCATTCCTGGACGCTTATTCTGGGTATAACCAGATCACAATGTATCCTCCGGATCGCAACAAGACTGCGTTTATGAACGATCGGGGTAATTTCGAAGATAAGGTCATGCCTTCCGGCAGAAGAATGCAAGAGGCGACCTACCAAATAATGATGAACAAAATCTTCAACAAGTAGATCGGTCGAGTGGCTGAAGTATATCTAGACGACATGATAATCAAAAGCAAGACCGACCAAAATCATGTGAACGACCTGAGAGAGGTTTTCGAAGAAGCTAGGAGAAATTCCTTAAGGCTGAACCCAGAGAAATGCACCTTTGGAGTGAGGGCCGACAAATTTCTAGGGTTCCATCTTACGGAAAGGGGGATAGAGGCTAACCCGGATAAGTGCATGACGGTCGCCGACATGAGGCCGCTCACCACCAAGAAGGAGATATAACAGTTGAACGGCATGGTCGCTGCCCTGTCAAGGCTCATACCCAAGTCTGCATGTAAGTCGCTCCCCCTATTCAAGCTGTTGAAAAAGGACGTAGAATTTGAATGGACCGACCATTGCCAGTGAGCATTGGAGGACTTGAAGGAAGCTCTGACCAACCCGCCCATCATGACAAAGCCGCTGCCGGGGGAAACCCTATATCTATACTTGGCAATAATAGAGGAAGTCTTGAGCGCTGTCTTGTTCAGAGAGAACGACCTAAAGCAGAACCCGGTTTATTTCATAAGTAAGGTGTTGCAAGGACCAGAGCTAAGGTATCAGAAGATCGAGATTAGCCCTTGCGCTACTAGTGGCCGCCCGGAGATTGAGGCCTTATTTCGTGGCTCACCAGGTCGTGGTAAGAACCGACCAACCAATAAGGCAAGTCCTTCATCGACCAGACCTGGCGGGACGTATGATCAAATGGGCGGTTGAACTCAGCGAGTTCGGCATCAAGTTCGAATCCAGGTCGGCCGCTAAAGCTCAAGTGTTGGCCGATTTCATTGCTGAAATGACTCCAATTCAAGACACTCGACCGACAACGACCTGGACGTTGCACCTGGACGACTCGTCCAACAGCAAAGGCAGCGGAGCGGGCCTAATCCTACAGAATTCAGAAGGCCTTGCAGTAGAAGTTTCCCTGACATTTGCTTTCCACACTTCCAACAATCAAGCCGAGTACGAGGCATGTATAGCCGGGCTGCAACTCGCTAAAGAATTTAACGTCGATCGAGTTGAACTACATTCAGACTCTCTGCTGGTCGTATCCCAGATTCAAGAATTGTATGATGCAAAGGATGAAGTGCTGAAGAACTACTTGGCCAAAGTGAGGGAACTACTCCGGCAAATCGACCGGGCAGAGGTCAAGCACGTGTCGAGGACCGAAAACGTCCCAGCTGACATCCTTTCAAAGTTGGCCAGCACGAAGACCCCTGGCAGTCATAGAAGCCTGATCCAAGAAACCCTAATTCGGCCGAGTGTGTAACACCCCCTTATGTAATCAATTCGATCTACTAAATTAAAATCAGAGTTGCAAACAGAAATTCAATTAAGTTCAAACAGCTGCACAACATTATACTAAACATGTAATCATGCGCATCACATCGGCAAAAGGGTCTAAGCCCATAACATAAGGCACCTCGCCGAAGAAGACATCAAGTCATAATACATAGTAAAAGTTACAACAAAATGTGATAGTTTTAGTTCAAAAGACTATCTAGCGAGAAAGTACACAAGATCGGCATAAGAAGCACTAAAATCTACTCGGCTGACCCAACCTGTTACACGACCTGGAGCGCATACAACCGACTTGAGCTAGGCACAACTATCACTCATGTGTACCGCAAGTTGCCGACATGAGAAGCAACATAAAAGCAAATAGGGTGAGTCTCTTAACACAAGTAATATAATGTGAAGAAGCTTAAGGTTAGAGATAGCACTAAAGCACCTCGGTTCACTAATCTGACCCCACTCACCGATAGTTCAAATAACCACAACAATTATCAATCACCAAAAACACATTAAATTATGAAATGTATGCATGTATGCAACCCAACCACGTGGCATTATGCAATGAGGTACCTCCACCGTCGTTATTTAGCCTATCGGCTCTCCGTCGTTACTCCATCGTTATTTGATATGGAGACCGAAGTCCTACCACATCGAGGCCGAAACCTCCTCCGTCGTAATATGCACATGAACATGTGACTTCATGACAAATGCAATCACACACCAATCAAACATAACGCATGTGAATGCTTACACCGCTGTTCACCGTCGTTACTCGGCTGTTCTACTCGTCGTTCTACTCGTCGCTCACACCGACGTCCACACCATCTAGACATCATTACAGTGCTAAGGTCGACCCTACTACACCGGTAGAATCACCCTAGGACCTACAACTGACCTCTCAATCACCTCGGCACTCCATGGTGGACTAATTGTCACACCGAGCACCGCAACGACACTTAGGGACCAAAATGTCACCTAAGGACCAAAATGTCACCTAAGGACCAAAATGGACTTAATCGCTCCCGTACTTGGCACACTTGGTGCTAAAATAGCACTCACAGTGGCGTCCCACAATGTGCTAGGCAACATTGGCGCCTAACATCACCTCGGCACACTATGTGTGTACCTCGGCTAACTACTCCAACTCGGTATCCTACATCACCTCGGCACCTAGCTCAGCTTTGGCACCTCGTCATGTTACACTCAAACCCTCACTTCGGTGACATACTCACAATTACGCGCTCCCTTACACTAAAATCATCTAACTCATGGGGATTCACTTCTCGGCATTCCCTGGTTCAGTTCACCTACACTTAGGCATTTGGGCGTTTCACCTCGGTGACGCTACCTCGGCCTGAGGACTTCGGTTCACTCCCTCTACACCTCGGTAACCTTAAGGCGAAACACCTACACTTCGGTTTATGCGTCCCTACCCCTCGCTAATGGTGTTTAGACACATACTCTCCCTCAAACTTACCAACAGACTCTCAACACTAAGACACTCTAGGCGTTGACTTCCTCAACTTCGGTTTCTCTCACTCTAAGCTGAAGGGTACTTCGGTTTACGCGCGTAATAAAGGCGCTTAACTCCCATTTTACTTCTTTTACTCTGTTTCTTTACTTAAACCCAACATGCAACCCATTTCCAGCATCACCACACTCATGCACACTCGGATACTCACTCCATTGGCTCCGATCCTCTCCCTAACTCTACATGCAAACTCATTTTCTTCACACTACACCGATTCACACTCGATGCCTCACCATGCAATGCTCCTTCAGACCACACTGCAGCAGAGAGTGTTACACTCCTCTCTCTTCCCAACCGATCCACCATCGTACTTCACCATAAATCACAAAGAAAGAGCAAAACACAGCAAAACACGTTATGAACAACACATAAAACACACATGCAAGGTGATCAGAACCACTCACACCAAAATACTACCAAACACAAAACATTACAAGGATTAAAAGAGCCCCCTAACCTGATTATAACCATTGACACACCCTCTTCACTAGCACTCCTAGGAATCCTTCAAGATTCAGCTCACTCTTCCCTTTTTCTCTTGGTTCTCCCTTCGGTTCTCTTCCTTCTCTCTAAGCCTCACTTCTCTCTACTTTCTTAATTTGGTAACTTTGACTATTTTTGGAACAATGCAAATGGTCTCCTACGAAGGCACCATTTAACATGTCCTAAGGGACTTAAATGAGGCCTTGGCCTTATTAGGCCGTGGGCTTCTTCTACCCACACCCTTTCCTAACTTAGACATTTTCCTAAAGAGTAACACATGCTTAACACTCACTTAATGAATTACTTGACTTAAAAGTAAAATGTTGCAAACCCTTAATAACTCAACTAAGTTAATTAATTGAATTATTTTGGGGTGTTACAACCCTCCCCTACTTAGGAGATTACGTCCTCGGAATCTTACCTCAATCAAACAGCTCGGAATAGACTTCCTTCATCTTGCTCTCTAGCTCCCAAGTAGCATGCTCACCAGCAGCTCCTACCCAAACCACCTTCACCAACTTGATTTCTTTTCATCTAAGGGTCTTTACTTCTCGGTCTTCAATTCTCATCGGCATTGTCTCCACAGTGAGGTCGTCTCTCACTTGCACATCATCCATTTGAATGACATGGGACGGGTCAGGAACATACTTTCTCAGTTGAGATACATGGAACACATCGTGCAAATTTGACAAATTGGGTGGCAATGCAATTCAGTACGCCACCTTCCCAACTCTCTCCAAGATTTGATAGGGTCCAATGAAACGAGGTGACGGTTTCTTGGACCTCGAGCTCGTCAACTCGATCCACAGGGGGTGACTCTAAGGAATACATGGTCGTAGGCTTGAAATTCTAAGTCTTTCCTCCTTTTGTCATGGTAACTCTTACATGCGCTTTGTGGCGCCTCATCTTCTCTCTCGATCATCTTAACCTTCTCGGTAGTCTCTCTAACCAACTCGGGTCCTAACACAACCCTCTCTCTGCTTTCACGCCAACATAGTGGAGTCCTACACCTACGGACATACAATGCTTCAAATGGTGCCATTCTAATACTTGAATGATGATCGTTGTTGTAAGTGAATTCTATCAATGGTAGATACGAATCCCACGCACCTCCTTGCTCAAGCACACAAGCTCTCAATAAATCTTCTAAGGATTTGGATAGTCCTCTCGGATTGACCATCGATCGAGGATGGTATCCGAGCTCAAACGAAACTTGGAACCCAACGCCTCTTGCAAACTCTTCCAAAATTCGAAGTAAACCTTGGATCTCTGTCATGCGATACAATACTCAAAGGGATTCCATGAAGCTTCACAATGACATTGATATAAATTTACGCTAACCTCGGCCTTTGGGTATGTGATGTTAATAGGAATAAAGTGTGATGACTTTGTCGACCTATCAACAATCACCCAAATGTTGTCAAACCCTCTTGTTGTCCTCGCGAACCCTGTTACAAAGTCCATGGAAATGTTGTCCCACTTCCATTCGGAATATGCAACGGTTGCATCAACCTGTAAACCACTTCGGTGCTCCACCTTTGACTTCTCGGCAAGTCAAACAAGCATAGACGAAGCGAGCTACATCCTTCTTCATTCCGTGCCACCGAATAATTTCTTCAAGTCTTGATACATATTCGTAGCTCTGGATGGATACTCAACCGACTTCGTGACACACTCTCCGAATTGCCTTCTTGATCTCCTCATCATCGGTATATACATATCCGACCTCCGAACCTCAACAATCCTTGCGCATCCAACTCAAAATCTTTGTTATCACCTCGGCCAACTCTCACAAACACATCAACCAACTTCACATCAACCTTCATGGCTTCCTTATACTAACCATGAACTCATTGGTGATCTTCAAAGATCCCCAACTTAACACTCCGAGGTGTTACTTCACATACTAGGCTCAAATCTCTAAACCGCTCAATCAATTCCAGCTCCTTTACCATCATCGATGACATATGCAGAGATTTCCTACTCAGCGCATCAGCTACAACATTGGCCTTCCCTAGGTGATAGTTCAGACCGAAGTTATAGTCCTTCAATAACTCCAACCATCTCCTCTGCCTCATATTCAATTCCTTCTGATCAAACAAGTACTGCAAACTCTTGTGATCACTAAACACCTCGAACCTCGAACCATAAAGGTAATGCCTCCATATCTTCAATGCAAACACTACGACAGCTAGCTCTAAATCATGAGTGGGGTAATTCTTCTCATGAGTCTTCAGTTGCCTTGAAGCGTACGCCACTACTTTACCTTCTTGATCTTAATACAATCAGAATACTAATCTTAATCTACTTCTAATTAAATCCTAATTACTAATTTTGTCACTATTTTTTTGAAACTGATTTCAGGAAGCTATCAGTTTCATTTTCTGTAGAACACCCAAAACAAACTGGTTCTGAAAATACTAGACTCACTTTCAATATTAATATGTTCATGCGGTATTGGTATTTCAGACAGAGAGATAACATAGACTATTTTTCAGTTAATACATATACAGTTTCATCACTATTTTCAGATCAATAACACACATTGTTTTTTATGAAGTAACCTGATGAGTACTAAAAATGGAAGAAAAAGACGAAAACATTATCATTAACCTCCTTTCCGACCACGATAGGTCTCGGTCGCTCTCTTGAAATGAGAACAACAGCTACTGCTTCTTTCTTTTTCTCTCAGAAACTTCGGAACTGTGTTTAGTGGATTAGGGTTTCGATGTGAAATTCTAATCCTATTTTTGGGTGATTTTAGCAGTAGTTTTCTTCTGCCTTCGTTTCTGCCTTTTACTGTGGACTGACTGCTTATTTATATTAAAAACTTAGGGTTAGCATTTAATTACCTTTGACTGGGCTTTTGACTTTCGCAGATCTAGAATGTGGGCTTGCTAAGAAGTCCTAAAGATTGCTGCTGCTGCTCCCGTTATTTTTATTTGTACTTTTTGTATTTTTGGACTCTTAAGTGCTTTTAAATTGTAAATTAAACTAAATAGAAATTTTTTTTTGATATTTTTGGACTATATATGTATGTATGTGCTCAAAATAAGGACAAAATAATAAAAATAGAAAAGAAGTCCGCATGATGAGCCAAATTGCGAGAAAATAACTCGAATAAACCCATTTGCAAGGAAACGACTCGGATAAACCCAATTAAGTTCGACTAGGCCCAAATACGAAAATTCAATTAAAGAATGTGCGAAAAGATCGATCATTCGCGCGCATTCTTAATTTAAACAACGGCATTTGGAAGAGGTTAGTTGAGATTGACTTGGGTTGGTAAATGAGACACCTTTTTAATGATTCTCGCAATTGCGCAACTTCAGAATAAATAATAAAATAAACGACTAAAGCTTGAAAAAGAATACGGACAAAATTGGGGTATAACAGACTTGATTCTCTACTGTTAATGACGCCCATAATGCAAACAGAGTAACCCCTTCTCCTAACAACTTGCGCACTTGTCTAGCAGGAAGTAAAGCCGATTCCTTCACCTCGGTAGCAGGAAAACTAATCGATCTCTCAGCGCAATTGATATGAACATGGTTGTCTACCAACCAGTCCATTCCAAGGATGACGTCCATTCCCTCTAGTGGTAAACAAATTAAGTTAACAATGAAGTCCCTGCCGAATACAGTCAGTGGGCACTTCGAACATACCAGAGAGGTAGTAACTGAACCCTTAGCCGGAGTGTCAATGACCATCTCCCTTACCAATGAAGACAACACTAAACTCAGTCTTTTAGCACACATGGCAGAAATGAAGGAATGAGTTGCGCCAGTATCTATAATTGCAACTAGAGGAACACCGTTGATATAACACATACCTGTGATTTCGTTCTCTACCTCGGACCCAGCTAATGCAAACACTTTCCCCACGCCTCTCTCTTGCTTCGGCTTTGGACACTTGGGACTGATGTGCCCCATCTCTCCACAATTGAAACAGACTATCTCCTTTCGCCCACACTCGGCGAGATAGGTGGCCCTCCTTGCCACATCTATAACACCTCTTCACCTCACCTTGCACTCCTTCGCCTTGTGCCCGGGCAATCCACACTTGTAACAGTCGAATAGCGGGAGCGTCTCCCTACTAGGCTTTCCTCTCCTGCGGAATTCCCCTTCCTCTACCACCGGAATGGTCGTAAGGTTTCCAAATGATGCATCGAGGTTGAAAAGTCTTCTTATCTTTCCCAGCTCGGCTAGTAGCCACCACTATCTTCTTCTTCATAAATTCTACAACCGTCCACCAACTCTAATACACCCTTATCCTTTGATACCCAATTGCTCGCTTGATCTCGGGCTTCAAACCGTTCTCAAACTTGATACACTTGGAGAACTCTGCGATCGGTCGATGTAATGGGGTAAAACTTTATCACCTCGGAAAACTTGGCGAAGATACTCCGACACGGTCATGTTACCTTGTTTGAGCTCCAAGAATTCCATCTCTTTCTTTCCTCTCACATCTTCGGGTAGTACTTCCTCATGAACTCTTTCTTAAAATTCTCCCATGTGATCTCCTCCTCTGCGACTTCCAGTCTTGGAAGAACTCCAAGCCACCGATCGTCGGCTTCCTCGTGAGCATATGAGTCCCAAACCTCACTTTTTGCTCATCGGTGCAATCCATTACTCTGAAAATTCTCTCTATTTCTTTCAACCATGCTAGAGCCCCATCGAGATCATACCTCCCCTTGAAGGTAGGAGGATTCTCCTCTGGAAAGTAGCGAGCCTCGAGCTCCAAAGATCATCGGCATTCTCACCGAGGTCGATTCCCATAGCATTTGCCATCGCCTCCAACGCAGCGCCTATAGCAAAGATCATCTCTTCCACTCTTCTAGCCATTCTTACTTCACCGATCACACAATCAAGAATCGGTTTAGAACGAGCCTAAGACTCGAGGCTTAAGACACTTAGACTCAATACTTGGTCGGACAAGACCGAACTTATGCTCGATACCAACAATGTAACACCCCTTATGTAATCAATTCGATCTACTAAATTAAAATCGAGTTGCAAAATTCCACTCAAAGGAGGCTACATTTGATGATTTAAAAAGGAAAACAGAAATTCAATTAAGTTCAAACAACTGCACAGCATTATACTAAACATGTAATCATGCGCATCACATCGACCAAAAGGGTCTAAGCCCATAACATAAGGCACCTCGGCCAGTAAGACATCAAGTCATAATACATAGTAAAAGTTACAACAAAATGTGATAGTTTTAGTTCAAAAGACTATCTAGCAGAAAGTACACAAGATCGGCATAAGAAGCACTAAAATCTACTCGGCCCCAACCCAGTGTTACACGACCAGAGCAGACACAACCGACTTGAGCTAGGCACAACTATCACTCATGTGTACCTGCAAGTTGCCGACATGAGAAGCAACATAAAAGCAGCTAGGGTGAGTCTCTTAACACAAGTAATATAATGTGAAGAAGCTTAAGGTTAGAGATAGCACTAAAGCACCTCGGTTCAACTAATACAGCCACTCACCGATAGTTCAAATAACCACAACAATTATCAATCAGCTCAAAAACACATTAAATTATGAAATGTATGCATGTATGCAACCCAACCACAGGGCATTATGCAATGAGGTACCTCCACCGTCGTTATTTAGCCTATCGGCTCTCCGTCGTTACTCCGTCGTTATTTGATATGGAGACCGAAGTCCTACCACATCGAGGCCGAAACCTCCTCCGTCGTAATATGCACATGAACATGTGACTTCATGACAAATGCAATCACACACCAATCAAACATAACGCATGTGAATGCTTACACCGTCGTTACTTCGCGTCGTTACTACTCGTGCGTTCTACTCGTGTTTCTACTCGTCGCTCACACCGACGTCCACACCATCTGCACATCATCATAGTGCTAAGGTCGACCCTACTACACCGGTAGAATCACCCTAGGACCTACAACCGACCTCTCAATCACCTCGGCACTCCATGGTGGACTAATTGTCACACCGAGGACCGCAACGACACTTATGGACCAAAATGTCACCTAAGGACCAAAATGGACTTAATCGCTCCCGTACTTGGCACACTTGGTGCTAAAATAGCACTCACAGTGGTGTCCCACAATGTGCTAGGCAACATTGGCGCCTAACATCACCTCGGCACACTATGTGTGTACCTTGGCTAACTACTCCAACTCGGTATCCTACATCACCTCGGCACCTAGCTCAGCTTTGGCACCTCGGCATGTTATGTAACACCCCCTTTCTAATCGCTATTATTTAATATATATAATATCAGAGTTTTAAAAAATTAAAATCATCGAAAGGAAGTGTCACACTTCACCGCTTATAAAAACAACCAACTTATAATCCAGTGACATGAAGTCAACAAAATAACAGCACGATATATAGCACGATAGTTTAGGGACGGGCCCACAAACACCGGTTTTAGTTTACAGCACCAAAATGAAATACCTCCAACACAGCGGAAAATTATTAGTCTAGAATCATACTTAATACATCACCACGAATAGTCTAAAAACATAAAAATAGCAAATAAAGTAATACTACGCCCTTCCCCTGGTGCTACATATCAGAGCTGACACGACTACTAGCAAAAGGGCATAAGAATGCCTTCACTCGCGATTACCTGCAGTTGCCGACATGAGAAGCAACACAAGCAGTAGGGTGTCTTTTATACAAATAATAATAATTAGAATAAGCAGTATATATTGGTCGAACGTGAGGAACATCTAATCCACAACCACACAACGCGTTATAAGCACACATCATCATATTTATAACGCATTCACAAAAGTATAACCATCAAAGAAACATCAATAACATATGTATGTGTTTATGCATGTAATGCAACATGCATGAGGATCCTATCATCACCACAATTTGCCTTGAGGGCACTCATCGCTTTGGACCGGAGTCCCACGTCGCTTTGGCCGAAGCCTACACATCGCTTTATGCATATGCATCATGAGGCTCTATGTCAATGCACCACAAACACACATATTTCCACAACTTATTAGGCTCACCATTTTTCGCTTATTAACTCATCTCCATCTCACCAACAAATTAGCCTTGAGGGCTACACATCGCTTTGGACCGGAGTCCCACACCGCTTTCACACCTCCGCACAAAAACAACTCAGTTTCCATTTTTAATTTAGTAGATTAACTCATCATTTACATCGCCACACCCAATTGGACCAAACTAAGCACTAGGGACCAAGATGGCACCTAGGCGCAACACTAGGCGCCACTTGGCGCCACGGGGCAGCCACTTTGGCGCCCCACCAAGCACACACCGAGACACGCCACTGTGCACAACCGGGCGCCATGGGGCAGCCAATTTGGCGCCCTTGCCCGAGACACACACACGGCACAAGGCTGCCACAATTGGCGCTCGTGCCACACCCGGCTGACGCCTGAATGGCACGCAGGCGGCCACCTTTGGCGCCACTGCTCGATACACCTACGCACACATCATCATCACACACATTGGCGCCTCGGTTGGCGCTGTGCTAGGCACACCGTGCCACTGCACACCTGCGACACGGGCAAGCCATTTGGCGCCCCTCCTCGGCTGCGCCCACACTCTTCACACGCAGGAGGCGGCCAATCTTGGCGCCACTGCTCAAAGACGCACGCACCACCCACATACACCTTTGTCTTGGGCGCCGGTTGCTAGGCAATCGGCGCCTAAACCGTAGCCAACTCCTCCTACTTGCACAATTCCTTTACACTTCAACAACACCAATTACGCAATGGTTTGACACTTAATCCACATCGTTCAAACAACAATCATTGTGCATTTCATCAATTATTTCACAATCACCACATATCCACATACAACATCATTGAGGAAATTTCACAAACATTATACATGCCTATCCAACAACACACCCCTTTCAAATTAACAGCAAACATGGCATTCCAATTAGACTCAAAACACAACATAATCAATCATTCAAACAAATCCCTACACCTAGCCTACATACAATACAAATCCTAATGATTATTATAGGTATAGAAAGAACCCCCATACCTCAATGAAAAGACTGTATAGTCAACGTGGGTGGAGAAAACTTGGAAGCAGAGCCAAAAACGAAGCGAGAAGACGAAGTTAAGAGGAGTCCGATGTCAACTTCACCAAAACTCACAAAGCGGTAGTGCTTCTAAAAGATTTCGATGTGAGGAATCCAAAAACGGTGTCGGTTTCTCCAAACGAAGACCGAGGTGGCCGGAAAAGTCAATATACAAATTTCGCCCGAGGTGTTTGAATGTGATGAACGATGCTCCATTTGCTAAAACTGAGGTTGTAAATGGATTTGGGAGATGATTTTGAGTTGGGTGGTAAATTTTCAAGTCAAACGGCAGCCAACTAGTGAGATCAAGAAGAGAGAAGTTTAAAATGTGAGGGTTTTTGAGTCTTGCAAGTCCGAGGAAGAAGAAGAAGCTAGCGCTGCGGGTCGGGTTGGTCCACGGGCTGCGCGTTTGCGGGCCGGTGGTTCGGGGCTAAGTAGTTAACTTAGTGGTGGGTGCGCTTAGCATCTAGGAGGGGGTGTATGTGAGTAAAAATGCTCAAAAATCCTATTTAAATCATTTTCAAAACCCAATTTAACTACAACTATTATTTTAAAACCTCAATAGACCAAAAATAATTCTCTAAAGAAATATCTCAAACACTAATATTTTATAAAAATAAAGTAAATAAATATGTATATAATGATAATAATCATATATTACCAATAGCGTATTAAGATATAATTTAACGTGATTTCAACTAAATTTCAAACTCAAACCACTATAACTTAAAATAGTTTAATCTTATCAATATAAAATAGTTCATAAAACAAATACATATTAAAAGAACTGACACACGAAAATCGGGGTGTTACATGTTACACTCAAACCCTCACTTTGGTGACATACTCACAATTACGCGCTCCCTTACACTAAAATCGTCTAACTCATGGGGATTCACTTCTCGGCATTCCCCGGTTCGGTTCACCTACACTTAGGCATTTGGGCGTTTCACCTCGGTGGCGCTACCCTCGGCTTTGAGGACTTGATTCACTCCTCTACACCTCGGTAACCTTAAGGCGAAACACCTACACTTCGGTTTATGCGTCCCTACCCTCGCTAATGGTGTTTAGACACATACTCTCCCTCAAACTCACCAATGGACTCTCAACACTAAGACACTCTAGGCGTTGACTTCCTCAACTTCGGTTTCTCTCACTCTAAAGTGAAGGGCCTTGGTTTACGCGCGTAATAAAGGCGCTTAACTCCCATTTTACTTCTTTTACTCTGTTTCTTTACTTAAACCCAACATGCAACCCATTTCCAAAGATAACCACACTCATGCACACTCGGATACTCACTCCATTGGCTCCGATCCTCTCCTAACTCTACATGCAAACTCATTTTCTTCACACTACACCGATTCACACTCGATGCCTCACCATGCAATGCTCCTTTGTACCACATGAGCAGAGAGAGTGTTACACTCCTCTCTCTTCCCAACCGATCCACCATCGTACTCTCACCACAAATCACAAAGAAAGAGCAAAACACAAAGAAAACACGTTATGAACAACACATAAAACACACATGCAAGGTGATCAGAACCACTCACACCAAAATACTACCAAACACAAAACATTACAAGGATTAAAAGAGCCCCGTAACCTGATTATAACCGTAGACACACCCTCTTCACTAGCACTCCTAGGAATCCTTCAAGATTCAGCTCACTCTTCCCTTTTTCTCTTGGTTCTCCCTTCGGTTCTCTTCCTTCTCTCTAAGCCTCACTTCTCTCTACTTTCTTAATTTGGTAACTTTGACTATTTTTGGAACAATGCAAATGGTCTCCTACGAAGGCACCATTTAACATGTCCTTAGGGACTTAAATGAGGCCTTGGCCTTATTAGGCCGTGGGCTTCTTCTACCCACACCCTTTCCTAACTTAGACATTTTCCTAAAGAGTAACACATGCTTAACACTCACTTAATGAATTACTTGACTTAAAAGTAAAATGTTGCAAACCCATAATAACTCAACTAAGTTAATTAATTGAATTATTTTGGGGTGTTACAACCCTCCCCTACTTAGGAGATTACGTCCTCGGAATCTTACCTCAATCAAACAAAATTTCGGAATAGACTTCCTTCATCTTGCTCTCTAGCTCCCAAGTAGCATGCTCACCACAGCTCCTACCCAAACCACCTTCACCAACTTGATTTCTTTTCCCTAAGGGTCTTTACTTCTCGGTCTTCAATTCGATCGGCATTGTCTCCACAAAGTGAGGTCGTCTCTCACTTGCACATCATCCATTTGAATGACATGGGGCGGTCAGAACATACTTCCTCGGTTGAGATACATGGAACACATCGTGCAAATTTGATGATTGGGTGGCAATGCAATTCGATCACGCCACCTTCCCAACTCTCTCCAAGATTTGATAGGGTCCAATGAAACGAGTGTGATTTCTTGGACCTCGAGCTCGTCCCAACTCCAATCCACGGGGGTGACTCTAAGTCTTTCCTCCTTTTGTCATGGTAACTCTTCTGGCGCTTTGTGGCGCCTCATCTTCTCTCTCGATCATCTTAACCTTCTCGGTAGTCTCTCTAACCAACTCTCGGGTCCTAACACAACCCTCTCTCTGTTTCATGCCAACATAGTGGAGTCCTACACCTACGGCCATACAATGCTTCAAATGGTGCCATTCCAATACTTGAATGATGACTGTTGTTGTAAGTGAATTCTATCAATGGTAGATACGAATCCCACGCACCTCCTTGCTCAAGCACACAAGTTATCAATAAATCTTCTAAGGACTGGATAGTCCTCTCGGATTGACCATCAGTCTGAGGATGGTATGCCGAGCTCAAACGCAACTTGGAACCCAACGCCTCTACCATTGAGGGAGAGTACAGCGAAAGTGAGCGGAAAAGGAAAATGAAGGGAAGTCGCCGGAAAGCTCGACGTCGACGGAGCTAGTTTACTCTGCTAGGCTCGCTTTCTTTGGGGATGGCGTGTACTGGCATCGGTTTTGGGTGGCTGTTGGTGGGGGTTCGCCGGAGTGCTCGCCGGAAAAGACGACCGGAGTTCTGGAGACCCCACAAAGGTTATTTTTTTGTTTGTTTTTTGGTTTTGATCTTATTTTCCATCTTCTCCACTTCTGTTTCTTATACTGGGATTCTCTATTTCTTTTCTACATTTCCTATTTTCTTTCAGATCCGCTTTCCTTCTCTTCCCCAGGTTCTGGCTCTTTGGTTTTGGTCCTTAAAGCTTATTATTATTAAGAAACAAGGATTGCTACAGATGTGTGATTTTTTTTCTTTGTAATGATTTGAGTAAAAAAAAAGCTTGTTTTAAAGTCATGGTCAATTATTAGTATGGGGTTTCATACGTGCTCCATCAACAGAACCTCTAATATCCATTCCGTGTTATTATTTATTTCTAAAATAATCAAAGCCTATGTGTATGAACAGCAAGCACACATCTTTATCATTCAAATTTAATAAGATTAAAAAGCGACTGATCTCCAACTTTCCGATAAGTCTCGTGATCGCTATTTTTTGAATCGCTACTATTTACGCCCGGTGACTCTTACGTGATTGCTGATCCGTTCTCGGCCGCTCTCGCTTCTCCTTATTTTGACGCTCAAAAACTCAGAACCGTGTTTAGTGGATTAGGGTTTCGATCTGAAACTCTAATCCTTTTTTTTTTTGCTAGTGATTTCGCAGTCTCCTTCTCCGTCCCTTAGACTGTATGTTGACTACTTATTTATACTAAAAACTAGGTTTTTTGCATTAATGATCTTTAACCGGGCCTCGACTCTTTTTCAGGTCTGGATCCAAGCCCAAAGATAGTTGTCGCAGACTTGAGTCTTTGCTCAAAACCTAATTTGTCTTGAAGTTCTATTATCGGATCTGTCTTTTTTTGTATTTTTGGTATTATTATTATTTTTTGTATTTTTGGACATTTTAGACTATTGGACACTCCTAAATTTAATAAAAATAAATTTGATTTTTTTTGACTTTTTTGGAATAAATTAAATAAGATGACTAAGACAAGAAAAAAGATGACGGACAAAATTGGGGTATAACAAAGAGGCTTTTCATTCCCACTACATTCCTGAGAGACATTAATGAGGGCTTGTGTGGCAGCCATCAGGGCGGTCGGTCCATGGCAAAGAAAGTGCTTAGTGTTGGCTACTATTGGCCAACTATGGACGAAGATGCCAAAAAGTTGGTGCAGAAATGCAAAAAGTGCCAAGTACACGCAGATGTTCATGTCGCACCATCATCGGAGTTGCAAAGCCTCACCTCACCTTGGTCGTTCGCTTGGTGGGGGATGGATTTGCTAGGTCCATTTCCACCTGCTCCAGGCCAGTTCAAGTTCTTGATCGTGGCAGTTGATTATTTTACAAAGTGGATTGAGGCCGAACCTCTGGCGACCATAACCGCAGCGAAGGTAAGCAAGTTCCTCGGTCGGAATGTTCTGGCCCGGTTTGGAATCCCTCAACAACTAATAACAAATAACGGTACCCAATTTGCGGACAAGAGGTTCAGGGAGATGTTGGCCGGCTTGGGAGTAAAACAACGTTTTACTTTGGTCGAACATCCACAGACGAACGACCAAGCTGAGGCGGCCAACAGAGTCATCCTGCGTGGGTTGAAGAGAAAACTGGACGAAGCAAAGGGAAATTGGGCCGAAGAACTGCAGTCCATCCTTTGGGCGTATAGAATGACCCCTCATTCATTGACCGGAGAGTCGCCTTTCAGACTTGTCTACGGAACTCACGTTGTTATTCCCATAGAGATGAGCGAGTTAAACTGGAGAACGACCAACCCCCCAACAGCAGTCGACAACGACCGGGCTATACGAGAAAAGTTGGACCTGATTGAAGAGCTGCGCACCCAAGCATCACTTAGAGAAGCATTGATAAAACAGAAGGTCGTTGCTAGGTACAACGCTCGTGTTCATAAAAGAGATTTCTCCATCGGGTAGCTGGTCCTCAGGCGTGCAGATGTTGGCAACAAGAATGCTCGTCAAGGAAAGCTCGCCCCTAATTGGGAAGGACCACACCAAGTCGTCAACAAGACCGGCAAAGGGGCGTTCGAACTAGAGACCATGGATGGGGCGACCATCCCCAGAACATGGAACGGTGACAAGCTCAGGCAGTACTACATTTAGTACACCCAATTTGTAACTGATGAGCAATTCACTAAATAAATGTTAGGCGGGCGCTCTTTTTCCCCATTGGGGTTTTGTTACAGAGGCCTGTTCTTTAAAAGTTCACTTGTATTTTAATTTCATGCGAAGTTATATGTTTGTTCGCTCACCGTGCGCGTAGCAGCAGAGCGACCGAAGTGCCACCAAGTTGGCCCAAAACGAGCGCCATCGAATGACCCAAACAAACGTAGACCAACGAATGGTCTACAGCGGGCGTAGTACGCTGAGCGGCCTACGCCGATTGCCACCGAGTTGGCCCGAAACGAGTGTCATCGAATGACCCAAGGGTCAAGCAAGGACCCACAACGAGCGTAGGCCGCCGAGCGACCTACACCGAGTACTTTCGAAAAGTATAAATACTGGCCGACGATCGGACTAAAACGAGAGCCTTCGAAAGGCCCTTACAGCGGCCAACAATCGGCCTAGAACGAATACCTTCGAAAGGTGCAAACGAATAATGTAGATAAATTAACGAATTAAGCAAGTTAAACGAAAAAATGAAATTCATTACAAAACGAGAGGTATCCGACCGCTCGAAGGCGGGGTAAATCATTGTACAGTTACAAAATTCATTCACCTCCTCAAAGCGGGCAACCTTAGCCTTCAAAGACTTCACCTGCTCAACCAGCTCTTTATTTCTGCTCACAGCCTTGGTCCTGTCATCCACGGCCAGTTGCTTGTCTTTCTCGGCCGCTACCAACTTGGCCTTGAGCTCGCTCAAAGAGTTTATTTTCAGTTCCAGCTCCTTCAGTTTGCGCTGGACGACGTCCCTTTTAGTTTCGGCACCTGGAACATGAAATGAACATCAACAACCGGCCTTAAAATCTTAGAATGAAAAGGCAAAATGGGACTTACGAGATTGCTCGATTTTCAGCTTCTTCAAGACCTTGCTGGCCGACTTGCATAAATCGTCACAGAAGGACAAGGGGTCCGTCTTGAAAGCTTCATAGTCCTCCTCAGTTAAGTCCTCCAACTCGAAGACAGGAGACTCGACCCATTGTGCTTCTTCCACCCTCGGCCGCTAGCTTGCCAGGCTGCGGCCGTCGATCCCAGGCGCCTCGGGATCCTCTTCTAGCACTCTTGGGTCGAGGGGTAGCTGATTTCGGGTTGGTCTCCAGGAGGTTAGTTTTCTTTGGCCCGCCGGAGAGAGCAAGCTTCTCAAGATTTGCCCAGTCGGCGCCTGACATTTTTAGAGTCTTACCTGCAAAAGCCGAACGGTTAGACAAGGAAAGTAAAGAACAATCAAATGTTGGTAAAAATATGCGGGCAGAACGGACCAAGTTCAGTCGATAACTTATCGTCCGTGTGCAAGCAGAAGGGCCGGCAAGGGATGTCCCCTTCAGGATTTTGGGGGAGTAGGCTGGACAACTCCTTAATTATAGACAACGTCTCTTTATCCTCGTCGTCCAAGGAAGCCAAAGTAAAAGTGTACGAGCTCGGTTTCTCTGCGAAATGTGCGGCGTGCCACCGAAGGGGAAAGAAAGGTACGCCTGTAACACCCCATTTCTACCCGGAAAACTTAAATCAAATATCACAGTATAAAAATTAAATTCTAGAATTGACAACATTCAATGGAATGTTACACATGTCTCTTAAAATTACTCAAACAACCTGTTCAGCTCATAAATATAATCAATACGTAACACCATAAAAACACGTGGGATATTATCTCATATAACACAGCGGAAAATAAGATTACATCTCAATAGAAATCAGCAACCTCAACAATGCATAGTATATCAAATACAAAGCTCACAGTGAGCAAAATAAACAACTAAGTCTACAATCCCCTCCCTTAGGTGCTACGTATCAGAGCAGACCGACTCGGGAAAAATGAAGGAGCTATGCCTTCACTCATGACTACATGTGGTAAACAACAACAGAAAGGGTGAGTCTCGAACTATATAATAGAAACTATTATAAGCAGTATATCAGGTTTATAGGAGTCAATCAATCACAACCATCACAATCTGTTCAATATCATTTATAAGAATGGATGCAATGTAATGCAAAGATGCATGTGGTACCATTGGCCCCCATGGCCTCATCATCACTCATTATACGTCGCGACCGCAGCTGAAATAAAACACCAGACCGCAGCCTTCACAATATATCGTCGCGACCGCAGCCGAATGTATGCATGTGACTCATGAACACACACATCATCAAAATCATTTGTACACCAAGACCGCAGCCCACCATTCATCACTTTCATTAATAAACTGAGTCCCCATGACTCTGGCCCCATGGCCTGACCCCTTTGGCCCATGCCCCCATGGCATCATCATTATTACATTTATTCACTAGCTCATCACCATTCATGTCCCAAGGACTAAACACAACCAGATGACTAAATCCTCACTCAGGGACCTAAAACACCCTTTAGGACCAATTCAACACTTAGGGACCAAATTGACACCTTTTGGACCAAACTGGCACCTAGGGACCAAAACAACACCCTTAGGACCAAACTGTCACCTAGGGACCAAAACATCACACACTTAGACACAAGGCAGCCCCAGGCGTCATTTCCCCCACAATCTGGCGCCACCTGCAGTGCAACACAAAGACGAGCGCCAAAAACTCAAGCAATTTAGCGCCCGTGGCAACACGACCATTGGCGCCACTTTCCTAGCAATCTGGCGCCCCTAGGCAACACGGGCTTAGACACAAACTAAGACACAAATCGAGACACGATCCTCGAGACACATGCGCATGCCTAGCGCCTGGCAACACTTTTTGACGCCCGCCTGAGACACAGCAGCCACACGACGCAACAGGCGCGCCAATTGGCGCCTGTCTTTGCGCCACGTCCACCCACACACGCCACACACATTCTGGCGCCACCCTAGGCGCCCATGCCTTAGACACCCACGCACCCACTCACCTGGCGCCCAAAACAGCGCCACAGGCAGCCATTTGGCGCGCCTGCACTTGGCACAAAGACACCCGGGCACATTGGGCGGCCACTTTGGCGCCCTACAAAGACTTACAACACATGCACAAAGTGACACAGCGCCATTCAGGCACCACAGGGCAAGATTTGCGCGCCACATCGCACACGCACACAAAGACACACAAGCAGACACTGGCGCCACTTTCCCAAAGAATTTGGCGCCCGAGCGGTGACATTCTCGCACAAAACACAACCCAAAGACATGAACAAAGTGCCTGGGCGCCATTTTCCCCCAAAGAATGTGGCGCCTCGGCGTGACAACCCAAAGACTAACACATTTCAAAGACATGAATGAAAGATTACGTGGCGCCATTTTCCCAAAGAATGTGGCGCCCGGCGATGACACACTCACACCCACTCATCGCATAGATTACGGGCGCCATTTCTCTAGCACATTGGCGCCCCATACCTCAAAAATCCCTAATTCCCAAATTCTTTCAATTCCAATCATCATATACCACTCAAATACATTTTATAATCATACCAACATATTCAATTTCACGTTTTAACACTCAATCATGCATCAAAACGAAAATCAACATAACACAAACCCTAACACTAGCCTAGAAATCGATTTCATGCTCAATTCACTTCAATCCATCAAAATCAAACATGCAACAATCAAATTCAATATCAATTAACAACATTAGAGACCCTATAATCTACACACACTCTATTATACTCTCTATTATAGAGTGAGACTCCCCTTACCTTAATTTAACCTTAGAATTTCCTTCTCTCTGAGTCACGTGCAAAAACCACAACAACTAGAGCCTCATTCTCCCTTCCTTGCTTGGTGCGATCCACTCTTCTCCCTTTTCCTCTAGGTTGCGTCGTTCTCTCCCTTTCTCTCTTCTCTCTTTTCGTTTTTTCTTTCTTTCTTTCCTTTGGTGCGAAATGCACAATCCCTAGGAGCCTAAGTCATTGGGCTTGGGCTCCTGGGCCCATATCTGCGGTTCCGGTATTTCCAATACCACTCCCTTCAATAAGACAAATTACTATATTATAAAATACTATATTATAACTTAATATAATTAAAATAGTGTAGCACTTTAAATAATTTAATCAATTGCTTAATTAAATCATTTAGGGTGTTACAACTCTCCCCCACTTAGGAAATTTCGTCCTCGAAATTCATACCTGAGTCAAAGAGCTCTGGATAAGACTCTCGCATCCTGCTCTCTAGCTCCCAAGTCATGCTCTCACCAGCAGCTCCCAACCACACTACCTTGACTAAGGCAATGTCCTTCCCTCTCAACAGCTTCACCTCTCTATCATCAATCCTCACCGGCATAGTCTCCACAAAGAGGTTCTCACGCACTCTCTACATCATCCATGTGAATCACATGAGACGGTCCGGAATATACTCCGGTCGTGACATGTGGAATACATCGTGCAAGTTCGAAAGATTAGGTGGCAGAGCCACCCTATAAGCAACCTTTCCCACCCTCTCAGTGATTTGGTACGGTCCAATAAATCTCGGAGTCAACTTCTTTGCCTTCAGTGCACGCCCAACACCAGTTGTAACACCCCATTTCTACCCGGTACTTTAATTCAAAAATCAGAGTGATAAAATTATTTTTCAGTAAATGGAATGTTACACTTCTCTCTTTTAAAAACACTCAAACAGTCGGTTCAGCTCAGAAATATGCATAGATACATAACACCATACAAAACGTGGGATAAGATCTCATGTTACGCAGCGGAAATAAAACTACATCTCAAAATAAGTGCTCAGCAATCTCAAATAGTACACAATACACATAAAGGCTCAACAATGAGCAAAACAGATCAAACTACAGTTTATGACCCATCTCCTAGGTGCTACGTATCAGAGCAGACCGACTCTGGCCCTCATGGCCTGGCCCTCATGGCCTGGCCCTCATGGCCTCACAATCAGTTTATAACGTCGCGACCGCAGCCGAATGTATGCATGAGACTCCATGAACACAACACAAGCACATTTACAATATCACTTCATATATTATTTTCTCACCTCATATTTAATCTCGTTTATAGCCCTCATGGCTCATGCCCCCATGGCATCCTCAATCATCTCAGTTACTAGCTCAATATACTCAAGTCCCAAGGACTATTCACAATTAGAGGACTAACCTCACTCAGGGACCTAAACCACCCTTTAGGACCGAAACAATCACCTAGGGACCAAACTGTCACCTAGGGACCAAAACAGCACTCACTTAGGCACAAGGCAGCACTAGGCGCCATTTTCCCCACATTCGCGCCCCGTGCAACACAAAGACTAGGCGCGGAAACTCAAGAATTTAGCGCCCCACGTGGCAACACAAACACGGGCGCCACTTTTCTAGCAATCTGGCGCCCACTGGCAAAGACAGTCCTAGACACAAACTAAGACACGCCTTCATACACGATCTCGAGACACGAGCGCTGCTGGCGCCTGGGCAGCCCTGTTTGGCACCCTACACTTGACCCAGCACACACAGCACATGTAAACAGAAAACCACTCAAGCCAAAATGCTTAAAATTGTTTTTGGGCAGGCAACTGCAAAAGATGGCACGGTAAAATATGCCTAGAACTCTAAGTTTCACTCAAACCACCCCCTAGGCGCACACTTATAGCGCCACAACAATGCCCACCAGCACATCTCTCTAATGACACATGCAAACAGAAAACTACTCGAGCCAAAATGTTTAAAAATGTTTTTGGGCAGGTGATTGCCAAATATGGCACAGTAAAATATGTATAGAACTCTAAGTTTCACTTAACCCACCCTATAGGCGCACACATATAGCGCCACAGAATTGCTCACTAGGACATGTAACACCCCTTTTCTACCCTTATATTACGTGTCATTTATCAGAGTAATTCTTTTTCAAAAATAAAAATTGTTTTAATTGATAGAAAAGAAATGCTACAAACTTCCTTAAAAACTCATCAAATATGCACTCTTCAAATTTGTGCAATCAAACATCGCTTATGGAAAATCCCATCCTCATAAAACACAATCGCAAAGAAAGATAAACACCAACTCACCAAATACTCTCAAACACGCCTCAATGTAACAATAAAAATCAAGATACAACTATTAAACAAATTATCCAACTCCACCCACGCCCCTAGGTGTTACAAAGATGTCAGAGCGACACAACAATACATCCCAAAAACTAAAAGAATAAGGCAAAGCAAGTCCTTCACTCGCGGGTACTGCAGCGTTGCCACAATAGAGCAACATTCCAAGCGTAAGGGTGAGAATTTCAATGGAACATAATCGGATACATAATAGAGGGATGAGAGCGGACAATCACAAGGTATCATCATCATCACCACATCATAAATACACAACACCACTACTCCAATCACAACAAAGAACAACTCACGCTTATGATTATGTATGAAAATGCAACCCACACGCGGGCATATGCATGATGGTACCATATCATCTTTAAAAACCACTCAAGGCATATCTTCATCATAGAAGAAAAACCACTCAAGGCATAACATCATCAATATTAGTCATAGTATGCACATGCCATGAGACTCTATAACACATGTGCAACTCAATCAACACTCACTCGAGTACTCATCATCATCATCATAAAAGAAATAACCACTCAAGGCATGTCATCATAAAACACTCGTAGAGTGTATTCGTCATTCACATCAGAATCTTAAATAACACATCATCAAAATCACTCATAGCATGAACCGACACATTCATCAAGATCATATAGTCACGTCATCATAAGCATATATATACATTACTTGTTATCTTTTAGCTTTGTGGATTATAAAATAGTAAACTGATTGACTATGGGATTACTCAGGTAACTGGTACTACTTGCAAAAGGCATTGGCCACATTTGCAAGGTTCTCAGTGATGCCCTTGTAAATACACCAGTGAAAGAAATTCTGACCTTAGTGGTAAACCACGGTCTAGCCATAGTCAAGAGTACACTAGTAGTATAACCTCTTACAAAGAATTCAATTATATAAACATAACAATCACATTTTTAGTAGTGGAAACAACCCATTTGGTTTGGAAAACATTGTACTTACATTTGAGAAAAACATCATAATTTTAAATTGGAGAACTTCCCATTTAATTTGCAACGAATAAAATAAAATATCAGCCCATTTTATTTATAAATTCACCACTTTAACACGCCTTTTTCGTTAACAAAATAAACTCGTAAAATTCGGTTCTTGACCAAAGAACAAAACTAGAGAAAATGAAGTGACTTTTTAGGCGCGTAATTCGGTAACAAAAACGGCAGAATTTTTCGAGCCAAATTCAGCAAGAAAATGATGTCTTGCTAGCGCATAACAAAGAAAAAATATAACAGTAAAATATCGTGGGAAACAGCAGTATTTTTCGAGCCAAAAACAAAGAAAAAAAGTGACTTCTGTCATGCATAACAAAGATAAAACGGCAAGATTTTAATACAAAACTGCACCTCATTATTTTGTAAAACAAAGAACATATTAATTAAAAAAACAAGCACTCATTATAAAAATTCCACAAAGAAACAAAGCACTCATTTCTTTAACAAAACAACAACACTTTTAATAAAAAAAAAAGAACTCATTCATAAAATTCCACAAAGAAATAAGAATGCTCATTTTTTTGACAAAACAACAACATTTTTAATCAAAACAAAAACAGCAACTCATTTCATCAAAATAACTCATCAACAACTCCAAATACCATTAAGTTTTATGCTAATAACATCACCAAATTATTTCCAAAATAACATCAATTGCTCTTCAACAATTTCAAACTATTGAACACCATCAAACACATCAAATTCATCAATTATCAAACAACGATATCAATCATCAACAAAATCACATCACTTTAGCATCAAAACCCCACAAAACCCTATCTATACCCAATTATGTTAGACGAAACGCTCACCCTTACCTTAATTTAAACCGTAGGACTCCAATAACACCAAAATCACCCAAAATAGCAAGCTTTCCTTCCTCTCTCCTTCACAAATAACAATGGCTGTCCCTCCTTGAGCAAACTTGCGAACCAACAACAACAAGTAATGAGGGATTGTAAATCACCACAATAGGAAAAGGAAAAAATTTGAGAAAGAAAGGACCAAAACCCTTACTCTGAGCAACCTTGAGAAGTTTCTCTCTTCTCCTTTCTTTCTCCTCTCACACTACAAGCACCACCCTTTCTTTTTTCTTCTTCTTTTTTTGTTTTTCCTTTCTTTTCCTTCCTATGCAACTAAACCTAGTCTATTTATATTTTGGGCTCAAAAGGTTTGGGCCCTTTTACACCCCCTTCCATCGCCTTCCACTACTCCCTAACACAATAAAATAGTTACCACATTATAACTCAATATAATTAAAATTAGTGCAACACTTTAAATAATTTAATCAATTACTTAATTAAATTATTTAGGTGTTACAGACATCTCCCAATTGACACGTGCAAAACTAAAACTACTCGAGCCAAAATGTTTAAAATGAAGTTTGGGCGGTGATTACAAAATTTGGCTCGGTGAAATATGCTCGTAACATCAAGTTCCACTCAAAACACCCCCATGGTGCACGTGAACAGGCACAGTGGCGCCATATTCCTAGCAAACGGCGCCAGGACAACAAACACCCACTCACAAAGACTTCAAATAGCGATTACCGGGCGCCATTTCCCAAAGAATCTGGCGCCCGAGCAAAGAACACTCTACACACAGGACACAATTCCAAAGACGTGAAACAATAACCTGAGCGCCATTTTCCCAAAGAATATGGCGCCACGGGCAAAGGACACTCTTACACCTAAGCATCAAGCATTTCTGATACGTGGCGCCAAATCCCTAGCACATTGGCCCCATACATCAAAAACCCCAATTTCTCAAGTTCTTTCAATTCAAGTCATCTTATATCACTCAAATACAAATTATAATCTTATTAACACATTCAATTTCATACCATAACACTCAAACATGCGCAAAAACCAATCAAGAACATAAAACCCCCAAATTAAAGCCCTAAATCGATTTTTAGCATGCAATTTCTCAAATTCACCCAACAACAACTCAATTAACAATCAAATAACATCAAATCAAGACTCTATGACTCCGATACAACCTATTATATCCTCTATTATAGAGTGAGACTCCCCTTACCTTAATTTAACCGTAGAAACGTTCCTTTCTCCGAGTCACCACCAAAACCACAAAGAACTAGAGCCTTCTTCTCCTTCTTCTCAAGGTGCGCAGCTCTCTCTCCCTTTCCCTAGGTCTTGCGCGCCATTCTCTTCTCTCTTCTCTCCTTTCTTTCGTTTTCTTTCTTTCATTGCAAAGTGGTGCGAATTGCACTACTCCTAGGAGCCTAAGTCATTGGGCTTGGGCTCCTGGGCCTAAAACAGCAGCTCCGGTATTTCTAATACCACTTCCTTCTATTAAAATAAAATACTAAATTATAAGACACTAAATTATAATTTAATATAATTAAAATAGTGTAACACTTTAAATAATTTAATCAATTGCTTAATTAAATCATTTAGGGTGTTACACCAATCATAGGCGTGAACCTCAGGAACACATGCTCACCAGCCTGAAATTCCAAGTTCTTTCTCCTCCTATCATGATAACTTTTCTGCCGACTCTGGGACTCTTTCATTTTTTCCCTGATCATCTTTACCTTCTCTGTAGTCTCCCTAACCAATTCTGGTCCAAGAACAACATTCTCACTGGACTCATGCCAACACAAAGGAGTCCTACACCTCCGCCCATACAGTGCCTCAAAAGTAGCCATCCCTATACTCGAATGGTAGCTGTTGTTGTAAGTGAACTCAATTAGTGGAAGATGTGTATCCCACGCACCTCCCTGCTCTAGCACACAAGCTCTCAGAAGATCCTCCAAGGACTGGATGGTTCTCTCTGTCTGTCCATCAGTCTGAGGATGATAAGCTGAACTCAACCTCAATCTGGACCCCAATGCCTCCTGCAAGCTCCCCCAAAACTCAGACATAAACCTTGGGTCTCTATCCGACACAATACTCTTCGGAACCCCATGCAGCTTCACAATCACCTGAATATAAATCTTAGCCAACTTCGGCACAAGATAGGTGATGTTGATAGGAATAAAATGAGCAGACTTGGTCAACCTATCCACAATCACCCAAATAGAGTCAAACCCTCTCACAGTGTTTGGCAACCCACTCACAAAGTCCATGGAAATGCTGTCCCACTTCCATTCCGGAATCTCTAAAGGTTGCATCAACTCCGCAGGCTTCTGGTGCTCAATCTTTGACTTCTGGCAAGTCAAACAAGCATAAACAAATCACAAGAACGTCCTTCTTCATACCGAGCCACCGAATAGCTTTTTCAAATCATGATACATTTTGGTAGCACCTGGATGAATGCTCAACTTGCTCCTATGGCTCTCCTCAAGTATCATTTTCTTCAACTCAGCATCATCAGGAACACAAATTCTGTCCCTGAATCTCAGCACACCCTGAGAATCCAATCTGAAGTCACCATCTACAGCTTGCTCACCAACAACCAGCAGATCAACCAGTTTCACATCCAACTTCTGGGCGTCTCTGATACTAACCAAGAAGTCATTCCCAATCCTCAGCATACCCAGTCTGACACTCTGTGGTGTCACCTCACAAACCAGGCTCAAGTCACGGAATTGCTCAATCAACTCCAATTCCTTCACCATCATAGCTGACATATGTAAAGTTTTCCGACTTAAAGCATCAGCCACGACATTAGCTTTGCCGGGATGATAGTTCAAGCCGAAGTCATATTCAATACCTCAAATCTAGTGCCATACAAGTAGTGTCTCCAAATCTTCAACACAAAAACAATTGCAGCCAACTCCAAATCATGAGTAGGATAGTTCTTCTCATGTGTCCTCAACTGTCTGGACGCATAAGCAACTACCTTCCCATCCTGCATCAAAACACCTCCCAAACCCATCTTGGAAGCATCACAGTATACAACAAAAGGTTGATCCAGCACAGGCAACACTAACACTGTAGATGTTGTCAACCTCCTCTTCAGCTCTTGGAAGCTCTCTTCACACTTGGCATCCCACACAAAAGCTCTTCCTTTACAGGTCAATTGGGTCAACGGAAGGGCTAGCTTAGAGAACCCCTCAATAAACCTCCTGTAGTAACCAGCCAACCCCAAGAAACTCCTGATCTCAGTCACAGACTTTGGGCTCTCCCATTGCAACACTGCATCAACCTTAGCTGGGTCCACAACTATACCATCACCAGAGATAATGTGACCCAAGAAGCTCACCTCTTTCAGCCAGAACTCACACTTTGACAACTTGGCATACAACTTCTTCTCTTTCAACACTTCTAGCACCAATCTCAAGTGCTCTGCATGCTCCTCCTCAGACTTGGAGTACACCATAATATCATCAATAAAAACAACCACAAACCGATCCAAGTAGCTATGGAAAATACGGTTCATGTACTCCATAAACACCCCTGGTGCATTAGTGACACCAAACGGCATTACAGAGTACTCATAGTGCCCATACCTCGTTCTGAACACTGTCTTCTGGATGTCTTCATCTTTTACTTTAATGTGATGATACCCTGACCTCAAATCAATCTTGCTAAAAACCTTAGCACCCACCAGCTGATCCATCAGATCATCAATCCTCGGGAGAGGATACTTATTCTTGATAGTTACTTTGTTCGATTGCTCGTAATCCACACACGACGACGCATACTCCCATCCTTTTTCTTAACCAACAAAACCGGAGCTCCCCATGGTGACACACTAGGCCTCACAAATTTCTTTTCAAGAAGCTCCTCTAACTGCTTCTTCAACTCAGATAACTCAGAAGCTGACATCCGGTACGGTGCCATGGACACATGCCTAGTACCAGGCACAAGCTCAATTCCAAACTCAACTTCCCTCTCTGGTGGCACACTAGGAATCTCATCTGGGAACACTTCAGGGAACTCACACACCACCTGCAACCCGTCAACTACAGCTTGGTTCTCAGCAGACATAGACGCCATCAAAGCAAACAGTTGACCACCTTCTTTCATTACCCCATGAATTTGACCGGCAGACAACAAAACAGACTCTTCCTCCTCTAGAGGAAGGAAACTAACAGACTTGTTGAAACAGTTGATGTGTACATGGTTATCTACTAACCAGTCCATACCCAGAATCACATCCAACCCACCCAAAGGCAAACAGATAAGATCAACCAGAAAATATCTGCCGAAAACTGACAGAGGACACCTAGCACACATTAGAGAAGTAGTTACCGAACCCTTAGCTGGAGTGTCGATAACCATCCCCCTCTCCATCGTAGACAAGACTAAATTCAACCTTTCAGCACATACAGAAGCAATAAAAGAGTGCGTAGCACCCGTGTCAACAATAGCAACTAAAGGTGTACCATAAATAAAGCAAGTACCTCTAATCTCATTAGGTCCCTCTGAACCTGCCAGTGCAAAAACTCTCCCAGTGGACCTCTCCTTCTTTGGTTTAGTGCACTTGGAGATAAAGTGACCAGCTTCACCACAGTTGAAACACACAGCCTCCTCACGATCACAATCAGATGCCATGTGACCTTCTTTCCCACAACGGAAACATACTCTTTTGACCTTGCACTCAAAACTCTTGTGACCCGACTTGCAACACTTGAAGCACACAATGTCGGTGGGAGCATCTCCTCACTTGGCTTCTTGCCTCGGCGAACCTCTTACCCTCGGCCGGACACTGCTACCACCAAAGATACTGTTACCACCAAAGATACCTCTGTTTACCCTTGTCAGCGATGTCTCATATGGCTTACCTCTGTTCTGAAATTTACCCCTCTGGTGTCTCATGACTCTAGCACGGGCATTGCTGTCCTCCTCATAGATCTGCATCGATCACCAACCGGATCGTGCAAAGCACTCTAATCTTCTCGATACCCAATCGCCGCTTGATATCGACTCTCTCAATCCATTCTCAAATTTGATGCACTTCGAGAATTCAAAGACTGACTTTCAAGATAATGGGGATAGAACTTAGCCACTCGGTGAACTTGGCAAAGATACTCGAGAAATGCATACTCCCCCTCGCTCACTCAAGGAACTCCAACTCTTTCTTCCCCCTGACATCCTCCGGAAAATACTTCCTCAAGAATTCCCTTCGGAACACAGCCCAGGTAACCTCCTCATGCGCGAGCCCTAACCTCTCACTGGTCTCCAACCACCAGTCATCAGCCTCTTCAGATAGAGTGTGTGTACCGTACCTGACTTTTTGCTCATCATTGCAGCTAATCACCCGGAAGATCCTCTCAATCTCCTTCACCCAAGCCAGCGCACCATCTGGGTTGTACCTCCCTTGAAGGTAGGAGGTTCTCTCTCTCAAATGTAGCGGACTCACGTGTCTTAGTATTTTCTTTGGTACCCACACCGCACTGCTTATAGCTCCGCAACGCCAAAGAAGAGCAAAGATCAACCCGCCGTCTAGCCATATCAACCTAGCACCGCAAAGATAAACAAACCATTGTAACTAATTCAAGACACCTAATTGTCATACACAATATAATGACAGCATGACACACTCGGCCGATTGAGACCAGAACTTTTGCTCGATACCACTAATGTAACACCCCATTTCTACCCTAAACTTAAATCAAATATCGAGTATAAAAATTAAATTCTAGAATTGTGACATTCAATGGAATGTTACACATGTCTCTTAAAATTACTCAAACAAATGTTCGAATTCATAAATATAATCAATACGTAACACCATAAAAACACGTGGGATAATATCTCATATAACACAGCGGAAAATAAGATTACATCTCAAGAGAAATTAGCAACCTCAACAATGCATAGTATATCAAATACAAAGCTCACAAAGAGCAAAATAAACAACTAAGTCTACAATCCCTCCCCACCAGGTGCTACGTGTCGAGCGAGGCACAGACTCGGGTAAATGAAGGAGCTATGCCTTCACTCATGACTACTGTGGTAAACAACAACGAAAAGGGTGAGTCTCGAACTATATAATAGAAACTATAATAAGCAGTATATCAGGTTTATAGGAGTCAATCAATCACAACCATCACAATCTGTTCAATATCATTTATAAGAATGGATGCAATGTAATGCAAAGATGCATGTGGTACCATTGGCCCCCATGGCCTCATCATCGATCATTATACGTCGCGACCGCGAATTAAATAAAACACCGCATCATGCACCTTCACAATATATCGTCGCGACCGCAACCGAATGTATGCATGTGACTCATGAACACACACATCATCAAAATCATTTGTACACCAAGACCGTAGCCCACCATTCATCACTTTCATCAATAAACTGAGTCCCCATGACTCTGGCCCCATGGCCTGGCCCCTATGGCCCATGCCCCCATGGCATCATCATTATTACATTTATTCACTAGCTCATCACCATTCATGTCCCAAGGACTAAACACAACCAGAGGACTAAATCCTCACTCAGGGACCTAAAACACCCTTTAGGACCAATTCAACACTTAGGGACCAAATTGACACCTTTTGGACCAAACTGGCACCTAGGGACCAAAACAACACCCTTAGGACCAAACTGTCACCTAGGGACCAAACTGTCACCTAGGGACCAAAACAGCACACAATTAGACACAAGGCAGCCCTAGGCGCCATTTCCCCCACAATCTGGCGCCACCCTGTGCAACACAGCACCAGGCGCCAAAAACTCAGCAATTTGGCGCCCCCTGTGGCAACACAGCCACTGGGCGCCACTTTCTTAACAATCTGGCGCCCCCTAGGCAACACAGTCTTAGACACAAACTAAGACACAAACTGAGACACAGGCGCATGCCTAGGCGCCCTAGTTGTAACACCCTCAATGATTTAATTAAGTAATTGATTAAATTATTTAAAGTGCTACACTATTTTAATTATATTAAGTTATAATGTAGTATTTTATAATATAGTAATTTGTCTTATTGAAGGGAGTGGTATTGGAAATACCGGAACTGCAGATATGAGCCCAGGAGCCCAAGCCCAATGACTTAGGCTCCTAGGGATTGTGCATTTCGCACCAAAGGAAAGAAAGAAAGAAAAAACGAAAAGAGAGAAGAGAGAAAGGGAGAGAACGGCGCAACCTAGAGGAAAAGGGAGAAGCGTGGATCACACCAAGCAAGGAAGGGAGAAGGAGTCTCTAGTTGCTATGGTTTTTGCACGTGACTCAGAGAGAAGGAAATTCTACGGTTAAATTAAGGTAAGGGGAGTCTCACTCTATAATAGAGAGTATAATAGGGTGTATGTAGATTATAGGGTCTCTAATGTTGTTAATTGATATTGAATTTAATTGTTGCATGTTTGATTTTGATGGATTGAAGTGAATTGAGCATGAAATCGATTTCTAGGCTAGTGTTAGGGTTTGTGTTATGTTGATTTTCGTTTTGATGCATGATTGAGTGTTAAAACGTGAAATTGAATATGTTGGTATGATTATAAAATGTATTTGAGTGGTATATGATGATTGGAATTGAAAGAATTTGGGAATTAGGGATTTTTGAGGTATGGGGCGCATGGCGCCACATGTAATGTGAGAGTGGAGTGGGTGTGAGTGTGTCATCGCCAGTGCGCCACATTCTTTGGGAAAATGGCGCCACAATGTGTAATCGCTCATGTCTTTGAAATGTGTTGGTCTTTGGGTTGTCCTTTGCCCGAGCGCCACATTCTTTGGGAAAATGGCGCCCAGGCAATCGCTTCATGTCTTTGGGTTGTGTTTTGTGTAGGAATGTCACAGCCTGGGCGCCAAGTTGCTGGGAAAGTGGCGCCAGCATGTCTGCTTGTGTCTTTGTGTGTGCGTGTGCGATGTGAGGCGCCAAATGCTGCCCCAGGGTGCCCAGAATGGCGCCTGTGTCACTGTGCATGTGTTGTAGGTGCTGTAGGGCGCCAAAAGTGGCTGCCCAATGTGCCTGGGTGTGCTGTGCCAAGTGCAGTGCGCCAAATGGCTGCCCTGTGGCGCCTGTTTTGCCTCCTAGGTGAGTGGGTGCGTGGGTGTCTAAGGCATGGGCGCCATTTTGGCTGCCCATGGCGCCTAGGGTGGCGCCAGAATGTGTGTGGCGTGTGTGTGGGTCGATGTGGCGCAGCACAGGGCGCCAATTGGCTGCCCTGTTGCGCCTGTGTGGCTGCCTGTGTCTAGGCAGGGCGTCAAAAGTGTTGCCAGGCGCCAGCATGCGCTCGTGTTCGAGATCGTGTCTCGCCAGTGTCTTAGTTTGTGTCTAAGACTGTGTTGCCTAGGGGGGCGCCAGATTGCTAGGAAAGTGGCGCCCAGTGGCTGTGTTGCCACAGGGGGCGCCAAATTGCTGAGTTTTTGGCGCCTGCCTTGTGTCTAAGTGTGTGCTGTTTTGGTCCCTAGGTGACAGTTTGGTCCCTAGGTGACAGTTTGGTCCTAAGGGTGTTGTTTTGGTCCCTAGGTGCCAGTTTGGTCCAAAAGGTGTCAATTTGGTCCCTAAGTGTTGAATTGGTCATAAAGGGTGTTTTAGGTCCCTGAGTGAGGATTTAGTCCTCTGGTTGTGTTTAGTCCTTGGGACATGAATGGTGATGAGCTAGTGAATAAATGTAATAATGATGATGCCATGGGGGCATGGGCCATGGGGGCCAGGCCATGGGGCCAGAGTCATGGGGACTCAGTTTATTGATGAAAGTGATGAATGGTGGGCTGCGGTCTTGGTGTACAAATGATTTTGATGATGTGTGTGTTCATGAGTCACATGCATACATTCGGTTGCGGTCGCGACGATATATTGTGAAGGCTGCGGTCTGGTGTTTTATTTCGGCTGCGGTCGCGACGTATAATGAGTGATGATGAGGCCATGGGGGCCAATGGTACCACATGCATCTTTGCATTACATTGCATCCATTCTTATAAATGATATTGAACAGATTGTGATGGTTGTGATTGATTGACTCCTATAAACCTGATATACTGCTTATTATAGTTTCTATTATATAGTTTGAGACTCACCCTTTCTGTTGTTGTTTACCACAGGTAGTCATGAGTGAAGGCATAGCTCCTTCATTTACCCCGAGTCGATCTGCTCTGATACGTAGCACCTAGGGGAGGGGATTGTAGACTTAGTTGTTTATTTTGCTCACTGTGAGCTTTGTATTTGATATACTATGCATTGTTGAGGTTGCTGATTTCTCTTGAGATGTAATCTTATTTTCCGCTGTGTTATATGAGATATTATCCCACGTGTTTTTATGGTGTTACGTATTGATTATATTTATGAGTTTGAATCGGCCGTTTGAGTAATTTTAAGAGACATGTGTAACATTCCATTGAATGCTGTCAATTCTAGAATTTAATTTTTATACTCTGATATTTGATTTAAGTTTTCCGTGTAGAAATGGGGTGTTACAACGCACGCTGTGTGATCGGGAAGATTTTCAGCAATGGAGGCAGTGGCCTCAATGTTGGGAACGACCCAGAAATATTGATTCTTCCAACCGGCGGGCAAGGAATCAGAATATGCCTTGAAGAATTTCCGAGGAAACGACTTCTAGTTCTTGAAAGACACCTGCTCTTTACGAGCCAGTTGGTGCCATACTCACCATGCCAGCTTAGCTCGAAGATGGTGAAGAAAAGCTGGGTCGATACCCTCCAGCCGAGCCGGTTGCATAAACATTCAAAGGCTTTGATAAAGCCCCAGCCATTAGGGTGCAGTTGTGATGGGGCGACACCCAGATGATGCAGCATGTCCCGTTGCAGCTCGGAGAAGGGAGGGACGATCCTCATTCTCTCAAAGACGACCCGGTGCATGGTGAATTTCACGTTGCTAGCAGGGGTCACTATATTCTCGTCTTCCCGCATGCCTTTCACTTTCCAGCCCGGTTTATAGAAGAGTTCTTGGAGATCCGCCAAGGATGGGTGGTCCGGCCCTATGAAGCTCTTGAAAGATCTCGTTTTCTCAGACACCCAGGACATGTTCAGGGTATCACTGACGGCGGCCGGCTCGGCATTATCGCTTCCTTGCTCGTCCGCCTGTTCCGAAGCTTCGTTCTCCTGGACGGCCGCTTCCTCGTTGCCGGGATTGACGCCTTCATCAATAACCTCCGGGCCGGGCTGAAGAACTTCAACCGCGTCCTCCTCATCCATTGTATTTGCGGGCTGAGGGACTTCGATGACGTCGTCATCTCCCAATATGTCTACGGATACATCTTCCCCATCGTTATTCTGGGTGGGTGGCTCGGGCGGAGGCGGGGGGCACCAAGACTCGGTGGAGCTCGAGCTACTGCTGCCGCTGGAGTTACCGCGGTGAGGGCTTTCTGAAGAACTTAAGCTGGTAGAAGAAGATGCCTCCGCCGGAGAGTCCGGCCTAGGAGATTCAAACCTGACCGGCTCTATGACCTGCGCAGGTTAGGCCATCTGTCGTGTGAGACTTTGTGTCGGGCCACCAACAATTCAAGTGGCCTGCGCAGGTTAGGCAAGATCCACCTATGAAAGGTGAACTCGTCAGGTCGACTGAGCCAGCACGCTCGAGAAAAGGGGGCGACGTGGTCGTCCCCCGATCGGACGCCTCCCCTTTCACGAGGCATGGAAACTAAAATTACAAAAGTAAAGCGAGAAAGCCAGAAAGAGCGACATACCTGGAAGTGCAGCGACGGGAGGAGGAAGAAGCGGACGAAAAACTTTCGCAAACAACTCTTTAGGTCGCTAGCAGATATCTCGGTCGGCAGCAGAGATGCGATTCTGAGTGTGGAAATCGTGCTGACCGAGTACTCTATTTATAGAGGGGCCCACCAGGCGAAGGGGCTCTGCATCTGTAGCGACGTGACTGCTCGAGCTCCCTCCCAACCGTTGCATGGGGAACCCCAAAAGGTACCTTGGGAAGCGCGAAGGTCACCTCATTCATTACACATTAAATTGGAGGGGCGAAGCCCAAACGCTGCACGCGATCGACCAATCACGGGCGGTAGCGACCGACCCATGACAAATGAAGATGTCTAGATACGCTAGCCCACTAGGGGGCATCGATTCAAGCCTTAGCCCGCCCTTAAGCGACCTAGGCTTGGGGGGCAACTCTTCCGGCGTGACGGCAAATACTAGGAGGTGCGATCGAGAATGGGCCGGCGGCCCAACCCAGCGAAACGGCCCAAGCACGCGGCTTGGGGCGCAATTCTCGGTGACCGGCCGGATTTCTCGCAACGGCCAGGGCGCCCCCAGTGGTACAAATACCACCTTCATCCACAATATCAGGTACGTTTTCCTACCCTGTGATACCCTGCCCGTTAGCACACCTCTGACTCGAGCGTCGGAGTGTCTTTGCAGGTACCACCCGAGGCGCTCTCTAGACCGGTCCAAACTCACTCACAGCGACCGGACAGCGAGGCAACAATCGACATCAACACTTCATTGGTCAAGGTACGATCAGAAATAAAGGAGTTGATTTTTTTGGTATGGTATTGATATTGATAAACGACAATATTTGACAATGGCATAAATTAAGAGCATTTAAGTAATTGAATTAAATAGTAATTTGATTTCAAAGGATGTGAACATTCTGTGCGTCTTCTATCTACGGTGCAGCCTTTTTTTTCTTTTAAAATCAATTTCGGTCAAAATATTTAAAGAAATAACGCATAAGGATCTTTAAAGCATCTCTTTTTATACAATTGCGAATAACAAAATAGCTTCGGAATGAGTTGTCAGCTTCATAGAGGTTCAGTTCATTAATCACACACATGTCATCTCCTCATTTGCAGTATTTTTCCAACTAGATATCCGAACCTCCCCTATTAAATGCGAATTATACATTAAAAATTTAAAAATAAAAAATTAATTGCATCATAATCAATTATAACATTTTTTTCCTTTTCTTTTTCCTTCACTTACAAAAAAAATTAAAATCAATTATAACGTAGACCTTCCTAACTTGATAATGCAAATATTAAGCATCATCTCATTCAATATCATTCCCGCGTCCTTCGCAATTCCACTATATCCTTTCCACCTCCTAAGCAATTCCATTATTTGTGACCAAATCCTAACCAGCTTTAAAAGCAAATCCTATTTTAGAATTAATCACAATTATCATTCACAATTAACAACTTCCACTCAATGTTTCGAATTTCACAGTCAAGAAAATTAGAAGTTTAAATTTCATTTTTCAAATCGTATTTACATAATTTACAGAATTTGAAATTAGTTTTTCAAATCGGTTTTCTTGAGTAAGGCATTTTAAATAATTAGCTCTTGAATGAGTTGTCAACAAAACACAATTTCGGAACCATTAAAGTACACATGTCATCTCCCAATTGGCATCATTTTTACAACTACACATCCGAACCTACCCAATAAATGTCGACTCATAAATTCAAAATCACCCCAAAAAATCAAGGCTTAAATATGTTTTTACCCCCTGCAAATAGGGGGTGTTTTGCTTTTACCCCCTGCAAATTTTTTTTTAAAAAACCCCTTGCAAAATCAACTTTTTTGGTTTTAGTCCTTCTGTTAGATGGACGTTACAAAAAACGTCTATGTGACATTTTTAAATACATTTTTACCCCCTGCAAATAGAGGGTTTTTGCAATTACATGATAACGATCAACCTATATTGATTACATTCAATATTCCAAACACAATAAAATCAATTTACAGAGTAATCAAATCTTAACCACTGGCTTTATTCTTACTTTACAGAATAATTAGTTGCAAATATCAGTTTTAATCTTCAAATTCTATATAAAAAATTAACAATGCTCTCCGTAGTAAAACCTGTAATTATTTTTTCACCAAAAAATGTGTAATTATGTAATATACAATGTTCTTATTTAAGGTTGAGTTGCAAAATCCATCTTTGGTCATGAATTATAAAGTCACCGATATGATAACAATATTGTTTAATGAAACATAATTTTCAGTGTCCAACTAATTATTTTTCAATTTAATTTAAATAATTTAGGACACATTCATACTAATATAACAATATTTGTAGTCGGTATTTGTTTTTGAACGAGTTGTTCAATTGTTGGTTGCATAAAAACTGATACTATTTCAATATCATTACAAACTTCCATATTATGTACTTTCTGGTCAACCAAATAGAATTCCAACATAAATTTGTGCCAAAAAGTCTGAAGCTATTTACCTGCAACATGATAGGAATTAAAAAAAATGGATAAATCAAATTTCTAGAATTTGGATGGCGACGATATGGACCATTTGGATGGCGAGAAACAGGGTTATATTTAAAGGTGAGGTAGCTTCAGTTCCAGCAATGCAGGCAGGTATTAAAGAGTTGGCGTGGTGTTGGTTCAAGGCAAGGAAGGGAAGAAATGTTAGCGTAACATGGTCGGATTGGTTTCATTGTCCATTGGGATGCTTCTCTATGTTGTAATTTATATTTGGCTTGTAAACACTTATGTGGGCGTAGTAGGGGGAGAAACAGTGACTTAGGGTCTATTCTTCATCATTGCACGCCTTTTGTGCGAGACTCTTTTTTCCTTCCATAGTCTTTTTCTCAAGGGGGTTTTGGCTTTGGAAGGTTTTGAGGAGGCCCTCCCCCTTCCCTTTCTTTTCTCTCATTGTAAGGGTCGGGCACCCCTTGTGCTCCTTTCAATGAGATCTTGATTATCTAAAAAAAAAATTCACCTTTCCATATGATTTGTGAATCAGCTGAGAAATGCAATAAAGTTGCCAGCTCATTTACAATTCGATTATTCACCTTTAAAGTGTGTTTTCCATTTACCTGCAAATTAATAGGAACTAAGAAAAAACTACATAAATTTGATTTCAAGTATTAGTGTCAATTTGTAATAAAAAAAAGGCATGTGTCAAAGACATGAACTTGAAATCCGATTTTTTTAAACCAAAATCCAAAAATTTATTGCAACTTTATTCATTTGACCTTAATAAGAATTTTTGAATTCCAAATGATTTTAATTTGGTCCGGTTGGCAACTTTATCCTCTTTTTTCTTTTCATTTTCGTTTTCCAATATGGTTTATCAAATAATATATTTTTATTTTTTTAAGTGTAGTTATCACTAAATCATCTCAATATAATTGCTGATTTTTTTGTTATTTACTTTAATTTTAAATGTTGGATGAAAATAACTATTGCGAAGTTGTTTTTGTTATCGGTCCAGTCTTGAAGTTTGGGTCGTGGACCACATGAGTTTTGAACTTCTTTTCATGGCTATTATGCGCCCCAAAAATAGTTCAATTATTTATTTAATTGGGTTATTTAAGTCTTACAACATTTTAATTAAGTCAAATTATTAATTTGGATGTTTCATTTCATTTAGGAGATGTTTGAGTAATGGAGGAGGTATGATTAGAGGCCCATGATCCATTAAGAGGCCCATATCCATGATATAAGGGAAGGTGTCGAAGGTGAGAGTTTATTTTCAATCAAAACAAAGAAAAGTCAAAGAGTAAAGTAAGAGAGTAGAGAGAGAGGTGTTGATAACTCTATTTTATATAAAGTATTTCATATGTTTAAACTTAGTATTTGCTCTCTTTCAAGTAATAATAAAGAGTTTATATAGTATTTTATGTGATATATGATAACTTGAGTGATTTGAATGGTTATAGTTATTATTAGGCCATTTTGGATATATTGTGGTATGTTTGATGTTTTTGTTCGGTCTGATCTCAATGCTAATCAATCAATGCTCTCTGACCGATCCTCGCATCAAAACTGCACTACTTGGTGAATAAGCAGTCTGTTTCATATGCATCCACCTTGCAATTGATGACCTCCTGCTTAGTTCTCTGATGCCATCCAACCTTGTATAGTAGGCGCCTACCATTCACACATAGCTATAGGCATAGCTTTGAATAGTCACCAACATAGGGACACGTGTTCACACATCAATGAACCGCCCTATGTGATTAGTCAAAGATTTCAACATGGATAAACCTCTGGAAAGCAATTACAGCTATGATCCACTCAAGATGACTTCAACATGAAGGAAGGAAGCACCTCACTTGAAGGCTATAAAAGGACCTCACATCTTCATTTGGAAATATATCACAATCCATAAGTTAGATCAAAATTTCAATATACATAGTTAGTTTTTATATTTTTAGAGGAAGAGGAAGGAATTCATAAATCCTCCTTAACACATTTTCATAGTGTTTGTATAGTGCTAAGGAGTAATGCTAGTGCATTGCTAGAAGATTTCTTACAAAGGTTTTCAACATTTGTAACTTTACTCTTGTTGTTTCTCTTTTGTGATTTCTATATATATAAATATGGTCTATTCAGTTTATATATATCTTGCAATGTCTCTTGTTAGCTAAACCTTTCTTAGTTGGAATGTTCTAATCATTTAATGAGCTTTTAAGTAAGTATGTTGCATGTATGTATGTTTGTACTTTAGTTCTTGCTTGATAATATTTTCATTACTTATTTTGAACTTGATCACTTAGAATAAGTAAGAATTGTAAATGACCAGAAATGACTTACAATTAAGAACTCAAGAACTAATATGGGTGAGTGTTTTACATAAAGAAAACTTTGTGAAAACCATGCTAAGTCCTAGACATAGGATAGTATAGTCCATAGGATAATTGTGGGTACTTAAAATACAAGAGTGAATTTATTTAGCAAATTGGATAATTGACAAGGAGGCGAGAAAGGCACTAACACCCCTTTCTTTCTTGCGCAAGAAGCAAGGATCATAAGAGCTTGTAATGATACTCTGAAGAAAGTGACCGAAAGGCACATAGCTAATGCAACAACATTCAGTGCAGCTGCATCACATACAGCATCATACACTTATAAGTAAATTACTTGATGAAGACATTCCAACTAGCTTTTCTCTTTTACACTATCAACATTTTTTACTTTGCTTTCTAACTTAGTTGTGATCATCAAACAAAATCCAAAATTATTTTGTTACTTAGTTACTTTACACTATATTACTTTATATTGATTTTAAAAGTGAGTTTTTCAATCTCTGTGGGTTCGATCTTTTACTACTTGTTTTTGGACAGTGTATACTTGCACACAAGTGTATGTGATTTCCATGCACCAAGTTTTTGGCGCCGTTGCCGGGGATTGAAGTAAATTCTTTTTAAAATTCTGATATATAGTAATTTAGTGTTGTATATAAATTCTGGTATTTATAGTTTCTGTCAACAAAATTACATGGTACTTAGTATATGTACAGAACCAGAAACAGAACACCAGAATATAGTTTAGATCCAGAAATAGAAAGAAAATTCAGGAGATTGCTAAGACTCCAGAAACAGAATCAACAAGCTTGCAACATGTCTTTCAGTGAAGAACAAAGCTCAAGGCCACACTCAGTGAGAGGAGGCCCCAGTTCCAAACATGCTCTTCAAGAAGAAGTTCATAGAGAAAATCTCATCCACATGGATCACATAGGTATGATTAATGATAGAGATAGACCTATGAGGATTATGCTCGATTTGATCATCAAAACATGCAAACTAGTATAAATAGACCTCATATTGATGCCATGCATTTTGAATTTAAGCCTATGATGTTTCAAATGCTTCAAACTATTGGTCAATTTGGAGGATCTCCTCATGAAGATCCTCATTTGCATTTAAGGCAATTTCTAGAAGTATGTAGTAATTTTATTATACCTGGTGTTAGTGAAAATGCATTTAGATTAAGGTTATTTCCATATTCTTTGAGAGATAGAGCTAAGGCTTGGCTAAATTCTTTAGAGAGCCTAACTCTATTCTTTCATGGAATGAAATGGCTAAAAATTTTTAGGAAAATATTTCCCACCTATCAAAAATGCCAGTTAAGAAATGATATTACATCTTTTAGACAAAAAGAGTTTGAGTCTTTATTTGAAGCATATGGGAAAGATGGAAGGAACTTTTGAGAAAATGTCCTCATCATGGTTTACTGTTATTATTCAAATGGAAACATTTTATAATGGTTTAGAACCTCAAACCGAATAATGCTTGATGCATCATCCGGTGGAGTGTTATTAAATCATCATACAATGAAGCATGTGAATTAATTGATAGAATAGCAACTAATAGCTCTTGTTGGCCTCTTGAGAGGGTAAAGTGCCCAAAAGAAACCATCGGTACATGAAATCAATGATATATCCGCCTCTATCTGCTCAAGTAGCCACTCTAGCTAATTTGATGAAAAACTTCACTACGCAATGCTATCGCATCTAATGCAAACGCATCACCGTAAAGCATCTTATTCTGTGATAGAGAACAAGTACCTCCCGACACACCTAGTTGTGTGTGTACGTGGGAGGAGGTCACTTGTATGAGGAGTGTTCTAGCAACCCTATCTCTGTAAATTATGTAGGTTATAATAGGAATAACAACCCTTATTCCAACACTTATAATCCATGTTGGAAAGATCACCCAAATTTTAGATGGAGCAACAATAGTGGACCTGCACCTAGAACTGCTCCAACTACACCAACCAACCCACCAGGATTCCCAGCTCAAAATAACCAAAGAAACTCTCAACCTACCACTGATAATTCTCTAGAAACCATGCTCAAAGCATTCATAGGTGAATCTAGAACTGCTAGACAAACCCAAGATGCTTCCATTAAGAACTTAGAGAATCAAGTTGGTCAATTAGCCACAGCTCTGTATCAAAGACCACAAGGTGCCTTACCTTCAAATACAGAAGCTACTCCTTCCCAAACCAAAGGAAAGGAGCAGGTTAAGGCTATTTCATTAAGAAGTGGTAAGGATTTGGTAGAGTTAACTGAAAAGGTAAGTTTAGATAAGGGAGAAAAAGCCAAAAATCAAAAAGAAACCAATGCAGAAGCAACTAGCGCTCCTGCATCACAAGAAGTTCAAAGTCCACTACCTAAGTTAGTACCTGAATACCCTCCTCCTCCTTACCCTCAAAGACTGAAAAAAGCACATGAGGAGAAGCAGTTTGGTAAATTCTTAGAGGTACTAAAACAATTACACTTCAATGTTCCCTTAGTAGAAGCCCTCCAACAAATGCCAAACTATGCAAAATTCATGAAGGATGTGCTTACTAAGAGAAGAAGATTAGGAGAGTTTGAAACAGTTGCCATGACAGAAGATTGTAGTTTGCTTATGCAAAACAAGATTCCTAGGAAATTGAAAGATCCAGGTAGTTTTACAATTCCATTTTCTATAGGAAAATCCTATACTGGTAAAGCTTTATGTGATTTAGGTGCAAGTATCAACTTGATGCCTAGATCTATTTTTGACCAGTTAGAAATTGGAAATGCAAAACCAACCACTGTGACACTTCAATTAGCTGACAGATCAATAGCCTATCCTGAAGGTATCATAGAAGACATCCTTGTCAAGGTAGATAAGTTTGTATTTCCTGTAGATTTTGTTATCCTTGATTTTGATGCAGATAAGGAAGTGCCTATTATCCTAGGTAGACCATTTCTAGCAACTGGTAAAACCATAATTGATGTGCAGAAAGGTGAGCTCACTATGAGAGTGAATGATCAAGAGATCAAATTTAATGTAATGAATGCTATGAAGTATCCTTCAGAGGATACAAAAGAGTGTTCATCCTTATTCTCTCTAGATCAATTGGTAGAAAAACAATTTTACAAACAGTATGATCACTTAGCCAATGCAGATGCATTAGATGCAGCTGCATTGCTAGATGATGAAATACTAGAAAAAGAGAATCTACCAATAAAAAACTCTTGTAAGGAAGCATGGGCTAGGACTTATGAACCACTAAACCTTGAGGATCCAATTCTCAAGAAGAACTTACCCTCAATAGAACAACCTCCTAAGTTAGAATTAAAGATACTGCCTGAACACCTTAAGTATGCATTCTTAGGAACAAATGAGACTTTACCTGTTATCATTGCTTCTGATTTAACATCAAAACAGGAGAGTGATCTCATTAGTACTCTCAAGAAGCATACCAAAGCTATAGGTTGGCAAATGGCAGAATCAAAGGAATTAGTCCTTCTATATGCATGCATAGAGTCATTTTGGAAGAAAATTCCAAAAACAAAGATAGAGAGTCAAAGAAGACTAAATCCTATTATGAAAGAGGTTGTGAAAAAGGAAATTATTAAGTGGCTAGATGTTGGAATCATATACCCCATATCGCATGGTGCTTGGGTAAGCCCCCGTCCAAGTGTACCAAAGAAAGGGGTGTGACAAGAATAGCCAATGAAAAGAATGAGTTGATACCAACTAGAATCATCACGAGTGGAGAATCAGTATGGATTACGAGAAAACTCAACAAAGCTACCAAAAAGATCACTTTACTTTACCATTCATAGACCAAATGTTAGATAGATTAACGAGGAAAGAATTTTATTGTTTCCTAGATGGCTATTCAAAGCTATAATCAAATAGCCATTGAGCCTGAGGATCAACACAAAACCACCTTTACATGCCCTTATGGAACCTTTGCTTTTAGAAGGATGCCATTTGGCTTATGTAATGCACCTGCTACATTCCAAAGATGCATGATGTCTATATTCTCGATTTCATTGAGCAATCAATGGAAGTATTCATGGATGATTTCTCTATCTTTGGAGAGACATTTCAAGTTTGTTTAACAAACTTGGAACAAATTCTCAAGAGATGTGAAGAAACAAATTTAGTCTTAAATCGGGGAAAAAGTGCCATTTCATGGTACAAGAAGGCATTGTGTTAGGACATAGAATTTAAAAGAAAGGTCTAGAGGTAGACAAAGCTAAAGTTGATGTCATTGAGAATCTACCACCACCAAATACGATTAAAGGTATCGGGAGCTTCTTAGGCCATGCTGGTTTTTATAGAAGGTTTATCAAAGATTTTTCAAAAATCAGCAACATGATGTAGAATTCAACTTTGATGAATCTTGTATAGAAGCTTTTGACAAGCTTAGAAAGGCATTGGTGACAAAGCACCAATTATAGTAACTCCGCATTGGAGCAGCCATTTGAATTAATGTGTGATGCTAGTGACTTTGCAGTAGGAGCGATCCTAGGGCAAAGGTATGACAAGGTTTTTCATTCCATTTATTATGCTAGCAAGACATTAATTGAAGCTCAAGTGAACTACACATTCTGAGAAAAGGAATTATTAGTTGTGGTATTTGCATTTGAAAAATTCGGATCATACTTAGTTGGCACTAAGATTATTGTCTATCTTGATCACTCGCCATTAAGTATCTAATTTCAAAGAAGGATGCAAAGCCAAGGTTGATAAGGTGGATTTTACTCCTACAAGAATTTGATTTAGAAATTAGAGACAAGAAAGGAGTAGAAAATCAAGTAGCGAGACCATTTATCAAGGATTGAAGGAGAATCACTTGGTACACAAGGAGAAGAAATCAATGAGAGTTTTCCAGATGAGAAACTATCGGCAATCACAGTCAATGCAAAACATGAAACTGCATTTGCTATAAGCAATGCAGGAGCATCAAATGCACCTACACCATGGTTTGCTGATATTGTAAATTTCCTTGCAAGCAAAGTAGTACCAAATTGAGTATGACATATCAACAAAGGAAAAAATTCTTCCACATGGTTAAACAATACTATTGGGATGATCCATTCCTTTACAAGATGTGCCCCGATCAATTAATGAGGAAATGCATACCGAAGAGGAGCAACAAGCGATTATACGCATTGCCATTCTCGCACCTTATGGAGGACACTTTGGAAGCACTAGAACAACGACTAAGGTATTACATCAGGTTATTTTTGGCCTACTTTATTTAAAGATTCATATTTTTTGGTCAAATTTTGTGATAAATGTCAACGAGCAGGAAATATCTCTGATAAGCATGAAATGCCTAGAACAAATATTTTAGAAATTGAATTATTTGATGTTTGGGGCATGGATTTCATGGGACCTTTTCCACCCTCTTTTGGCAATTTATATATCTTAGTAGTGTTGATTATGTATCCAAATGGGTAGAGGCGTGTAGCATTACCTAATAATGATGCTAAATCGGTGAGTAAGTTTCTTCAAAGAAATATATTCACTAGATTTGGAACTCCTAGAGCTATCATTAATGATGAAGGTTCACACTTTTGCAATAAGATCATAGAAAACCTTCTAGCTAAATATGGAGTTAAGCATAAGATAGCTACAACATACCATCCTCAAACTAGTGGACAAGCAGAATTATCCAATAGGGAAATTAAGAGAATGCTAGAAAAAATGGTTAGTCCAAATAGGAAAGATTGGTCTTTACATTTGGATGATGCTTTATGGGCATATAGAACAAAGCATTCAAAACACCCTTAGGAATGTCCCCTTACAAATTAGTCTATGGAAAAGCATGCCATTTACACTGTAGAATTGGAAAACAAATCTTATTGGGCTATCAAAAGCTAAATTTCAATTTAAACAAGGCAGTAAAAGAGAATGATAGAGCTTGATGAGCTAGAAGAAATTAGGCAAACCTCTTATGAGAATGCTTGAAATCTACAAAGCTAAGACTAAGAAATGGCATGACAAGAAAATTCACGAAAGAGAATTGAAAGAAGGAGGACTAGTTCTCGCTATACAACTCTAGGTTGAAGCTATTTCTGAAAACTAAGGTCAAGGTGGTCGGGACCATTTAAGTTGATAAAGGTTTATCCACATGGAGCAGTAGACTTATTTGATAAAGGGTATGATTTGAAGAAGGCTAGCCCATCATTTATGTCAACAATGGCCAATCTAAATTGGGACCACTTCGTGCTACCAAGAGGAGGCTACATTGAAGACATAGTGAGAGAGTTCTATCTTTGGAATCACACCACAAGAAGGAGCGAGAACATTCCTACACTTCCATGGTGAGAGGTAAACTCGTACACTTCCATGCCAAGAAATTGAATGAACATTATATGCTGAAGTATAATGGAAATGATTTTGAAAACAAAGTGGCCAAGTCATTTAAGAAAGAAATGGAAGAATTAAGGAATAGGATTGCTATACCGTGGGTATGTATGGGAAAATTTACACCTAATGAGATTAAGCTTAGAAGCAATTATTTGATAAATGCATTAGGTAATTGGCATTTGTTCATAGCCACTTCAATTCTGCCTACATCACATACATATGCTATGACCAAAGAGAGATTGATCTTGCTAGATACAATTCTCTCTGAGGGAAATGTAGACATAGGTAGATTGATTGCTAGAGAAATTCTTTCATGCTCAACAAAATCAAAGGGATTTCTGTTTTTCCCTTGTCTTATAACTGAATTATGCATGAAAGAAGGTGTCCCTATAGCTGCTAATGAACAAAGGAAATTTCCCCCTGGTAATTTGAGTGCTGAAGTGAAGGAGAAGTTGAGAAATGTGAGAGACCCTGCACCTGCAATGCAAGAGCATTACATGCAGAAGCAGAGGGCTGTCTGGAAATTTCAGAATGATCAACATGACTGGCTTCAATTGGTCTTTAACAAGATCTTTGATCTTGTGGGCCAAGTGAATGCCCCTGAATTTCCAAGTTGGGTATTGAGAAGTGAAGGAGAAGAAGAAGAGGAGAAAGAGGCTGAGGAAGAAGGGAAAGGTAAAGAGAAGGTAGAGGAACCTAGCACCAAGAAGAAGGTGACTAGGAAGCAATCAAAAGGAAAGAAGAAGGTTGTAATAGAGCCTGTTGTGGAAGAAATGTATGATACAGAATCTGAGGATGAGGAATTAGAGAAGGAAATGGATGAAGAAATAGAGGAAGTTGAAGAAGAAGAAGAAGAGAGTGATGAGGAAGTTGATGAAGAGGAGGAAGAACATGCTAGGGGTGTGATCCTAGAAGAAATTGCTAGACAAAAATATGTCAAACAAACACCACAAGCCCAAACAGAAACCCCTATCACGTCACCAGTTACAAAAACACCTATCATCTCACCAAACCAATAATCCTCCTCCATTCCAAAATCACCATTACCCTCCCTCAATGATCCACCAGTCCTATCACCACCACAAACAACCCCTCCACCACCCTCTCCAACAAATGAACCACACAAAACAACTCACATAGAAGAACCAATTTCTGAACAAACCCCTGTTATGCCAACAGAACAAGCAGAACCTTCTGACCCAAGCAACATTATTTCTAATGTTGTTTCTGGTCTTGAGAAAAAAATTGTGCAGGAAAGAGAAGAAGAAGGACTCAACAAAGAAGACAAAGAAGAAGAATCATCTGCAAAGGAGACTGTAGCTCAATCTGTTGAAATGCAGAGTGATGCTCCTGCATCACTTGCTGCTGCATCACAACAGGCAACAACTATGCATGATGAGGCAACAATTAAATTGGTTCTGGAACAAATGGCTAAACAGAAGAGGGAAGCATTGCACAACACTCAGAAGTTCTTCAAGCAACCTGCAGGAAGACAGGCAAAATTAACCCCTAAAAGGAAGAAATCGATGCGATCGAGATCGATGCACTGCATCGGTTCAAGAACCAATTCCTGCAACTACACTGTAAGTAGGAGGTGCATCACACCTCTGCGAAGAAACTCCAAGCAAGACACCCAAAGAGAAGAAGCGAGAAGGTGAAACACACTCCTCCAGCGCAGCAAAGCACCGAGAATCGGGAGTGGAGCAAAGAAATGAGTATCACTTTACAAGTTTTCACATAAACCGCTATAAACTTGTTTTGTTTCTATCGACTATTTCCCCTGGTTGTACTAATCCCTCTCCCTATTTTGAACAAATGATTTGTATTTCTGAACAAATTTGCAGTGAGGGCACTGCAACCCCTTAAGTTTGGGGGGGGGGGATTTGCATGTTATGTTTAATTATGTTTGTTTTTTATCTAATATGTTGTGTGTTTTATTAATATGTTTTATATAGTAAATATATATGTTTTAAAGTAGTTTTTAGTTTGTTTAAATATTAGATGTACTGAACAAAGTAGTCTCTAAATATTTCAGTTTTTCAAAAATATGGTGAAAGCCCTATGGTTGGAATTTTTTTTCTTGTTTTTAAAAGGGGAATCGATTCATGGCTTCTTGTTTTCAAAAGAGGAATCGATTCATAGCTTCTTGTTTTCAAAGGAGGAATCGATTCATAGCTTATGTTCTTAAAGGGGGAAATCGATTTCTAGCTCATTTTTAAAGGAGGGAATCGATTTCTAGCTCATTTTTAAAGGAGGGAATCGATTTCTAACTCATGTTTTGAAAGGACGGAATCGATTTCTAGCTCATTTTTAAAGGAGGGAATCGATTTCTAACTCATGTTTTGAAAGGAGGGAATCGATTCCTATCTCATGTTTTTAAAGGAGGAAATCGATTTCTGGCTTCTGTATAGAGCACATAATCGATTTCCAAGCTTCACTTTGGAGGAGAAACAATCGATTCTTCTATTGGTTTAAAATTCACAATTACAAACATCACTGTTCAGAATCATCCAGATACAGTCAATCAATCACATACAACACATAGAAAGCATCAATTTATCATACATTTCAATCATACATCAAAAACAACAATAAAATCACAAGATCAATATGAATCCTACAACCCACATACATCCCATTATAAACCCTATTATAAGGTAAGACCCACCCTTACCTTGGTTAAACCGAAGACAAAGTTCTCTCTACGGAGTCACCAACAGAACCATAGCAACAAGAAGTTCTTCTTCTCCCTTTTCCCTTTGTGCGATCTCACCCTCTCTTCTCTTCTCCTCTTCGCGATCTCTCTTCTCTCTTCTCCCTTCTCTCTTTTCGATTTCTTTCTTTCTCTTTTGCGAGAATGGAGCAAAACCCCAACCCAGCGCCTTAGGAGCCTAAGTCTCGGGCTTGGGCTTCTTGGGCCAACCTTACCGTCTCAGAATTATTGATACCACTCCCTTCAATTATAATTAAATTAATATATCAATAATTATAATAATAATAATACTAATACTAATAATAATAGTAACAATATTGCAACACTTAAATAATTTAATCAAATAAATAATTAAATTACTTTGGGTTATAAAATAATCATGTATTCAACATATTAAATAACTTGGTCTAGATGATTACTTGGATTTACTTATGCATGAATCTTTAATCCCGAATGGAAATGAGGTACTCAGTTTATCATGCTTCCTAACTAAAAAGACATACTATTCACCATGTCCTCTTTATTTTTACCACCACAAATGCATTTCTATAAATTTTTACTCAGTTTATTAGCATATAATTTTTTTTATAGTGGTCTAAAAGAAAATGTCTTCCTCACAACTGAATTAGATACGATAAACTTCAAGTGGCACATTATACAATCACCACAAAATCGTATTATAGTATACCATCTACGAGTTCAAGCCACCTTCGCCTAATCTAGACACAAACAGTGAGTGCTACAAGGTTTTTAACACTATACATCTTTTCTTAAATGTTAGGCTAAAAAAAATTGGCCAAAAAGTGGATTACATTAATTTCTATAGGTAATAGTGGGATCAAAATAGCATCATGTTAAACAAAATAGAAAAACGTATAATTTTTACTTTAGCACCTTAAAAACTTCATTGCTTTAACAATTAACAAATAAGGGGTTTTAACGACTCTTGCTCCTAGATGCATTAAAAACATTCATTTAAAATCAGATGCGTGTATGCATGATGTTATGAAAACCACAAGCATTTGTGGGAGGCTTAACTTGGATGTGGAAAGATTTGTATGATATTAAATTAAAAGGTTTAATTTGGATGTGGTTCCTATAAAATTTAAATTTTTATTTTAAGTCCCAGCAAACAATTTCACATACTTTTGGTCTCTACATTTTTTTTATTATGTTTAACTGGTCCCTCATGACTTTTGATAATGCTTCATAACTTTTGATAATACTTCATGATATTTAACAACACATGCATTTTTTTGGTAAAAAAAAGCGCTTTGTTGATCTTTTATAAGTTCAATTAAAAGTCGTGAGGCGATATAAAAAGTATAGGAAATAAATAGTTACAACTTGCAATATATTTCTTTTTAGCCTTTGTCTTGACATTACAGTATTGAATCACTGATCCGACAATCGTTTTAGTATTCATAAACATTAATCACCGATAAAAAAAGTGATTCTTTTTACTTTACAACACAAACAACTAACCATATTTTTTTGGACAAAAACGTATTGATTTTAAAAATCGATATTTATCATACCAAATTTTAGCACTGTAAATATATTTAATATTACACCTTCCATTGATATATTCCATTTACCTCCTTTTGATTTTTTGTTTAGTAAGACATTTTAAAAGGAAATTGCTTCCCGTGTTCCCGTGCATCGCACGGGTTATATACTAGTAAGGATCAATTTCAGCGTTTGTAATGTGGACATTGGCTGAGGTGGAATTGACATGGAATGCTGACTATTTATTCGATTATCCGATGTGGAGTCCTATGTGGCTCATTCATGGTTATATATATATATATATATATATATATATATATATATATATATATATATATATATATATATATATATATATATATATATATATATATAAACTCACTCCACGGGTATACATGTTTTTTTTAATTTAATTCATAATTATGTTGTTAAAATATAACAAACATTTGTATATTGAGTTATTAGAATATAATAAGGAGCCTGTAATTCAGTAATTTTTAACTTAATTAGATGAAATATAAAAAGTTCTATATAATGTGTGATATGAACTTTATTTATTAGTAAATAAAAAAGATGAGTCTTCTTTGATGATGATACAAAGGAATATTTTCAAAGGTCATCACGGTTTTCATATGGATTAACATGAACGATACAGAGGCGCTCATTGTAAAAGTATAAATCTGCACCCCCTTGTAGGGAAAATGGTGCAGTACTCGTGTGGTCTACAACCCTATGTAGCCAAACTACTATAAACCGATACCAGACTTAGTCATTCAGTGACACTATTATATGTGTCAAAATAAAGTCATACTATTATAAATTTTAAATCAACTGAACATTAAAGAGCAATTGGTAAAATTAAAATGAGCACAAAAAAAAATTGTAGACAAAACTACAAAATGGTATCAGACACAATGATTCAGTGACAATACTATTTCCATGTATCGGACTCAAACAACATTGTGTGCATAAAAACACTGAAACTACTATGTGGGAAATAGACTACAAACACTAGTGGAAAAAGGACATTAAACAACACCATTTAGTATCGATTGTTTGAACAGCTGATGCTAAATGTGGACGCGGTGGCAATTTTGAAATTAAATGAAAGTTTTCAATTTTCACGCCTACATTTAGTATCGGTTGTTTAAACAACCGATACTAAATGTGTATCACAAACCGGTTGTTTAATCACTTTTCAATTTTCATCAGACTTTTAGTATCGGTTGTTAAAACAACCGATACTAAATGTGTATCACAAACACATTTAGTATCAGGTAATTTAACACCCGATACTAAAGGTCCCTTTCTATTTCACGCGTTAATTCTCGTTCTCTCTCACTCAAACACTCTTTCTCTCACAATCAGATTTCTTCTCTCGCGAGCAAACCCTCCTCTCTGCACAAACAGATCTCACTCAAGCACAAAGCTTCCTCTCATCGCATCCACAAATTTCGCCTCCACAATTTTCGGTAGAAATCAAACCAAACCCATTTAGTCCCCACACAACGGCGCAGATCCGTTGATTCGTCAAGTCGTCGACGAGACTCAGGTTGTCGACGATAGTGTACGATTGGGAACAGAGCATCATTTTAATAAATTTAAGAGGAGATTCGGGAAGACGTATTCTTCGAAGGATGAACATGATTATAGATTCAATATTTTCAAGTTTAACATGCACCGTGCTCGTCGTCATCAATTGATGGATCCTTCGGTTGTTCATGGCGTTACTCGCTTTTCGGATCGACACCGCGGAGTTTCGGAAAGCGTTTTAGGGCTTCGTGGTGTTGGATTGCCTTCGATGCAAAACCCGCTCCGTTCTTCCCTCTCGATAATCTTCCTACCGATTTTGATTGGAGAGAACATGGAGCTCATTACCCTGTTAAGAATCAGTATCTGCGAAATTGCAAATAAAATGATTATTTGTTTATTGTTTTTATTAATTTTTAATTTTGTTTTTATGCAATTAGGGTTCGTGTGGATCGTGTTGGAGCTTTAGCACAACTGGTGCTCTCGAAGGTGCTCATTTTCTCGCTCATCGAGAACTTGTCGGGCTTAGCGAGCAAAGCAATAGTCGATTGTGATCACGAGGTTTTCTTTCCTTATTCATCATTTTTTTTCATTAATGAATAATTTATGAAGCTTTCTATGTGCTCGCTCTTATACAATGCATGTGCTTATTGCTTTTTTAAGAATTCAAACATGGGAAGGAAACAAGCCTTCACTCATGGTTACCCGTGGTAATAAACAACGTAAGGGAGTGAGTCTCAAACCGTATAATAAAGTTTATAATAAGTAGTTGTTGCGCCCGAAAAAGTCCCTGAGGGGATCTTTCTTTGTTTACAACGTTTTAAAACAATGAAGTCGCCACCAATATTTTTTATAAGGAAAATATTGAAGAAAACCTCTTTGGAAAGCGAGTGGCCTTTTAGAAACCGGAAAATTTGGGTTCGGGGGTCGGTTAGGCATGGGGAAGGTATTAGCACCCCACGTCTCCTTTCTATCGAAAGGGAACCATTAATTAAACGTGTGGTTTTAAGTGTTGATTTGGAAGATATTTAAATTTGCCTCCTTATAGAAAAGGGAAGGAGAAGACTTAATGAAAATTTTTATTTTTGGCGCTTGACGAGAGTTGGCCTCTCGCTTCTACGTATCTCCTGGTGCGATGCAGAATTCAAAGCTACGTAGTTCTTGTTTGTCCTGAAAAAGATTTTTGTTTTTTAATCTTTTTTTTAGAGTTTTTCGCAAAGGGGTTGAGTGTTCGCGGTGACCAAACAACAACGGTTTAGAGTGGCCACGCTACTAACTCTTTTGAAAATGGGATCATCACTAACAATCAAACGGCAACGGCACGAGTGACTATTGATGACAACCGGTTTTTATTTCGATTATTGAAAAGGTTTTCGCAATTGAAGAGGAGCGTTTTTGAAGACCAAACAACAACGGTTTAGAGTGGCCACACTACTAGCTCCTCGGAATGAAATTATCACCCACAATCAAACGGCAACGGCGCGAGTGATCATTAGTGGCAATTAGTTTTGATTTTGATGTTTGAAAAGATTTGTTTTTGAAAAGTGTTTTTGTTGGTTTGAATTGGAGAGAATGTCGTGATAAAAGGAATTCACAATTGGATTGAGCGTTCGCGATGACCAAACAACAATGGTTTAAAGTGGTCATACTACTAACTCTTTTGAAAATGAGATTATCATTAACAACCAAACGGCAACGGTGCGAGTGATCATTAATGATAATTGGTTTTGTTTTAGGTTCAAGTGTTCGAATGAGTTAACTTGGAATGACTATTTTGAAAATGAATATTGAACATGATATGAGTAAAAGTGGATTTAGATAGCCACACTTATAACTTGCATTAATTAGAAAAGAGTTTGAAAGATTTTGGGGGAAAAGGGTGAAGTTATTATCAATGATTGGTTACAAACTTCAAACATATTCAACTAATCAAGCAATCATGAACATGTTACTCATCAACTAAGATTAAGCATGCCAATATAATCAAGGGATTCAATTATCAAAGATGCAAGACAAAGTTCTCAAAATAATTTTGAGTGTGTGTGTGAGAGAGGTGCATTTATCTTAATGACTCTATGCTACACAAGTAGTAGGCTTACGTCTTCATATAAGAGTACATACATGGGGGAGGAATTGCACACAATTAAGTTAAGACATTTAAATGGCATCATGAACAAGAGAGATACAATTAATTATAGGCATAGAATATTCTTAGTTAGATGAATGAACATGCAAGCGATGGTGTGCATGATTAGACAAATATGCAAATGCATGAGCATACAATGATATGAATGAATGATCATATAAGACTATGCATGAATGAATAGGCAATCAAGACTATGCACGAATGAATGATTGAGCATACAAGACTATGAATGCATGAGCATAGTTATTGTGCAAGGTATGAACATTTGAGTATGCATGAACATGTGAATGAATGCTAAACATGGGATTAATGAATGCATGAGCATGTGAGAGGGTAAGAGAATGCAATAGGCCTAAGCATGTATGAATGTATGAACATGTGAGCATATGAAAGTATGCAAGTACTAATGTGCAAACATAAGAATGTGTCATACAAGTGATGCAAATAAATGAAATGCAAAAGGGTGAAAAGTTTAATGAGATGAGGTAAAACCAATGATGCAATGTAGTAAAGTAAAAGGGTATGCAAAGTGGTAAAAATTAAATGAGGTGGGGTAAAATGTTTGATTAGGTGGTAAAAGGTTAGAGTAAGAATATGGTAAAAATGTTTGAGTAAAAGGTAAATAAAAAGCAAAAATGTTTTTATGTTTTTTGGTAAATAATTAATGAATGGTAAAGTAAAAAGTAAGTGAGTGAGTGGTTAAAAGTGAAAAGTGAAAACACAATTACACAACTTGTATTTACAAACACAAGATCAAATCAACAATTTATGAGCAACAAATTGGTAAAAATTGAGGCTCTTGGCCAAATGCATAGCAAGGCAAAACCAAGCACAAATTTCATCATGTTCTTGCCACCAAATCACATCAATGAGCATATGAACATAAACCCTAGGATCTACTCATACATTTGATGCTCAAACAATTGTCATTTCATCATTTATTTCAACTCAAAATCAAAGGAAATGCAAGAACAATAGAAACCCTAATTTCTAATTATGAACCCAAGAGCATAGTTGGCTACGTCCACCTTTTTATTCAACTTGAACACAAGAAATGGTCAAAGAAATGCATGAACAACGAAAAACACTATATGGCCGAAACATCTTTGAAGGAAAATGAGGTTTTATTTCATGAAATTTAGTGAAAAATGTGTGGAAATTCAAGGGAAATTATTCATGCACAAAAACAAACTCCTTCAAGGCCAAGGACCCATCTCAAACACCCAAGGCTCCCAATGTCCTTGTCATAATGTTTGAAATGGATCCTCAAAGCAAACAACAACAAGCAATCAAGAAGAAGTTGGGAGTAGAAGAGAAATTTACATGGTAAAAGTGAACAAAAAGAAAGATCTAAGGCTTACCTTAAGAACTTTCAAAAGAAATGAAGAAGAAGATCAAATAAAAACCAAGAACACTTGAACCTCTTCTTGAAACCCACGAAAATCTCTTGATCTTGAAGAATTATTGTTGAAAGTTTGATGATAATGCAAGATTAGAAGTGGAACTAGTGTAGGAATCAAGAATATTGAAGTTTTGATGGTGAAAAATTGAAAAAATGGAGAAAGGATGAGGGAGAGGTAGCTTTGGTTTTGAGAGAGGGAAGAGAGAGTCCCCTCCTCATGGTCTCTTATTTTGGGTTTTATATGAGATGCAAAATTAAGGGTATATAGGACATTGTGCTTTTGCAAACCATTGAGATTTGAGATAGAATTTAAATGAAGGGCTAGGATTGCAATGCACATGGATTAGGGGGCAATGAGAAAACACAGTTGAGGGGAGAGTTTGTGTGAAAAACTTGTCTTATTGTGGGGTCAAGGGTATAATTGAGATGGAATGTTACCAAAGAGGAAATTTTGTGTTTTCTTGTGAAGAGGTGAGTGTAAATGGGTGGGGTAATTTACAAAAGAGGCATAACTCTATGAGGAAGAGAGAGAATTCAAAATGGGGAAAAATGGGGGGAAAATTGCCTCTCTTTTTTGGTCTTTTGTCTTATTGAGGACACTTTATACTTTTTATTTGAATTTTGAATTTATGGGCATGCAAATGAGAGTGCACCTATTGAAAATGTGTCCCATATTTTTGGGTCATATCTTAGGAATTGGGCCCAAAATTCCATGATATCACCATCCCCAAAATTGATTTGTTGACCTCACCTCAAAGGAAATGACCATTTTACCCTTTTATTCAAAAATTTGATTTTCACCCTAAAATGCCCTTTCACCCTAAAAACCGTTTTGAGATGAAACCGTTTTTATTGTGAAATGACCAAAATGCCCTTTCACCCTAAAAACCCTAGTTCTTTGCCCAAAGCACATTTTCACCCTAGGAATGACCTCTAATACCTTGAAATGCATGTTGAATGGCTTGTCCTGAGGAATCGTCCCTTATTTGCGAAATGACTAAAATACCCTTTTGTACTGAAAAACCTTAGTTTGTCCAAAAAGCGCATTCCAACTCCAAAAATGATTTTAGAAGCTTTGAAATAACTTTTAGAACCCTGAATGCAATGCATGATGCTATTTTCTCTTCTATTTATTTATTTTTGGGGAAAATTAGGGTTTTGAACTAAGCCGGACAAAATTGGGGTATGACATCTGCCCCTCTTTATCTAGATTTTAACAAGGAATATGAATTGGCCGAAACATATTCCGAGGCAAAATAGAGATAAAGAATTCAGAAATTATACCGATTTTGTCTACTTAGGGAAAAACCCGAATTTTCTTTTCTTTTTTTATCTTCTAGTTTTTTTCTTTTTGCGTGAATGGATGCCAGCCAGAAATGACTGTAATGAATGAAGTGTCGACCCTCTGTTAGCCAACAAAGCAGGAAATAGATTGGTGCCAACCCTCAGGCGGTAAAAGCATGAAGAAATAAAGCGGTAAAGAAAACAGTAAAGAAGGTATCGACCTCTGCAGTGGCGAACAATCGGCAGAAATAAAGAAAGTGATAAGGAATGCACCGGCCGGCCTCTTGTAGGCCGACACTGGAGGAAATAAAGAAAGCAATAAAGAAAGCGATAAAGAGTGTACCAGCCTCTGGTAGGCCGACACAAGCAGGAAATAGGTTGGTGCCAACCTCTTAGGCAAAGAAAAACAAGAAATAAAGCGAGAAAGATGGTATCGACCTCGATAGGCCGACAACCGCGGAAAAATAAAGAAAGTGATAAAGAATGCAGATAAAAGAAGGAGCGCTTGTGGCTCAAGGAACACTTGGGTTCTGAAGGAGCACTTGTGGCTCTGAAGAGCACTTCGGGCTCAAGGTTGCTCTGCTCGAGCGGCACGAGGTTCAATATCAAGTTGTGGGACTGATACATTTTACCTTGATGGACTTACGCTATGCTTTATACTGACACAGCTAGTCTGAAGGACACGAAGTCTGGGGGGCCGATTCGTCATGCTCAGTGATGACTTGGCGAAATGAAGGTCAAGTTCAAAGTCGTTGTTTGGACTGTTGTTTTGAACTAAACTGAAGGACCCTAGGGTCTGATGATTCGTCGGTGCTCGATAACGACGGGATCTGAAGGGACGCATTGGTCCTGAAGGGACACGTGGGTCTTGAAGGGATTCGCAAATCCTGTTGATTGACTGATTGAGATGGCCAATGCTGGCGTATTGAATTGAGGTACCTGCATACGTCAGTTGATGCAAGGGATGGTGCATGAAGCCTGGGTGCATGTTATGCAAAAGGCATGTTATGCAGGAGCATGTTATGTGAGTGTGTAACACCCCAAATATTAGTTAGGTGAATTATTTAATTAATTTGCTTAGGTGGTTAATTAATTAATTTAATTAAATGAGTATTTGACCAATTTAATTTAGTAGTATTTTAGTTGGCTATATTAAAATAGATTAAGGGTAAATAATTAATTTAAGGGAGGTGTAGTAAATAAATGAGAAGTATTATAGTTAAATTGGGAGGATGTGTTGGAGTATCTAGGAGGTGCTAATAAAGGGCCCAAGTCACCTAGTGACCCAAGCCCAATGGCCTAAAACCCCTAAAACCTAAGGGAGGGTCTCATAACCCTCATTTTTGAGAGAGAGGCAACGAAAGAGGGAGAGGAAAAAGGGAGGTGGGGCTGACGCTAGGAGAGGAAGAAGGAAGGAAGGGTTTCCTTGCTTGGGTTTTGTTTGGTAAGTGAGTTTTGACCTCAATCTTCCTCATTTCTTTTCCCCATTCCATTTCCATGAGTTCCTTAAGCTCATTCTTGTCATTTTTGGAATTTCATTTCCACCCAAGGGAGAGGGTATATTCGGCCATAGCTGCATATTGAAGGAAGCTTGGTTCATTTGGTGACTTGGTGATTGTTTGGAGGTCTTTAGCTCACCCAAGGTTAGGGGACTCTCATTATGTCTATAATAACTTGTATGATATGTATTGTGTAGGAAATAGCTAGCATGACTTGATTGTGTGGATTGTGCGTTAATATTGGGATTGTTGTTGTAATTGTATTTGATTTGTTGTTACCATGATGCTTGATGTTGAAATAAATGTGTTATCAAATGTGCATGCCATGTGTTTGATAAAATGCTTCAATGTGGTGAAATATGAGAATATGTTGATTTAATGATGTTGATTAAATGCCTAAGTGTTGTGGGACTTAAATTGATGCTCATGTATTTGTTGGATTAAATGGTGTTTAAGTGTTGTTGAATTTATTGGGGGTTGATGATGAGTCTTACTTGTTTATGGTTTTGTGTGTTTTCTGGACACTGTTTCGGTTTTCTCAAACTGGTACTGTTTGGTTGATCCAAAAATTATGTGGCTAATTGTTTTGAAAATAGACTTAAGGCCGGTCGTTTTGGCACTGGTTTCGTTAAATTCGGAGTTGTGTAGCTCCAGTTATGAGTCTCTAAAGTTAGGTCAATTTTCTGGAGCCAAACTGGGAGTAGGTTCAGTTTTTGCAGGTTTTGTGTGCTCAATTGAACTCCGTTTTGAACGATTCTTATTTCATTGAAAAATAGACTTAATTCTCTACGAAATAGGCACTGATTTCACTGAATTCCATTAAGAAATGAGAAAGAAAATTTGGTTGCAAGTTGGGTAAAATGTTCTGTCCGATTTGGGCACCTCAGCGTAGTGTTTTGAAAAACTGTACTAACTGGACACTGATTTTGAGAAACTAAAATCATAGGTAGAAACTACACTCAGAGGGCTTTCCAATGAGTGGTCTTTTGTAATTTTTCGATGTCGTTTGCTATTTTAAATAAATCGCCGAAGTAGGAGTACTGCTGTAGGAATCCAACACTTGTTGCCAATGTCGCCCAAATTGTCAAAAATACTGTTTTGGTCCCCTCTGAACTTTGTAGTCCTTAAAAATACTATCTTGGTCCCTATGCACTATTGGTCCTTCAAAATGTTGTTTTGGTCCCTATGTGACTGCTTAGTACCTTAGGTGACTGTTTAGTCCTTGTGGGTGTCGGTTTAATAGTTGATGTGGGCTTCGCCAAAGAGGTGGGTTAATACTTGATGTGATGAATTAATAATTGATAAAGAGGTGGTTAATAATTGGTGTGGGCTTCGCCAATGAGGTGGTTAATGATTGGTGTGGGCTTCGCCAATGAGGTGGTTAATAAATGAGGTGGGCTTTGGCCAAAAAGGTGATGTAATATTTATTGTGATGGATTGTGTGTGATGCATTTGTCATAGTGTCACATGAATCATATGCATTACGTGGACGGTGGTGATGGTGAGGTGGCTTCGCCAAAATGAGGTGAGTGCCCGAGGGTGTTGGTGATGATTATGGATCCACATGCATATTGCATACATGCATATGAACATGCATTACTTGGTTTCTCATTAATGCTTAATTAATCCTTATGTCGCAACTTGTTGATGTTCTAATTGAATGATGAATGTTAAATTGTTATGGATTGTCATTACTAGATACTTTCCGAATATGATGCTTATCTTACTTGTTATTATTTATGTAAAGAGACTCACCGTAGCATTTTTGTGTTGCTCGCTCTCGTGGCGACCAACGTGTGATTCCGAGTGAAGGTGCCATGCTTCCGGTTTATTGAGTCACTCGATAGTAACACCGGGGTGGGATCTTAGTAGTATTTTATTTTGGTTATGTATTAAACTGATTTTGAACTAAGTATTGAGTATGTGAACTCGCTTTTCATTTTCATTGTCTTTTGCAAACTATTTGATGGATTATCAGAACACTAAACAAAATTTGTTTTGATGGTTTTAATCCACATGACCGTGATATGCATTATGCGTTTGATGAGTTGAGATTTTAAATATGTCTTGATGATGTTTTCATTAAATGTACCACCCTCTTTGAGGTGCGTGGAAAAAAGATTTTGAAAAACTCTGATTTTATTAATTTAATTAGTATTAAATAGAAGGGGGTGTTACATTAGTGGTATCAGAGCAGTTCGGTCCGTCCGGCCAAGTTGTCGAGTCTGTTAACCCTCGAGTTTTGATACTCGTTCTAAATCATAATTGTGTTGCAGTTACCTTTGTTAATTGTTCTTCCATTGATGTGCCTTGTGACTTATTTGCTGGATTACGATTGGAAGTTATATCGCATTATTAATGTATATGTGACTGAACTGCGTAATTGGTAGTTGTAGCATTGATTTTGTCTGTTCGCAACTGTTGTTTGTATCAGTAAGATAGGTATGATTAGAAGAGTTTTAACGACGCCAAGGGTGAAAGTCGTGGACGACGCCTTCGCACTCCGAAATGCGTTAAAAGTCTTTTAATGTGGTAGATATAAATTTGAAAGAAAGTAGTTATTGTGACCTTCATTAGTTGGTTGAATGAGTAGGAGGGACTGATCACCCCAATCACTCATCCCCAATGAAAGAGGCAACAATAACTCACGGTTATTATTAAACTTGGATGCATGCACTAATTTTAATTTGATTAATTGTTTGATTGGCTTGTTAGAATATAGAAAGTAATTTTTATATGATCTAACTGTGGTAAGTATACACTTGACAATATTTGAATGATTGCTTATTGAATATTGTTGCACTTGATTGATACCTCCATTATGAATTGATTGTCCCTGTGATGTAAACGAATGTAAGTTTGATTTGTGCTTAATTGTCTCAAGTGAGTATGCTAAAATGAACCGCTGTGTGAGGCTATGTTTTCATTAACTCAACTAAGATAGCATAATTTGAAGTTTGACACCTTCCGTGTTTCAATTGGACTTGTGTAGTGAGCATGATGTGACTTGTCACAATTAAATGATTAATTTTCCTTACCATTGGAGTTTATGTTGGAAAACTAGAACTTTGAACTAATAGGTAGTTGTATATGTGGTTGCATGCTTGAGTAAGGTTGAAGTTTGCATATAGAGTTTCCTTTTTGACAAAACTGTGAGTTCTATGGTTTTCGAAAAAACAGTACTTAGAAAATTTTATGCTATGGGAAAATGAGGGTGATGTCAAATTAGTGTTGAATTTTATTTCCAAGTTGTTCCAAACCTTTATTTCAAAATGTGACCTGACTTCGGTCCTTGGATCGATTAGGTTATAGTTTGACGTTGTTTGAAAATGAGGGAGTTTTACACTAATAGCAAGGTTAGAATAGATAGAATTTTTATGATAAGAGGAGGTGAGTTCAAAAATGACTGTCAAGATTTTAGAAACAAACATGGCTAAATTTTAAATGCCTTCTGAGTGTGAATTACAATGGTGAAAACTTGTTCGCTTTATGATTTCACTGTGTCCTTGTTGTTGATGTTAGTATTGTGTGCCATTTATTGGAGATTGTTTTACGAAGCTTATAAATATAAGGATGAAAATTGTGCAATGAGACTTTGTGTACTTCCATGCCTTGAATTGTTTTTCCTTGCTAAGTATTAACAAGGGTAATTAATTTCATTTGATTAAAGTAATATCGTGGACTTGAGTCAAAGCAATTGTTTTATGATGCACGTGTTGATTATGTTCTTGTGATATGAAATCGGTTCAATTTGGTAGGATTACATGTCCCATGATACTTTCTAGGGAAATTGTAAAATCACATGTTAGCCAATCCCTAAGAATAGAGAAAATCGAAGAATATGCCTATATGTTAACCTTTTCGGGATTGTGTGTTTAATTTATGTGCATGATTGGTTATGCCTACTTGGTGTTGAATGAGATGCATGAGTGTGTGATAATTATAATTGGTTTTTGGTAGTTGATCATAATGAGTTTTATTTGCTTAAGATTTTGTGCTTAGAACGAAAACATGATTGTTATATAACTTAAGAGTAGGAATGATGTCGTAATCAATGTCTTAAGTCGGGATTCATGGGGACCGTAAAGCTATGCATACTTTTGCGAACTTTCTGAAAATGCTGTTTCTATAAAGCTCGGTGTAGGATTATTAGTAATGGTGGCTGAATTATGATGTTTGATTGTCTTTGTTGAGTTCACTGCTTTTGAGGTGTTCGACATGAGTCCAGTAGTTCAGTGACTGAGAACGTTTTACTAATTGAAAAATTATGTGGTTTGTCATTTTGAAAACTTGATTGAATGCTTGTTAATTTGCCACTGATTTGGTTGCATTTGGAGTTGTAGAACTTGAGTTATAGGTGAAACAAGTTAGGTTAAAATTCTGAAACAATCTGGACCTAGGGTCGTGTTTTGGTTATCAAGCGTTTTCAAAAGAGCTCATTTTCGAACGAATCCAATTTCTTTGAAAACTTGACAGAATTTGCCTCACTTTATGCACAAGTTTCATGCAATTTGATCGAGTTTTGGTCATTATAGAACTGCTTGAATTTGAAGGACAGAAACTGCATCTTTTGAAACTAGTATGCGTATTTTTGAAAACTGTACCTATTGTACACTCTCCTTCAAAAAAAAAAACTGAACTTAGGGGTAAAAAATAGACCCATAGGGCTTTCCAACGAGTATTTATTTGTCGAAATCCGAGGTCGTTTACTATTTTAATTAATTCGCCAAAGTAGGCGCAAAGTTGCAGAATTTTCTCGCACTGAGTTTAGAAAGAATAATTTGAACGTTGAATAAAATGAATAATTGTGGGATAGGTTGAACTTGAATTTTGTTGTTATGATTGTGTAATTGTTGATGTGAAAAATATTGGATATATGATAATTGTTGAGACCGGTATTGTTGTGTTAATTACTACGGTTGTTAGGTTGTTGGGCCTCCGCCATAATTGTTGTTGTTCCTTGTGTTGGGTAGTCGGGTAGGAGTTTGACAACCTACAGATTAGGATACCAAATTGGGAAGTAAGGATGGTTAGAGGGATAAGAAGGGTGGATGTTGATTCATGAGTTAGCGTAGATCTTCGAGGAGGATAGCAATCGTTCAGACAAGATAGTGAAGGAGAAGCGGAGTTCTCGGTTTAGTGGGAAGCCTATGATGTGTCAGGTGGTAAGGGCAAGAGAGAGGAGAGTTCGGGCAAAAAGCTAAGTGGGGGAGACGCTACTGCGGGGATTGCGTGTCACTAGTGTGGTAAGCCGAGGCAAAAGAGTCCAGATTGTATGGTCGATAAGTGTTCCAAGGGTGATAAGGGGGGTCATGTAACTGCTAAGTGAGAGAAGGAGGATGTGGTCTGTTACAACTGTGGGGAAATGGGATACATTAGTACCAAGTGTTCGGAGCCTACGGAGGAGTGATGGTTACATTTAGAGGTACGAGCTCCGTTAGGGTGCCTTGCTAGAATTTAATACCTATGGTAGTGAGTGTTTAAGTTGCATATCCATGGTAGTTAGATTTTCGAGGACGAAAATATTCTAAGTGGGGGAGAGTTGTAACACCCCAAATATTAGTTAGGTGAATTATTTAATTAATTTGCTTAGGTGGTTAATTAATTAATTTAATTAAATGAGTATTTGACCAATTTAATTTAGTAGTATTTTAGTTGGCTATATTAAAATAGATTAAGGGTAAATAATTAATTTAAGGGAGGTGTAGTAAATAAATGAGAAGTATTATAGTTAAATTGGGAGGATGTGTTGGAGTATCTAGGAGGTGCTAATAAAGGGCCCAAGTCACCTAGTGACCCAAGCCCAATGGCCTAAAACCCCTAAAACCTAAGGGAGGGTCTCATAACCTCATTTTTGAGAGAGAGGCAACGAAAGAGGGAGAGAGGAAAGGGAGGTGGGGCTGACGCTAGGAGAGAAAGAAGGAAGGAAGGGTTTCCTTGCTTGGGTTTTGTTTGGTAAGTGAGTTTTGACCTCAATCTTCCTCATTTCTTTTCCCCATTCCATTTCCATGAGTTCCTTAAGCTCATTCTTGTCATTTTTGGAATTTCATTTCCACCCAAGGGAGAGGGTATATTCGGCCATAGCTGCATATTGAAGGAAGCTTGGTTCATTTGGTGACTTGGTGATTGTTTGGAGGTCTTTAGCTCACCCAAGGTTAGGGGACTCTCATTATGTCTATAATAACTTGTATGATATGTATTGTGTAGGAAATAGCTAGCATGACTTGATTGTGTGGATTGTGCGTTAATATTGGGATTGTTGTTGTAATTGTATTTGATTTGTTGTTACCATGATGCTTGATGTTGAAATAAATGTGTTATCAAATGTGCATGCCATGTGTTTGATAAAATGCTTCAATGTGGTGAAATATGAGAATATGTTGATTTAATGATGTTGATTAAATGCCTAAGTGTTGTGGGACTTAAATTGATGCTCATGTATTTGTTGGATTAAATGGTGTTTAAGTGTTGTTGAATTTATTGGGGTTGATGATGAGTCTTACTTGTTTATGGTTTTGTGTGTTTTCTGGACACTGTTTCGGTTTTCTCAAACTGGTACTGTTTGGTTGATCCAAAAATTATGTGGCTAATTGTTTTTGAAAATAGACTTAAGGCCGGTCGTTTTGGCACTGGTTTCGTTAAATTCGGAGTTGTGTAGCTCCAGTTATGAGTCTCTAAAGTTAGGTCAATTTTCTGGAGCCAAACTGGGAGTAGGTTCAGTTTTTGCAGGTTTTGTGTGCTCAATTGAACTCCGTTTTGAACGATTCTTATTTCATTGAAAAATAGACTTAATTCTCTACGAAATAGGCACTGATTTCACTGAATTCCATTAAGAAATGAGAAAGAAAATTTGGTTGCAAGTTGGGTAAAATGTTCTGTCCGATTTGGGCACCTCAGCGTAGTGTTTTGAAAAACTGTACTAACTGGACACTGATTTTGAGAAACTAAAATCATAGGTAGAAACTACACTCAGAGGGCTTTCCAATGAGTGGTCTTTTGTAATTTTTCGATGTCGTTTGCTATTTTAAATAAATCAAGTAGGAGTACTGCTGTAGGAATCCAACACTTGTTGCCAATGTCGCCCAAATTGTCAAAAATACTGTTTTGGTCCCCTCTGAACTTTGTAGTCCTTAAAAATACTATCTTGGTCCCTATGCACTATTGGTCCTTCAAAAATGTTGTTTTGGTCCCTATGTGACTGTTTAGTACCTTAGGTGACTGTTTAGTCCTTGTGGGTGTCGGTTTAATAGTTGATGTGGGCTTCGGCCAAAGAGGTGGGTTAATACTTGATGTGATGAATTAATAATTGATAAAGAGGTGGTTAATAATTGGTGTGGGCTTCGGCCAATGAGGTGGTTAATGATTGGTGTGGGCTTCGGCCAATGAGGTGGTTAATAAATGAGGTGGGCTTTGGCCAAAAAGGTGATGTAATATTTATTGTGATGGATTGTGTGTGATGAATTTGTCATAGTGTCACATGAATCATATGCATTACGTGACGGTGGTGATGGTGAGGTGGCTTCGGCCAAAATGAGGTGAGTGCCCGACGGGGTGTTGGTGATGATTATGGATCCACATGCATATTGCATACATGCATATGAACATGCATTACTTGGTTTCTCATTAATGCTTAATTAATCCTTGTCGCAACTTGTTGATGTTCTAATTGAATGATGAATGTTAAATTGTTATGGATTGTCATTTACTAGATACTTTCCGAATATGATGCTTATCTTACTTGTTATTATTTATGTAAAGAGACTCACCGTAGCATTTTTGTGTTGCCTCGCTCGTGGCGACCAACGGTGATTCCGAGTGAAGGTGCCATGCTTCCGGGTTTATTGAGTCACTCGATAGTAACACCGGGGTGGGATCTTAGTAGTATTTTATTTTGGTTATGTATTAAACTGATTTTGAACTAAGTATTGAGTATGTGAACTCGCTTTTCATTTTCATTGTCTTTGCAAACTATTTGATGGATTATCAAACACTAAACAAATTGTTTTGATGGTTTTAATCCACATGACCGTGATATGCATTATGCGTTTGATGAGTTGAGATTTTAAATATGTCTTGATGATGTTTTCATTAAATGTACCACCCTCTTTGAGGTGCGTGGAAAAAAGATTTTGAAAAACTCTGATTTTATTAATTTAATTAGTATTAAATAGAAGGGGGTGTTACAGAGTGCATGCAATGCTATGATTTTGGTGTGATGATGCATGTGGTGGAACACTCTTGAGGTTTTCCTTTTGATTTGATTTTTCTTGATCAGCTTTCTTTTTCTGATCCTCTATTTTTCATTTGCTCTTTTTATGAAGTGCAGGTATGCGAATGCAAAATTTTGGTGTTTGATGATATGTAATGCCCTTGTGTTTTGATGAAATGGCAGATGACATGCAATGGAAAACTTTTCCTTCTTTGCCTTTTTTCTATGAAATGTGAATATTGCTATTATGCGAAATAAAATGATAAATAACATGAAATGATGAATGACATGGGATGTTTTAGCTTTCTTTTCTTCTATGAGATGCAAGTATTGATGTGATGACTCTGTATTGCTTTAATGTTTGATGGGATGATGAATTTTTGGTTCTTTTTGTTTTATGGAATGCAAACACTACTATGATGTAGACGACACACGAATGTTTTTGTTTTTTTTTTTTTTTTTGCATAGGGACCTCGTGATTCTTGGGTGATCAATTCAAGTGTCCTATCGTGATGACCATTTCAATGTACATCCGACTTAGTCTCCTATTTATTGAAAATGATTTTGCATTTTGAAAATTGATTTGATGTTTGATGCAATGATGATGAATGCTTTTTCTTCTTTACTATTTTCCTCTATGAAATGCAAGTATTAATATGGTGCAACTGACGTAGACCGTTTTTTTTTTCGCTATGTGATGAATGCATAAAATGTGAAGATGCAAATGTAATGTTTGATGCATATGCCATAGTGAATAGATTGAAATGCCTAGATGCATGAGGTAAACATTTATGTGATGATGAGATGCTAGACTTTGAATGCAAGGAATTGAGATGATTATTGACCATTCTGTTGAAAAATTGAATTTGATTCAAACTCCGGTGGTCTCAAGGTTTTTATTTACAACAACCTCACTTGTTTTCTTTTTCTTTCCATGATGACTGAATTTTAGATATCACGTAAACAACCTGTGTTCTCTCTTTTTGAAGCATTGTCTAGTAAGCATGCATAGGAGTGCAAATGTGAATGAATGAGTCAGTTAACATGGAATTGGTTTAGGGGCATGGACATTTATAGCAAGTGAAGGAATGATGTATATGGTTATTGCCAAAGCTCATGAGGATTAAGAGATACAAGATTGCCCCAATTCAGTCTTTGATGAGAGAATAGCTTGCCCCTGTCTAGTGGTGACAACAACTAGGGGTGTAGAAGATGATGAATTGGGAATGCTTCGGCTTTTGAAATGAAGGGTGGAGCAAAAGAGATTTTGTCTCAACCCATAAAGTTTGATGTTGCCCCAGTCATAACAAGGACAAAGCTGCCCCAATTAGAATGACAAGGCCTTGTTTAGGATAGAGTTGAGAGATTGCCCGGTGAGGTTTTATAGGAATGAATGAGGTGAAGGAATGGGAACGCACTTCCCCCACTTTCGAATGACATTTCAAATGGTTTCTTTGAGTGAGGTTGTGAAAGGCGACAGAGTTATGGTGATGGTTATGAACTGAGGGTGATATATGAATGGGGTGGGCAATGAACAAACCTCCCCAAAGTTGAGTGGAGTGAGAGGTGAAGAGAATGCCCCCTAGTACACACTTTTGGTTATCTTTAAGAACAACTCAAATCCAATGAAAGTTTTGACTTTTTAGTATGAGGAGAGGCTCCACTTGGTGACCACCAGACCTTGTTTTAATGCAACATGAATGCATCTTGGAGTGCAAGTCCTTCTCCTTTTTTTACCAACTTTATTTTTTGATTGTTTGTTTGTTTTTTTATTTTTGAGCAACTTTCTTTTTTCTGCTTGTTTGTTTTTTCTTTTTGAGCAGACACATCGTAAATAGATAAACTTATTTGTCCTAAGATTAAAACTTGAGAAAACGAAAGCAATTAGTCATTGATCGGAATGGACTTTTTAGGGTTGTGATGTGGAGAAGGGGATGATTGAGCTTAATGAAGTGTTTGGGGTTGATGGGGAGGATGGGTCTTATTCGGTGTTGGCCGATGGTCAATTGTTTATGAAGGAAATGGTTATTAGGTTTGATGAGGTGTTTGAAGGTTTTATGAAAGAAAAGATGGTTAAACCCAATGAATTTAGGGCTTTTTTTTGAAAGGGGAAATGATTGAACCCATTGAATTTGAGGGCCTTTTTGGAAGGGGAAATGATTGAACCCATTGAATTTGAGGGCCTTTCTGAAGGGGAGCTCTTATGCTTCATGGCAAAATGTGTTGACTCTTAATTTATACTCCCTTTGTCTCCCTTTCTTTGTTTTGGGGTTCTCCTTTTTGAAACTTTGTTATTCCCCTCCTTTTGTGAATTTCCTTTCCTTTTGACTTGGGTGAAAATGATATACAATCTTTGATGTGGAATTAACCCTCGTCTAGGGTGATGGGGATATCTTGGGCTTTTCTCGGCTTAAGATGGGTAAGAAAGGGTATTTTTGTGATTTTGAATCTTTGGCTTAAGGGGGTAGGAAATGGACTTTCTGGGATTTTAGGTTTTTGAGGGTATGGAGAGATGACCAAATTTCATTTCAAATCCCGATTGCTTATTTCTGTAAGACTTAACTTTAGGACAATAATTTATCTATCTTCATGTGTTTGCTCTTTTCTTTTCCCCCTTTTTTTTGTGCGCTAATTTTTGCTGGACCGCTCTTTGCGAGTTTTCAATCCACCGGGCGCTCTTTTTTGCCTAGGCCGCCCTTTGCGGGTTTTCAACCTAGCGAGCTTATTTTATCTTTTTTATTTATTATATATTTTTTAGAAAGACTGGCACTAAATGAATATGATACTGACAAGGAAAATTAGTGATCACAAAATTGCCCCAGCATGGAGGACTTAAAGTGTTAGCGAGAATGAACCAAAAAGTCAAGTATGCACTAATGGTAGAGAATATGCACTTTATGGGTGGACGGGGCGGGATTAGACTTGGATGGGGAATGATGATAAATGAAGGAAATTGACTGACTCAAACAAGAGAAATTGCACGTGGCATGCATACTTACTAGAAGAACGCTTCACAGAGAGTTAAAATTGGTCAAAACATAATATAAAAACCTTTTTTGATGAACTGTTACAGTCTTTTATCATGGAACGGATGAGATGCAATGCTTTTTTTTTTTGAGGAAATACAAATGAGCTATTGATGTGAAAAAAAAAAAGAGGCCTTGGAACACCTTGAGTTTGCAAATGAGTGAGGGTAAACTTTTCCAAAAAAGAAAGATTACTTTGCAAGAACATCTCGTCTCTCATCACAACATTTTTGTTGTATGCAATGCATGGATGAAAACATTATGACGTATACATGATGAAAATGAAATGCATGAAAGCATGTTCACTTGAAAAGTGTGATTATTCTAAAAGTTTTTTCTTGTTGATGTTTTCTTTTATGCAAGATTTAAATATGAAATGCCAATGCATTTTTGGATGATGAATGATGCAAGAATGATGCTTCTTTTCAAAATGATTTATATAGAGACAAGACAAGATATGAAATGCCGATGCCCCCTTTTCTTTTGAATGATGAAAGATGCAGGAATGATGCTTTTTTCCTAAATGATGATTTTTTAGAGGCAAGGCAAAGTATGAAATGCCAATGCCCCTTCCCTTTTGAAAGATGCATGTATGGAGGAATGATGTATTTGAACTAAAGTGATGAAATGATGCATGAATGCTATATTTTGAATACATTTGATGATGATTTTTGTTCATGATTATGAATGAGATGCTTTCTTGTTTTCATTTTTTTGTGCAATGAAATGCATGATACTCATTAATGATAAAAAAATGCATGGAAAGACATGATTTTTATTGAATGGAATTGCATGCAAAATGAGAGGTTAATGTATTATTTTTTCATGATGTGTGAAAAAGGAAAACAATAATGCATGAAACGCGCCCTAATAAGACACGATTTTTGGATCTTTCGAGAAAATTAGGGAAAAAACCTTAGTGAATGGAAAGCGCACGTGCGCGAGAATGCACTCGACAAACCTTAATGAGATAGAGCAAAATGCATGTATGAATTTTATCAAGTTTTTGTTTTATGCAATGCAAATGACGTCTTTATATGAAAATGACGGCGATAATGCGACTTGACATGCATGTGAAAAATAAGATGAAAACATTTTTTCCGAGTTTGGTGACTGAAATTTTGGGAACATCACCTCATATAGCCCGGTAAAAGAAAAGACTATGATGATTTTTTTGAAAGTTTTGCTTTTTGCCCTTTTTTTGAAAATTTTGTTTTATGTAATGCAAGGATGTATGCAAATGATGATGATGCTCTATGTGCATGCAGGATAAATGAAAGAGTTTTTATTGGCAATGATTCAAGTTTTTTTTTTTGGAAAATGCGGGTCGTACGTTATTTCATATGGATCAATAAGAGAAAGGCTACAACGGTAACTCTTTCTCCTCCTTTTTTTTTTGAAAATTAAGTGGGCCATATGTCACTTCGTACGGACCGGCAAAAGAAATGCTACAACGTTAGCTCTTTCCTCTTTTCCTGAAAAGAGTGGGCCACATGCTTTGCCTGCATGATACGATCGCAAAAAAGAAAGGCTACAACGGCAGCTCTTCTCTATTTTTTTTTTTTTGAAAAATCTCCTTTTCCTTTTTTGAAAACATGCCTAGATTACAATGCAACACACAATTTGGTATGCCCCTTGGGTCCTACAAAGGCGGGGACCTAGGTTCTAGGACAACTCAAATGTTCCTCCCATGTGGGTTCTAGTCACTCCCTCACCAGGTTACCAGAGCTAATTCTCTCTTACAATAGCACCCACAACGATGGAACGCCATCTGGTGTGAGGTATCATGAAAGAGCATACTCTGGCTGAAACTTTCGTGAGAGTCGGAAGGACAACAAATTCAATTGCCGATCCACTACTCATTTCCACTCTCCTAAGTTTTGTCAGACCTTGGGTTTTAGGCCCCTCTCAAAACATAGTAAGCATAAGGTGTGAGTGTGTGTAGCGAGGACATACCGCCTAAAACTACCCACATATACCCCCACCTGCGAAGGAAAACCCAATGTCCTGCATAATAGCAAGCAATAACATGTCGTCTACTCTAGGGTTCAATATCAAATAAGCTAGTCTAGGGTTTCAACAACAATCAAGTGCATTGCTTACCCCGAGAAAGGGAGCCAAGAAGAGGGGATCATGATAGAATTGGGGAGAAATGCATGAGCTTACCTTGAAGAAAGGGAGCAAAGAAGAAGGGAACATGATTGGGATTGGGGAAATGCATGAGGGTACTAAGCACATAAGCAAAGAGGAGGAAGGAAAAACAAACATGGAAGAAGAGAAAACAAATGCACATGCATACAACATGATAAGAAAGAAAATGAAACCTAAAGAGATAGAAGCAAACAAGGTATCCAAATGAAATCGATAGCACATTAAACCACACATTTAATTAGTTAGGCTTGACCCACTTAAAAAAAGGAAAAGTCACCAGTGAAGTCGCCACCGTATACGCTTGAAAAGTCCCTGAGGGGATCTTTCTTCGTTTACAACGTTTTAAAACAATGAAGTCACCACCAATATTTTTTATAAGGAAAGTATTGAAGAAAATCTTTTTGGAAAGCGAGTGGCCTTTTTGAAACCGGAAAATTTGGGTTCGGGGGTCGGTTAGGCATGGGGAAGGTATTAGCACCCCACGTCTCCTTTCTATCGAAAGGGAACCTTTAATTAAACGTGTGGTTTTAAGTGTTGATTTGGAAGATATTTAAATTTGCCTCTTTATAGCAAAGGGAAGGAGAAGACTTAATGAAAATTTTTATTTCTGGCGCTTGACGAGAGTTGGCCTCTCGCTCCTACGTATCTCCTGGTGCGATGGAGAATTCAAAGCTACGTAGTTCTTGTTTGTCCTGAAAAAGATTTTTTTTTTAATCTTTTTTTAGAGTTTTTCGCAAAGGGGTTGAGTGTTCGCGGTGACCAAACAACAACGGTTTAGAGTGGCCACGCTACTAACTCTTTTGAAAATGGGATCATCACTAACAATCAAACGGCAACGGCACGAGTGACTATTGATGACAACCGGTTTTTATTTCGATTATTGAAAAGGTTTTCGCAATTGAAGAGGAGCGTTTGTGAAGACCAACCAACAACGGTTTAGAGTGGCCACACTACTAGCTCCCTCGGGAATGAAATTATCACCCACAATCAAACGACAACGGTGTAACGCCCAAATAATTTAATTATTAATTTAATTAAGTTATTTAAGGCTTGCAACATTTAATTAAGTTAATTAAATAGTTGAGTTTATTTTATCAAATAGGGGTCTAATCTATTTAAATAGGATACTTAAGTTGGATTTATTTTTATTTCAGGAGGTGGAATAAATTAATTGGAGAGGTGGGAATAAGGCCCAAGGGCCATTAGTGAGCCCAATGCTAGTCTTAAACCTAGGGGTTCCTAAACTAGGGTGTCATAGTGTCCCATTTTGAAAGAAAGAAAATAAAAGAATAGAGAGGAGAAGAAGAAGGAGCTGACGACGTGAAGGGGAGGAGAAGGAAGGAGGAAGCTTTCTTGAGTTCTTGGTTTGGTAAGTGAATTTTGGTCTCAACCTTCCCCATTTCTTTACCTTATTCCATTTCTATGAGTTCTATGGTCTCATTCTTGCCCATTTTGATTTCCATTTTCACCCCCAAGGGAGGAGACAATTCGGTTTTGCTGGAAATCAGAGGTGGCGTACTCCATTTTGTGGTTTTTGGTGTTTTCATGGAGGTTCTAACTTAATCAAGGTTAGGGGACTCTCATTTATGTCTATAATAACTTGTATGATATGTGTTGTATAGGAAATAGCTCTAGCATGATTTGATTGTATGGATTTTGTGATTAATCATATGTTGTGTTGTATTGGATGTTCAACTTGATGATATTATGATGCTTGTTGTTGGAATTTAATGTGTTGTGAAATATGCATGCTAGTTGTTTGATTAAATGTTTCAATGTGAATAAATGTGAGAATGTGTGGATTTTAATGATGGTGATTAATAGTCTAGATGAATGTTATTAAATGGAGATTTGAATTGGTGAGTAAAAATGTGTTAGAGTTGTTGTTGGTTTTGTGTGTGTTTGAGGGGAGTGGCGCCGATTTCCCAAGGAAATGGCGCCTAGTGTGGTGTTGTGTTGGCTGGCGTGAGTGATCAGGCAGAGGGCGCGAAATGCTGGGGAAAGAGGCACCTGCTGGGGAGCCGTGGCTGGCTAAGTGTGTGCGTGTGTGTCTGGGAAACAGGGGCGCCATTTGCTATGCAAAGTGGCGCCAGGGTCACTGTTCAAGGGGTTGGGCATGTGCAGGGGCGCCAATTCCATAGGAAATTGGCACCTGGTGTGCAGGGGGGCAACAATTCACTGGAATTTGGCGCCTGTGTCTAGTATGTGTGCGCCGTGGGTGGCTGAGCGCGTGTCTGTGCAGGGAGGGGCGCCAATTCACTGTGAATTTGGCGCCTGGTGAGTATAAGTGTGTGCTGGGTGCTGTGTTGTGCTAGGTGGAGCGCCAAAATGGCTGCCCCTTGGCGCCTAGATGTGCCTAATGGAGTCTAAGTGCCATTTTTAGTCCCTAAGTATTAATTTAATCCTTGGTGTGACAAAATAGTCCCTAAGCATTAAATTAATCCTTGGTGTGACAAAATAGTCCCTTAGTGTTTGGATAATCCTAATATGTCAACATAATTTCCTAAGTACCAAATTAATCATAATGGGTCAAATAATTCCTTAAGTACTACACTAATATTGGGTGTATTAAAATGGTCCTTAGGAGTTGCAAAGGTCCTTATGAGGTGTTTGGGTCCTTAGGTGGAATTTAATTTTTGATGTGAGATTTAATCTAATAACTGAGGTGTGTGGTGAGGTGGTGATGATTAAGAGGTGATGTGGCTTCGGCCAAAAGAGGTGGTGGCTTCGGCCCAAGAGGTGAGTTAATACTTGATGTGATAAATTTACGGTGTTGTGATGCATTGTCATGGTGTCACATAAATCATATGCATATAAAAGAGGTGGTGTGGCTTCGGCCAAAAGAGGTGGTATGGCTTCGACCAAAAGATGTGGGTACCCGACGGGGTTATTGAGGTGGTGATGGATCCACATGCATATTGCATACATGCATATACTCATACTTTCTTAGAAATTCTTGGTGATGCTCAGTTAATCCATTATTGTCGCTTCTTGGTATTATAATCGAATGATAAATGTCTTAATTGTTGTGGATTGATGTTGCTAGATGCTTCCCTCATATAATGCTCATCTTACTTGTTATTATTTATGTAAAGAGACTCACCCTAGTGCTTTTATGTTGCATGCTCTCGTGGGGACATGCAGGTGATTCTGAGTGAAGGTGCCCATGCCTTCTCGGGTTATTGTGTCAGCTCTGATTTTGTAACACCAGAGACGGGGGTTGTAGTATCGTCATTTTAATTTATGTATTAAACTGATTTGGATTATGTATTGAGTATGTTGAACTTGGTTTTATTTCCGTACATATTTCACGCACTAGTCGCGTTTGAGTTTTAAATGCTATTCTGTGATGTTTTGATGAAATGTAGCACTCTCTTTGAGGTGCGTGGAAAAGTTTTTGAAAACTCTGATTTTTATTTAAGTTAATTAGTAAATCTAGAAGGGGGTGTTACATTAGTGGTATCAGAGCAGTTCGGTCTGTCCGACCAAGTCTGTCTGTCATAGTATCTATGACAATTAGGTAGTGTTAGTTTGTTTCTTAATGAGTGTTAATGCTGCAGTGTTAGGTTGGAAATGGCTCGAAGGATTGATGCTGCTCTTGCCGAGGCTCTGCAAGCCATAGCTCAAAGCATGGGGAATAGAGAGGTTGTAGGGAGGACGTTGAGGACCGCAAGTTGGCTACGTTTCAACGAGAGAACCCACCCACCTTCAAGGGTAGGTATGATCCAGATGGAGCATTGACATGGCTGAGAGAGATAGAGCGAATCTTCCGTGTTATGGCGTGTACCCCAGCTCAGAAAGTGAAGTTTGGAACTCATATGCTAAAAGAAGAAGCTGATGATTGGTGGATGAGAAAGAAGCAGAGGCTAGAAGCTACGGGTGAAGAGATCACCTGGGGTGTATTCAAGGAGGAATTCACAAGGAAGTACTATCCTGAAGATGTGCGGGCCAAGAAAGAGGTAGAGTTTCTAGAATCAAGCAGGAAACAAGTCAATGGTCAATATGCACGACCATGTTTGAGGAGTTAGTCAAATTACGCCTCTTATTATGACAACTAAGCCGATCTGCATTTTCCAAGTGTGTCAAATTTGAGAATGGTCTCACAGCCCGGAGATTAAGAAAGCAATTGGGTATCAAGAGATTCGGGATTTTGCTAAGTTGGTTGACAAGTGTAGGATTTATGAAGAAGATAGTACTGCTGCTTACAAGGTTGCGAGGGAAAAGAAGAATGCTCAGTTTCGGGGAAAGCCCTATGATGTTGGCGGAGGTAAAGGAAAGTGGAAGGCAAGTGTTGGTAAAGGTTCAAGTGGGGGAGGTGAATCTGCGGGTGTTGTGTGTTTTGCTTGCAAGAAACCTGGTCATAGGAGTAGTGAGTGCACTGAGATCCGTTGCTACAAGTGTAATCAGAGGGGCCATAAGTCTACTAACTGTGTGAGAAGAAAAAGAAGTGGTTTGCTTCAATCTGTGATGAAGCGGACATGTTAGCACTAAATGTCCTAAGCCCAAGAGGGAGAAAGCTAAAGGGAAGGTGTTTGCTTTGGCGGGTCCGAGGATGCTAACGAGATTAGAGGTACTTGTTTTATTAACGGTACTCCTTTGATTGCTATAGTAGATACTGGGTGCTACTCATTCTTTCATTCTTTGCATTGTGTCTTTGAGAAATTTGGTCTTGTATTGTCTACTATGAGAAGGAGATGGTTATTGATACTCCAAAGGGTTCAAGGAACTACTTCCCTAATAATGTGTGCTAGGTGTCCTCCGTCGGCCTTCTGAGAGAGTTTCTTGTTGATCTTATTTGTTTGCCATTGGGAGGGTTGGACATCATTCTTGGTATGGACTGGTTAGTTGATAACCATGTGCATATTAATTGTTCTAGTAGATCCGTGAGTTTTCCTTCTTCCAAGGAGGAAGAATCTGCGTTGTTGCATTCTGGTCAATTACATAGAGCTATGAAGGGAGAAGTTAAGTTGTTTACCTTGATGGCATCGTTGTCCGCTGAGAGCCAAGCCAAGATTGAAGAGTTGCCAATAGTTTGTGGATTTCCTGAAGTGTTTCCCGATGAGATTCCTGATGTGCCACTTGAGAGAGAAGTAGAGTTTACTATTGATCTAGTGCCCGGTACTAGACCCGTGTCTATGGCACCCTATAGGATGTCTGCATCCGAATTATCTGAGTTGAAGAGTCAGCTAGAGGACTTACTTGAGAAGGCCTAGTGTGTCGCCTTGGGGAGCGCCGGTGCTTTTGGTGAAGAAGAAAGATGGGAGTATGCGACTTTGTGTTGATTATAGACAGTTGAACAAAGTGACAATCAAGAACAAGTATCCGCTTCCGAGGATTGATGATTTAATGGACCAGTTGGTGGGAGCTAGTGTGTTCAGCAAAATTGATTTGAGGTCGGGTTATCACCAGATTAAAGTGAAAGATGAAGATATCCAGAAGACAGCGTTCAGAACGAGGTATGGGCATTACGAGTACTCTGTAATGCCGTTTGGTGTCACTAATGCCCCAGGGGTGTTTATGGAGTACATGAACCGTATCTTCCATAGCTACTTGGATCGGTTCGTGGTGGTCTTTATAGATGATATTCTGGTGTACTCTAAGTCCGAGGAGGAGCATGCAGAGCACTTGAGATTGGTGCTAGAGGTGTTGAAAGAGAAGAAGCTGTATGCTAAATTGTCTAAGTGTGACTTTTGGTTGAAGGAAGTAAGCTTCCTTGGACATATTATTTCTGGTGATGGAATTGCAGTAGATCCATCTAAGGTTGAGGCGGTGATGCAGTGGGAGGCTCCTAAGTCGGTTACGGAGATTAGAAGTTTTCTTGGATTGGCCGGGTATTATAGAAGGTTCATTGAAGGGTTTTCTAAGTTGGCACTCCCGCTAACTCAGTTAACTTGTAAAGGAAAGGCGTTTGTGTGGGATTCCCGTTGTGAAGAAAGTTTCCAAGAATTAAAGAGGAGGTTGACGACATCACCTGTTTTGACATTGCCTAAATCTGGAGAGCCTTTTGTAGTATATTGTGATGCGTCTAAGATGGGGCTAGGAGGTGTCCTGATGCAAAATGGTAAAGTAGTGACTTATGCTTCAAGACAGTTGAGGATCCATGAAAAGAATTACCCACTCATGATTTGGAGCTAGCGGCAATTGTTTTTGCTTTGAAGATTTGGAGGCATTATTTGTATGGTTCTAAGTTTGAGGTGTTCAGTGATCACAAAGGATTGCAGTATTTGTTTGACCAGAAAGAATTGAATATGAGGCAAAGGAGATGGTTGGAATTGTTGAAAGACTATGACTTTAGCTTGAACTATCATCCGAGAAAGACTAATTTTGTAGCCGATGCTTTGAGTAAGAAGTCCTTACATGTGTCTGCAATGATGGTGAAGGAACTTGAATTGATTGAGCAGTTTCGGGATTTGAGTTTAGTCTGTGAGGTAACACCTAAGAGTGTTAGATTGGGTGTGTTGAAGATCTATAATGAGTTTTTGGATGTTATTCGGGAAGCTCAGAAGCGGGACATTAAGTTAGTTGAATTGGCAGTTGGGATTGATCAATCCGAGAGTAAAGATTATGAGATAGATGCGCAAGATGTGTTAAGGTACCGGGAAGGATTTGTATTCCTAGTGATGACGAGATAAAGAAGGCAATTCTAGAAGAGGGTCATCGGAGTAAGTTGAGTATCCACCCGGGAGCCACAAAGATGTATCAAGATTTGAGGAAACTGTTTTGGTGGCCTGGTATGAAGCGTGATGTGGCTTGCAACATTTAATTAAGTTAATTAAATAGTTGAGTTTATTTTATCAAATAGGGGTCTAATCTATTTAAATATAGGATACTTAAGTTGGATTTATTTTTATTTCAGGAGGTGGAATAAATTAATTGGAGAGGTGGGAATAAGGCCCAAGGGCCATTAGTGAGCCCAATTGTAACACCCCATTTCTACCCGGTAATTTAAATCAAAAAAAAATCAGAGTATACAAAAATCATTTCTGGTCATCTTTTAGTTTAGTGTGTTATAAAATAGTGAACTGGCTGACTATGGGATTACTCGTGTAATCGATACTACTTGCAATGGTATTGACCTCCTTTGCAAGGCTCTCATGATGCCCTTGTAAATACACCAAATAAAGAAATTTCGACCTTAGTGGCGAACCACAATTTAGCCATAGTCATTCAGCACACTAATAGTATAACATAAATCATTTTTACTAATGGAGTGTTACGCTCCTCTCTCAAAACTCAACAATCGGTTCGAAACATGCATAGATACATAACACCATACAACACGTGGGTAAAATCTCGTGTCACGCAAATGAAATAAACTACATCTCAAAGTAATGCTCAAGAATCTCAACACAAATACATATAAGGCTCAACAAGGAGCAAAACAAGCAATAATGATCTAAACCCCAACCCCTAGGTGCTACGTATCAGAGCAGACCGACTCGGGGAGTAGTGAAGGTGGGAAGCCCTCACTCGTGACTACCTGTGGTAAACAACAACAGAAAGGGTGAGTCTCGAACTATATAATAAAAGTGATAATAAGCAATATAAACAATCATAGTTCACAAACACACCAATCAACACTCAACAATATTCATTCACTAATGAGAATGTATGCAATGTAAGTATGCATGTGGTACCATTTGCCCTCCGGCGTTCTCATCAATAATGGAGTCCTCATGACTGCCCTCCCACGCCGCCTCGAAGCTTCACAATCATTTTATAAGGCCCCCCGGCCGCCCTCAGGCTTCACAATCATTTTATAAACTCTACGACCGCAGCCAAATGTATGCATGAGACTCCATGTACATCACAAACACAATTTCAAACAGCTCAATACACCCATTAACTCTTACCTCAGTGTTAATCTCATTTTATAGCCCTCCCGGCTTGGCTTGGCTCTCCGGCCCATGCCCCCATGCATGCTCAATCACCTCATTATAAACTCTCAACACCATTAAGTCCCGAGGACTAATCACCTCTAGAGTACTCAACCTCACTCAGGGGACCTAAACCACCATTTAGGACCAAAACAATCATCTAGTGGACCAAATCATCACCTAGGGACCAAAACAAACCCTCTTAGGCACTTGGCAAAGACTAGGCGCCATTTTCCCCACATTCGCCGCCCGGTGCAACACAAAGACTAGCTAGCGCGAAACTCTCAAGATTTTGGCGCCCCGTGGCAACACACCCATCGGGCGCCACTTTTCTAGCAACTGGCGCCCCACGCAACACAGACCTAGACACAAACTCGCATACGCTTGAGCACACGATCTCGCACACGAGCAAAGAGACTAGGCGCCTGGCAAAGACAATTTTAGCGCCACCCTACTGACCCAGCTCACCCAACACTTTCAAACCAAAAACCACCCGAGCCAAAATGTTTAAAAGTGAATTTGGGCAGGTAAATACAAAATTTGGCACAGTGAAATATGCCTAGAAAAGTAAGTTTCACTCCCCGGGCCCCAAAACACACACAAAATCACCCTCACCGAGACATTTTTAAAATGACACCTGCAATCCGAAAACTACTCGAGCCAAAACACTTAAAAATGGATTTGGGCAGGTGAACACAAAATTTTGCACGAGGAAATATGTTCAGAAATACAAGTTTCACTCCCCGGGCCCCAAAACACACACAAAACAAGCCCCACCGGGACATTTTCAAAATAACACCTGCAAACTGAAAAACCACTCGAGCCAAAGCACTTAAAATTGAAAGTTGGCGGTGAATACAAAATTTGGCACGAGAAAATGTGCCCAGAAATACGAGTTTCACTTCCCTGCCCCAAAATACCCACATTCTCGCGCCAGACACAAGAAACACACTTACCTGGGCCATCGCTACGGTGACACAGCGCCATTTCTCTAGGAAATTGGCGCCTGCACAAAGAACACAACACCAACACTCTCACTCACATAACGGTGGCGCTGAATCCTAGCACATTGGCGCCCCAAACCCCAAAATCCCAATTTTCTCAAATTCTTCCAAATCAATTCATTCAATAATCATTCTAACACTCCTAATTTCATAATCAAACAATCAATTTCAAGCTAAATCATCAAACACACCACAAATCACAAAATTTCATGTTATAAACCCTAACCTAAGCCCTAACTCGATTTCATCATACAATTCATCAAATTCAATGATTCAATCCTTCATTCAATAATCAAATAACATAAAACAAATTTCCTATGATACACATATAACCCATTATCTCCTCTATTATAGAGTGAGACTCCCTTACCTCAAATTAACCGTAGAGAAGAACCGAACTGAGTCACGAACAAAACCACCGCAACAATCCAAGCCTTCAAGTCACGAAATTGCTCTTCTCCTCCTCCTCTTCTCCTAGGGTTTTGCTTGCCGTGAGCTTCTTTTCTCTTCTCCTCTCTTTCGCTTTCTTTTTCTTTCTCACACAAATGAGAGCAAATGCCTAATTTGGCTATATATTCATTGGGCCAACACACTTGGGCCCTTTTTACACCCCTTCTCCGCTTTCTTCCACCATCCCCTTCAATTAAAATAAATTACCAATTATAAATACTATTTTATATTCCATTATAATTTAAAATAAGTAACACTTTAAATAATTTAATCAAATAATTAATTAAATCATTTAGGGTGTTACAACTCTCCCACTTAGGAATTTCGTCCTCGAAATTCATACACGAAATCAAATAACTCGGATAAGACTCCCGCATCTTGCTCTCCACTCCTGTGTCATACTCTCACCAAAGAGCTCCCAACCACACTACCTTGACCAAGGCAATGTCTTTCCTCTCAACACCTTCACTTCTCTATCATCAATCCTCACCGCATAGTCTCCACAAAGAGGTTCTCACGCATCTCCACATCATCCATGTGAATCACATGAGACAGTCCGAATATAATTCCGAAAGGCGTGACACGTGAAAAACATCGTGCAAGTTCGAAAGATTAGGCGGCAAGGCCACCCTATAAGCAACCTTTCCAACCTCTCTCGGTGATTTGGTACGGTCCAATAAACCTTGGAGTTAACTTCTTTGCCTTCGAGAGCACGCCCAACACCACCATAGGCGTGACCTCAAGAACACATGCTCACCACTGAAACTCCAAGTCCTTCCTCCTCTTATCATGATAACTTTTTCTCCGACTCGAGACTCTTTCATCTTCTCTCTCGATCATTTTCACTTTCTCGAAGAGTCTCCCTAACCAACTCGGTCCAAGAACAACACTCTCACCGGACTCATGCCAACACAAAGGAGTTCTCGCACCTCCGCCCATACAAATTGCCTCAAAAGGAGCCATCCCAATGCTCGAATGATAGTCATTATTATACGTGAACTCAATCGGTGGAAGATGTGTATCCCACGCACCTCCTCGCTCTAGCACACAAGCTCTCAAAAGATCCTCCAAAGACCGGATGGTTCTCTCTGCCGACCATCGATCCCGAGGATGATAAGTCAACTCAACCTCGCCTTGGACCCCAAAGCCTCCCGCAAGCTTCCCCAAAACTCGATGTAAACCGCGGGTCTCTATCCGACACAATACTCTTGGAACCCCATGAAGCTTCACAATCACCGAATGTAAATTCTAGCCAACTTTGGCACAGAAAGGTGATGTTGATAGGAATAAAGTGAGCGCACTTGGTCAACCTATACACAATCACCCAAATAGTGTCGAGACCTCTCACACAAGATTTGGCAATCCGGTCCACAAAATCCATGGAAATGTTTGTCCCACTTCCATTCCGAATCTCCAAAGGTTGCATCAACCCCGCAGCTTCACGGTGCTCAATCTTTGACTTCTCGCAAGTCAAACATGCATATACAAATCACGCAGCAACATCTCTCTTCATACTGTGCCACCAAAATAGTTTCTTCGATCATGGTACATCTTAGTAGCACCTCGATGAATGCTCAACTTACTCCTATGGCTCTCCTCAAGTATCATCTTCTTTAACTCAAAGATCATCCGAACATAAATTCGTCCCTCGAACCTCAACACACCCGGGAGTCCAACTCAGAATCCCCATCAACAACTTGCTCACCAAAGAACCAAAGAAATCTACCAACTTCACATCTAACTTATGGGGCGTCTCTCGATACTAACCAAGAAGTCGTTCCCAATCCTCAAGATACCCAATCGACACTCGGGTGTCACCTCACAAACTGCACTCAAGTCGCAGAATTGCTCAATCAACTCCAACTCCTCACCATCATAGCCGACATATGCAAAGTTTTCCGACTCAAAGCATCGACCACGACATTAGCTTTGCGGGATGATAGTTCAAGCCGAAATCATAGTCCTTCAACAAATTCTAACCAACGCCTCTGCCTCATATTCACTCCTTCGGTCAAACAAGTACTTGGACTCTTGTGATCACCGAACACTTCGAATCTAGTACCATAGAGATAGTGCCTCCAAATCTTCAACACAAACACAATCGCAGCCAACTCTAAGTCATGAGTAGGATAGTTCTTCTCATGGGGTCCTCAACTGTCGGGACGCATAAGCAACCACCTTCCCATCCTCGCATCAATACACCTCCCAAACCCATCTTGGAAGCATCACAAGACACAACAAATGGTTGCTCTCAGCACAGCAACACTAACACCGAGACGTGGTCAACCTCCTCTTTAGCTCTTGGAAGCTCTCTTCACACTTTGCATCCCACACAAATGCCTTTCCCTTACAGTCAATCGAGTCAATGGAAGGGCTAGCTTAGAGAACCCTTCAATGAACCTCCTGTAATAACCAAACCAATCCCAAGAAACTCCCGATCTCGCCACGGACTTTGGGCTCTCCCACCGCAACACCGCATCAACCTTGGCCGGATCCACGGCTATACCATCACCGTAAATAATATGACCCAAGAAGCTCACCTCATGCAACCTAACTCACACTTTGACAACTCGGCATACAACTTCCTCTCTTTCAAGACCTCTAGCACCAACCTCAAGTGCTCGTGCATGCTCTTCCTCGATTTTGAGTACACCAAAATATCATCAATGAAGACCACCACAAACCGATCCAGATAGCTATGGAAAATTCGGTTCATGTACTCCATAAACACCCCTGGTGCATTTGTGACACCAAACGGCATTACAGAGTACTCATAATGCCCATACCTTGTTCTCGAATCTTTGTCTTACGGATATCCTCATCCTTCACCTTAACTGGGTGATACCCGACCTCAAGTCAATCTTGCTAAACACTTTAGCACCCACCACCGATCCATCAAATCATCTATCCTCGGGAGAGGATACTTATTCTTGATAGTCACTTTATTCAACCTGTCTCAGTAGTCCACGCACGACGCGCATACTCCCATCCTTCTTCTTTACCAATAAAACTGGAGCTCCCCATGGTGATACACTAGGCCTCACAAACTTCTTCTCAAGAAGCTCCTCTAACTGCTTCTTCAATTCAGCCAACTCGTGAAGCCGACATCCCAGACGGTGCCATGAACACGTGCCTAGTACTGAGCACAAGCTCAATCCCGAACTCAACTTCTCTCTCCTGGGGGCACACTAGGAATCTCATCCGGAAACACTTCAGGAACTCACACACCACCAGTAACCCATCAACCACAAAATTTCGGTTCTCGGCACATGGACGCAATCAAAGCAAACAACCGACCACCCTCTTTCATTACCTGCGCGCAATTGCTCGTGAGACAAGAGAGCGCACTCTTCCTCTTCGTGAAGGAGAAAACTAATAGACTTATCGTAGCGGTTGATGTGCACGTGGTTATCTACTAACCACCCATGCCCGTAATCACATCTAACCCACCCAAAGGCAAACAAATCGAGATCAACGAAAAATCTCTCGCCAAGACCGACAGAGGACACCTAGCACACATCGTAGAAGTAGTTACGCACCCTTAGCCGGGAGTGTCGATAACCATCCTCTCTCCATAGTAGACAATACTAAATTTAACTTTTCAAAGACAAACAGATGCAATAAAAGAGTGCGCAAAGACCCGTGTCAACAATAGCAACTAAAGGTGTACGAGAGATGAAACATGTACCTCGGATATCATTAGGTCCCTCCGAACTCCGCAATGCAAACACCTCCCAAGAGATCTTTCCTTCTTAGGCTTGGGGCACTTGAAGCTAATGTGACCAAACTTCACCACCACGCTTGAAACATACGCCTTCCTTGCGATCACACTCGGATGCCATGTGACCACTCTTCCCACACCTAAAACATCTCTTCACTTCCATCTTACAATCAAAAGCTCTTGTGACTGGCTTGTCACACTTGAAACACACAATATCGGATGGGCGTCTCCCACTTGGCTTCTTGCCCTCATGGTACCTCCTACCCTCAGCAGACTGCTCCCACCATTATACTTGTTACCACCCGAATACCTTTGCTTCCCTTGTCATCGCAGACGCCTCATAAGGCTTACCCTGTTATGAAATTTTCCCCTCGGTCTCTCATGACCCTAGAGCGGGCATTCTTTGCCTTCCTCATAAATCCTGCGCAGAATCTACCGAGATCGGCAAATACTCTAATTTTACGATATCCCACACCGCTTGATATCGACTCTCACCATTCTCAAAACTTAATGCATTTTGAGAATTCAGCCCCACCTCGAAGATAGTGTGGATAGAACTTGGCCAACTCCGTGAACTTGGCGGCAGATATTCAAGATGCTGATCCATACTTCCCCGCCTCGCCAAGGAATTCCGGCTCTTTCTTACCTCTCACGCCCTCCGGAAATACTTTCTCAAGAATTCCTTCTAACACACGGCCAGTGATCTCCTCCTGCAAAGACCCAATCTCTCACCGGTCTCTAGCCACCACCATCATCGCCTCTTCAGATAAAGTATGAGTACTGTGACGACTTTCTCGCTCATCGGTCACGACCCAATCACCACAAGATCCTCTCAATCTCCTTCACCAAGTCAAGGCACCATCCGGTTGTACCTCCCCCTTGAAGGTAGGGGTTCTCTCTCCGCGTTGCGCATCATGCGGGTCTCATTATTCTCGTTGGGTACCCACGATCGCGCTTATAGCTGCAAGGCCTCGAAAGAAGCGCAAGACGATCCTTCCGCCATCACAACCTAACACTGCAAAGATAAACAACCGATTCGTAACTATTTTAAGACACTTAGTTGTCATACACACTATGATGATCAAACACTTGGCCGGACAGCACCAACTTTTGCTCGATACCACTAATGTAACACCCCATTTCTACCCTGTAATTTAAATCAAAAAAATCGAGTATACAAAAATCATTTCTCGGTCATCTTTTAGTTTAGTGTGTTATAAAATAGTGAACTCGGCCGACTATGGGATTACTCGTGTAATCGATACTACTTGCAATGTATTGACCTCCTTTGCAAGGCTCTCGATGATGCCCTTGTAAATACACCAAATAAAGAAATTACGACCTTAGTGGCGAACCACAATTTAGCCATAGTCATTCAAAGACACTAATAGTATAACATAAATCATTTTTACTAATGGAGTGTTACGCTCCTCTCTCAAAAACTCAACAATCGGTTCGAAACATGCATAGATACATAACACCATACAACACGTGGGGTAAAATCTCGTGTCACGCAAATGGAAATAAACTACATCTCAAAGTAATGCTCAAAGCAATCTCAACACAAATACATATAAGGCTCAACAAGGAGCAAAACAAGCAATAATGGTCTAAACCCCAACCCCTAGGTGCTACGTGATCGAGCGGACCGACTCTGGGAGTAGTGAAGGTGGGAAGCCCTCACTGTGACTACCCGTGGTAAACAACAACGAAAGGGTGAGTCTCGAACTATATAATAAAGTGATAATAAGCAATATAAACAATCATAGTTCACAAACACACCAATCAACACTCAACAATATTCATTCACTAATGAGAATGTATGCAATGTAAGTATGCATGTGGTACCATTTGCCTCCTCCCAGGCGCTTCATCAATAATGGAGTCCTCATGACTGGCCCTCCCGGCGCCTCAAGCTTCACAATCATTTTATAAGGCCCCGCCGCCTCAAACTTCACAATCATTTTATAAACTCTACGATCACAGCCCAAATGTATGCATGAGACTCCATGTACATCACAAACACAATTTCAAACACTCAATACACCCATTAACTCTTACCTCGGTGTTAATCTCATTTTATAGCCCTCCTGGCTTGGCCTCCGGCCCATGCCCCCATGGCATGCTCAATCACCTCATTATAAACTCTCAACACCATTAAGTCCCAAGGACTAATCACCTCAGAGTACTCAACCTCACTCGTGGACCTAAACCACCATTTAGGACCAAAACAATCATCTAGGGACCAAACTGTCACCTAGGGACCAAAACAAACCCTCTTAGGCACTTGGCAAAGACTAGGCGCCATTTTCCCCACATTCTCGCGCCCGGTGCAACACAAAGACTAGCGCGCGTAAACTCAAAGATTTTGGCGCCCGTGGCAACAACACAACCACTGGGCGCCACTTTTCTAGCAATCTGGCGCCCCGGGCAACACACCTAGACACAAACTCGCACACGCTTTGCACACGATCTCGCATACGAGCAAAGCAGACTAGCGCGCCTGGGCGACAGATTTAGCGCCACCCCACCGACCCAACTCACCCAACACTTTCAAACCAAAAACCACCCGAGCCAAAATGTTTAAAAGTGAATTTGGGCAGAGTAAATAAAAATTTGGCACATGAAATATGCCTAGAAAAGTAAGTTTCACTCCCTGGCCCCAAAACACACACAAAATCACCTCACCGAGACATTTTTAAAATGACACCCGCAATCCGAAAACTACTCGAGCCAAAACACTTAAAAATGGATTTGGGCAGTGTGAACACAAAATTTTGCACGAGGAAATATGTTCGAAAATACAAGTTTCACTCCCGGCCCCAAACACACACAAAACAAGCCCCACCGACATTTTCAAAATAACACCTGCAACTGAAAACCACTGAGCCAAAGCACTTAAAATTGAAAGTTGGCGGTGAATACAAAATTTGGCACGAGAAAATGTGCCCGTAAATACGAGTTTCACTTCCCGGCCCCAAAATACCCACATTCTCGCGCCTGCAGACAAAGAAACACACTTACCCACATCAAGCATAGTGACACAGCGCCATTTCTCTAGGAAATTGGCGCCTGCACAAAGAACACAACACCAACACTCTCTCACATAAGATACACGGGCGCTGAGATCCTAGCACATTGGCGCCCCAAACCCCAAAATCCCAATTTTCTCAAATTCTTCCAAATCAATTCATTCAATAATCATTCTAACACTCCTAATTTCATAATCAAACAATCAATTTCAAGCTAAATCATCAAACACACCACAAATCACAAAATTTCATGTTATAAACCCTAACCTAAGCCCTAACTCGATTTCATCATACAATTCATCAAATTCAATGATTCAATCCTTCATTCAATAATCAAATAACATAAAACAGCCCCTATGATACACATATAACCCATTATCTCCTCTATTATAGAGTGAGACTCCCCTTACCTCAAATTAACCGTAGAGAAGAACCGAAACGGAGTCACGAACAAAACCACTGCAACAATCCAAGCCTTCAAGTCACGAAATTGCTCTTCTCCTCCTCTTCTCCTAGGGTTTTGCGCCGTGAGCTTCTTTTCTCTTCTCCCTCTCTTTCGTTTTCTTTTTCTTTCTCACACAAATGAGAGCAAATGCCTAATTTGGCTATATATTCATTGGGCCAACACACTTGGGCCCTTTTTTACACCCCTCTCTTCTCCGCTTCTTCCACCATCCCTTCAATTAAAATAAATTACTGAATTATAAATACTATTTTATATTCCATTATAATTTAAAACAGTGTAACACTTTAAATAATTTAATCAAATAATTAATTAAATCATTTAGGGTGTTACACCAATGCTAGTCTTAAACCTACGGGTTCCTAAACTAGGGTGTCATAGTGTCCCATTTTGAAAGAAAGAAAATAAAAGAATAGAGAGGAGAAGAAGAAGGAGCTGACGGCGTGAAGGGGAGGAGAAGAAAGGAGGAAGCTTTCTTGAGTTCTTGGTTTGGTAAGTGAATTTTGGTCTCAACCTTCCCCATTTCTTTACCTTATTCCATTTCTATGAGTTCTATGGTCTCATTCTTGCCCATTTTGATTTCCATTTTCATCCCCAAGGGAGGAGACAATTCGGTTTTGCTGGAAATCAGAGGTGGGGTACTCCATTTTGTGGTTTTTGGTGTTTTCTTGGAGGTTCTAACTTAATGTCTATAATAACTTGTAACTCAATTCTGTTTTGCTGGAAATCAGAGGTAGGGGACTCTCATTTATGTCTATAATAACTTGTATGATATGTGTTGCATAGGAAATAGCTCTAGCATGATTTGATTGTATGGATTTTGTGATTAATCATATGTTGTGTTGTATTGGATGTTCAACTTGATGATATTATGATGCTTGTTGTTGATTTAATGTGTTGTGAAATATGCATGGTAGTTGTTTGATTAAATATTTCAATGTGAATAAATGTGAGAATGTGTGGATTTTAATGATGGTGATTAATAGTCTAGATGAATGTTATTAAATGGAGATTTGAATTGGAGAGTAAAAATGTGTTAGAGTTGTTGTTGGTTTTGTGTGTGTTTGAGGGGAGGGGCGCCAATTTCCCAAGGAAATGGCGCCTAGTGTGGTGTTGTGTTGGCTGGCGTGAGTGATCAGGCAGAGGGCGCGAAATGCTGGGGAAAGAGGCGCTCTTTGAGGCGCCGTGGGCGCTAAGTGTGTGCGTGTGTGTGTATGCTGAATGCGGCGCCATTTGCTATGCAAAGTGGCGCCAGGGTCACTGTTCAAGGGGTTGGGCATGTGCAGGGGCGCCAATTCCATAGGAAATTGGCGCCTTGTGAGGGAGTGAGCATGTGTAGTGGCACGGTGTGCAGGGGGGCGCCAATTCACTGGAATTTGGCGCCTGTGTCTAGTATGTGCGGGCCGTGGGTGGCTGTGCGTGTGTCTGTGCAGGGAGGGGCGCCAATTCACTGTGAATTTGGCGCCTGGTGCGTATAAGTGTGTGCTGGGTGATGTGTTGTGCTAGGTGGGGCGCCAAAATGGCTGCCCCTTGGCGCCTAGATGTGCCTAATGGAGTCTAAGTGCCATTTTTAGTCCCTAAGTATTAATTTAATCCTTGGTGTGACAAAATAGTCCCTAAGCATTAAATTAATCCTTGGTGTGACAAAATAGTCCCTTAGTGTTTGGATAATCCTAATATGTCAACATAATTTCCTAAGTACCAAATTAATCATAATGGGTCAAATAATTCCTTAAGTACTACACTAATATTGGGTGTATTAAAATGGTCCTTAGGAGTTGCAAAGGTCCTTATGAGGTGTTTGGGTCCTTAGGTGGAATTTAATTTTTGATGTGAGATTTAATCTAAAACTGAGGTGTGTGGTGAGGTGGTGATGATTAAGAGGTGATGTGGCTTCGGCCAAAAGAGGTGGTGGCTTCGGCCCAAGAGGTGAGTTAATACTTGATGTGATAAATTTACGGTGTTGTGATGCATTGTCATGGTGTCACATAAATCATATGCATATAAAAGAGGTGGTGTGGCTTCGGCCAAAAGAGGTGGTATGGCTTCGGCCAAAAGAGGTGGGTACCCGACGGGGTTATTGAGGTGGTGATGGATCCACATGCATATTGCATACATGCATATACTCATACTTTCTTAGAAATTCTTGGTGATGCTCAGTTAATCCATTATTGTCGCTTCTTGGTATTATAATCGAATGATAAATGTCTTAATTGTTGTGGATTGATGTTGCTAGATGCTTCCCTCATATAATGCTCATCTTACTTGTTATTATTTATGTAAAGAGACTCACCCTAGCGCTTTTATGTTGCCTGCCCTCGTGGCGACATGCAGGTGATTCTGAGTGAAGGTGCCCATGCCTTCTCGGGTTATCAGTCACTCTCGATTTAGTAACACCAGGGACGGGGGTTGTAGTATCGTCATTTTAATTTATGTATTAAACTGATTTGGATTATGTATTGAGTATGTTGAACTTGGTTTTATTTCCGCTGTGCTATGAAACTACTTTCTCGATTATTGTAAACGTTAAACAGGTTTTGAGGGTTTAACCCACCTGGCTATGATACATATTTCACGCACTAGTCGCGTTTGAGTTTTAAATGCTATTCTGTGATGTTTTGATGAAATGTAGCACTCTCTTTGAGGTGCGTGGAAAAGTTTTGAAAACTCTGATTTTTATTTAAGTTAATTAGTAAATCTAGAAGGGGGTGTTACAAACAGCGCGAGTGATCATTAGTGGCAATTAGTTTTGATTTTGATTTTTGAAAAGATTTGTTTTTGAAAAGTGTTTTTGTTGGTTTGAATTGGAGAGAATGTCGTGATAAAAGGAATTCACAATTGGATTGAGCGTTCGCGATAACCAAACAACAATGGTTTAAAGTGGTCATACTACTAACTCTTTTGAAAATGAGATTATCATTAACAACCAAACGGCAACGGTGCGAGTGATCATTAATGATAATTGGTTTTGTTTTAGGTTCAAGTGTTCGAATGAGTTAACTTGGAATGACTATTTTGAAAATGAATATTGAACATGATATGAGTAAAAGTGGATTTAGATAGCCACACTTATAACTTGCATTAATTAGAAAAGAGTTTGAAAGATTTTGGGGGAAAAGGGTGAAGTTATTATCAATGATTGGTTACAAACATCAAACATATTCAACTAATCAAGCAATCATGAACATGTTACTCATTAACTAAGATTAAGCATGCCAATATAATCAAGGGATTCAATTATCAAAGATGCAAGACAAAGTTCTCAAAATAATTGTGAGTGTGTGTGTGAGAGAGGTGCATTTATCTTAATGACTCTATGCTACACAAGTAGTAGGCTTACGTCTTCATATAAGAGTACATGCATGGGGGAGGAATTGCACACAATTAAGTCAAGACATTTAAATGGCATCATGAACAAGAGAGATACAATGAATTATAGGCATAGAATATTCTTAGTTAGATGAATGAACATGCAAGCGATGGTGTGCATGATTAGACAAATATGCAAATGCATGAGCATACAAGGATATGAATGAATGATCATATAAGACTATGCATGAATGAATAGGCATACAAGACTATGCACGAATGAATGATTGAGTATACAAGACTATGAATGCATGAGCATAGTTATTGTGCAAGGTTTGAACATTTGAGTATGCATGAACATGTGAATGAATGCTAAACATGGGATTAATGAATGCATGAGCATGTGAGAGGGTAAGAGAATGCAATAGGCCTAAGCATGTATGAATGTATGAACATGTGAGCATATGAAAGTATGCAAGTACTAATGTGCAAACATAAGAATGTGTCATACAAGTGATGCAAATAAATGAAATGCAAAAGGGTTAAAAGTTTAATGAGATGAGGTAAAACCAATGATGCAATGTAGTAAGTAAAAGGGTATGCAAAGTGGTAAAAATTAAATGAGGTGGGGTAAAATGTTTGATTAGGTGGTAAAAGGTTAGAGTAAGAATATGGTAAAAATGTTTGAGTAAAAGGTAAATAAAAAGCAAAAATGTTTTTTATGTTTTTTGGTAAATAATTAATGAATGGTAAAGTAAAAAGTAAGTGAGTGGTTAAAAGTGAAAAGTGAAAACACAATTACACAACTTGTATTTACAAACACAAGATCAAATCAGCAATTTATGAGCAACAAATTGGTAAAAATTGAGGCTCTTGGCCAAATGCATAGTGTAACATCCCAAATTTCCTTTAATTTGGTGATTTGGAGCAAATCTTAATTTTAGGGGTAGAATAGTAATTTTACCCAAGGACTAAGAAAATGTGTGACTATTTAATTATGACTAGTATTTAATTGACTAGTTTATTTGAGGTTCTTGTTAGGACCAAAGAGTAAATTAGAATAATTAAATAAAGGTTCGTTGAGTAATAGTATTTTAACAAATCTTGCCTTACATCCCACCATACACCACATTTGCTCACAACTCACCCTAGCACTCCCACTTTTCCTCATTCCCTTTCCCTATTGCACGCTGAAAGGAAAAGAAAGAGAAGAGGGAACGAGAAAACAGAAAAGAGAACGCGAACGGGAGAGAAACAGAAGGAAGAGGGAGAACCGAGAGAAAGAGAAGGAAGAGAGAGAACCGAGAGAAGGAGAAGGAAGAGAGAGAAACCGAGAGAAGGAGAAGGAAGAGGGAGAACCGAGAGAAGGAGAAGGAACGAGAGAGAGAGAGAGAGAGAAACAGAATGCGAGAGAGAGAGAGAGCAGCAGAGAGAGGGAGTGAGAGAGACAACCAAGGTGGAGCTCAATCAAAGACAACACTAGGTTCAAGCTATTGAAGAAAGGAGATGGAGATTGAAGCTTAGGCAACTTCCATGGAAGATGGCTAGGGTTCCAATTCTCAAATTGGGGGTTTTCACCCTAAAGCTTCTAAGGAGTAATAGGTAACATAGAATCCCCTTTTAAAACCTCTCTTAGGTGTGCTTAGGGATTTGATTCATTTTGTATGTTGGGTAGTAGCAACTGTCTACATGATTTTGTTTAGATAAAAGAATGGTGGATATGAATGCAAGATGTTTGATTTAATTATTGTTTGAGAAATTCAACTTGGAGATATGTGGATGTTGTTGTGATGAAATGATTTATTTTAGAAGTTATGTGAATTATGGTTAGTGGGTTATAATTAAGTGTAATATTTTGTGTTTGGCTGCTGGTTGGAGGTTAGGTTAGATGGAGATTGTAAAACAAAGGGTGAGGTGTTGTCCCTCAAATCTGTTTTTACGCTCTTCTAGTATTTTGCTCATAACTTCCGCTGCACATACTGTTTTGTGTTGATTTCTGTTTCAGTAGAAACTAGATTGAGTTTACTTCATAATGGACCCCTAAAGCACATAATTACATCAAGAATTGGTAGAGAAATCTGTGGTACAAATTACACATAAGAGCTCTAACTCGTATAGACCCTACTGCAGTAAATTGAGAATAACTCTCTGTATAAAGCTTAGATTGAAAATGTGTTTGTATCTTTGGAAACTAGACTAAATTCCCTTCAATTAGGACAGCTATTTTGCGGCATTTGGTTAAGAATTGGTAGAGAAAATCAGGTTATAATTTGAGCAATATGTTTTATCTTGTTTGTGCACCTATGCATATTCTTTTAATAAACTGTACTATTTGGTTGGTTATTTTGAAAAATAAAAATCATATTCATAATATAGACATCTTAAGCTTTCCAATGGGTGGTCATTGGATCAAATCGACACACGCTTTGATATTTTAATAAAATCACCGAAGTTGATGTATTTATGCTGAAAATTCTGCATAATTGATTATGAGCATAAAAACACTTTAATTGTGTAGAATGAGTTCCTATGTGTTTTAAATTCTTACCAAACATGATTGTTACATGAATTACCTTCGGCATAGAGTACTGTGGGAGTAGCTAATCTATGAAGTGGGAATCTTTATTTTCATATATTCAATTTGTTGTGACTCTCGGATTTCAAGTATTGATGAATTATTATTTGGTACATATTTGATTTGATGTTTTGGTGATATAATTTGTGAAACTATCTATATATTATTGATATTTTGAGGCGGGGAGCCTATTATTGATTTTGAGGCGGGGAGCCTATTATTGCTATTTTGAGGCGGGGAGCCTATTATTGCTATTTTGAGGCGGGGAGCCTATTATTGCTATTTTCAGGCGGGGAGCCTATTATTGCTATTTTCAGGCGGGGAGCCTATGATTTACATTTATCGGCGGGGAGCCTATTTTCGTTCTGTATAAGTGTCTTGTTTAGGATATTTGTGGTATACGCGCACGAAATCTTATTGTTATCCTTTTATGCAAAGTGGTCCTTGTCCGATATTGTGTTTCTTTCATTACCATCTGAGAGTTGTATTTGAATGGAAAGCGGTTGTATGTGATTTAGACTTTCTATTTTTGTAGAGAGGATTTTCCATATCTCGCACACGGATATGGCTGGAAACATCAAGTAAATTCTTTTCATATATTCTTTGTTACTGGGTTGCAAAACTCACTATGTTTGGGGTGATGTTTCCAGGTAGCAGATAACATTGGAAAGCTGAAGAGTATATTCGGATTGCTCGTCAGTAGTCCAATGTAGAGTGTCGGTCACCGGATCACGGTCGGAGTCCTAGCTTCAAAGGATCTTATTGTGGCTAAGCTAGTTGTGTTAAGATAGATTTTTGTTTTACATGTGTGAAAAAAAAAATTATGTCTGTACTGGTTATACAGGTATATATATTATTTTGGGATGTCCATATTTCAGAGGAAGTGTTGCCGAAATTTTGTTAGAAATTTCTTTGAAATATAGATTATTATAGGATTTGATAAGATGACCTTTCTGTAGGTCAACTTGTTTCTGTCGAGGCTTGCCAGATTAGGGTAGTAATCTGTGCGCCAGTCATGGTCCAATTCGGGTCGTGACACATAGCAAGGCAAAACCAAGCACAAATTTCATCATGTTCTTGCCACCAAATCACATCAATGAGCATATGAACATAAACCTTAGGATCTACTTATACATTTGATGCTCAAACAATTGTCATTTCATCATTTATTTCAACTCAAAATCAAAGGAAATGCAAGAACAATAGATCAATTTCTACTTATGAACCCAAGAGCATAGTTTGCTAGGTCCACCTTTTTATTCAATTTGAACACAAGAAATGGTCAAAGAAATGCATGAACAACCAAAAACACTATATGGCCGAAACATCTTTGAAGGAAAATGAGGTTTTATTTCATGAAATTTAGTGAAAAATGTGTGGAAATTCAAGGGAAATTATTCATGCACAAAAACAAACTCCTTCAAGGCCAAGGACCCATCTCAAACACCCAAGGCTCCCAATGTCCTTGTCATAATGTTTGAAATGGATCCTCAAAGCAAACAACAACAAGCAATCAAGAAGAAGTTGGGAGTAGAAGAGAAATTTACATGGTAAAAGTGAACAAAAACAAAGATCTAAGGCTTACCTTAAGAACTTTCAAAAGAAATGAAGAAGAAGATCAAATAAAAACCAAGAACACTTGAACCTCTTCTTGAAACACACGAAAATCTCTTGATCTTGAAGAATTATTGTTGAAAGTTTGATGATAATGCAAGATTAGAAGTGGAACTAGTGTAGGAATCAAGAATATTGAAGTTTTGATGGTGAAAAATTGAAAAAATGGAGAAAGGATGAGGGAGAGGTAGCTTTGGTTTTGAGAGAGGGAAGAGAGGAGAGTATTGTGTGCTAGGGTAAAAATGAGAGAGTCCCCTCCTCATGGTCTCTTATTTTGGGTTTTATATGAGATGCAAAATTAAGGGTATATAGGACATTGTGCTTTTGCAAACCATTGAGATTTGAGATAGAATTTAAATGAAGGGCTAGGATTGCAATGCACATGGATTAGGGGCAATGAGAAAACACAAGTGAGGGGGAGAGTTTGTGTGAAAAACTTGTCTTATTGTGGGGTCAAGGGTATAATTGAGATGGAATGTTACCAAAGAGGAAATTTTGTGTTTTCTTGTGAAGAGGTGAGTGTAAATGGGTGGGGTAATTTACAAAAGAGGGCATAACTCTATGAGGGAAGAGAGAGAATTCGAAAATGGGGAAAAATGGGGGGAAAATTGCCTCTCTTTTTGGTCTTTTGTCTTATTGAGGACATTTTGTACTTTTTATTTGAATTTTGAATTTTTGGGCATGCAAATGAGAGTGCACCTATTGAAAATGTGTCCCATATTTTGGCTGTTACTTTTACCACACCCCCTCCTACTCCAAACACACCCCCTCACCCTACACATTTACCAAACTAACCCCACTTACAATTCTATTTCCCTCTCTATCCCTCTCCCTCTTCTTCTCCAACACCCAAAAACACTCCCTCTCCAACACCTAAACCTCCCCTCTCTCCACTCCAAAACCCACCCATCCTCACCTTCATCATTCACTCCCATTCAACTACCCATCATTGGCAACTAGCTCAAGGTAATAACCCTACCAAACATTTTTCATTTTGGTTCTGTTTTGAGTTTTTTACGCCATTTTTTTTTCTGCAAACGCGCTCAGTTCGAACAGGGTCGTTCGAACATGTTCGCATGAACGTGTTCGAACAAGTGTTAGCTGGGGTGTGAATTTGATTTGTTCGAACAGCCTCATTCGAACATGTTCGCATGAGGCCGTTCGAACAGGCGTATGACAGCAACTGATAAGTTGCAGCTTCTGTGCAGGTTTTTTTGGTTTAATGGATGAAAATGAGGGTGCATCTGGAGCAGTTGAGTTGTCAACTGTAGAAGCTGAGATGTCAACTGTCGCAGTTGACATCTCAACTGACGTTGTTGAATCCCAAGACTTTACTAGTTCCTTCCAAACTGATACGGTAAGAATGAATTAGTTGTTTTAATTTTAGCTAACTATTCAAATTATGTAACTGACACATGGTAATTGAATTTCAGTTATTTCCTACTCGTGAGGAGCCGACGACTTGGAGTGCGTGCGGTTGGGAAATCTCTTGGGATGGTGATTGTTATAGGAAGATCGACACCGACGACGATCGGGTAAACAATACCGCATGTTGATTTGTGATAAAGCCGGATCATATAAGACAAATGTTGAGGAAGGCACAAACACTAGAAAATGTTGTTCTCCTTCGCATCGAAAGGGAAATTTATTAAGAAGCTTGGAGGATGGATTTTGAGGGTTATGAATGGAACTCATAACCACGGGATGGTTACTTATCATGATGGACGTCCGTACATTGGTAGGTTAACTTCGTAAGAGAAGGAACTAGTGGCTAGAATGACTAGGAATCATACTCGCCTAAATTGATCCTTAATGAGTGAAATTGATGAAGCTTTGATGATAACTATACTGGTTGTGAAACAAATATACAACTCGCTGCCAAAGTCAAAGGCAGCGATCGGCTATGCGTGAGGGTAGGACCGAGCTCCAACAACTCATGTTTTATTTGCAACGCGATAATTATGTTTATCGACTCTACTTGCGATTTTAACTACGGTTGTGAAAGACATCTTTTGGCCCATCCCGATTCTATTGAGCTTCTCAACACCTTCCCAATTGTTTTGTTGATTGATTCCACATATAAAACCAACCTGCATGCAGTATCCGTTGGTTGAGATCGTTAGTGTGACCTCAACCGAGAAGACTTACTCTGCTGCATTTTGCTTATGTCAATTGGGAGAGGATGGATAACTTTGCATGGGTTCTTGAGAAATTGAGGGGTTTATTTAGGAAACAGGATGAACTTCCGCAAGTCATACTTACTTGCAGAGACACGGGTATGATGAATGCTCTAGCGAAGAATATTTCCAACATCCGCAAACTTGTTGTGCCAATTTCACATTAAGAAAAATGTGAGGCCAAAGCAAGGCTCATTGTGAAAGACCAAGCCGTTGTTAATGACATTATGGGTGCATTTCTATCTGTTGTCCATGCGAAGACTACGGAAGAGTATGATTATGAGTTGGGTCTGCTTAACGACTTGGCAAAGACCTTATCCCGCTTTCATACAAGATGTGAAGACCACCGCTAGACCCCTTCAAGGAAAAGTTTATTGATGCATGGATAAATAAGCATATGCACCTTGGCAACACTACCACCAACAGAGTTGAGTCCGACACTCTCACTTGAAGCAAATATTACGAGACAAGTAGGGAGATTTGTGCAAGTCTTTGGGATGGAATGCGCACCATGCTTAGGATACAACATTCGATCTTAAAATGCACTTCGAGCATAGTTTGAGTAGAGTGAAAGTTCAACACTTGAAGAAGAAGATTTTTGATGAAATTAAGGGTTTAGTTTCATCTAATGCTATAGACCATATTTTGGGAGAGATGCAAGCAGATCGGATCCGTTTCACTTAACCCATCATTATGTCGATGCACACTCGTGACTACACACGGACTACCATGTGCATGTGAGCTTTCAAGGTATGATGTACACTCATCTTGTTATTTTGTCTATAAACTCAACATTATATGGGTTGTCACTAAATCAATGTCGCTTTTTTATAGGGTTATGATGGATCGCACTCCAATTCCGTTGAGCATGATTCACCAACATTGGCAGAGGTTGAATTTCAAAATACGCATGAGGTAATGGATGATGAGTTGAGTGTAGAAATTGAACTTGAAGCTATCGTAAGAAGGTTTGAGGCCTCCGATCACGCCGTAGAGTTATGATTAAGGCAAAAGCACGTGAATTGGCATTCCCGCACACGACTTCTATGTGTCCACCTCCTGATACGATCATTACAAAGGAGCACCAAAAAGATAAGAAAGGGAATGTTGATTACTCAACAAAGCGAGACAAGTCATTTTGGGAACATGTAGATGACAAATTTGACTCCCCGTGGTTCATCTAGTGGATGTTTTGCTCGGTCTCGTAAACAACCTACTCCCCCAAAGCAAGAGTGGGCGCCTACAAACCCATACTGATTCTGGTTCAACTCCCGCTCCTACTTTGTCAACGTGTCCAAAGACCTAATCTATCACAAAGCAAAAAGAGAACTCAAGTGACAAGACTACTACAATCCCTACTCCTCCACTACATAAGAAACCAACACCCACACCTATTGTTACGTGTTCGCTATCACGCTCTTCGCTTTCAAAAGCTCTTACTTTGACACCACTCCCGTTCTTACACCAAATCCTATTGTTACAGATGTCATTTTATGGATGTATTTAATACATATATAATAGGGATGCCGACATACATGCGTCCCTATGTTGAAAAACTTGTTAACGTGGTTGGTGATGGTAACTGTGGATTCCGGTGTATTGCAAAGATTTCTTGGAGCGGGCGAGGAGGCTTGGCAATCGATCGAATCGATCCGATGGAGGAGCTTAACCAATACAATGACTTCTACACTCATCGTATGGTGGTATTGGTAAGGTCACATTTTTGATGAAGTCGTTGTTGAGGGCACATCATGGGAACAATGTTGAAGATAATTGGATGACTATACTGGAAATGGGGTAGTGGTGATCAAGAACAAGTACAAAGTTGTCCCGAGTTGTTGGTCACCTAATTGTTGTTACACAATTTTTCCCTTCAATGTTGCGCCATTCGAAAGTGCCCGACAGTTCAACATCCTATTCGTGCGAAACACAAACACTTTGTACAGTAAAGTGTCTTCTATTTAGATTCAATGTAGTCATTCCAAAACATTACATAACATTATGTTTTTTGTTTTCTTTTGAAGATCTTTATGAAGCCCGAAGTCCAATGCCCCCGCTTGGATTTGATGTGGATGACTAATAGGGCACCCATAGCAAAGGGTTGGGACTCGCTTTTATTAGCCGAATGCAAAAGTGGAAGTGTTTGCTCATACAATCACAACCCCCATCCCCTTCCTTGTGTAGATTTAAGTAAAGATACTGATGGTAGTCAATGTTAAATTAGATTTATAATTTTGGTACACAACTTTGTATATGAATCTTGGTAGACAACTTTTGAAATCACCAACACTGTGATTCTGTAGACAACTTTTGAAGTCAATGTTAAGTTAGAGACATCTCTCTTGTATTATGCAGAGATTCTCTGTAATAATTCTGCTCGATGCATTCAAAACTTAAACTGGAAATAAACCATCACTGTGTTTCTGTTTCTGCAAGTTTCTGTTTCTGCATAACAATGGTTCGAATGACACCATTCGAACGCATGTTCGAACGTAACCATTCGAACAGGTTCGCAGAAAGCCATTCGAGGCAGCAATAACACACCCTCACACACACAATTGGCAATATTCATTAACACGCATGAGGTCGTTCGAACGATCTCGTTCGAACAGCAAAAATTCCTTAACACGCATGAGTTCGTTCGAACAGGTTCGTCCAACGTCGTTCGAACAGTCACTTAAACCACGCCACATGAGCGTCCCACGCGAGGTCATTTTTGGAAAAAAAAATATTAGGGGCGTGCGAGAAGTAGGAGGGGGTGTGGGAAAAGTAAAAGCCCATATTTTTGGGTCATATCTTAGGAATTGGGCCCAAAATTCTATGATATCACCATCCCCAAAATTGATTTGTTGACCTCACCTCAGGAAATGACCATTTTACCCTTTTATTCAAAAATTTGATTTTCATGCCAAAAGTTTTAATATTTATGCGCAAAAAATCACAATTAAGCACAAATCTTCCTCAAGTAATTCATTGATGATTGCTCGGTGATTTTGGGATTTAAACCGCTTTTATTGTGAAATGACCAAAATGCCCTTTCACCCTAAAAACCCTAGTTCTTTGCCCAAAGCACATTTTCACTTCAAAAATGACTTTTCACCCTAGGAATGACCTCTAATACCTTGAAATGCATGTTGAATGGCTTGTCCTGAGGAATCGTCCCTTATTTGCGAAATGACTAAAATACCCTTTTGTACTGAAAAACCTTAGTTTGTCCAAAAAGCGCATTCCAACTCCAAAAATGATTTTAGAAGCTTTGAAATAACTTTTAGAACCACAATGCAATGCATGATGCTATTTTCTCTTCTATTTATTTATTTTTGGGAAAATTAGGGTTTTGACCTAAGCTTCTGGACAAAATTGGGGTATGACAAAGAGTATGCTAGATAAGCGAAACTATACCAATCACAGCTTCATATATATATATACATACAACTTTCAATATTTATTTATAACAACTATAATAACCTATTTATATACAAACAAATTGTCACTACTATCCGCTATATATCCACCAAAGATAATAATTATCAATTATGAGAATGAATGTAACGAGATGCAAGCATGCATGTGGTATCGTCGTTAATTTTTGCCAATTGGGCACATCGTCGTTAATTGAGCCTTATTCATCGTCGTTAGCTCAAAGGCTGAAGCCTCACATCGTCAATAATTATGCACATGTAATGCATGCGACTTCATGAGCAACTTATCGGAAAAACAGTCAACAATATAGTAATACAACATATGCACAGCTTCATCAACATCGTCATTTAATCATACGTCATCAACATCGTCACTTAATCATACGTCATCAACATCATCATCTAATCATACATCATCAACTTAGTCGTAGGAAACTTGCCACAAGGACTAAAACAACACTAAAGGACTAAACAACTCCATCAGGACTAAAACAGCACCTAAGGGCTAAAACAGCACCTAAGGACTAAAACAGCACACCAGACACAAACAGGCAGCACTAGGTGCCAAAACAGCCAACAGCATTAGCCTAACATTTTATAAAACACATGCTAAATAAGTTAGGAAAACATTGACAAGTAAGAAATCGATTCATGATTTCTTGTTTTTAAAAGGGGAATCGATTCATGGCTTCTTGTTTTCAAAAGAGGAATCGATTCATAGCTTCTTGTTTTCAAAGGAGGAATCGATTCATAGCTTATGTTCTTAAAGGGGGAAATCGATTTCTAGCTCATTTTTAAAGGAGGGAATCGATTTCTAACTCATGTTTTGAAAGGAGGGAATCGATTTCTAGCTCATTTTTAAAGGAGGGAATCGATTTCTAACTCATGTTTTGAAAGGAGGGAATCGATTCCTATCTCATGTTTTTAAAGGAGGAAATCGATTTCTGGCTTCTGTATAGAGCACAGAATCGATTTCCAAGCTTCACTTTGGAGGAAAAACAATCGATTCTTCTATTGATTTAAAATTCACAATTACAAACATCACTGTTCAGAATCATCCAGATACACTCAATCAATCACATACAACACATAGAAAGCATCAATTCATCATACATTTCAATCATACATCAAAAACAACAATAAAATCACAAGATCAATATGAATCCTACAACCCACATACATCCCATTATAAACCCTATTATAAGGTAAGACCCACCCTTACCTTGGTTAAACTGAAGACGGAGTTCTCTCTACGAAGTCACCAACAGAACCACAAAGAACAAGAAGCTCTTTCTTCTCCCTTTTCCCTTTGTGCGATCTCACCCTCTCTTCTCTTCTCCTCTTCGCGATCTCTCTTCTCTCTTCTCCTTCTCTCTTTTCGATTTCTTTCTTTCTCTTTTGCGAATGAGGCGCAAACTCCAACCCCAGCGCCTTAGGAGCCTAAGTCTCGGGCTTGGGCTTCAGGCCAACCTTACCGTCCCTAATTATTGATACCACTCCCTTCAATTATAATTAAATTAATATATCAATAATTATAATAATAATACTAATAATAATAGTAACAATATTGCAACACTTAAATAATTTAATCAAATAATTAATTAAATTACTTTGGGTGTTACAGAGATGCCCCTGTGAACATTGTGTGCTACAAGTGTGGTAAGCCCAATCATAAGAGTTTTGATTGCACGTTAACAAGTGTTTCAAATGTGGCAAAGAAGGTCATATAGTTTGCTAATTGTGAGAAGAAGGATGTTGTTTGCTACAATTGTGGAGAGGTGGGGCATATTAGTACCAAGGGTTCTAAGCCAAGAAGAAAGAGAAGATCGTTGGAAAGGTGTTAGCTCTCGCGGATCCGAGGTGTCTAATGAGATAAGAGGTACATGCTTTATTAATGGTATTCCTTTGATTGCTATTGTTGATACCGGTGCCACGCATTCATTCATTTCTGCTATATGTGTTAAGAATTTGGGTCTAGCCTTGTCTTCTTTGATGAGGGAGATGGTTATCGATACTCCAGCTAAGGGTTCGGTGACTACCTCTCTTGTGTGTGCGAAGTTCCCTCTGTCGGTCTTCGGCAAAGATTTCATTGTTGATTTGATTTGTTTGCCATTGGATGGGTTGGATGTCATCCTTGGTATGGACTGGTTAGTGGATAACCATGTTCATATTAATTGCTTTAGTAGGTCTGTGAATTTCCCTTCTTCCGAGGTGGAAGAATCTGTTTTGTTGCCTGCTGGTCATTTGCGCAAAGTAATGAAGGAAGGAGTTATGCTGTTTGCTTTGAGGGCGTCGTTGTCTGTCGAGAATCAAGCTAAGATTAATGAATTGCCGGTGGTGCGAGAATTTCCTAAGGTATTTCCTGACGAGATTCCGGATGTACCACCTGAGAGGGAAGTCGAATTTGCTATTGATCTGGTACCTGGTACTAGACCGGTGTCTATGGCACCTTATAGAATGTCTGCATCCGAGTTGTCCGAGTTGAAGAAGCAGCTTGAGGATTTGCTGGAGAAGAAGTTTGTAAGGCCAAGTGTGTCGTCGTGGGGCGCTCCTGTGTTGCTAGTAAAGAAGAAGGATGTGAGCATGAGGCTCTGTGTTGATTATCGGCAGTTGAATAAGGTGACGATTAAGAATAAGTATCCACTTCCAAAAATTGATGATTTGATGGACCAATTGGTGGGAGCTCAAGTGTTTACTAAGATTGATTTGAGGTCGGGTTACCATCAAATCAAGGTGAAGGATGAAGATATTCCTAAGACGACATTTAGAACTCGGTATGGTCACTATGAGTATTCAGTGATGCCATTTGGTGTTACGAATGCTCCGGGGGTATTCATGGAATATATGAATCGTATTTTTCATGAGTATCTAGATCGGTTTGTGGTTGTGTTCATTGATGATATTCTGGTTTACTCCAAGTCGGAAGAAGAGCATGCCGAGCATTTGAGGTTGGTATTGGAAATCTTGAGGGATAGGGAGCTGTATGCTAAGCTATCTAAGTGTGAATTCTGGTTAAGAGAAGTAAGTTTCCTTGGTCATGTAATCTCCGGTAATGGTATTGCAGTGGACCCTTCTAAGGTTGAGGCCGTGTTGCAATGGGAGGCGCCCAAGTCGGTCACTGAGATAAGGAGTTTTCTGGGGTTGGCCGGTTATTATAGAAGATTCATTGAAGGCTTTTCCAAGTTGGCACTTCCGTTGACTCAGCTGACTTGCAAGGGGAAGGCGTTTGTTTGGGATGCTCGTTGTGAGGAAAGTTTCAATGAGTTGAAGAAGAGATTGACGACGTCTCCTATTTTGACGTTGCCTAATCCGAGTGAACCTTTTGTGGTATATTGTGATGCTTCTAAGATGGGCTTAGGCTGTGTACTTATGCAGAATGGTAAGGTAGTTGCTTATGCCTCGAGGCAGTTGAGGACTCATGAGAAGAACTACCCTACGCATGATTTGGAGCTGGCTGCAGTGGTGTTTGCGCTGAAAATTTGAAGGCATTATCTTTATGGTTTCTAGATTTGAAGTGTTTAGTGACCATAAAGGTTTGCAATATTTGTTTGATCAAAAGGAGTTGAACATGAGGCAGAGGAGGTGGTTGGAGTTGTTGAAGGATTATGACTTCGGTCTGAATTATCATCCAGGAAAGGCTAATGTTGTAGCCGATGCCTTGAGTCGTAAGTCTTTGCATGTGTCGGCAATGATGGTTAAGGAGCTCGAATTGATTGAGCAATTCCGAGATATGAGTTTAGTTTGTGAAGTGACACCTCGGAGTGTTCGGTTGGGTATGTTGAAATTACAAATGAGTTTTTGGTTAGCATTAGAGAGGCTCAGAAGCTAGATGTTAAGCTTGTGGATTTGGTGGTTGGAATTGGTCGATCGGAAAATAAGGATTTTGAGTTGGATGCTCAAGGTTTGTTGAGATATCGTAATCGGATTTGTATTCCTGATGAAGAGGAGATAAAGAAAGCAATTCTTGAAGAGTGTCATAGAAGTAGATTGAGTATCCATCCAGGAGCTACAAAGATGTATCAGGATTTGAAGAAATTATTTTGGTGGACGGGGATGAAGAGGGATGTAGCTCGGTTTGTTTATGCCTGTTTGACTTGTCAGAAGTCAAAGGTGGAGCATCAGAAGCCGGCAGGGCTGATGCAGCCGTTGGAAATTCCGGAGTGGAAGTGGGATAGCATATCTATGGATTTTGTGACTGGTTTACCTAGTACGTTGAAGGGGTATGACGCAATTTGGGTGATTGTTGATAGGCTAACGAAGTCGTCTCACTTTGTTCCTATTAACATCACATACGGTTCCGAGATTGGCAGAGATCTATATCCGAGAAATTGTGAAGCTTCATGGGGTTCCTTCGAGTATTGTTTCAGATAGAGATCCTAGATTTACCTCGTAATTTTGGAAGAGTTTGCATGAGGTGTTGGGTTCTAAGTTGTGTTTGAGCTCGGCGTATCATCCGCAGACTGATGGACAGTCAGAAAGGACCATTCAGTCGTTAGAGGATTTATTGAGAGCTTGTGTTCTTGAGCATGGTGGTGCGTGGGATTCTTATCTTCCATTAATTGAGTTCACCTATAATAATAGCTATCATTCTAGTGTGGGGATGGCACCCTTTGAGGCGTTGTATGGTCGGAGATGTAGGACTCCGTTGTGTTGGTATGAGTCGGGAGAGAGTGTGGTTCTTGGACCCGAGATCGTTCGAGAGACCACTGAGAAGGTGAAGCTGATTCGTGAGAAGATGAAAGCTTCACAAAGTAGGCAAAAGAGTTATCATGATAAGAGGAGGAAGGATTTGGAATTCCAAGTCAAGGCGATCATGTGTTTTTGAGTCACCCACAGTGGATCGGTGTTGGTCGTGCTTTGAAGTCTAAGAAGTTGTCTCCTCGTTTTATTGGGCCACCTAATCTTTCGAATTTACATTATGTGTTTCATGTGTCGCAGCTGAGGAAGTATGTTCCAGACTCGTCTCATGTGATTCAGATGGATGATGTGCAAGTGAGAGATAACCTCACTGTTGAGACGATGCCGATTAGAATTGAAGACCGAGAAGTGAAGATTTTAAGAGGGAAGGAGATCAATTTGGTAAAGGTAGTTTGGTTGGGAGCTGCCGGTGAGAATGCGACTTGGGAGTTGGAGAGTAAGATGCAAGAATCATATCCAGAGTTGTTTGATTCAGGTAAAATTTCGAGGACGAAATATTCTAAGTGGGGGAGAGTTGTAACGCCCCAAAAATAGTTCAATTATTTATTTAACTGGGTTATTTAAGGCTTACAACATTTTAATTAAGTCAAATTATTAATTTGGAAGTTTCATTTCATTGAGGAGGTGTTTGAGTAATGGAGGAGGTGTGATTAGAGGCCCATGATCCATTAAGAGGCCCATATCCATGATATAAAGGAAGGTGTCGAAGGTGAGAGTTTATTTGCAATCAAAACAAAGAAAAGTCAAAGAGTAAAGTAAGAGAGTAGAGAGAGAGGTGCGATAGCTCAAGGAAGAAGAAGAGAGGATATTGGCGTGGAGATCTCAAGTTCAAGGAAGAGGAGCTTGCTTGTTGGGGGATCTTGAAGTCTTGGTGGAAAGAGTGCTTATTCTTCAATCTATTGAGGTAATGGGGCTCTCTTTCACCTATAATAGAGTATATGATGAGTGTTATGTGCGAGTTAGACTCTAGGATGAATTTTGAGTTGTTTGTGTTGCCTGTTGTGTGATTGATGTTGTGTTTGCTTCACTTTGGTGAAATTGTGAAGTGTGTATGTGTTGTTGATGATGGGTCATATGAGAGACCTAGGAAAGAAATGGGATTTGAGGAACCCTAAGTATCCGTACATTATTTTTGGTGTAGTCACCTTTGTTGATTACTTTGATGAGTGTGTGGGACAAATTTTGAATGAATATAGGTGTAGTAGTTGTGGTTTAAGTTTGATCATAGTATGAGAATCAAAGAAACGAGGGAAGATGAAGGTTAGGTGCCTAGGGCGACATATGAGCCGAGGTGTAGTTGCCTAACTGTAGATTTGTCGAAGTCTATGGAAGTCGACGTGTAGATGTGTCGAAGTCTATGGAAGTCGACGTGTAGATGTGGTGAAGTATATGGGAGTCGACGTGTAAGTGTGTCGAAGCGTACGTGACTAAGTGTAGGTGACGAAGTGTAAGGATGTGTGAGTCGAAGTGTAGGTGTCGACTTGTAGTTACCGAAGTGTAGAGTATGTATACCGAAGTGTAGTTGCCGAAGTGTAGTGTATATATACCTAAGTATAGTTGCTGAAGTGTAGTTGTAAAAGGTATAGTGTATATCTACCGAGGTGTAGTGTATGTATATCGAAGCTAGTGTTGTCGAGGTCTAGGTGTGTTGAATTGTAGGTGTATCGAAGCCTAGTGTGTCGAAGTGTAGTGTACCGAGGTGCAGTGTGAGTGTACCGAGGTGCTCTTTTGACGCTAGTGTGGCGCAGGTTGCTGCCAGGCGCAATTTTGGGTGTTGTTTGGTGCCGAGTACATCTAAGTGGCTGAATGGTGAAGCCGGTTTGGTCCTTAGGTGACGGTGTAGTTGTAACACCCCCTTTCTATTCACCACTAATTAGCCAATTAAAAATCAGAGTTTTCAAAAACTTTCCACGCACCACAAAGAGAGTGCTACATTTTCGTCAAACATAAAACCACACATAATATTTTTCATAAAACAACTAGTGCGTGGTATATAGCACGTCAAAATGGGGCGAACCCTCAAAACACTTGTTTAGTTTTACAACAACTTGAATATAATTCTCCAACACAGCGGAATAACAACAAGTCTAGAAGTACTTTAATACATCACCAAATATCAGACTAATAACCCTAAAATAAAATACTAAGTAACTAAGACGCCCCTCCCCGTGCTACATATCAGAGCATGACCATAACCAACTACTTCATTCGCTATCACCTGCAGGTTGCCTACATGAGAAGCAACACGAAAGCAGTAGGGTGAGTCTCTTTACATAAATAATAGCAAATAGGATAAGCATTATATTAGGGAAGGCAACTAGCATTAATCACATTCTAAGAATTAGCTTATGACATTTTAAGTATAGCACAACAACTCACAACCATCATAAAGCAACATCAATTACATGAATGTATGCAAATGCATGTGGTACCATCAACCTTCATAAATTTTGCCTTGAGGGCACAACCGTCACAATAGATATCAACAACCATCATACGATATCAAGGCCGAAGCCTACAACCATCATTTGATGCATATGAAATATGAGACACCATGAACAATGCATCAATCACACACAATCTCATTATATGTGAATTATAACCACCATTGCACAACCATCATAATAGATATCAACAACCATCATACGATATCGAGGCCGAAGCCTACAACCACCTTAAATAATTACCTTAAACAACCACCTTAAGGTATTAAACAACCACCATCAAGTATTAATCAACCACCATCAAATATTAATCAACCACCATAAGATATTATTCAACCACCATCAAATATTAATCAATCACCTTAAATTTATTAAGACCTCATCAACCACCAACTCTAGTACTAACACCAAAGTCAAGGACTTACTCACCTCTAAGGACTAAACCGACACTCCCAAGGACTAAACGGTCACCTAAGGACTAAACAGTCACATAGGGACCAAAACAACATCTTAGAAGGACTAATAGTGCATAGGGGACCAAATTAGCATTTTTGACACTTTGGGCAACATTGGCAACTCCCGCACAAAATGCTGGATTCCTACAGCAGTACACCTACTTCGGCGGAATATTTAAAATAGCAAACGACATCGAAAAATTACAAAAGACCACTCGTCGGAAAGCCACGGATGTGTAGTTTCTGGATATATCTTTAAAGTTTCAAAACAATGAGCCAATTAGTACAGTTTTTATAAACAACCCGAACAGTTCCCAGAGTGGACAGATTCTGTCCTCCCACTTCATTTTACTCTAAAATGACTTAAACTTGACCAAATGGGACATAACCTTAGCCCGAACAAATGAATTTGAGTATAGTTTATAATTGAAAAAGAATCGTTCAAAACGGAGTTCATTTGAAGACATAAAACTTGCAAAAACCGAACCTACTCACAGTTTGACTCTAGAAAATTGACCCGACTTTGGAGACTCATAACTGGAGCTACACAACTCCGAATGTAACGAAACAAGTGCCAAAACGACCGGCTTTAAGTCTATTTTCGAAAACACTCAGCCACATAATTTTTGAATCGACCAAACAGTACCAGTTTTAAAAAGACCGAAACAGTGTCCAGAAAACGCACAAAACCATAAGCAAGTAAAACTCATCATGATCAATCACCCAAACCAATTATAATCACGGCACAATGCCTCACACTCCAATTTCAACACCAATTCATTTAGGCAAGTTATCAAACACCTTGCAATCATCATATTTTCATACTCAATTTCATTGAGGCAATACATCAAACACCTTGCATACATAGTTCATATCATGTTCATCTTAACAACAATTAGCATGGGTTCATCAATTTTAATTCAAACATAACACCAATTAATTCAAACAACACATAAACAACCATTTAATTACCCTAAACACCTAACCCACACATAATTACTCATCTTACAACCTATTATATATGAAAGAGAGCCCCCTAACCTCAAAATTGAAGAACCCAAGTAGTCTCTCCTTCACCAACACAAGAACCACCAAAAATAGCTTCTCCAACACTTTGAGCTTCAAGCCCCATCCATGGTAAAGTGAGAATGGAAAGGAATTAGTGTATGAAATTTACACTAATAGAAAGAGAAAGAAAAATGAAGAAGATTGGTACCAAAACCACTTACCCCAAGCAAGAAATGAAGGAATGCTCAACCCCCCTCCTCCAAGAGCTGGCCGTCGGCCTCCTATACCCTCTCCCTCTCCTTTTTCTTTTTCTTTTCTTCAAATGGGAAAAGAGAACCCTACCCCTAAGGTTATTCCCTTTAATTTGGGCCTATTAGTGGGCCTTGGGCTCTTTATTTGCACCTCCTAGTTACTTCAACCACTCCCTGACATAATTAAATCACCACTCCCTTATTTACTTCCTAACACCTCTTAGTTATATTAAACACCCTATTATTCTTTTAATATAACTAGTCACTATAACACCTAAATAAATAAAACTCTAAATTAATTACTTTACTTAAATAAATGTTGCAAGCCTTAAATAACTTATTTAAATGAATAATTAAATTATTATGGGGCGTTACAACCCTCCCCTTCTTAAAATATTTTCGTCCTCGAAAATCTACGCCAAACTCACGAAATTAACATCCAATCTTCTTATCACCTCTAGCCATTCTCATCCAAGTTCTATCGTACGCGCAACAGACCAACGCCTTCCCCTACACTCTTACTCCTCAAATAGGTATTCTAACTTATGGGTTATCAAAATCCTACCCGACTACCCAACCACCATAACATAGCCCACTCGTGGCGTCATCACCAATTAGTAGGACCGAATCCTCGTAGTCGCTTTGTGACACTAGGTCTACATTGTTATTTCTAGATACGATGCCTATATCATTACCTTTATTTTCATATTCAACAGAACGCAAACGCATGCGACACCAGAGACAATCAACAATCATGGCCAGAGGCCCAACAACACCAACAACCACAATTAACACATCAACACCAATCTCACCAATAGACTCAACGACCACCAACAACAACGTTGAACACAACACAACAACAAAATTCAACTTCAATCTATTCAACAATTTAGTCATTTTATTCAACGTTCCAATTAATCTAACTAAACTCAGGTGCAGAAAATTCTATAACCCTACGCCTACTTTGGTGAATTAATTAAAAGATGCAGAGTGTTCAATTTTTCTTATCCCTGTTGGAAAGCCCTATGGGTCTATTTCTTATCCCTAAGTTCAGTTTTTGAAGGAGAGTGTTCAATAGGTACAGTTTTCAAAAATACGCATACTAGTTTCAAAAGATGCAGTTTCTGTCCTTCAAATTCAAGCAGTTCTATAATGACCAAAACTCGATCGAATTGCATGAAACTTGTGCATAAAGTGAGGCAAATTCTGTCAAGTTTTCAAAGAAATTGGATTCGTTCGAAAATGAGCTCTTTTGAAAACGCATAACCAAAACACCGACCCTATGTCCAAATTGTTTCCGAGAATCTTAACCTAACTTGTTTCACCTATAACTCGAGTTCTACAACCCCAAATGCAACCAAATCAGTGGCAAATTAACAAGCATTCAATCAAGTTTTCGAAATGACAAACCACATAATTTTTCAATTAGTAAAACGTTCTCAGTCACTGAAATACTGAACCCATGTCGAACATCTCAAAACAAAGGATTCAACAACACAAACAACCATCATAATTCAGCCACCATTACTAATAATTCTACACCGAGTTTTATAAAAACAGTATTTTCAGAAAGTTCGCAAAAAGTATGCAAAGCTTTACCGGTTTCCATGAGTCTCAACCTAAGACATTGATTCTGACATCGTTTCCACTCCTGAGTTGTAACAATCATTCTTTCATTCTAAGCACAAAATACTACTAAATTTCATTGAGGACACGAAAATTATAACAAGATTTAATTAATTCCCTGCCTCCAAAGAACACACGTAGAACATGTAACGCCCCAAATTTTATTAGAAATTATTTAAAGTTGATTTGATAAGATTGCATTATCTTGATTTATTGTGTGGGTGAGCCATTAAATTAGTTGAATAAATATATTTTTATATTTAAATGTATTTTTATAAACTAACTGTGATATATGAGTGTTATTCATATTTATACTTATTCATTTTGTTTTTATAAAATATTAGTGTTTGAGATATTATTTCCTTAGAACATTATTTTAAGCTATTGAGGTATTAAAATAAGAGTTGTAGGGAAATTGGGGGGTTTTAAAATGATTTAGGGGTGAATTCTACTCTTTTACTCGCATACAACCCCTCCCTTGATGCTTACACCCCCCGTTTTCCAGCCCAATGGACCGAACTGCCCGGCCCATTCCTTTCTTCTTCTTCCCCCGCGATCTTTGCGCAGCAGAGGGAGCCGAAAAACAAACGAAAAACCTCCGCCGTTCTTTTCCCCTTCCACGCGTTCTCCTCCTCCCTCCACGACCGAACCCCAAAGTTCACCTTCCCACTCGGATTTTGCCGCTGATTCTGAATCCGACCTCTGTTCCTTCAACCGTGGCTCCGTTTTACTCGTGTATGTGCGACCCGAACCGCAAATAAAACCCAGAACCGTAAATACCTTTGATCCTCTTCCAAATGGGTCGCATGGCTTGAGAGAGAGAGAGAGGGACGCAGGGAACGGAGAGAGAAAGGAAAGGAGGGGAACCGAGGAGAGAGAAGGAGGGGGCGTAGAGGAAGAAGAAAAGAAGGGGGAAGATCTTCATGGATCTTCAATAATAGTAAGTGATTCCTTCACCATTCCACTCCACTTTCAATTCTCCTTCAATGGGTATAAGTTCCATGAGCTAATTTCTTTTCAATTTCATTACACCATTGTTGACCTATTCAAGCTCAAAGTTGGAAGTCAATGGAGTTTTGGGAAATTGGTGGCTTGTGTGAGGATTTTGAAGCTAACTTGAGGTTCAGGAAATTCAAGTAGGGTGTTGAAGGCTGTGGGTTTCGGTTTGGACGTGATTGGAACGAATTCGGAGTGTGCTCGTGAGTTTCGGAACATCTCGGTAGCTCGTAAGGTTAGGGGATTCTCCATTACATCTTTTATAACTTGTAGGATGTGTGTTATAGTTGGAATAGCTCTAGAAATGATGAGTTGTGTGACTTTGTGTTGATTATATGTTGATTGATGTTTGGAATGTTTGATTTTGGACATAACATGTTGTGTGTGGTTGTAAAAGCATGAGTTGTGATTTATGCATGGTATATGTTTGATGGAATGGTCATATGAGAATGAGTATTTGAATATGATGAATTAATGGTAATAATTTAATGGCTATGTTGGTGTTGTCATGTGGGAAATGAAATATTAAGAAGGAATTAAGTTTTCTTTAGTGATTGAGTGTCAATGTTGGAAGGGGGGCGCCAAATGCCTAGGCAATTGGCGCCTGGTTGCTGGTCTAAGGGCGTGTGCCCTGTGCTAGTGTGTGATGTGTGGGCTGTTAGTGTTTGGTTATGGGGCGCCATTTTGGCTGCCCCCTTGGTGTCTAGGTACCCAAAATATATCTAAGCGATGGTTTAGTCCCTAAGAATTAAATTAATCCTTGGCGTGACAAAATAATCCCTTAGCGTCTAATTAGTTCCAATGTGTCAATTAAATTCCTAAGTCCCTAATTTGATTCTTGGTGTGTCAAAATGGTCCTTAGGTGGGTTTTAGTCCATGAGTGAGATTGAAGTTAATCAATAGGTGGTGTGGTGAAGCGACAACAAAGTGTGAGTTAACGTTGAGGTGTTGAATTAATAAAAGCGGTGAATTATTGACTGATGTGGGCTTCGGCCAAAGCGGTGAATTATTGATTGATGTGGGCTTCGGCCAAAGCGGTGGATTATTGATTGATGTGGGCTTCGGCCAAAGCGGTGAGTTAATAATTGAAGTACTGAATTTGTGAATGTGTGAATGCATTGTCATAGTGTCACATAATTCATGTGCATATAAAAGCGGTGATGTTAATAAATAATGTGACTTCGTCAAAAGCGGTGATGGGCTTCACCAAAAGCGGTGGTGGCTTCGCCAAAAGCGGTGATGCCCGACGGGTTATTGAGGTGAGTATGGATCCACATGCATTTTGCACACATGCATATATCCATACATTCATAGAATTGTGTTGATGATTAATTAAATTATTATTGTGACTTGTTGTTTGCTAGATGCTTCCCATTATAATACTTATCTTACTTGTTATGATTTATGTAAAGAGACTCACCCTAGCATTTTTATGTTGCTGCTCGTGGTGACAAACAGTGATTCTCGAGTGAAGGTGACATGCCTTCATGGGATATTGTGTCGGCTCGATCTAGTAACACCAGGGATGGGGTCTTAGTACTATTTTATTATGGATATGTATTAAACTGATTTTGAACTATGTAGTGAGTATGTGAACTCGCCATCATTTCATTGTCTTGAAAACTATTTGATGGATTATTGTAAACACTAAACAGGTTGTTTTGAGGGTCTTAACCCACGTGACTATGAAATGCATGTTATGCGCTTGATGCGTTTGGATTTTTAAAGATGTTTTGATGATATTTTATTAAATGTACCACCCTCTTTGAGGTGCGTGGACAAGTTTTTGCAAAACTCTGATTTTATTAGTTTAATTAGTTTATGATATAAGGGGGTGTTACAGAACATACATAAGCATAACCAATCATGCAAACAAATTAAACACACAAGTCCGAAAAGATTAAACATGTAGGCATCTTCTTCGATCTCTTTATTCCTAGGGATCGGCTAACGTGCGATTTTACAATTTCCCTAGAAAATAACATGGGACATATAATTCTACCAAATTGAACTGATTTCATATCACCAAAAGAAACATAACCAACACATGCATTATGATACAATTGCTTCGATACAAGACTTGATATTAGTTTAAACAAATGAAATTAAATACCCTTGTCAACATTTAGCAAAGAAAACTAATCAAGTAATAGAAATGCACAAAAGGTCTCGTTGCACAGTTTTCATCATTAGATTTAAAAGTCACGTAAAACAAATCAAGGATTGACAATTAATAACTTGACAATCATTATTGGACTCACCTTCACATAACATAAAAATTCTAACTCACCTAACCATGCAATTTAATGTAAACCTCATTATTTTCAAACAACGTCAAACCACAACCTAATCGGTCCAAAAGCTGAAGTCATGTCATATTTTGAAATAAAAATCCTAACACAACTTGGAGACAGAATTCAACACTAATTTTTACATTACTCGCATTCCCAATAGCACAAATTTTCCAAGTACTGTTTTTTTTTTCGAAAACCATAGAGCTCACAGTTTTGTCAAAAAGGACATTATATGCAAACCCCCAACCTTACTATCACTCGAGCATGCAACCACGTAAACAACTACTTATTAGTTCAAAATTTAATTCCCGACATAAACTCAGAAGGTAAGGAAAGTTAATCATTTAATTTTGACAAGTCACATCATGCTCACGAAACAAGTTAAATTGAAACACTGAAAATGTCGAAACTTCAAGTCATGCCACTTTAATTGAGGTAATGAAAATATAGCATTACACAAAGATTTCATTTTAGCATACTAACACAAGTCAAAATTTAAACTCATATGCATCACAAGAATAATCAACCTATAGCAGAGAGCGTCAATCAAGTGCAACCATATTTCAACAAGCAATCCTTCAAATATTGTCCAGTGTATAACTCACCGAGGTTAGGTCATATGAAAGTACTTTCCATAGTCTCACAAGTTAATCAAGCAATCACTCAAATTAAGTTAGTGCATGCATCTAAAGTTAATAATAACCATGAGTTATTGTCGCCTCTTTCATTGGGGATGAGTTATTGGGGTGATCAGTCCCTCCTACTCATACAACCAATTAATTAAGGTCACAAAACTACTTCCTTTCAAAGTTATAACTACCACATTAAAAGACTTTTAACGCCGTCTGGAGTGCGAAGGCGTCGTCACGACTCTCACTCCTTTGACGTCGTTAGAACTCTTTTAATCCACATATCTTAATGATACAGACAACAGTCGCAAACAACCAAAATCAATGCTACAACCAACAGTTACATATTTCAATCACACATACCTCAATAAATCAATATAACTTTCAATCGCTATCCATCAAATAAATTACAAGGCATGTCAATGAAAGAACAAAACCAACAAAGGTACATGAATAAACAAAGAACATAATTATGATTTAGAACGAGTACCAAGACTCGAGGTTAACAGACTCGACAACTTGGCGGACAGACATCGAATCGCTCGATACCACTAATGTAACACCCCTTTCTATTCACTACTAATTAGCCAATTAAAAATCAGAGTTTTCAAAAACTTTCCACGCACCACAAAGAGAGTGCTACATTTTCGTCAAACATAAAACCACACATAATATTTTTCATAAAACAACTAGTGTGTGGTATATAGCACGTCAAAATGGGGCGAACCCTCAAAACACTTGTTTAGTTTTACAACAACTTGAATATAATTCTCCAGCACAGCGGAATAACAACAAGTCTAGAAGTACTTTAATACATCACCAAATATCAGACTAATAACCCTAAAATAAAATACTAAGTAACTAAGACTGTAACACCCCATTTCTACCCGGGAAATTAAATAAAAATCACAGTATAAAAATTCATTTCTTAATTTAAATCATCCAATGGGATGCTACACATATCTCTTTAAAACCACTCAACAATCAGCTCAGCTCATAATAACGATTCAAATACGTAACACCATAAAATAAACTCGTGGAAAGATAATTTCTCATTAATGCAGCGGAAAAATAAACCATAATCTCAACAGTTAAATCAGTAGTCTCAAAACATTACATATAAGGCTCAACAAGGAGCAAAACAGATCAAACACAAGTTTACAACCCATCCCTAGGTGCTACGTGATCGAGCGGGCACCGACTCGGGAATAGTGAAGGTAGCAAGCCTTCACTCATGACTACCTGTGGTAAACAACAACAGAAAGGGTGAGTCTCGAACAATATAATAAAAGTGATAATAAGCAATATAGATACCATCATAGCATCACACAGGCACAGTTCACAGCACACAAATCAAACCATTCATTAATCAATAGCACTCATGCGTTTATGGAAATGTATGCAATGCGATCATGCATGTGGTACCGATTGCCTCATGGCGATATCATTCTCAAATTGAGTCCTCATGACTCGGGCCCTCATGGCTTGGCCCTCATGGCCTCACAATCAGTTTATAACGTCACGACCGCAGCCGAATGTATGCATGAGACTCCATGAATACAACACAAGCACATTTACAATATCACTTCATATATTATTTTCTCACCTCATATTTAATCTCGTTTATAGCCCTCATGGCTCTAGCCCCCATGGCTCATGCCCCCATGGCATCCTCAATCATCTCAGTTGCTAGCTCAACATACTCAAGTCCCAAGGACATATTCACAATTAGAGGACTAACCTCACTCAGGGGCCTAAAACACTCTTTAAGGACCAAATTGACACCTTTTGGACCAAACTGGCATCTAGGGACCAAACTCACGCCCTTAGGACCAAACAGTCACCTAGGGACCAAACTGTCACCTAGGGACCAAAACAACACCTAGGACGCCCTTTGGCACCACCAGGCGCCAAATGCCCCAAAATCTGGCGCCCCATTGTGCACCCAGCACACAGGCGCCACTTTTCCCACACACAGGCGCCCCCTGTGCCACACGCTAGCACACAGGCGCCAAAACACCAGCAACATGGCGCCTCTATGCAACACAGGCACTAGGCGCCAAGGACACAAAGAATCTGGCGCCCGCGGGCAAAGACAGCACCTAGACACAACCTTAGACACACAAATCGAGACACGATCTCTGCATACACAACCTTTGCCTAGCGCTTTGGCAAGCTGCTTGATTGGCGCCCTACACTTGGGCCAGCCCACACAACACATGCAAACAGAAAACCACTTGAGCCAAAATGTTTTAAATTAAATTTGGGCAGGTGAATGCAAAAGATGGCACGGTGAAATATGCCCAGAACTCTAAATTCCACTTAAACCACCCCCTAGGCGCACACATATAGCGCCACAGAATTACCCACTAGGACATTGTTTGCTGGTGTTTTTAGCAAACAATCACTAGTTTTCAACGTTGAGATTGTGAGATCAAACTAGGAAATCTCTTTGACGATTGCCTTTAAGTTTGTGTTTTTTGAAGTACGTAAGAACAGAGAATGGTAGAAAGAGATAACTTGAAAGCGAAGTAAAAGCAATAAATGCAACAAACGTAAAAAGAAAGTAAAAATTGCATTAAGATGAGAGAAAGAAAAGATGGTTCACCAACACGTACAATGTAACTGTTTCACTCGTATTTCGCTTTGACTTGGAAGTTGAGTTTCCCGCAGTTTTTGTAAAATGTGGTGACCACGATTTCCTATTACAAAGGGGGTATTTATACTCCTAGGAACAATCGTGGGGAAAGGGTAATCGCCTCCTAAAACTACGGAGAGTAACCGCCACTTACTTGCTGCTCTGCACTTTCGACTAACCCGTTGTCAACCGCTTGATTTAAAATGTTGAGCCCACTCTGTCGAAGTGTTGTGTCCTCTCTTGTCGAAGGTTTCTTGCATTACTTGCTTCATAGCTTTGAGAGTTAAGCTTGTCGCTCACTTGCACTCCTTGCACATTATGCGCTTTCTGTCGAAATCATGGTGCACTGACTTGAATATTGACCTATGGCCCACAGAACAATATTAAATGTGAAGTCAACCCCATTTAAAGCTTCATTTAATGTACTGTCGAAATTTTGAGGTAACAGATTGCCCCCCAAAAAATGCTTTTCGACGGAATAAGGAAAGGAGTTAAGAAAAGGCATTTTTTGAATACTGTGCAATGGTCACTTTTTTTACCGCCTTTTGCACTTCAACAGTGGTCGAAAAGACAGTCATCATTACTTGCGCAGGTAAAACGAACCGTTTTATTGGCACACGTCGCATTGTTGGTGGGCCATCACGTCTCCCAAACGTCACAAACGTGCGAGTTATGGCGAACGTGCCAATAACTGTTCACTTCCAAACATATATAAACGGCTACAACCCTTCAAATTCCTCTTTACTCAGTTTGAAACCTTGTGACGTCCTTCTGCGTTCTTCATCCCTGCGTTTTGCAAAAACCTCAAATTTCACCAAAGTTTCAAACTTTCGTACTTTTCCTTTACTCTACCCCCAGATTTCAACTCGCACTCACTTTCTCTTACTTATGGCTTCATCATCTGCTGTAGTGACGCGACCTGAGAGTTCAAAGAGGAACGACGAATCCAGAAACGTTCAAACCCTAGATGGCTTCGTTGATGAACCTGACATCAACGACGAACGATCTACTCACTGGCAGACTCAGGTACTAATCCCCTCTACTGAGGTTTATACCCATGCTTACTTGGGTCCTCTACCCGATATCTTGCTGGAAACTACCGAAGTTTCTGAGATTTTCCCTAGCCATGTTCGCCTTCAACCTAGAATCTTTGCTGAAACCCCTTTTCACTTAGAGTTTCTGACTAACCCTTCTAGGGTCTTTAGGTCTGCTCCTAGGCTCGACCAACAAAACTACATAGACTGGCTTGACAAAGTAGAAGCTAAGAAAGCCAAAGTCTGGAAAAAACAGGGCATCTTCGACCTTATCCAACTGTCTAGGTATGGGCCCAAATACGATAGCACCCTACTTTTGGCTGCTATGCGATTCTGGGATCACTACCACCCATAGCCTTCACCTGAAATGTGGCATGTTATCCCCCACTCTGCTAGATGTGGCTGCCATTACAGGTCTGAAACCCTTAGGAGAGACCTTTGATCCCACACATCCTGACTATACATACGGTTTCAAATTCAACAATGCCACCTTTGCCCCTTACATTGCTGAGCACCATAGGCTTGACACTGAGGAAGTGTCTGCTATAGAACATGTAGCCTTTCTAACTCTGTGGTTATCTATTTTCGTTTTCTGCACACGCTCCCTCCAAGTTTCCAAAACTTACATCCCCCTGGCATGTCAACTCCATGACCGAGAAGACATCAACCTTGCCAAGTTGATTTTAGGCTCTCTCTACCAGCAACTTGATAATGCTGTTATAGAGTTGAAAGAGAATGAACCGGCCACCAAATTTTTGGCCTCTGGCCCACTATGGTCATTGCAATTGTGGTCATTGGCCACTTTTGAGTCTCGACTAAACTTGTATATCCCCAAGTCCGCTTTCGACTAACCGTGGAGACTAGCGATCTTCAAGGGATTCGATTGGCGCAGTTTAGGCCTAAGCAAGCAACCCTTTCCGCCGAAGAATCCTTTCTAGCCTATTTCGAAATCTTCTTGGAATGTGCCACTTTTACAGATTCTATGGCTCCCTTTGTCCAGAGGTCTTGTGGTCCAACATGGTTTAAACAACCATTTCCTTCCCCTTCTATCGAGCCTGCTGAGGAAGTTAACCGAATTTGGCAAGCTTACCTCTCTCCTTCTATGCTCTCCACTAGGCTCACCCCTGGCAAAACAAAAAATAGTTTGGGAGTTACTAGATATTTCCCAAGTTATTTTGCTAGGCAGTTTGGCCTTTGTCAAATTCGACTGCACTGATTAGGCTTTCACAAAGTAGAGTTTATAAGTCCAGAATCAGAGGTGGCTTATAAACAAGCCTTCAAGAGATTTCATTACAAAGCCTTGAATTTTGAACCTCTCAAATTCAATCCGAGGTTTTCATGTACTGAAAAATTTCATGAATGGTGGACCGGTTATTACACCAATGCTGCTGGGGAAGCCATTGACACTTTCGCTGAAAACATTGTGAAGAAATTGGTAGCAGCTTTCCCTTCGAACAACACTGGTAAACACATTTCGACACTCAAAGCTTCATAAGTCTTAACCACTTATAACTTAGCTTCGTTTCTATTTGCTTACCAATGTTTTCGACATTTTTAGAAAAACCTGCAACAAAGTTGAAGGTCAAGGTAGGCAGAGCTACCACATCAAAACCTTCTCCCCAAGTCACGAAGAAAGTGGCAGCAAATCCCATTCCAGACAACACCCCAAAAAAGGTATGGCACTTTCCACTTGTCTTAAGTTGTATGTTTACTGTGGCTTCTATTCATGTTGGAAATTTCTTCCAGGCAACCACCCAAGCGGCTAACCTCTTCAAAAGCCTAAAGCCAAAAAGAAATTGGTTATTCCCTCCAGCTCTGAGGTACTCTATACACCTTAATACATGTCGAAATTTCTCTTCGATTTTATCCTTCACTTTCTCGTGGCATCACCTGTACCATAACTTGATCTCTTTTGCAGGACACTGAAAGTGATGACAACATTCCTCTCACTCAGAGGTCGAAGAAAAGGGCCTTACCTTAATCTCAAAGGGCAGCTCAAGGCATCACCATCACCGAGCCTTCTGAAGCGCCTTCTTCTCCTCCAATCAAGAGGCTTAAGGTACATGAGGTAACTTTCCTTTCGACGTCATTTCGAACCTCTTTGATCTTCACCTTTCCAAATTTAACTTAAATAGTATCACTCATCAGAAAAGCAGTGGGTGGGTTACTTGTCGACAATCCTGCTCTACAATCTTTGACCGAGGTTCTTTGGCGGGGAATTGTCACCCCAAAGCTTCCTTTTCCTTCGTCACCTCAAGGTGTAACTGCTGAAGAAGTTTTTAAAGCACTTGCTGACCCTGGGATTCCTACTTTCGAAGAGCTTGTTCCGAATGCTGACAATATGGAACCAGAGGCTGTTGTCGAAGAGAATGTTCAAATTCCAGAACCCAACATCCCGTAAATCGAAAGGCGCCGTAGTGGTGGCTACCTCTCATTGAGATTCCCGCAGAGAATATGGTTAATCAAGAACAAGAGGAGCCCGTAATGGCGAGTCGCAAATCAAGGCGCTTACGCGAAAGAGTCATCCAACAACGCTATTAGCGATCACGAGTTGGCTGAGCTGAAGAAGACAGATCCGTTGGCATCTTTGAAAATCATGCTGAGTCTTAAAAGCTCATCAAGTCGCTTGATTTGCAGCTCTTTGAACAACTCTCTCGGTTCCATTAATCAGAAACAATCGAAAGCCTACTTCGCGGTGAAAGACGCAGTTTTAGAAGGGGGATTTGGTGGCGAATATTGAGGGTGATCCATCTGTGTACCTTGAGGTGAAATCCTCATTCATAGAATCACTAAGTTGGATCCTCCCAAGACCTCCCTCACCTTTTCATGGAGTTCGGTCCACTCTTCAACAACTCTCCCTCTTGATCAAACAACGGTCGAATGTTCTCAAGCAAAGGCTAAAGAAAATCAACTCTGCGACGCGCGCTTGCCTCCTCAAAGTCGATCAAGATGACATAGAAGCTCTCGAAGCCCAAGCGACCAATGATGAACAAGCAATTGCTTTGAATGGGATGCACGAGATTACGCAGTATTGACGAAGAGATCAAAGCACTCCAAACTAAGTAGTCAAACGCCAAGTATCAGAAGGGTTTGGTTGTCGAAAGAATGAAGGCTGCTTCTTCGTCAATCAAAACAACGAAAGCAATGACGGCCATAGAGCATCTGGAGCAAGCTGATCAGCATCAAGCCAATCTTGCTGAACTTGACCAAAATTTGCACCTTCTCGAAACTTCTATCTATTTGAGCGCCAGCATTCTGGAGAGGCATAAGTCGACTTTGTCGAACTTCTAAGGTCTTGTAATAATTTAGAACCTTTGAAATGGCTATGTAATTTTGACATTTCATTATACATTGCCACTTATGAACGATTCTCGTTTTGTCTATGCTTGTTCAATTTTTATTTCGGTCAATGTTGGCCTGTATTGCTTTAAATACTTGCCATTTATTCTAAAGATTCTATTTTCGTCACCTAGCTCTTCGACTTCATAAGCGCCATTCGAAAAGCATCGCAACACGCGAAATGGGCCTTCCCACCACAGTGACCATTTGCCTAAAACTCTATCTTTTTATCCATAGGTAATAGGACTTTCCACACTAACTCTCCTTCCTCAAAGGTTTTTAACTTAACCTTTTTGTTGTAAGCTTTAGCTACTCTCTCTCTTCATTCGAATAAGCATCTCTAAAGCTAACAAATTTTCTTCGTCTAAATCAACTAATTCATCAATCATCATATCCCAATAATGATCAAAGGGAATTTCGCATTGTTTCGAATCTTTGTTGATTGTAAACAAATTTCAACGAGTAACACCGCATCATGTCCAAATGTCAACTGTAAGGGGGTAGTGTTTATAGACTCTTTAGGCGAAGTTCGACAAGCCCATAACACTTGGTCAAGAGAACTGTGCCAACTTTTAGGCTTACGTCCAACGTGCTTTTTGATCAAGTTAATGATGATTTTATTTGCGGCCTCTACTTGACCGTTGGCTTGCGCATAGTATGGTGTCGAAGTCAACAACTTGAAACCAATTTCAGCAGCAAAATCTACCATTTTTCGACCAAGAAAAACGATGCACCTTGTCCGTAGTAATGGTTCTGGTATTCCATATCTGTAAATGATATGGTTTTGAATAAACCTTATCACTGCTTCTTGATCTACATTGGCTAAAGGTATTGCCTCTACCCATTTAGTAAAGTAATCAATTCCTACCAGGATGTATCTATGGCCTTTCGACGAAGTTGGTTTTATTTCTCCAATCACATCTAAAGCCCAACCTCTAAATGGCCAAGGTTTCACTATAGAATGCAATTCATTTGCGGTACATCTTTGGATTCCAAATGTTTTTGGCATTCTTATCGACCACTTAGCAAATTCTATGCAATCTTTTAAAATGGTTGGCCAGTACATTCCTTGTCGAAATAACAACCATTTCATTTTATGGCCTACTTGATGTGAGCCGCATGCTCCACCATGCGTGTCAGAAACCGCCAAGTATGCCTCGTTTTCACTAAGGCATTTTAACAAGATTCTCCTTGGAGTTTGTTTGAACAACTCATTTCCGACCAACACATAGCTTAGAGCTCTGTACTTCACTTTTTTATTAGTGTTTCCCGTAGGATTTTGCAAATACTCTACAATGGGTTTACGCCAATCATCATCAGTCATATTGTCAATAGCAAAAATTTCTGCTAAGTCAATATCGTCAAAAATGTGGCGTTTTTCGACGCGTACTTCATTTGCATTTATTGCCCCCCCCCCAATTTTTTGGTGTTGACAATAGCGTCGAAGGAGTAGTATTATAAAGAGAGTCTTCTGAGATTAGTTTATCTTTTATCTCAATTAACTCTTCTAGGCTTTGCTTTGATACTTTGTAGCCTGACGCAATTTGTGCCAACTCATTCGCCACGTGATTTTCTATTCGTGGTAAATGTTCTAGGTGTACATATGCAAACCTTTTTAACAGAGTGTTAGCAACGACGAAATATTTAACAAGGTGTTCATTGATGCATTTATATTCCTTTGTCAACTGTTTGACAACCAATTGAGAATCACCTTTTACTTCGACATTTGCTGCCCCCAATTCGAGCAGAATTTTGAGGCCTACTATTAAAGCCTCATACTCAGCTTCATTATTGGAGCAAGAGTCTCGAATTTTAAATTTATACTTCGTTGGAATGTTTTCTGGGGAAATAATTAATATTCCAATGCCCACTCCATTTTTATGGCTTGAGCCGTCGAAGTATAGTTTCCAAGGACGTATGTCTAATGAATGTGTAACGCCCAAAATAATTTAATTAATTAATTAATTAAGTTATTTAAGGCTTGCAACCTTTAATTAAATTAATTATAAAGTTGAGGTTTATTTTATCTAAAAAGAGTCTAATTTATTTTAAGTAGGAATACTAAGTTGGAATTACTTTTATTTCAGGAGGTGGAATAAATTAAATGTAGGAGTGGGAATAAGGCCCAAGGGCCATTATTGGGCCCAATAGTAGTCTTAAAACTTAGGGGTTTCCAATCTAGGGTCTCATTACCCTTATTTTGAAAGAAAGAAAATTAGAAGTAGAGAGGGGGAGAGGTAGAACCGACGGCGTGAAGAGGAAGGGAGCAAAGGAGGAAGCTTACCTTTGATTCTTGGTTGGTAAGTGAGATTTTGATCTCATTCTTCATCATTTCTTCTTCCCATTCCATTTCTTTAAGTTCCAAAGCTCATTCCTTTCCTTTTTAAATTTTTCCATGGTCACTCAAGGAAAGGGTGTCCACGTTTTCAGCTGAAGTAAGGGAAAGGAGGAAACTTTCTCAAGTTTTGGTGTTGGTAAGTGAAGGCCTTAGTTCTAATCACCCTCATTTCCTTTCCTTGTTTCATTTCCTTGAGTTCCATATACTCATTTCCATTTTCTTGAATTTCCATTGCTACCCAAGCAAGATAACAATTCGTTGGAGGCTGGAAATCGTGGTGGGGGGGTCTTGTTTGGTGATTCTTGGTGTTACTTGGAGATTCTAGCTCACCCAAGGTTAGGGGACTCTCTATTGCATTTATGATAATTTGTAGGATATGTTTTATAGGTAAAATAGCTCTAGGAATGATTGTTGTATGAAATCAATGTGATTGTATGTTGGTTGATGTGTGAATTAATTTCTATGGTTGGTATCACATTGCTTGTTGATGGGAAAATGTGTTGTTGATTATGCATGCCAAGTGTTTGTTTAGGTGCTCCAATGTGAATAAATATGAGATGTGTGAATTAATTGATGTTGATTATTTGCCTAGATTGGGTGTTATTAAGTTGAGAATTAAGTGGTTGAATGAACATGTGGTTGAGTTATTTTTGGTTAGGAGTGTTCAAGAAGGGGGCGCCAATTTCACAAGGAAATGGCGCCTAGGATAGAGTTTGTTCTCGGTCTGGGCTGCTGATGGGAGGGAGGGCGCCATTTGCTAGGCAAAATGGCGCCAGGGCTACTGTTTTGGTGCGTGCCAGGGCTGTCCGTGGGTGCAGGGCGCCGATTCTTAAGGAACTTGGCGCCTGGTCGAGTGTTTTGGTGCTGGGGCGTGTTGTGCTGGGTAGGGGCGCCATTTGCTAGGCAAAGTGGCGCCCAGTATACTGTTTTTGTGTCTTTGGTTTCGGTTGGGTGAGTTTGGCAGGGGGGGCGCCAGTTTGCTAGAAACTTGGCGCCCTGTGCTAGTGTGTGATGTGTGGGCTGTTGGTGTTTGGTTATGGGGCGCCATTTTGGCTGTCCCCTTGGTGTCTAGGTACCTAAAATATGTCTAAGTGATGGTTTAGTCCCTAAGAATTAATTTAATCCTTGGTGTGGCAAATTAGCCCCTAAGAATTAAATTAATCCTTGGCGTGACAAAATAATCCCTTAGCGTCTAATTAGTTCCAATGTGTCAAATAAATTCCTAAGTTCCTAAATTAATTCTTGGTGTGTCAAAATGGTCCTCAAAGTGAAGAGAAGTCCCTTATGGAGTGTTTTGGTCCTTAGATGAGAATTAATTAATAATTGGTAAAGTGGTGATAATAAATGATAAAGTGTGAGTTAATGTTGAGGTGGTGGAATTAAAAAGCGAAGTGGGTTTCGGCCAAAGCGAAGAGTTAAAAAGCGAAGTGGGCTTCGGCCAAAAGTGATAAGTGGTAGTGTGGTGATGTTTTGAGTGATGTGACAGTGAATGTGGTGGTAATTGATTGTGTATGTTGCATTGTCATAGTGTCGCATAAAGCATATGCATAAGCGAAGTGGGCTTCGGCCAAAAAGCGAAGTGGGCCTCGGCAAAAGCGAAGTGTTAAAAATAAAGCGAAGTGTAATGGATCCACATGCATATTGCATACATGCATAAACTCATACACTCATGGGATGCCTGTTGATACGTAATTAATTGATGATGGGTGTTCTAGTAATATACTTGAAATGGTAAATATCTTAGTTGTGAATAGTTAATGTGTTCATTGCTGCCTGCTTATAATGCTTATCTTACTTGTTATTATTTATGTAAAGAGACTCACCCTAGCATTTTTTGTGTTGCCTGCTCTCGTGGCGACCAACAGGTGATTCCGAGTGAAGGTGCCATACCTCTTGGGTTTTATTGAGTCAGCTCTGATAGTAACACCGGGGATGGGATCTTAGTATTTATGATATTATGGTTATGTATTAAACTGATTTTGAACTATGTATTGAGTATGTGAACTCAGTTTCATTTCCGCTCTGCAAACTATTTGATGGATTACTGTAAACATTAAACAGGTTGTTTTGATGGTTTAAATCCATGTGACTGTGATATGCATTTTATGTGCTTGATGAGTTTGGATTTTAAATACGTTTAATGACATTTTATTCAATGTACCACCCTCTTTGAGGTGCGTGGATAAATTTTTGAAAACTCTGATATTTATTAGCTTAATTAGTGTATAATATAAGGGGGTGTTACATAGTGGTATCAGAGCAGTTCGGTCTGTCCGGCCAAGTGTGTCTGTCATAGTGTCTATGACAATTAGGTAGTATTACCTTGTTTCTTATGATTGTTGATGCTGCAGTGTTAGGTTGAGAATGGCCCGAAGGATTGATCTTTGCTCTAGGCCGAGGCTCTCGCAAGCCATAGCACACGAGCTATGGGGAGCGAGAGGGTGGTAGAGAAGACGCTGAGGACCGCAAGTTAGCCACTTTTCAGCGAGAGAACCCGCCTACCTTCAAGGGTAGGTATGACCCGGACGGAGCTTTGACTTGGCTAAGGGAGATTGAGCGTATTTTCCGTGTGATGGCATGCACCCCGGCACAGAAAGTGAGGTTTGGAACTCACATGCTGAAGGAAGAAGCAGACGATTGGTGGTTGAGGAGGAAACAAAGACTAGAAGCTGCTGAGGAGGAAATCACTTGGGAGGTCTTCAAGGAAGAGTTCACTAGAAAGTATTATCCGGAGGATGTGAGGGCTAAAAAGGAGGTGGAATTTCTTGAATCAAGCAAGGCAACAAATCGGTGGTGAGTATGCAAACTAAATTTGAAGAAACTAGTCAAGTTTTGTCCCTACTATGAAAATGACTGCAGTCAAATTCTCCAAGTGTGTGAAGTTTGAAAATGGGCTGCATCCCGCATTAAGAAGGCTATTGGATACCGGGGAGATTCGAGACTTTGCCAAGCTAGTGGACAAGTGCGCAATTTTTGAAGAGGGGCAGATCTTTGCGACCTACAAGATGGTAAGAGAGAAAAAGAATGCTCAATTCCGAGGGAAACCATATGATGTGAGTGGAGGCAAGGGGAAATGGAAGGCTAGTGGGGGCAAGAGTTCTAGTGGGGGAGGCGGATCTGCAGGTATTGTGTGCTTTTCTTGCAAGAAACCGGGCCATAGAAACAGTGAGTGTCCAGAGGTCCTCTACTTTAAGTGTGGTCAGAAAGGTCACAGGTCTACTAACTGTGACAAGAAGGGGTCGGTTTGCTTTAATTGCGGGGAGGTAGGCCATGTTAAGGCTACTTGTACTAAGCCCAAGAAGGAGGTAGCAAAAGGGAAGGTGTTTGCTTTGGCGGGATCCGAGGGGGACAACGCGATTAGAGGTACTTGTTTTATTAATGGTAATCCTTTGATAGCTATAGTAGATACTGGTGCTACACACTCTTTCATTGCTGCATTGTGTGCTGAGAATTTGGGTCTTGTTTTGTCTACAATGAGAAGGGACATGGTTATTGATACCCCAGCCAAAGGTTCAGTAACTACATCCCTAATGTGTGCTAGATGTCCTCTGTCGGTTTTCGGCAGAGAGTTTCTTGTTGATCTTATTTGCTTGCCTTTAGGAGGTTTGGACATCATTCTTGGTATGGGTGGTTAGTTGATAACCAAGTGCATATTAATTGTGCTAGTAGATCCGTGAGCTTTCCTTCTTCTAAGGAGGAAGAATCTGCATTGTTACATTCTGGTCAACTGCATAGAGTTTTGAAGGAGGAAGCTAAGTTGTTTTCATTGATGGCATCATTGTCCGTTGAGAGCCAAGCTAAGATTGAAGAGTTGCCAATAGTTCGTGAATTTCTGGAGTGTTTCTGACGAAATCCCGGATGTGCCGCTGAAAAGAAGTAGAGTTTGGTATTGATCCGTGCACCGCACTAGACCCGTGTCCATGGCTCCATATAGGATGTCTGCATCCGAATTATCTGAGTTGAAGAGTCAGTTGGAGGACTTACTTGAGAAGAAATTCATAAGACCTAGTGTGTCACCTTGGGGAGCGCCAGTACTTTTGGTGAAGAAGAAAGATGGAAGTATGCGGCTTTGCATTGATTATAGACAGCTGAACAAAGTAACAATCAAGAACAAGTATCCACTTCCGAGAATTGACGATTTGATGGATCAGCTAGTCGGTGCTAAGGTGTTTAGCAAAATTGACTTGAGATCGGGCTATCATCAGATTAAAGTGAAAGATGAGGATATTCAAAAGACAAACATTCGGATTTGAGATATGGGCATTATGAGTATTACAGTAATGCCGTTTGGTGTCACTAATGCACCAGGGGTATTTATGGAGTACATGAACCGTATTTTCCATGACTACTTGGATCGATTTGTGGTGGTTTTCATAGATGATATTTTGGTGTACTCCAAGTCCGAAGAGGATCATGCAGAGCATCTGAAGTTAGTGCTAGAAGTGTTGAAAGAGAAAAAGTTGTATGCTAAATCACAAAGTGTGACTTTTGGTTGAAGGAAGTGAGCTTTCTAGGTCATATTATTTCGGTGATGGGATTGTGGTAGATCCAACAAAGTTGATGCGGTGATGCAGTGGGAGGCTCCTAAGTCAGTTACGGAGATTAGAAGTTTCCTTGGATTGGCGGGATATTATAGAAGGTTTATTGAGGGGTTTTCAAAGTTGGCACTCCCGCTAACTCAATTGACTTGTAAAGGAAAGGCGTTTGTGTGGGATTCCAAATGTGAAGAAAGTTTCCAAGAATTGAAAAGAAGGTTGACAACATCACCTGTTTTGACATTGCCCAAATCTGGAGAACCTTTTGTGGTATATTGCGATGCGTCTAAAATGGGGCTAGGAGGTGTTTTGATGCAAAATGGTAAGGTTGTGGCGTATGCCTCAAGACAATTGAGAACTCATGAAAAGAATTACCCCACCCATGATTTGGAGCTTGCGGCAATTGTTTTTGCCTTGAAGATTTGGAGACATTATTTGTATGGTTCTAAGTTTGAGGTATTCAGTGATCATAAAGGATTACAGTATCTGTTTGATCAGAAGGAATTAAATATGAGACAAAGGAGATGGTTGGAATTGCTGAAAGACTATGACTTTAGCTTGAACTATCATCCGGGGAAAGCTAATGTGGTAGCCGATGCTTTGAGTAGAAAGTCCTTGCATGTATCCGCAATGATGGTGAAGGAGCTTGAGCTAATTGAAATGTTTGAGATTTGAGTCTAGTCTCAGGGTGACACCTAAGAGTGTGAGGTTGGGTGTGTTGAAGATCCACAATGAATTTGTGAGTGTTATTCGGGAAGCTCAAAAGAAGGATATTAAGCTGGTTGAGATTGCAGTTGGAATTGACCACTCTCAGAGTGAAGATTATATGATAGATGAGCATGATGTGTTAAGGTACCGTGGGAGGATTTGCATCCCTGATGATGATGAGATTAAGAAGGCAATTCTAGAAGAGGGTCATCGTAGTAAGTTGAGTATTCACCCGGGAGCTACGAAAATGTACCAAGATTTGAAGAAGCTGTTTTGGTGGCCTGGTATGAAGCGTGATGTGGCTCAGTTTGTGTATGCTTGCCTGACTTGTCAGAAATCGAAGATAGAGCATCAAAAGCCAGCAGGATTGATGCAACCATTGGATGTTCCTGTATGGAAGTGGGATAGTATCTCCATGGATTTTGTGACTGGTTTGCCGACTACAGCGAGGGGGTTTGATACCATATGGGTGGTTGTTGATAGGTTGACTAAATCGGCGCACTTTCTACCAATTAATATTACTTATCCAGTTCCGAAGTTAGCGGATATTTATGTCAAGACGATAGTAAAGCTGCATGGTGTGCCTCTGAGTATTGTGTCTGATAGAGATCCTAGGTTCACTTCCGAGTTTTGGAGGAGTTTGCAAGAGGCTTTGGGTTCCAAATTGAGATTGAGTTCAGCATATCATCCCCAGACAGATGGGCAGACGGAGAGGACAATTCAATCACTTGAGGATTTGTTGAGAGCATGTGTTCTTGAGCAGGGAGGTTCATGGGATTCTCATTTACCGTTGATTGAATTCACTTACAATAACAGTTTTCATTCGAGTATCGGGATGGCGCCTTTTGAGGCATTGTACGGGAGGAGGTGTAGGACTCCATTGTGTTGGTACGGCCGGGGAAAGTGTGGTGCTAGGTCACGAGTTGGTGCGTGAGACCACAGAGAGAAAGTGAAGATGATTAGAGAGAAAATGAAGGCCTCACAGAGTAGAAGCGGAAGAGTTACCATGATAAGAGAAGGAAGGATCTAGAGTTTGTTTGGTGATCATGTATTTCGAGAGTTACTCGACGCATGTGTAGGTCGTGCGTTGAAGTCTAAGAAGTTAACTCCGCGTTTTATTGGACCATATCAGATTTCAGAGAGAGTTGGGAAAGTTGCTTATCGGGTGGCCTTGCCACCTAATCTTGCTAATCTGCATGATGTGTTTCATGTATCCCAGTTGCGGAAGTATGTGCCAGACCCATCTCATGTAGTGCAGATGGACGATGTGGAGGTGAGAGAGAACCTTACGGTGGAGACAATGCCAGTTAGAATTGAGGATCGTGAGGTGAAGGTCTTAAGAGGTAAAGAGATCAAGTTGGTGAAGGTAGTCTGGTTAGGAGCGGTGGGCGAGAGCATGACTTGGGAGTTGGAAAGCAAGATGAAAGAGGCTTACCCAGAGTTGTTCGATTCAGGTAATTTCGAGGACGAAATTCTTTAAGTGGGGGAGAGTTGTAACGCCCAAAATAATTTAATTAATTAATTAATTAAGTTATTTAAGGCTTGCAACCTTTAATTAAATTAATTATAAAGTTGAGGTTTATTTTATCTAAAAAGAGTCTAATTTATTTTAAGTAGGAATACTAAGTTGGAATTACTTTTATTTCAGGAGGTGGAATAAATTAAATGTAGGAGTGGGAATAAGGCCCAAGGGCCATTATTGGGCCCAATAGTAGTCTTAAAACTTAGGGGTTTCCAATCTAGGGTCTCATTACCCTTATTTTGAAAGAAAGAAAATTAGAAGTAGAGAGGGGAGAGAGGTAGAGGCAGAGCGGCGTGAAGAGGAAGGGAGCAAAGGAGGAAGCTTACCTTTGATTCTTGGTTGGTAAGTGAGATTTTGATCTCATTCTTCATCATTTCTTCTTCCCATTCCATTTCTTTAAGTTCCAAAGCTCATTCCTTTCCTTTTAAATTTTTCCATGGTCACTCAAGGAAAGGGTGTCCACGTTTTTAATTTGAAGTAAGGGAAAGGAGGAAACTTTCTCAAGTTTTGGTGTTGGTAAGTGAAGGCCTTAGTTCTAATCACCTCATTTCCTTTCCTTGTTTCATTTCCTTGAGTTCCATATACTCATTTCCATTTTCTTGAATTTCCATTGCTACCCAAGCAAGATAACAATTCGTTGGAGGCTGGAAATCGTGGTGGGGGGGTCTTGTTTGGTGATTCTTGGTGTTACTTGGAGATTCTAGCTCACCCAAGGTTAGGGGACTCTCTATTGCATTTATGATAATTTGTAGGATATGTTTTATAGGTAAAATAGCTCTAGGAATGATTGTTGTATGAAATCAATGTGATTGTATGTTGGTTGTTGTGTGAATTAATTTCTATGGTTGGTATCACATTGCTTGTTGATGGGAAAATGTGTTGTTGATTATGCATGCCAAGTGTTTGTTTAGGTGCTCCAATGTGAATAAATATGAGATGTGTGAATTAATTGATGTTGATTATTTGCCTAGATTGGGTGTTATTAAGTTGAGAATTAAGTGGTTGAATGAACATGTGGTTGAGTTATTTTTGGTTAGGAGTGTTCAAGAAGGGGGCGCCAATTTCACAAGGAAATGGCGCCTAGGATAGAGTTTGTTCTCGATGCAGGGTCATGATGGGAGGAGGCGCCATTTGCTAGGCAAAATGGCGCCGTGGCTCTGTTTTTGGTGCGTGCCGTGTGTCAGTGTAGTGTAGGCGCCGATTCTTAAGGAACTTGGCGCCTGGTCGAGTGTTTTGGTGCTGGGGCGTGTTGTGCTGGGTAGGGGCGCCATTTGCTAGGCAAAGTGGCGCCCAGTATACTGTTTTTGTGTCTTTGGTTTCGGTTGGGTGAGTTTGGCGGGGCGCCATTGCTAGAAACTTGGCGCCACGTGCTGCTAGTGTGTGATGTGTGGTCATTGGTGTTTGGTTATGGGCGCCATTTTGGCTGTCCCCTTGGTGTCTAGGTACCTAAAATATGTCTAAGTGATGGTTTAGTCCCTAAGAATTAATTTAATCCTTGGTGTGGCAAATTAGCCCCTAAGAATTAAATTAATCCTTGGCGTGACAAAATAATCCCTTAGCGTCTAATTAGTTCCAATGTGTCAAATAAATTCCTAAGTTCCTAAATTAATTCTTGGTGTGTCAAAATGGTCCTCAAAGTGAAGAGAAGTCCTTATGGAGTGTTTTGGTCCTTAGATGAGAATTAATTAATAATTGGTAAAGTGGTGATAATAAATGATAAAGTGTGAGTTAATGTTGAGGTGGTGGAATTAAAAGCGAAGTGGGTTTCGGCCAAAGCGAAGAGTTAAAAAGCGAAGTGGGCTTCGGCCAAAAGTGATAAGTGGTAGTGTGGTGATGTTTTGAGTGATGTGACAGTGAATGTGGTGGTAATTGATTGTGTATGTTGCATTGTCATAGTGTCGCATAAAGCATATGCATAAGCGAAGTGGGCTTCGCCAAAAAGCGAAGTGGGCCTCGCCAAAGCGAAGTGTTAAAAATAAAGCGAAGTGTAATGGATCCACATGCATATTGCATACATGCATAAACTCATACACTCATGGGATGCCTGTTGATACGTAATTAATTGATGATGGGTGTTCTAGTAATATACTTGAAATGGTAAATATCTTAGTTGTGAATAGTTAATGTGTTCATTCTTTGCCGCGACTTATAATGCTTATCTTACTTGTTATTATTTATGTAAAGAGACTCACCCTAGCATTTTTGTGTTTGCTGCTCTCGTGGCGACCAACAGTGTGATTCCGAGTGAAGGTGCCATACCTCTTGGGTTTTATTGAGTCAGCTCTGATAGTAACATCGGGGATGGGATCTTAGTATTTATGATATTATGGTTATGTATTAAACTGATTTTGAACTATGTATTGAGTATGTGAACTCAGTTTCATTTCCGCTGCAAACTATTTGATGGATTACTGTAAACATTAAACAGGTTGTTTTGATGGTTTAAATCCATGTGACTGTGATATGCATTTTATGTGCTTGATGAGTTTGGATTTTAAATACGTTTAATGACATTTTATTCAATGTACCACCCTCTTTGAGGTGCGTGGATAAATTTTTGAAAACTCTGATATTTATTAGCTTAATTAGTGTATAATATAAGGGGGTGTTACAGAATGTATTTCATGTTCGACAACAGAGTGGTCCACTATGAAATCAGCAACCACTTGTCCTTTGATTGATTTAAGGGGCTGATACGTTAAGTTGTATTCTAACAAAGCCAAAGCCCATTTTCCAATTCGACTATGTAACATTGGTTTTGACAACATATGTTTAATGACATCAAAGTGCGAATAAACATAAACATCTTGACTTTATATATTGCTTCAATTTACGTACAAGAGAAATACAAGCAAAGGCATAACTTTTCTATTGGACTATACCTTGTTTCAGCATCAATCAAAACCCTACTAAGGTAATAAATGGGTCTTTCGACACCACTATCATCCTCTTGTGCTAGCATGCTACCTATTGTGTTATCGGAAAGTCGCTATATACGATTTTAGCAATTTGTTTCTAATAACGAGCGATAAAATTGGTGGATTGACTAAATAAGACTTGATTGCGTCGAAAGCATCTTGATGACCATGCTCCCACTTGAATGCATCTTCTTTCTTCAGTCTCAGCAATGGCGAAAAAGCTTGTGTTTTGCCACTTAGATTTGAAATAAATCTGCGAAGGAAATTGATTTTTCCCAGCAGTGACATGAAGTTCTTTTTTGGTCGAAGGAGCCTTCGTTTCCATAATTGCTTTAGTCTTATTTTGGTTGATCTCTATGCCTTTCTTGTGCACTACAAAACCCAAGAATTCACCTGGCAGTTCTGATGAATTTGCTTTTGAACAGCCTCTCTATTTCTTCTTTGATCTTAGCCAATATTGGAGGAGCAAATCGTCTTGGTGTTTGCTTCACTGGTTTCTTCCCTGGTCGAATGTGTAACACCCTAAATGATTTAATTAATTATTTGATTAAATTATTTAAAGTGTTACACTGTTTTAAATTATAATGGAATATAAAATAGTATTTATAATTCAAGAATTTATTTTAATTGAAGGGGATGGTGGAAGAAACGGAGAAGGGGTGTAAAAGGGCCCAAGTGCGTTGGCCCAATGAATATATAGCCAAATTAGGCATTTGCTCTCATTTGTGTGAGAAAGAAAAAGAAAACGAAAGAGAGGAGAAGAGAAAAGAAGCTCACGGCAAAAACCCTAGGAGAAGAGGAGGAGAAGAGCAATTTCGTGACTTGAAGGCTTGGATTGTTGCAGTGGTTTTGTTCGTGACTCAGCTTCGGTTCTTCTCTCACGGTTAATTTGAGGTAAGGGAGTCTCACTCTATAATAGAGGAGATAATGGGTTATATGTGTATCATAGAAATGTTTTATGTTATTTGATTATTGAATGAAGGATTGTATCATTGAATTTGATGAATTGTATGATGAAATCGAGTTAGGGCTTAGGTTAGGGTTTATAACATGAAATTTTGTGATTTGTGGTGTGTTTGATGATTTAGCTTGCAATTGATTGTTTGATTATGAAATTAGGAGTGTTAGAATGATTATTGAGTGAATTGATTTGGAAGAATTTGAGAAAATTGAGATTTTGGGGTTTGGGGCGCCAATGTGCTAGGATTCTCGCGCCACAGTAATGCTATGTGAGAGAGTGTTGGTGTTGTGTTCTTTGTGCAGGCAGGCGCCAATTTCCTAGAGAAATGGCGCTGTGTCACCGTAGCTTGATGGCCCGGTAAGTGTGTTTGCATGCCCGCGCCGAATGTGGGTATTTTGGGGCCCGGGAGTGAAACTTGTATATCACTGGGCACATTTCCTCGTGCAAATTTTGTATTCACCGCCAACTTTCAATTTTAAGTGTTTTGGCTCGAGTGGTTTTCTCAGTTGCGGTGTGTTATTTTGAAAATGTCCGGTGGGGCTTGTTTTGTGTGTGTTTTGGGGCCCGGGAGTGAAACTTGTATTTACAACATATTTCCTCGTGCAAATTTTGTATTCACCGCCAACTTTCAATTTTAAGTGTTTTGGCTCGAGTGGTTTTCTGGTTGCGGTGTTATTTTAAAAATGTCCTGGGGCTTGTTTGTGTGTGTTTTGGGGCCCGGGATTGGAAACTTGTATTTACGGACATATTTCCTCGTGCAAAATTTGTGTTCACCTGCCCAAATTCGTTTTTAAGTGTTTTGGCTCGAGTAGTTTTCTGGTTGCGGTGTCACTTTAAAAATGTCTCGATGGGGGTGATTTTGTGTGTGTTTAGGGGCCGGGAGTGAAACTTACTTTTCTAAGCATATTTCATCATGCCAAATTTTGTATTTACTGCCCAAATTCATTTTTAAACATTTTGGCTCGGGTGGTTTTTGGTTTGAAAGTGTTGGGTGAGTGGGTCGCAGAGGGGGCGCTAAATCGTACGCCTTTGCCGCGCTAGTCTGCTTGCTCGTGTGCGAGATTGTGTCTCAAATCGTAGCGTCCGAGTTTGTGTCTAGGTCTGTGTTGCCCGTGGGGCCAGACAGCTAAAAGTGGCGCCAGTGGGTCGTGTTGCCACCAGGGGCGCCAAAATCTTGAAGTTTCGCGCTAGTGTTTGTGTTGCACCGGGCGCGAGAATGTGGGGAAAATGGCGCCTAGTCTTTGCCAAGTGCCTAAGAGGGTGTTTGTTTTGGTCCCTAGGTGACAGCTTTGGTCCCTAGATGATTGTTTTGGTCCTAAATGGTGGTTTAGGTCCTCGAGTGAGGTTGAGTACTCTAGAGGAGATTAGTCCATGGGACATAATGGTGTTGAGAGTTTTATAATGAGGTGATTGAGCATGCCATGGGGCATGGGCGGAGGCCAAGCCGGGAGGGCTATAAAATGAGATTGACACTGAGGTAAGAGTTAATGGGTGTATTGAGCTGTTTGAGATTGTGTTTGTGTGGTACATGGAGTCTCATGCATACATTGGCTGCGGTCGTAGAGCTTATAAAATAATTGTGAAGCTCGAGGCGGCGGAGGCCGCAGGTGTTGTGAAGCTCGAGGGCGTAGGGGCCAGAGTCATGAGGACTCCATTATTGATGAGAATGCCGGAGGGCAAATGGTACCACATGCATATTTACATTGCATACATACTCATTAGTGCATGAATATTGTTGAGTGATGATTGGTGTGTTTGAGTATGTTGTGAACTATGATTATATATATATATTGCGTATTATCACTTTTATTATATAGTTAGAGACTCACCCTTTCTGTTGTTGTTTACCACAGGTAGTCACGAGTGAGGGCTTCCTACCTTCACTACTCCCCGAGTCGGTCTGCTCTGATACGTAGCACCTAGGGGTTGGGGTTTAGACTGTTATTGCTTGTTTTGCTCCTTGTTGAGCCTTATATGTATTTGTTTTGAGATTGCTGAGCATTACTTTGAGATGTAGTTTATTTCCGCTGCGTGACCTGAGATTTTACCCCACGTGTTGTATGGTGTTATGTATCTATGCATGTTTCTGAACTGACTGTTGAGTTTTTGAGAGAGGAGCGTAACACTCCATTAGTAAAAATGATTTATGTTATACTATTAGTGTGCTGAATGACTATGGCTAAATTGTGGTTCGCCACTAAGGTCGATTTCTTTATTGGTGTATTTACAAGGGCATCATCGAGAGCCTTGCAAAGGAGGTCAATACATTGCTGCAAGTAGTATCGCTACTGAGTAATCCCATAGTCAATCGGGCCACTATTTTATAACACACTAAACTAAAAGATGACCGAAATGATTTTTGTATACTCGATTTTTTATTTAAATTACCGGGGTAGAAATGGGGTGTTACTGAGAATGGGTATTTGCAATTCCACCACTTCTCGACTCAACCCGGCATTTCGTTGTACTCCCAAGCAAAGCAATCTTTGAACTCCTGCAAGTGAAATAACTTGGTTTTGAAGGCGACATCAAGGTGTGCACTAATGTATGTTGGCCTTTTGATTAGGCCATCTCCCAAATCCACTTCTTCTACTGGATCTTGAGCTTGCATGCGCTTTGTCGAATCTTTAGGGTCTTTTTCAAAACCTAATGGTTCGTCATCATAAATGCAATCAAGCTTGTCATCTATGACTTCACCATTTTCTTCAGATGAAGTTATGGCTTCGGCGTACCATTGTTTGTTGATTTATTTCGCTTCCAAAGCCGCTTTTACTTTATTTTCGGCCATGTAGCCCGTAATTCTATCCTGAAGCATTGGGCACCGACATCTAAAACCTTTTAAGAATCAGTGTCCCATCCTGTTGGAGGTAACACACCCTCAGGATAGACATTTGCACCTTCTATCACCTCTCTTTCCCACACAAAACCATGTGTTGGGTATAGGCGAACAGAGGAAAGCACATTATCTGAAGAGATATATGCTTGACTAGAAGATGAACATGGCGCAATATTCGCCATTTGTTTTTCGGAAATTTTCCTTGGTGACATTATTTATGTAACGCCCTATTTTTAATTAAAAAAATAAATAAATAAAAAATTATTTTTGAATTAGTATTCAAGTATGAATAATTTTGGAAGTCGTTTTAGTTTATAGAGTTGTAAGAAAATATCCATTTGTGAAATCGAGATTTAAAAATGAATTAAAATGAGTTTTACTATATTTATGCGCATACACCCCTGCTTTGCTATTCGCACCCCCTCGCTCACCTTACTTACCATGCGCGTGGCCCACCCTGAGTAACCCGCACTATTCCTTCTTCTTCTTCCTCATTTGACGCAGGAGAAAAACCAACGAAACCCCCTTCTTCCTCAATCGCGTTCTCACTTTGCTCTCTCACGGCGACGCCAAACTTCACCTTCCCACTCGGATTTCGCGCCGATTCCGCTTTCCATCCTCGCTTTATCGATTGAAGCACCGCTTTTGCACGAACGAAAACCCCAACCGAACGGTTTTCTCCTCCTTCCGACCACCACCACGGACTTCGTTGGAAAACGGACACCGTATTTGGATTCTACTCGTCGAGACCTTCAAAAGCACTAGTCCTTTGTTCGCTTTCGGTGAAGTTGACATCGGAGCCTTTTCTCTCGCCGTGTTTCACTCTCTTTACACCTCGCTCGCGTGCTCGCTAAGTGTTGGACTGCCGCTACCGGCATACTCTGCTCTTGTTGATACCACCTAAGTTTCTATCGAGGTATGGGGACTCTTTCTATGCATATAATACTCTTTAGGATTTGTGTTGTATGTAGGCTAGGTGTTGAGAGTGTTGAATGCTTGTCTCAGATCTGTGAAACCATTCTTGTTGTTGTGTTTAATGCCTAATTGAAATTGTTATGAGTCTTTCTTGATCGGATGTGTATATGTAATTGAATTGTGTATGTGAATTGTTTGTGAGAACTCCCAACATAGAGTGAGGAGTGTGAACATGTTAGTTGTAGAATAATCAAAGAAAGGTGTGATGATTGTTAGTAGTATGGTGTGGATTAAGTATGAATAATTTTGAGGAATTGGTGTTGTTGAAGTGTTAAAGGAATGATGCAAATGGGAAGGGTTGGCTACGGCCAGGCGCCAATTGCCTAGCAACTTGCGCCCGTGGGCGGTGTGGTGGTGTGGTGTGGGTGTGTCTTTGGAGCGGCGCGCAGAATTGGCTGCCCTGCGTGTGAGAATTGTGAGTGTGCCGAGGGAGTGGGCGCCAATTGGCATGCCCGTGAGTGTGTACGTGCGTGTTGCGTAGGGGGCGCCAACTATGGCCGCCCCGTGCTTGTGTTTTGCGAGTGTCGTGTGTGCGTGGTGGCAAGTCACAGGCGCCAAATCGAGGCAGCCTAGTGCCGTGGGTGCGTCAGGAGGCGGGGCGCCAAATGTGGCGGCCCGCGCGCTGTGTCTAAGTTTGTGTTGCGGTGCGCGTGCGTTGGGCGCCAAAGTGGGCGCCCCATGGCGCCTGTGTGGGCCTAGTGGTGTCTAGGTGCTGTTTTGGTCCCCGCGAGTCAATTTAGCCCTTATGGGACAGTTTGGTCCCTGTGTGTTAGTTTAGTCCCCGGTGTGGTAAGTTGGTCCTTGGAGTGACTGTTTAGTCCAATAAATGCGGGTTGGTGTAATTGTTGAGTTAAACGACTAATCTAAAGATACCAGCGGAGTTGTAATTAAGCGGAGATGTGAAAGCGGTGAGTTTAATAATTGTTGCGTAGTTTAATAAATTAAAGCGGTGAGTTTGATTATATGTTAATAATTATTGATGTGAAAGCGGTGTGGGACCTCGGTCCAAAGCGGTGTGTAGCCCACAAGGCTTAAATTGTTGGTGAGTTGAGTTGAGAAAATAATTAAAGTGGTGAGCCTAATAAATATTGTGGCATTGTGTTGTTGTTGTGGTGCATTGACATAGAGCCTCATGATGCATATGCATAAAGCGATGTGTAGGCTTCGGCCAAAGCGATGTGGGACTCCGGTCCAAAGCGATGAGTGCCCTCAAGGCAAATAGTGGTGATGAAGGATCCTCATGCATGTTGCATACATGCATACACTCATACATATGTTAATGAACTTAGTGATGATGTGTTGATAATGTGGTGAACTGATTGTAGTGTTTGTTGCCTTGCCAATATATAATGCCTATCCTAACTATTATTATTTGTATGGAAGACTCACCCATTCTGCTTGGAATGTTGCTCTTATGTGGCAACGCTGCAGGTACCCGCGAGTAAGGGCATCCTTATGCCTGTCTGCTAGTAGTCGTGTCTCAGCTCTGATATGTAGCACCAGGGGAGGGGCGTAGTCGTCTTTTATTCACATTTTTCTTTATGCTTTAGACTTTTATTGATGATGTACTAAGTATAATGTTAAACTTAGTGATTCTTCCGCTGTGTCGGAGACGTTATTTATTTTGGTGCTGTAAACTAATACAGGTGTTTGTGGGCCCGTCCCTAAACTGTCGTGCTATATATCATGCTTCAGTTTATCGACTTTATGTCGCTTGAATTATAAGTTAGTGGTTTTCATAAGCGGAGAAATGTGACACTTTCTTTCGAATTTTTTTAATTTGAGAACTCTGATAATAAATATGAAATAATAGTTGATTTAGAAAGGGGGTGTTACATTAGTGGTATCAGAGCTGAAGTTTGGTCTGTCCGACCAAGTGTCTAGTTGTTGTGTTCATTTATAGCTTCAGTCCTAGCCGGACTGTTTGTGTTGTTTATTGTACTTTTCGATGTGTGAACTCTGAGAAGAGTTGCATACCTTGTTTGTTGATTTTTTTTTATAGACGTGAGACTAACCAATTGTGTTGAGTGTCTATCGTGCCTTTTCTGTGTGAACTCTGTACTTTGTCTGTTGTTTTGTAACTTCACTTTTTCTTTGAACCTCGAATTTTATCAAGTTAGGTGTTAACATACATGTTCAACCTGTTTTGAATTTAGCTCAATCGACTTTAACTCAATTTTAATTAGCACATCGCTTTGGTGTAAAGTCTTTTAATAGGACATGTTTTATTTTGTACCGATTGATACTCTGCTAAGTGTTTTATGGAATTGGCGTGTTACTTGTTTTAGGGCAATGCAATGTTTTGATGACTATAAATGATCAACTCTTTGTTGGATGCTACAATCGTTGATTTTTTTTTTTTTTCTTTTGAATACAACAAGATGCACTAATTATAAAAGTGGACTACATTTTTGTCTTGCTCTATGTTCTTGATTTTCTTGGATGTGTGATGTTGTGATAATGTGATTTACTATGAGTATAATTTCCTCGCCTAAATGTTACAATTACTAATTTCTTTTATTGTCATCAGTGAGATTATATGTAATTTGCGCTAGGTGGTTTTGAAAACTTAGATTAAAATTGTGCACTTCTATTAACCTATCTCTTATTGTCAGATGCTTTCAAAGGTATTTATTTATTGTAAAATAGTTGTATAAGATCCATTTTTATAACGTGTTTTCATCACTTATGTTGATGCTCTAGGCTAAGTGATTTGCGGAGTTATTTCACTAATTGTTTTAGGTGCCATTCCCCGGACTAACATGCTATTTTCAGCTCCATTCACCTTACCTTGTTTCACTCGATTCCTTGATTTTTCTCAAACTGGGGTGCTGTGAACCCACTAGTATATGAAATAGTGTTTGCTCTAATGCATGGTGTTATCTTGTTTCTGTCTTTATAGGGGCCTAGAGGTGTTGTAGTAACTTTCCCGAACATAATTTTATGTATGAAACTTCTAAAGTTAGACCATTGATGTTTGTATTCGTGTTTTAATTATATTTGACAATGCGTAATTGATCAATGTTGTAGTATTAAGTATTCTATCTTATCTTCTACGAAGCTATAATAGAATACGTCTCACTTACTTCTTTATGACCCAAAGAAAAAGATTTTTGAACTGCTTTGAACTATTCCTTGGCTTGTTTTAACTATTTCTGTTGACGCATATATGCAGTTAATTTGATTATTTCTTAATAGGCATTGTGTTTATACAACTTAGCAAAGTGACCCTGTGAACTAAGTGCTTTGTGAAGTTATTTTGTTAGTCGTTGTTAGTGGGCCTTATTTGACGTCGCCAAATCTTTTTAATCGATGAAATTTATGTAATACAAAGTCGTTGTTATTTTATCGAGATAGCGTAGTTAAAAGGATTTTAACGGTGTCAAAAGAGTGGGAGTCGTGACGACGCCTTCGCACTCTAGATTGCGTTAAAAGCCTTTTAGTGTGAAATGTGTAATTTCTGTTACCTTCACTAATTGGTTACGTGAGTGGGAGGGACTGATCACCCCAAGTACTCACCACCGATGAAAGAGGCGACAATAACTAATGGTTTTGTTTTGAGTACTATTTTATTTGGATGTGTTAAGGAGCATCTTCACCCTAGGTTTGTTTCATTTATTTCACTTATCTAAATTTTTCTCAATACGTGATGTGGTGAGCGTGTTTCACTGTGAAGGTGCATAAGTTATTAAACAAGTAGTATATTTGGAAGTTATTTTATCTATGTATCTTGAATTATGCTAAGTGTGTGCTAACAAAGTTTGAAGTAATTATCTAATTTTGTGAATTGAACTGAGATGTATGTGATAACTGATTGTTCTTGTGTTAATTGATGATTCATGTTGTTGTTGATGATTTCGCAACATGATGTTGTTTCGTGTCAAATTGATGTACCGTGTTGTTGTTATGAATTGTGATGGTGATGTTGATATTGCGTGTGGTTGTTTTTGATTTGTGTTTTTGATTCGCTTGGAATTGGCAAATTGATGTGTTGTGATTACATGAATCGTGACAATGTGTTGGAGGTGTTAGACAGAATATCCGAACGAGTTTGAGTATATGAGTATGAATTAAACTGGGTGTCTAATGTTTGAGTCATGAGTCGGGGGGGATTGGAGTTAGCGTGGGGGTTGGGTGAAATGGTGTTGTTTTTAAAAGGTTGTTGTTTGCTGTTTTACTCCTTTTAAAAAAAAAGGGCTGCTGTGTGCTGTTTTCTTAAAACTGTTGCCGTTTGCCGTTTTAAAAATAGATGTTGCTGTATTCTCAACTTTATGTTGCTGTTTCCCAAGATTTAGAAGTGTTGTTTTCTTGAGCCAATAGGTGTTGTTTTCTTCAAATTTTAATGTGCTGTTTACTAAGTAGAATGTTGTACAAACGTAAGAGCCAAGGAATACCAAATCATGCCTTTATTGGAAACTTCATGGGATGGCCATGTTAATTATTTTAAGGTGTTGTCATGTCTTTAATGCTTTGATTTCTATGAGGACGATTCTAAATGTCGAGTGTATTTTATGATTTGCACTTCACTTTGTTTTATCCTATGTGCCTAATGGTCCTCAGCGTGCAATGCGTGAACTCTGATTTTATGATCTTGACTTGCAATAGTTGTGTCCTTCTAGGTGTAGTAGGAATTTATCTTAAACCATATTTCAAGTTTATGTCCATAATGAACCCTTGGTAGTGTCTCGATGCTAGATTGGGAGAAGATGGTAGTGAGACGTAAAGATTAGAGTTTTGGTACAAAAATAACGATGTAAGAGGGGCATGATCCGGATCAAGTTAGGTATGAGAACTTAAGCTCAATATTGTTTTCATGGTTTTAAGGTCAAATTTTCGAGGACGAAAATATTCCAAGTGGGGAGAGTTGTAACGCCCTATTTTTAATTAAAAAAAAAATAAATAAATAAATAAATTATTTTTGAATTAGTATTCGAAGTATGAATAATTTTGGAAGTCGTTTTAGTTTATAGAGTTGTAAGAAAATATCTGTTGTGAAATCGAGATTTAAAAATGAATTAAAATGAGTTTTTACTATATTTATGCGCATACACCCCTGCTTTGCTATTCGCACTCCCTGCTCACCTTACTTACCATGCGCGTGGCCCACCCGCAGTAACCCGCACTATTCCTTCTTCTTCTTCTTCTCTTGAAAACGCAGGAGAAAAACCAACGAAACCCCCTTCTTCCTCAATCGCGTTCTCACCGCTTCTCCCACGGTACGACGCCAAACTTCACCTTCCCACTGGATTTCGCGCCGATTCCGTTTCCATCCTCGCTTTATCGATTGAAGCACCGCTTTTGCACGAACGAAAACCCCAACCGAACGGTTTTCTCCTCCTTCCGACCACCACGGACTTCGGTTGGAAAAACGGACACCGTATTTGGATTCTACTCGTCCGAGACCTTCAAGAAGCACTAGTCCTTTGTTCGTTTTGGTGAAGTTGACATCGAGCCTTTTCTCTCGCCGTGTTTCACTCTCTTTACACCTGCTCGCGTCTCGTTAAGTGTTGGACTGTCGCTACCGCATACTCGCTCTTGTTGATACCACCTAAGTTTCTATCGAGGTATGGGGACTCTTTCTATGCATATAATACTCTTTAGGATTTGTGTTGTATGTAGGCTAGGTGTTGAGAGTGTTGAATGCTTGTCTCAGATTCTGTGAAACCATTCTTGTTGTTGTGTTTAATGCCTAATTGAAATTGTTATGAGTCTTCTTGATGGATGTGTATATGTAATTGAATTGTGTATGTGAATTGTTTGTGAGAACTCCCCAATAGAGTGAGGAGTGTGAACATGTTAGTTGTAGAATAATCAAAGAAAGGTGTGATGATTGTTAGTAGTATGGTGTGGATTAAGTATGAATAATTTTGAGGAATTGGTGTTGTTGAAGTGTTAAAGGAATGATGCAAATGGGAAGGGTTGGCTACGGCCAGGCGCCAATTGCCTAGCAACTTGGCGCCCGTGGCAGGGTGTGGTGGCTGGTGTGGGTGTGTGCTGGAGCAGGGCGCCAGAATTGGCTGCCCTGCGTGTGAGAATTGTGAGTGTGCCGAGGGAGTGGGCGCCAATTGGCATGCCCGTGAGTGTGTACGTGCGTGTTGCGTAGGGGGCGCCAACTATGGCCGCCCCGTGCTTGTGTTTTGCGAGTGTCGTGTGTGCGTGGTGGCAAGTCACAGGCGCCAAATCGAGGCAGCCTAGTGCCGTGGGTGCGTGCAGGGTAGGGGCGCCAAATGTGGCAGCCCCGTGCGCCTGTGTCTAAGTTTGTGTTGCGGTGCGTGCGGTGCCGGGCGCCAAAGTGGTCGCCCATGGCGCTGTGTGGGCCTAGTGGTGTCTAGGTGCTTTGCTTTGGTCCCCGCGAGTCAATTTAGCCCTTATGGGACAGTTTGGTCCACGTGTGTTAGTTTAGTCCCGGTGTGTGGTAAGTTGGTCCTTGGGTGACTGCTTAGTCCAATAAATGCGGGTTGGTGTAATTGTTGAGTTAAACGACTAATCTAAAGATACCAAATGAGTTGTAATTAAGCGGAGATGTGAAAGCGGTGAGTTTAATAATTGTTGCGTAGTTTAATAAATTAAAGCGGTGAGTTTGATTATATGTTAATAATTATTGATGTGAAAGCGGTGTGGGACCTCGGTCCAAAGCGGTGTGTAGCCCACAAGGCTTAAATTGTTGGTGAGTTGAGTTGAGAAAATAATTAAAGTGGTGAGCCTAATAAATATTGTGGCATTGTGTTGTTGTTGTGGTGCATTGACATAGAGCCTCATGATGCATATGCATAAAGCGATGTGTAGGCTTCGCCAAAGCGATGTGGGACTCGGTCCAAAGCGATGAGTGCCTCAAGGCAAATAGTGGTGATGAAGGATCCTCATGCATGTTGCATACATGCATACACTCATACATATGTTAATGAACTTAGTGATGATGTGTTGATAATGTGGTGAATCGATTGTAGTGTTTGTTGCCTTGCCAATATATAATGCCTATCCTAACTATTATTATTTGTATGGAAGACTCACCCATTCTCGCTTGGAATGTTGCTCTTATGTGGCAACGCCGCAGTACCCGCGAGTAAGGGCATCCTTATGCCCGTCTCGCTAGTAGTCGTGTCTCAAATTTCGATATGTAGCACCGGGGAGGGGCGTAGTCGCTCTTTTATTCACATTTTTCTTTATGCTTTAGACTTTTATTGATGATGTACTAAGTATAATGTTAAACTTAGTGATTCTTCCATTGTGGTCGGAGACGTTATTTATTTTGGTGCTGTAAACTAATACAGGTGTTTGTGGGCCCGTCCCTAAACCGTCGTGCTATATATCATGCTTCATTTTTATCGACTTTATGTCGCTTGAATTATAAGTTAGTGGTTTTCATAAGCGGAGAAATGTGACACTTTCTTTCGAATTTTTTTTTAATTTGAGAACTCTGATAATAAATATGAAATCATAGTTGATTTAGAAAGGGGGTGTTACATTAGTGGTATCAGAGCTGAAGTTTGGTCTGTCCGACCAAGTGTCTAGTTGTTGTGTCTGTTGCAGTTCAGTCCTAGCCGGACTGTTTGTGTTGTTTATTGTACTTTTCGATGTGTGAACTCTGAGAAGAGTTGCATACCTTGTTTGTTGATTTTTTTTTATAGACGTGAGACTAACCAATTGTGTTGAGTGTCTATCGTGCCTTTCTCGTGTGAACTCAGACTTTGTCTCTGTGTTTTGTAACTTCACCGTTCTTTGAACCTCGAATTTTATCATTAGGTGTTAACATACATGTTCAACTCCGTTTTGAATTTAGCTCAATCACCTTAACTCAATTTTAATTAGCACATCGCTCGTGTAAAGTCTTTTAATAGGACATGTTTTATTTTGTACTGATTGATACTCTCTGTTAAGTGTTTTATGGAATTGGCGTGTTACTTGTTTTAGGGCAATGCAATGTTTTGATGACTATAAATGATCAACTCTTTGTTGGATGCTACAACTGATTTTTTTTTTTTTTTTTTTTTGAATACAACAAGATGCACTAATTATAAAAGTGGACTACATTTTTGTCTTGCTCTATGTTCTTGATTTTCTTGGATGTGTGATGTTGTGATAATGTGATTTACTATGAGTATAATTTCCTCGCCTAAATGTTACAATTACTAATTTCTTTTATTGTCATCAGTGAGATTATATGTAATTTGCGCTAGGTGGTTTTGAAAACTTAGATTAAAATTGTGCACTTCTATTAACCTATCTCTTATTGTCAGATGCTTTCAAAGGTATTTATTTATTGTAAAATAGTTGTATAAGATCCATTTTTATAACGTGTTTTCATCACTTATGTTGATGCTCTAGGCTAAGTGATTTGCGGAGTTATTTCACTAATTGTTTTAGGTGCCATTCCTGGACTAACATGCTATTTTCAGCTCCATTCACCTTACCTTGTTTCACTCGATTCCTTGATTTTTCTCAAACTCAAAAGTCTTTGTGAACCCACTAGTATATGAAATAGTGTTTGCTCTAATGCATGGTGTTATCTTGTTTCTGTCTTTATAGGGGCCTAGAGGTGTTGTAGTAACTTTCCCGAACATAATTTTATGTATGAAACTTCTAAAGTTAGACCATTGATGTTTGTATTCGTGTTTTAATTATATTTGACAATGCGTAATTGATCAATGTTGTAGTATTAAGTATTCTATCTTATCTTCTACGAAGCTATAATAGAATACGTCTCACTTACTTCTTTATGACCCAAAGAAAAAGATTTTTGAACTGCTTTGAACTATTCCTTGGCTTGTTTTAACTATTTCTGTTGACGCATATATGCAGTTAATTTGATTATTTCTTAATAGGCATTGTGTTTATACAACTTAGCAAAGTGACCCTGTGAACTAAGTGCTTTGTGAAGTTATTTTGTTAGTCGTTGTTAGTGGGCCTTATTTGACGTCGCCAAATCTTTTTAACTGATGAAATTTATGTAATACAAAGTCGTTGTTATTTTATCGAGATAGGCGTAGTTAAAAGGATTTTAACGGTGTCAAAAGAGTGGGAGTCGTGACGACGCCTTCGCACTCTAGATTGCGTTAAAAGCCTTTTAGTGTGAAATGTGTAATTTCTGTTACCTTCACTAATTGGTTACGTGAGTGGGAGGGACTGATCACCCCAAGTACTCACCACCGATGAAAGAGGCGACAATAACTAATGGTTTTGTTTTGAGTACTATTTTATTTGGATGTGTTAAGGAGCATCTTCACCCTAGGTTTGTTTCATTTATTTCACTTATCTAAATTTTTCTCAATACGTGATGTGGTGAGCGTGTTTCACTGTGAAGGTGCATAAGTTATTAAACAAGTAGTATATTTGGAAGTTATTTTATCTATGTATCTTGAATTATGCTAAGTGTGTGCTAACAAAGTTTGAAGTAATTATCTAATTTTGTGAATTGAACTGAGATGTATGTGATAACTGATTGTTCTTGTGTTAATTGATGATTCATGTTGTTGTTGATGATTTCGCAACATGATGTTGTTTCGTGTCAAATTCATGTACCGTGTTGTTGTTATGAATTGTGATGGTGATGTTGATATTGCGTGTGGTTGTTTTGGATTTGTGTTTTTGATTCGTCCGGAATTGGCAAATTGATGTGTTGTGATTACATGAATCGTGACAATGTGTTGGAGGTGTTAGACGTAATATCCGAACGAGTTTGAGTATATGAGTATGAATTAAACCGGGTGTCTAATGTTTGAGTCATGAGTCGGGGATTGGAGTTAGCGTGGGGTTGGGTGAAATGGTGTTGTTTTTAAAAGGTTGTTGTTTGTCGCTTTACTCCTTTTAAAAAAAAAAAAGGGTCATTGTCTTTCGCTTTCTTAAAAAGCTGTTGCCGCTTGCCGCTTTAAAAATAGATGTTCTTTGTATTCTCAACTTTATGTTGCTGTTTCCCAAGATTTAGAAGTGTTGTTTTCTTGAGCCAATAGGTGTTGTTTTCTTCAAATTTTAATGTGCTGTTTACTAAGTAGAATGTTGTACAAACGTAAGAGCCAAGGAATACCAAATCATGCCTTTATTGGAAACTTCATGGGATGGCCATGTTAATTATTTTAAGGTGTTGTCATGTCTTTAATGCTTTGATTTCTATGAGGACGATTCTAAATGTCGAGTGTATTTTATGATTTGCACTTCACTTTGTTTTATCCTATGTGCCTAATGGTCCTCGTGCAATCAATGCGTGAACTCGATTTTATGATCTTGACTTGCAATAGTTGTGTCCTTCTAGGTGTAGTAGGAATTTATCTTAAACCATATTTCAAGTTTATGTCCATAATGAACCCTTGGTAGTGTCTCGATGCTAGATTGGGAGAAGATGGTAGTGAGACGTAAAGATTAGAGTTTTGGTACAAAAGTAACGATGTAAGAGGGGGCATGATCTGGATCAAGTTAGGTATGAGAACTTAAGCTCAATATTGTTTTCATGGTTTTAAGCGCCAAATTTTCGAGGACTAAAATATTCCAAGTGGGGAGAGTTGTAACGCCTCTATTTTTAATTAAAAAAATAAATAAATAAATAAATTATTTTTGAATTAGTATTCGAAGTATGAATAATTTTGGAAGTCGTTTTAGTTTATAGAGTTGTAAGAAAATATCTGTTGTGAAATCGAGATTTAAAAATGAATTAAAATGAGTTTTTACTATATTTATGCGCATACACCCCTGCTTTGCTATTCGCACCCCTGCTCACCTTACTTACCATGCGCGTGGCCCCACCCCGAGTAACCCGCACTATTCCTTCTTCTTCTTCCTCACAAACGCAGGAGAAAAACCAACGAAAACCCCTTCTTCCTCAATCGCGTTCTCACCGCTCTCTCCACGGCCGACGCCAAACTTCACCTTCCCACTCGGATTCGCGCGCGATTCCGTTTCCATCCTCGCTTTATCGATTGAAGCACCGCTTTGCACGAACGAAAACCCCAACCGAACGGTTTTCTCCTCCTTCCGACCACCACGGACTTCGGTTGGAAAAAGCGGACACCGTATTTGGATTCTACTCGTCCGAGACCTTCAAGCACTAGTCCTTTGTTCGTTTCGGTGAAGTTGACATCGAGCCTTTTCTCTCGCGTGTTTCACTCTCTTTACACCTCGCTCGCGTGCCGCTAAGTGTTGGATCGCCGCTACCGGCATACTCGCTTCTTGTTGATACCACGCAGGAAGTTTCTATCGAGGTATGGGGACTCTTTCTATGCATATAATACTCTTTAGGATTTGTGTTGTATGTAGGCTAGGTGTCGAGAGTGTTGAATGCTTGTCTCAGATCTCTGTGAAACCATTCTTGTTGTTGTGTTTAATGCCTAATTGAAATTGTTATGAGTCTTTCTTGATTTGGATGTGTATATGTAATTGAATTGTGTATGTGAATTGTTTGTGAGAACTCCCAATAGAGTGAGGAGTGTGAACATGTTAGTTGTAGAATAATCAAAGAAAGGTGTGATGATTGTTAGTAGTATGGTGTGGATTAAGTATGAATAATTTTGAGGAATTGGTGTTGTTGAAGTGTTAAAGGAATGATGCAAATGGGAAGGGTTGGCTACGGCCAGGCGCCAATTGCCTAGCAACTTGGCGCCCGTGGGCGAGTGTGTGGTGGTGGTGTGGGTGTGTCGGAGCAGGCGCCGAATGGCTGCCCTGCGTGTGAGAATTGTGAGTGTGCCGAGGGAGTGGGCGCCAATTGGCATGCCCGTGAGTGTGTACGTGCGTGGTGCGTAGGGGGCGCCAACTATGGCCGCCCCGTGCTTGTGTTTTGCGAGTGTCGTGTGTGCGTGGTGGCAAGTCACAGGCGCCAAATCGAGGCAGCCTAGTGCCGTGGGTGCGTGCAGGGTAGGGGCGCCAAATGTGGCAGCCCCGTGCGCCTGTGTCTAAGTTTGTGTTGCGCGTGCGTGCGGTGGGCGCCAAAGTGGCTGCCCATGGCGCTGTGTGGGGGCCTAGTGGTGTCTAGGTGCCGTTTTGGTCCCCGCGAGTCAATTTAGCCCTTATGGGACGCTTTGGTCCTCGTGTGTTAGTTTAGTCCCCGTGTGGTAAGTTGGTCCTTGAGTGACTGTTTAGTCCAATAAATGCGGGTTGGTGTAATTGTTGAGTTAAACGACTAATCTAAAGATACCAGCGGAGTTGTAATTAAGCGGAGATGTGAAAGCGGTGAGTTTAATAATTGTTGCGTAGTTTAATAAATTAAAGCGGTGAGTTTGATTATATGTTAATAATTATTGATGTGAAAGCGGTGTGGGACCTCGGTCCAAAGCGGTGTGTAGCCCACAAGGCTTAAATTGTTGGTGAGTTGAGTTGAGAAAATAATTAAAGTGGTGAGCCTAATAAATATTGTGGCATTGTGTTGTTGTTGTGGTGCATTGACATAGAGCCTCATGATGCATATGCATAAAGCGATGTGTAGGCTTCGGCCAAAGCGATGTGGGACTCCTATCCCAAAGCGATGAGTGCCCTCAAGGCAAATAGTGGTGATGAAGGATCCTCATGCATGTTGCATACATGCATACACTCATACATATGTTAATGAACTTAGTGATGATGTGTTGATAATGTGGTGAACTGATTGTAGTGTTTGTTGCCTTGCCAATATATAATGCCTATCCTAACTATTATTATTTGTATGGAAGACTCACCCATTCTGCTTGGAATGTTGCTCTTATGTGGCAACGCTGCAGGTACCCGCGAGTAAGGGCATCCTTATGCCTGTCTGCTAGTAGTCGTGTCTCAGCTCTGATATGTAGCACCAGGGGAGGGGCGTAGTCGTCTTTTATTCACATTTTTCTTTATGCTTTAGACTTTTATTGATGATGTACTAAGTATAATGTTAAACTTAGTGATTCTTCCGCTGTGTCGGAGACGTTATTTATTTTGGTGCTGTAAACTAATACAGGTGTTTGTGGGCCGCCCCTAAACCGTCGTGCTATATATCATGCTTCAGTTTATCGACTTTATGTCGCTTGAATTATAAGTTAGTGGTTTTCATAAGCGGAGAAATGTGACACTTTCTTTCGAATTTTTTTTTAATTTGAGAACTCTGATAATAAATATGAAATAATAGTTGATTTAGAAAGGGGGTGTTACAATTTACGTCAGCAAGGAAGTAGCTTTGGTCTGCTTCAACATACTCCACAAGACCATCATCCTTCCACATCACTAGCTTCTGGTGTAGGCTTGAAGGGACAGCTCCTACTCCATGTATCCACTCTCTCCCAAGGAGCAGATTATAGCTTGCTTTTGAAGCGATGACAAAGAACATGGTAGTCCTTCCGATAGGTTCCTACCACCACTTCCACTTCGACGGCCCCCAAAGACCAGGCGATTTACCCTCATAATTAGTCAACACAATATTATGGGGCCTAAGGTCCAGTATCATACATTCCTATTGTCTTCAACATTGCTTGAGGCATCAAATTAACAAAGAAGACACCTCCATCGACCAATATTTTATTGACACCCACACCATTAACTTTGGCTTGGGCGTACAAAGGCTTCGGATGGTGTTGCATGCCTTCGTCGGCCTTCGAAAGTGGCCATCCGCTTCTTCGACGCAGCTGTTCATTACGTAATAGCACACCGGCTTGTGATTAGCCATATCTCCAATGAAGTCTTCTTCGACATCGTTTGGTACTCAGTAATGGCGCCATACTCACTAGGCGTAATGGACACCACGCTGCGCGATGACGCCGAAACCGCTTCGAGTCTTCAAAATCGAGTTACATCTTCGCCCATGTCGGTTTCGACTTTTCTTCCTCAATGATGTCGAGAGGAGGAAAGATTCTTTCCAACGCAGCCTCCTTGGCTCCTCTATTACAATAGATTTGCCCTTGGCCTTATTTCCAACCTTTACTTGGTTGGCAAAGACCTATGTTCACTTTCGCTGCTCCTACGGCTCTGAGAGGTCATATTCTTAGCCGCTTTTGAACCTTCTCGGCGTTTTCTCGTCGAAATGTGCAAATGTTGCCTTCTTCTTCGAGCTACCGATAACGACGCCATTGGGTTTTAGTCATGGGATTCTTCCTTTATAATTATTCTTATAATTATATTTTGCGGCCTCACCAGTATGTGGCTTGACCGTTTCAAAGATTCTTATAGTGTCTACACCCAAAGATGTATCCACTTTTCGTTGGAGAGATTTGCTCTTGCACAAATGGTTTGGCCGACACGATAGCACAAACTCCTTCTTGGTCGCTCTTTTGCCAAAGAACCGTGGTTTGCTTGTTGAAGCCTTGTTCGAACTTTTGACTTTATAAGGAAGGTCCTCTTTTAAAGCTAAAGTTTGGCCTCTTGTCTGCCATTTCCTTTTTAGAGGTTGTCGAACCTCACAGCATTCGACACTTTTAGCTGCCTCCTTATCGAACACAACACTACACCTTGGGCACAACATGACCTCAGAGTTTCTCAGTTTACACCTGTTTAGGAAGTCTATCAATTCTTCCTCAGCTTTGGGGTACACAGATTGTACCTTCTCATCATATTCGGCCCCGAGTGACATGTTGTGCAAAGAACACCCTTTTGCACAACACTTTTGAGTTTGTCAACGTAAGGTTTGATAGGCTTTGGAGAATCCACCATTTTTGCATCCACCATATTGATATTCATCTCAACCGGTTCTGCATACATAGCCTCCACTTGATGAAGTGGGTCAGCGTCGATTTGCATTGGTGCTTTATTCTTCTTGTCCCCAAATTTGAGCCTTCCTTCTTCGATTGCTTTCTCAAACCATGTCCCCGAAAAGTACACAACGGTCGATTGTATGTCCCAAAAATTATGAAACTTACAATAACCCTTTTTCTTCCTCTGTTCGAGAGGAGGAACTTTCAGGCCATTTGGCACTATTATTTGGCCATCAGTTACTAACAAATCAAAGATTTCATCACATTTAGTAACATCAAAAGTGTACGTTTTAGGCACAAATCTATCATTTTTAGGCTCTACAGGGTTATTCCCATTTGCAGGCCTTAATAATTTACAGGCATAAGGAGGACCAGGTTTAAGTTCAGCCACATCTATTTCCTCAGACTCGACATCACTAAATGCGAAGTCGAATTCCTCATCGACATAGGCTATTTTCTCTTTCTTATGAAACCCAACTGAGTTTTCTTTTCTATTGAACTTATTCGCTCTAGCCTTTTCCTCTTTAAGCCTTTCGACTTGTCGAACTCTATCGCTAATTGGGCCATGTCCTCAAAATGAGAGGTATCCAACTTCTTTCTAATCGAATAATCAAGGCCACCTGCAGCCATTTCGACAAGCTCATGCTCAGGCACTTGTGTGAAACACCTAGCCTTTAATAGCCTAAACCTATTCAGGTAGTCATCAATAGCTTCAGGCACTTTACGTCGAACACTGGCCAATTCTTTAAGACTAATCTTCGACTGGCCCATATAAAACTGCTCATGAAAAGCCTTTTCTAACTGCCCCCATGTGTACATGGAACCTGGGGGTAGAGTGGTGAACCACGTAAAGGCATTCTTAGTTAGAGAATTTGGAAAATATTTCATTTTCAAATTCTCATTTTGGGCTATATCCCCCGCCTCAGTCATGTAGCGAGCAATGTGTTCGACAATCGATTCATTGGTATCACCCCAAATTTAGTAAATTTAGGAATTTTCGACCTCTTGGCAATTTCGCTGCAATACATATTCACACAGTGGTGATATGAAATTAGGCCTATGTAAACCTACGTTAAGGCCATTATGTGCCATTATGGTTTCCACCAAATTGGCTATGTTGTCTTGAGCGCAAACGTTATTTCGTTGCACTTGTCGAACAACCTCATCGCTTTACGGTTTCGATGCACCATAACTACTTCGGGACATGGTTTCCCATCCTCGTTGTTCACCCACAACCGCCTGGCTTCGATGGCGGATCTCTCGCGGGGTATTAGGTGCATTATTCCCACCATTGGGTAATTGCCTATTATTCCCTGTAGGAGCCCCAAAGAAATCTGCTATCCTACCCATCTGGTTTGCTAACATCCGTAACTCGTATTGGTATTCGAATCAACGGATTGAAAAATGCGATTCAATTTGTTGGGTGAGCATATTAACCATATCGTGATTGCTCTCGTCCACTTGCTGTCTTAATGCCAACAAGGACGCATTGGTTAAAGCAGTAGGATTTTGACCCAGTGTGCTTTCAGAAGACACATGAGAGGGGGAAAAGGTCGAAACTTGTGGCATTCCAGTAGGCATGCCATATACACCAAAAGGATATGGTGGTAGACTCATGTTTTGGAAACGTGTCTCTAGACTGTTCCCTGTTGCCATATAAGGACTAGAAGGAAGTCCTATGCTTTGTGGCAAAGACATAGACTGTGTCGAACCAACATTGGTCATTGACATCGTGGGAACGGTTATTGATGTTACTGGGGCCATTTTCCCTGTAACATTACCAATACTGACACTCGTAGAATCTACGGTTGTTCCTTGCCCTTGTGATACCACAGGGTTAGAACTAGAGGCGTTGTTAGAATTGGTACGTACCATTCTACCACTCCTCAAGTGCATACAAATACACCCACTTACAGAAACAACACAACGTTAATGGCAAAGGTCCCACCGGGCGTGCCAATTTGTTTGCTGGTGTTTTTAGCAAACAATCACTAGTTTTCAACGTTGAGATTGTGAGATCAAACTAGGAAATCTCTTTGACGATTGCCTTTAAGTTTGTGTTTTTTGAAGTACGTAAGAACAGAGAATGGTAGAAAGAGATAACTTGAAAGCGAAGTAAAAGCAATAAATGCAACAAACGTAAAAAGAAAGTAAAAATTGCATTAAGATGAGAGAAAGAAAAGATGGTTCACCAACACGCATAAATGTAACTGTTTCACTCGTATTTCGCTTTGACTTGGAAGTTGAGTTTCCCAGAGTTTTTTGTAAAATGTGGTGACCCCGATTTCCTATTACAAAGGGGTATTTATACTCCTAGGAACAATCGTGGGGGAAAGGGTAACTTCCTCTTAAAACTACGGGAGAGTAACCGCCCACTACTTGCTGCTCTGCACTTTCGACTAACCCGTTGTCAACCGCTTGACGAAATGTTGAGCCCAGCTCTGTCGAAGTATTGTGTCCTCTCTTGTCGAAGGTTTCTTGCATTACTTGCTTCATAGCTTTGAGAGTTAAGCTTGTCGAAGCTCACTTGCACTCCTTGCACATTGTATGCCTTTCCTGTCGAAATCATGGTGCACTGACTTGAATATTGACCTATGGCCCACAGAACAATATTAAATGAGAAGTCAACCCCATTTAAAGCTTCATTTAATGTACTGTCGAAATTTTGAGGTAACAGACATCTCCCAAACGACACATGAAAAACTGAAACCACTCGAGCCAAAATGTTTAAAATGAAGTTTGGGCAGGCTACTGCAAAATATGGCACCGTAAATTGTGTCCAGAACACCTAGTATCACTCAAACCACCCCATATGTGCACATGGACAGTGCACAGGGCGCCACATTTCCAAAGAACCGGCGCCTGCATGCACTCACACCGCACGCAGAAACCCAACTCAAAGACATAAACAGTGCTCGTGGCGCCATTTCTCAAAGAATGTGGCGCCCGGCGAAGATACTCCCGCACAATCACACAACCCACCCACCACAGTGAGCGAAATGTGGCGCCATATTCCCGCCAATTGGCGCCCAGACAAAGAACTCACCACAATAGCCTCATCACAGATTACAGTGGCGCACAATTCCTAGCCATTTGGCGCCCTATACCTCAAAAATCCCCAATTCTTAATTCCTTCCAATACTAACCACCATATATCATTCAAGTCCACTCTATAATCATTTTCACATATTCAATTTCATATCTCAAACATCAATTTACACCATAACACGAAATCAAGCCCATAAACCCTAACATTAAGCCCTAAATCAATTTCTCATGCAATGTCATCAAATTCACTCAATCAAATTCAATCAATCAATCAATTATCAACAACTAGAGACTCTATGACTCCTATACAACCTATTATACCCTCTATTATAGAGTGAGACTCCCATTACCTTAATTTAACCGTAGAAACGTTCCTTTCTCCGAGTCACCACCAAAAACCACAGCAACTAGAGCCTTCTTCTCCTTCTTCTCAAGGTGCGAAGCTCTCTCTCCCTTTCTCTAGGGTTCTTGCGCCGTTTTCTTCCTTTCTCTCTTTCTCTCTTTCGTTTTCTTTCTTTCTTTGCAAAGTGGTGCGAATTGCACTACTCCTAGGAGCCTAAGTCATTGGGCTTGGGCTCCTGGGCCAATCCTTGCAGTTCCGGTATCTCCAATACCACTCCCTTCAATTAAATAAAATACCAAATTATAAAACACTATATTATAATTTAATATAATTAAAATAGTGCAACACTTAAACAATTTAATCAATTACTTAATTAAATTATTTAGGGTGTTACAAAGACGCCCCTCCCCGTGCTACATATCAGAGCATGACCATAACCAACTACTTCATTTGCTATCACCTGCAGATTGCCGACATGAGAAGCAACACGAAAGCAGTAGGGTGAGTCTCTTTACATAAATAATAGCAAATAGGATACCATTATATTAGGGAAGGCAATTAGCATTAATCACATTCCAAGAATTAGCTTATGACATTTTAAGTATAGCACAACAACTCACAACCATCATAAAGCAACATCAATTACATGAACGTATGCATGTATGCAAATGCATGTGGTACCGTCAACCTTCATAAATTTTGCCTTGAGGGCACAACCGTCACAATAGATATCAACAACCATCATACGATATCAAGGCCGAAGCCTACAACCATCATTTGATGCATATGAAATATGAGACACCATGAACAATGCATCAATCACAAACAATCTCATTATATGCGAATTATCACCACCATTGCACAACCATCATAATAGATATCAACAACCATCATATGATATCGAGGCCGAAGCCTACAACCACCTTAAATAATTACCTTAAACAACCACCTTAAGGTATTAAACAACCACCATCAAGTATTAATCAACCACCATCAAATATTAATCAACCACCATAAGATATTATTCAACCACCATCAAATATTAATCAATCACCTTAAATTTATTAAGACCTCATCAACCACCAACTCTAGTACTAACACCAAAGTCAAGGACCAACTCACCTCTAAGGACTAAACCGACACTCCCAAGGACTAAACGGTCGGTCACCTAAGGGGCTAAACAGTCACATAGGGACCAAAACAACATCTTAGAAGGACTAATAGTGCATAGGGACCAAATTAGCATTTTTGACACTTTGGGCAACATTGGCAACTCCCGCACAAAATGCGGGATTCCTACAGCAGTACACCTACTTCGGCGGATTATTTAAAATAGCAAACGACATCGAAAAATTACAAAAGACCACTCATCGGAAAGCCACGGATGTGTAGTTTCTGGATAAATTACAAAATGCGAGATTCCTACAGCAGTACACCTACTTCGGAAAGACCACCCGCACAAAATGAGCCAATTAGTACAGTTTCTATAAACAACCCTAACAGTTCCCAGGCTGGACAGATTCTGTCCTCCCACTTCATTTTACTCTAAAATGACTTAAACTTGACCAAATGGGACAAAACCTTAGCCCGAACAAAAGCAATTTGAGTATAGTTTATAATGGAAAAGGAATCGTTCAAAACGGAGTTCATTTGAAGACATAAAACTTGCAAAAACCGAACCTACTCACAGTTTGACTCTAGAAAATTGACCCGACTTTGGAGACTCATAACTGGAGCTACACAACTCCGAATTTAACGAAACCAGTGCCAAAACTACCGGCTTTAAGTCTATTTTCGAAAACACTCAGCCACATAATTTTTGAATCGACCAAACAGTACCAGTTTTAAAAAGACCGAAACAGTGTCCAGAAAACGCACAAAACCATAAGCAAGTAAAACTCATCATGATCAATCACCCAAACCAATTATAATCACGGCACAATGCCTCACACTTCAATTTCAACACCAATTCATTTAGGCAAGTTATCAAACACCTTGCAATCATCATATTTTCATACTCAATTTCATTGAGGCAATACATCAAACACCTTGCATACATAGTTCATATCATGTTCATCTTAACAACAATTAGCATGGGTTCATCAATTTTAATTCAAACATAACACCAATTAATTCAAACAACACATAAACAACCATTTAATTACCCTAAACACCTAACCCACACATAATTACTCATCTTACAACCTATTATATATGAAAGAGAGCCCCCTAACCTCAAAATTGAAGAACCCAAGTAGTCTCTCCTTCACCAACACAAGAACCACCAAAAATAGCTTCTCCAACACTTTGAGCTTCAAGCCCCATCCATGGTAAAGTGAGAATGGAAAGGAATTAGTGTATGAAATTTACACTAATAGAAAGAGAAAGAAAAATGAAGAAGATTGGTACCAAAACCACTTACCCCAAGCAAGAAATGAAGGAATGCTCAACCCCCCTCCTCCAAGAGCTGGCCGTCGGCCTCCTATACCCTCTCCCTCTCCTTTTTCTTTTTCTTTTCTTCAAATGGGAAAAGAGAACCCTACCCCTAAGGTTATTCCCTTTAATTTGGGCCTATTAGTGGGCCTTGGGCCCTTTATTTGCACCTCCTAGTTACTTCAACCACTCCCTGACATAATTAAATCACCACTCCCTTATTTACTTCCTAACACCTCTTAGTTATATTAAACACCCTATTATTCTTTTAATATAACTAGTCACTATAACACCTAATTAAATAAAACTCTAAATTAATTACTTTACTTAAATAAATGTTGCAAGTTGTTTATTGAATATACTAGAAGAGTAACGCTAGCACTTTACACCTTTGAAGGCCACAATTAATCTTCAAGTACAGACTAGAAAAAATTACCTATGCAAAATTAAGATAAAAAAGCTCATCACCATTAGAAAGATTTATAAAACAATCATGTATTCAACATATTAAATAACTTGGTCTAGATGATTACTTGGATTTACTTATGCATGAATCTTTAATCCCGAATGGAAATGAGTACTCAGTTTATCATGCTTCCTAACTAAAAAGACATACTATTCACCATGTCCTCTTTATTTTTACCACCACAAATGACTTTCTCTAAATTTTTACTCAGTTTATTAGCATATAATTTTTTTTATAGTGGTCTAAAAGAAAATGTCTTCCTCACAACTGAATTAGATACGATAAACTTCAAGTGGCACATTATACAATCACCACAAAATCGTATTATAGTATATCATATACGAGTTCAAGCCACCTTCGCCTAATCTAGACACAAACAGTGAGTGCTACAAGGTTTTTAACACTATACATCTTTTCTTAAATGTTAGGCTAAAAAAAATTGGCCAAAAAGTGGATTACATTAATTTCTATAGGTAATAGTGGGATCAAAATAGCAACTATCATGTTAAACAAAATAGAAACGCGTATAATTTTTTGCTTTAGCACCTTAAAAATTTCATTGCTTTAACAATTAACAAATAAGGGGTTTTAACGACTCTTGCTCCTAGATGCATTGAAAACATTGTGATCAGACATTTAAAATCAGATGTGTGTATGCATGATGTTATGAAAACCACAAGCATTTGTGGGAGGCTTAACTTGGATGTGGAAAGATATGTATGATATTAAATTAAAAGGTTTAATTTGGATGTGGTTCCTATAAAGCACTTTGTTGATCTTTTATAAGTTCAATTAAAAGTCGTGAGGCGATATAAAAAGTATATGAAATAAATAGTTACAACTTTCTTTTTAGCCTTTGTCTTGAAATTACAGTATTGAATCACTGATCCGACAATCGTTTTAGTATTCATAAACATTAATCACCGATAAAAAAGTGATTCTTTTTACTTTAAAACACAAACAACTAACCATATTTTTTTGGACAAAAACGTATTGATTTTAAAAATCGATATTTATCATACCAAATTTTAGCACTGTAAATATATTTAATATTACACCTTCCATTGAGATATTCCATTTACCTCCTTTTGATTTTTTGTTTAGTAAGACATTTTAAAAGGAAATTGCTTCCGTGTTCCGTGCATCATCGCACGGGTTATATACTAGTAAGGATCAATTTCAGCGTTTGTAATATGGACATTGGCTGAGGTGGAATTGACATGGAATGCTGACTATTTATTCTGATTATCTGATGTGGAGTCCTATGTGGCTCATTCATGGTTATATATATATATATATATATATATATATATATATATATATATATATATATATATATATATATATATGACTCTCGTTACTGCACTGGTATACATGTTTTTTTTAATTTAATTCATAATTATGTTGTTAAAATATAACAAACATTTGTATATTGAGTTATTAGAATATAATAAGGAACCTGTAATTCAATAATCTTTAACTTAATTAGATTAAATATAAAAAGTTCTATATAATGTGTGATATGAACTTTATTTATTAGTAAATAAAAAATATGAGTCTTCTTTGATGATGATACAAAGGAATATTTTCAAAGGTCATCACGGTTTTCATATGGATTAACATGAACGATACAGAGGCGCTCATTGTAAAAGTATAAATCGCACCCCCTTGTAGGAAAATGGTGCAAGACTGTGGTGGTCTACAACCCTATGTAGCCAAACTACTATAAACCGATACTGACTTAGTCATTCAAAGGACACTATTACATGTGTCAAAATAAAGTCATACTATTATAAATTTTAAATCAACTGAACATTAAAGAGCAATTGGTAAAATTAAAATGAGCACAAAAAAAATTGTAGACAAAACTACAAAATGGTATCAGACACAATGATTCAGTGACAATACTATTTCCATGTATCGGACTCAAACAACATTGTGTGCATAAAAACACTGAAACTACTATGTGGGCAATAGACTACAAACACTAGTGGAAAAAGGACATTAAATGCAGCACCATTTAGTATCGGTTGTTTGAATGTACCGATGCTAAATGTGGACGCGGTGGCAATTTTGAAATTAAATGAAAGTTTTCAATTTTCACGCCTACATTTAGTATCGGTTGTTTAAACAACCGATACTAAATGTGTATCACAAACCGGTTGTTTAATCACTTTTCAATTTTCATCAGACTTTTAGTATCGGTTGTTAAAACAACCGATACTAAATGTGTATCACAAACACATTTAGTATCAGGTAATTTAACACCCGATACTAAAGGTCCCTTTCTATTTCACGCGTTAATTCTCGTTCTCTCACTCAAACACTCTTTCTCTCACAATCAGCTTTCTTCTCTCGCGAGCAAACCCTCCTCTCTACACAAACAGATCTCACTCACGCACAAAGCTTCCTCTCATCGCATCCACAAATTTCGCCTCCACAAATTTCGGTAGAAATCGAACCAAACCCATTTAGTCCCCCAACAACGGCGCAGATCCGTTGATTCGTCAAGTCGTCGACGAGACTCAGGTTGTCGACGATAGTGTACGATTGGGAACAGAGCATCATTTTAATTAATTTAAGAGGAGATTCGGGAAGACGTATTCTTCAAGGATGAACATGATTATAGTTTCAATATTTTCAAGTTTAACATGCACCGTGCTCGCCGTCATCAATTGATGGATCCTTCTACTGCTCATGGCGTTACTCGCTTTTCGGATCCGACACCGCGGAGTTTCGGAAAAGCGCTTTTAGGGCTTCGTGGTGTTGGATTGCCTTCAAAGCTTGCTCCCGCTCTTCCTACCGATAATCTTCCTACCGATTTTGATTGGAGAGAACATGGAGTCGCACCTCGTTAAGAATCAGTCTTTGCAAAATTGCAAATAAAATGATTATTTGTTTATTGTTTTTATTAATTTTTAATTTTGTTTTTATGCAATTAGGGTTCGTGTGGATCGTGTTGTAGCTTTAGCACAACCGGTGCTCTCGAAGGTGCTCATTTTCTCGCTACGGAGAACTTGTCATCTTAGCGAGCAAAGCGGCTAGTCGATTGTGATCACGAGGTTTGCTTTCCTTATTCATCATCATTAATGAATAATTTATGAAGCTTTCTATGTGCTCGCTCTTATACAATGCATGTGCTTATTGCTTTTTTAAGAATTCAAACATGGGAAGGGTGAAGATTGATGTTTATTAAGCAATTGTTTCTTAATTGCTTTGCTTCTCTCTTCGTGTGAAATCCCTAATTCATCAACTCTCCATCTAACAAAGGTGAGATTCATAAGTCAAATGCTATTTTATTTCACTATTTTCTCAGAAGTTCTTATTTTTCTTAGGAAAAACATTTTTGTATTATCACTTTGTTGTTTCTCCTCTCTCCCTCTCATTCATTATTAGGTTTTCTTTCTCTAGATTTCTCTTATAGATAGATTGAAATTGCTTGCTGAAGCTAGAGCCATTTAATGTGTAAAGCTTATCACGGTCTTTTAACAAAGACTTCGAATTGAACAACCAATGAAGGGTTTGTTGAAGAGGATTGAAGAAGTGGTGAAGTTTTTCAGGAGGAAAAGAGGGATTCAAAAGTGAGGGAATTTATGTTGTCGATGGCGCAGGTTAAGGTTATGGACGAGGATTATTCTGGTGCACTGAAGGTGTATGAGGAAATTGTGAAGTTGGTATTGACATTATGATATTGCACATAATATTTTCAGTGGAGCCAGTCGATCGTCCATCGGTATGTCTAATGTAGTTTTTATGCATTTTGCACATGATATTAAACACAAATTCAAATCTGACTTTCAATGAATTTCATCATAAATGTATTAGTGAAAATGGATGTTTGCTTACTAGTTAGAATGATGGCCGCTAATTTGTATTATTCCCAGATATAAGACCTTATGTTTGAAGCAATTTACAGCTCTCCCTTCTTTAGCATCTTGAAATGGTTGTTGTGTTTAGTTTATTATTCAAGCACCATTTTACTGATTCCCTTCAGTTATCTATGTGGCGTTCCAATAATGAGCTTTGTGTTCGTGCGGAAGAACTTCACAGGAATTCCAGTAAAGTGGATGGCTTGTAAGTACCTGTAAAGAATGTTATCTACACATTTACATAAGGTTAATTGCATCATAAAGAAAACTGTTGTCAACATAAATGTCAATGTTTTATATTTGTGTAAATATATTGGTTAGTTTACTATTGTGATAATCTTTACTTTCTTCGTGATGCAGAGTTTTGGAAAAAAGTTCCTCCAAATAAGCCATACCGTGTGGTACTAGGTGAAGTAAGGGATGGCTTTATTGTACTCATGAGCGTTCTCACCATTTGCGGGCTCAAGGGTATTCTGACATTCTAGAAGAAGCCACTTTCACCAATGTTGAAGAGGTATCCATTATTGTTTTGCTTTTTAATAATAACAAGTAATGCAACCCAGCTGCTAACTTTAGCAGTTCAATGATCATAAATGCCCTCATATTTAGTTCTATGACATGTTGCTAACTTTAGCAATTCAATGATCATAAATGCCCTCAGCATTAGACAGTTTTGTGAGTAGCCGAGGTTTGTGTCATCCTTTAGGTTGATCATGGGTGAAAGAATTTTAGTATTCTTACTACTCCTTTTCAGCTATCTGTTAGTTGTGGTAGCAAGAACAGCAAATGAGGATTGTAAGTTTAGTTTTAGTGCTATCATTGCTATGCTTTACATTGGATTTATTCTCATCGTCCATTGAAAAGTTTATAATCTACAAAACTCAGCTTTATCATCTTGAAATCAGAAGTATTTGACATGCTTTTAGTTGCAAACTATCTTAATACCTGAATAGCATTGTCTCTTATCTTCTGTAACAGCTTTTGTGTTGAGATTTAGTGAATGAAATTTGTCTTCAATTGTGTTTTTAATTTATGATGCAGACCTTGCTCTTCTGACTTTAAAGCATGATTGGTAGAATACACCACCTAGTTGGGAGGGAGCAAATCCTTGTGGTCAACACTGGGAAGGCATTGAATGCTTCAATTCACGAGTGTAAGATCCATCCCAATGTCCTTAAAAATCTTATAGGGCTCTCAAAGTTTAAATACAACTGCAAGTAATTGTTGATGTCTCATCATTGTTACATCAATACATAAGCTGGTTTTATTATGCAACTCATAGGGTGCTGAAAGACAACCAGCTGAATGGTACTGTAGATATTGGCACAAGCATTAGTGACCAACTGGGACTCCTTGATCTGCAGACTTATTTGATCAAATCAAATCCCACTTAATCTGTGCTACTTGTCATTGAATTTACCATTTTTGTTAGAATCTTCTGTGTTGAGTTGATTTGAGTTAAGTTAGTGCTAGTTCTTGATGATTTTTTGTGCTTTGATATCTTATCTAGATTATATAAAATAGAAAGTGGAGAGAAATTTAATGAGCTAGGGGACATGTGTGAAAGAAATTTATTTGACCAAAGCGATTTTTTGATTAAGCAACTCAAGTTATCACTTATACTTACAAGTTGATCTTACTGAGGTGCAGGGTTACTGAGGTGCCAAGAGCTGTCCTGCAGCAATGCGGCTCATACACGTGGGAAACAATCTGCAGAAAATGTAAATTTGCTTCCCTACAGCTTCTGTATCACTTCCTATTCTTTTTGACTAATTAATATGCAAGACAGAGATTGATGTATGTTCTGCATGTTTTTTCAGAGTTATCGTAGAGGCAAGAGAGTAAAAAGGAATGGAACAGAAGATGATAAATCAAAGGAAGTAGTTCATCTAAGGACCTTACCTTAGTTTGACGTTTTTGTTTTAGAAACTTATAGAAATTTTAAGTTTCATAAATTGTATTGTAAGATATTAATTTCAATGGAATTTGAAGAATTTTTATGATTTTATTATGTGTTGTTGTTTGGAAATATTTTTGTATATCAGGATATTATAAATTGGTCAATTGATAGACCTTTAGCATCGGTTATGTAAGATGACCGTTGCTAAAAGTCACCAAAAATGGACTTTTAGCATCGGTTATGTATGATGACTGTTGCTAAAAGTGACCAAAAATAGACTTTTAGCATCGGTTATTAAGGATGACCGTTGCTAAAAGTCACCAAGATAGACTTTTAGCATCGGTTATTAAAAATGACCGTTGCTAAAAGTCACTAAGATAGACTTTTAGTATCGGTTATTAAGGATGACCGTTGCTAAAAGTCACCAAGATAGACTTTTAGTATCGGTTATTAAGGATGACTGTTGCTAAAAATCACTAAGATAGACTTTTAGTATCGGTTATTAAGGATGACCGTTGCTAAAAGTCACCAAGATAGACTTTTAGTATCGGTTATTAAGGATGACCGTTGTTAAAAATCACCAAGATGGACCCTTAGCATCGGTTATTTAAATAACCGATACTAATAGTATATTTTCAAGACATAAAAAACACCAAAAAAAAACGTCATTTAGCATCGGTTTTTTGAAAATCCGATGCTAAAAGTCACATTTAGCATCGATTATTTAACCGATACTAAATGTCAGACATTTAGTATCGGTCGAATTAGTATCGACAGATAACCGATACTTAAAGTGCAAAATAACCAATACTAAAAGTCTTTTCTGCACTAGTGAAAATGAAAGAAAAGTTGTAGATCAACTGAACTCCATGATAATATGAAAATTTACCCAAATAGAGAGTGATAGAGAAAGCAAAAGCACGCAATTATTGTAATTTGGAGAGCCTGCAAACCACGGAACACAAAAACATGAAAGTAGTGAGATTGAAGTGCACACAAGTCGAGGTGCTCATTGCAAGCAGCTACTCAAGTTGAACCCAAACCTTTCCTTTCCCCGTATACATATTTTCTCTATTTACTGAAAAATCAATTTTCGTAAGGCATTTTTTTCACATTGAACAAACTCAAGAGTGAACAAATAAATTATAAATCAGAGCATCATTTGTGTAATTCGAACATGGAAATTCGTCGTCATGCACAAATCAAGTACATAACTATTTATAAATTGTAAAACACGTAGAGAAGTAAGTAGTAGAATGACAAAACAACTATTACGACAAACAATAATCAAAAGGTAAAGGAGAAGGCATACTGTAATAGCAATCAATTGGAAAACTCTTCAAAAGTATAATAGCATATTATAAATACGTTGTCATAGTTGTGCCTATAGGTATCTTTATATATCTTTATATATACATCTTGTCAGATCTCTCCTTTGTGGATCTACAAGATTTCCTCCAAAATTCCCCTTCCTCCAAACCCCAACCCCCCCCCCTCCCCTCCCCTACCCCCTTTTTTCTCCAAACTTTCTCTCCCTTTTTTTCTTCCTTTTTTCCCCTTCATATTTTTATTTCTCTTTTCTCCTCTCTCAAACTCTTCTTTCATGTTTTATGTGGTACTTTACGATTAAATAGAAAATGTACCTCCATAATCAAAGTTTTGGAATCGAACATTAATTTCATAACAAATTATAAAAAGTGTAACGCTATACAAATGTACCTTTTCTGCATCATTCTCAAAAAAATTTAATTGTTTAAATATGCAAAATTTATTTCTTAGTAACGGAATCGAACATTAATTTCATAACAAATTATATAAAGTGTAACACTATGCAGTATACTTTTTGGGTACTTTAGTGAGTGAAAAATTTTAATTGTTTAAATATGCGAAGTTTATTCCTTAATAACGAATTTTATTTTAAAAAAAGTTAATTTTGTAACAAAATTTCAAATTAATTTTGAGCCAAAATATGTAAAGGGTGACGCTAAACCATTGCCCCCTCTCTATATAGAACCTGAAGCATTGGCCCCGTCCATCGGACGGGTCACCGCACTAGTACTTATATTGTCGTTGAAGTAAGCAATCAATATGCAACACCTATTAGGGTTGGCATACGGTTTTGCACACAATCTGGAAATTAATTTTTTCATACAAAATTGTTAATTTACCTTTATTTATCTTGATTGACATCTCAATACATAACTCACTACAACAGAATTGTTGAAAAAGAACGCCAACATTAGTAGCGCTTTTTAGGTGAGCGCTCCTTATTCCCAACACACACCCCAATGAGTAGCGTTTTTTATACGAGCGCTCCCTATAGCTAAACACGGACGTTCAATAAGGAGCGCTTTTTACACGAGCGCTCCCTATAACTAACACGGAGGTTCAATAAGTAGCGCTTTGTATGAGCGCTCCCTATGGTCAAAACGCGTTCTCCAATGAGGAGCGCTTTTTACAGGAGCGCTCCCTTTGGGTTTTCTAATTTTTTAATTTCGAGTTTCTTTTCCTCTTCCCTTCGATCGTCCTTCACCTTCTCACTTCTCGCTTTTCTAACCCTAAACCCACTCCACTCTCTCTCCCACCACACGCCCTAGCTTTTCTCTCACCGTGCACGCCTAGCCTCCGTCTCTCACGATACATCTTTCTCTCGCACGCCCTAGCCTTCCCCTCCAACGCCTTTCATCACCGGCTCTGTTCATTCTCACCGTGGCTCCTAGATCTTCATCTTCAGTTGGTTTCACTATTTTTTTGTTAGGGTTTCCTTGTTCCTCTTCAGTCTCGCTTTGGTGCTCGTTGCAATGTTGCGGTTGAGATTTCCTTAGTGTGGAGCTTTGATATTCCATTAGATCTCGTTTTGGTGCTTGATGATATTTAGTTTTTTCTTACTCACACTACAACCTAGGTTTTTCTCACCTCTATTTTGGTTTTTATACTTCTGTTTTGATTTTTTTTAGGACTTCCAGCAGAAACTAAAAAAATGCACCACAAAGATTGATGTTTATTCGAAGTTTGCAAGTTTCTCTAGCAGGCTGGAATCCGACCGGTCCCTGACAGTAACATGATCTGAGTTGGATGACCAAAGATGTCAAAAAACAGGTTCAAAGCTATTCACTTCACACCTCGAGTTGTTTTGTTGTGACGAACTCACTGAATAAGGTGAAAATGAATTAATTTAAGTAGATGTCAAAAACAACGAATTCAACTTGCATGTGCTCATTATGAGAATGCTGGTGCTGAATTTGTTATTATTGAACCAATATTTCATTTCCTTAACTTGCATGTTCTGATACATTGATAGTCCCCCTATAATAGCATTATACTAGCTTATGGTTGCTACACAAATTTTTCTTTGGGGGTTGACTCAAATAAGAATAAGAATGCAGGAATTGGTTCCGCAAGTGTCAAGCGCAAGTTATGAAAGAGTGAAGTGAGCTAATACATAACATGCTGCACTGGGAGAGAGAGGGAGAGCGAGGGAGAGGGAATAGTTGCTTCTTTACCGTTTAATTTATTTTGACACTTATGACAACCTGTGTATTTTGGCATTAAATTTCCTTTGGTTTATGTTTGCTGTGTTGTTCCTGCCTTTGGTTTATTGTTTGTTCATCTAATTCATATTGCATTTAGTTACTGATCCACTATAACCATTCATTTCCCTTTGCGGGTTTATAACCATTTATCTTAACTCTTTTCTATTTCAAATAAATGCTCTGGAATCAAACATTAAGATACTTTTTAACTTAAATTGGGGTGCCTGTTATAGCACTCCTATATTTATATTTGTTGAACCACTAGATTACAATCATCCTTATGATGTTGATAAATGTTAAGTTTATTTACTTGTGCAGATATTTAGCTTTTATACTAAGATTAGCATTTAGGATATCCCTTCCTCTGCAAATCCTCTGGAAATTGTTATACATTCTCGTTCCCTTTATCTGTTGCTTACATGAGCTTCTTAATTAAAATAAGTTTATGGTTGTTTACTCACTGCTTGTAAAACGAGTTAGTTTCTAAACTGTTTGAGATTCCACATCTGTATGAGTTGAAGAAGTACTGTGTTTTAAGCTTAAATATGGTTTCTGCCCCAACAAAGATAGAGGTTTTTGTGTTTGTTTTTCATAGCTTTACAACCTTTTCTATTGCCTATATTTTAGACATTGTGTGTGTCCAATATTTGTGTTTCATAGCTTCTGGATCCTATAAGAAGCTCGTTTTGAATAATAACCATGAACAGTGGAGTTATAAAACAGCTGAGACTAACAATTCTTGCTATTAGATGATTGAAGTTATAAATGGTCTGAAAATTGCAATAGTTATTCATTCCAGAAGACCACTTTCATGTTTTTATTTATTGACATTCTTTCATCAGTTCCTGATCCAGGTGCTATGGCCGCGCATCATGGTACGGCTTTCAGCGAAAGCCGTCATGGAAAAATACAAGAGTTAATAATCTGCGCTACAGGTCCAACGCATGACCATATTTACAGCAGCTCCCACTCAGTTTCAGAAGCTTGCTGCATTCACAATTTCTTCATGTCCACCCATGTTTTGGAGCGAAATGGCAAGTGAGTCTGTGGTGGTAAATCTTGTTTGGACTCAAAATCAATGTCTCCATACCATATTGCTAGTTGTTCAAACTCCTTTGCTAACCTCTTCTTTTGAAGTGAATGAATCCTTAGAAACCACACTTTCTTCTTTAACTAAAATATAAACCCGCTATTTAGTCCCACAAAAAGTATTGCTCTTTCTCCTATTTAGTCCCTAAACAATGACACTTATAGTTATTGTATCATAGAGTCAAATGTGTTTTAGGATAGTTATTGTATGATAGAGTTAAGTGAAGGGAATTGATATCATCTCTCTTGCTGCTAGTTCTTTCAATAGGTTTTAATATCATCTTAACAAAAAACCAACTGCTGGATGTGGAGTGAGATTAGGCACACAGCTCATGGCAGAGGAAATATGGATTCTTGTAGCAGCGCTATTTCCTCAAACAAAGGTAAATATTTCCTTCCAAAGTGTATCATGCTTCATGGAGGCTGCTGAAGTGTCCTATGTTCAATAACATCAATAGCTCAAAAATGCTATAGAACATCATTATTATGTCTTGAAGGATGGGTTTGTTGTCAACAATGAAATACACAAAAAGTATATCCTCGCTAGTCCAATATTTAAGTGTTTCTCAATTTTCTTATTAATTTTTTATCTGACTGTTGTTATTTTCAGATTGTTAAAGTTTTGAATTTGGAGGGTTAGGAATAGTTTTTGTTGCATGAGATTCTATTGCATTTTGCATTTAAAACATTGCATTTTACAGGGCGATGGTTGCTTTAGGTGAATAGGCTTTTAAATGTGTGATAACAACATTCTAATATTCTTTTTGGGGATTGAGTGATGTCAGGACTGTGTACAGAAAATCATCATCTTCTACAAAATGGATAGGAAAAGGGTAAGTTAATAATCAATATTCTTATGCATGTGTAATTAAGTAAATGTAATAACAAACTAATCTTTTGTTTTATAGACTCCCAAACAACCAAACTTTGATGATTGCAGGTACTATATAATGAAGTTTATGAAGGACATCATTACTCACAATCAAATGGAAATCCCAATCGATGTATGTAATTTCATAGTTTGATTTGACAAGTAATATGTAGTAATTTTGATGTATTCCTAACTTCATTTTATTTTATTTTCAGTATTTCCCTGGATATCCGTTTGGAACTCCATTTTCTGATGAGGAACTTACAGAGGTCAAAGAAGACTAGTGTCGTCATGTTGTCGGTTTGATTCATGCAAAATCGAAATTGATGTAATTTTTGTAGTACCTCATAATATTGGAGATGTTGTAATTTTTGTTGTTGTCTATGTTGACATTCATCTTTTGGTGTATGATGATTTATGTAATTTTGGTGGATTTATAAATTAGTTGGAATTTGATTTGAAATATGGGTTTTGATTTGGAATTTGTTGTTGGTTTGCTAGTGTTGTTGCTTGATGATTATGAGCAGGAGCTAGGAAAAAGGATTTTTATTAAAAAAAGGCATAGGTAGCGCTGTTTAAAAGGCGCTACTATTGATACTAGCGCATATTGGGATAAGGAGCGCTTGTGCCCGAGCGCTACTCTTGAGTGTAGGAATAAGGAGCGCTTTGTATAACAGGCGCTCCCTTTGGTCTAAGCGCATCTCAAAATAAGGAGCGCTTAGTCTAAAAAGCGCTACTCTTTCCTATTCATTGGTAGCGCTTTTAGAGCGCTACCTTTGGCTGTTTGGCAACAGAGCGCGACGGCAGTTTAGGAGCGCTCATGAGCGCTACCAAAGGGCCAAAAAAAGCGCTACCTATTGCTTTTTCTGTTGTAGTGACTAGTGGTATACCCGTGCAGTTTGGATTCAAACCAAGAAAGTGTGACCATTCCTTATTTGTCTACACAACTGTAACGCCCCAAAAATAATTTAAGCATTTATTTAATTAATTAATTAAGTAGTATTTGGTAGGTTGTTTTAAAATAATAATAGAGAAATTAATTTAGAGGAGGGATGGTGAATAGTAAAGAAGCGAGTGGTAAATTTAACTAGGAAGAGGGAGTAGTATTAGAAACCAATTACGGTGTAAAAAGGGCCCAAGCTGCTTAAGCCCAATGTACATAAAGCCTAGGGTTAGTGCTCTCTCATTTTTTGAAGGGAGGGAGCGTGAGAGAGAGGGAGAAAATCTACCAAGAAAGAAAGAAACGTAAGGAGAGAAGAGAGAAAGGGATCGCGAGAGAGTGAGAAGAAAAGGGAAGGAGAAGCGCGAAGGAGAAGAGGGAAAGAAGAAGAGGAGATCGTTCGTGTGTTGCTGGTGGTTCCGAACTTGTTTTCCTTATCTTCTCCGGAGCTTACGTATTCGAGGTAAGGGGAGTCTCGCACTATAAGGGTTTATATAATGGTTAGTATGTAGGAGGGTAGCTCTATGATGCCTAGGAAGTATTTGTTGATATGTGTTGTTGAATGGTTGACGCCTTGTGAATTGTTGATGTTTTGTGAATCGTTGATATTTTGCTTGATGAGTAGTTGGTGTTTTTCCTTGAGATGATTGAATGGGGATGATTGATAATTGTTGATGATATTGTTTGAGCATGAGATGATTGAGAATTGCATTGTTGCTGTGTTGATCGTGTGATGGTATCTCGTATTGTTAGAAGCCGTGAATCGATTCACTCTTATGTTTTAAAGTCAAGAATCGATTCACTCTTATGTTTCTAAAGCCAAGAATCGATTCACTCTTATGTTTTAAAGTCAAGAATCGATTCACTCTTATGTTTCTAAAGCCAAGAATCGATTCACTCTTATGTTTCTAAAGCCAAGAATCGATTCACTCTTATGTTTTTAAAGCCAAGAATCGATTCCCTTTGTGTTATTTAGGTCAAGAATCGATTTCCCCTTGTATTTTAAGAGAGGGAAATCGATCACCGCCTCCAACAATCGATCGTTTCATTTCAAAATGCCCCTTGTTATGTTTTCGCTATATCTTTCGAACCGGGAACCCGATTGAGGTGTTCTAAAATGCGTTGGAAAGCTTATTCAGAGGCCTAACTGAATATTCTACTTTTAAGGCAAAATAAACCGTTTATTGTTGCTGTCTTGCTGTTTTAAATTGTTATATGAGTCATTGCTTTATATAAAAGGAAAATGAGTTGTTTTCGCTATTAAAAGGTGAGGTTTATCTTAATTTGAATATGTGTTCCTAAGCTTAAAATGCGATGTTTCCTCGAGTAAAATGTGGTGTTTGTCTAAATCGAAAGGCGATGTTTTCTAAATGTAAATGGGGTATTTTTCTAGATGGAATGAGGGTGTCTTCTAAAATCTAATGTGATGTCTAAATTGACTTGAATTGATAATGATTCGTGGAATAGGATTGTGATTCGACTCCAAGCGTTATACTACTAGTGTGCTATTTGACTATGGCTAGACTGTGGTTTACCGCTAAGGCCAGAATTTCTTTCATCGTGTATTTTACAAGGGCATCACCGGTAGCCTTGCAAAGGTGGCCAACGTCTCATTGCAAGTAGTATCGGTTACACCGAGTAATCCCATAGTCAATTAGTCTTACTATTTTATAACCCATGAGTATACAAAGGGAAATTGTATGTTGATATGTATCTTGCTGTAAATGATGCTGTGACGTTGATGTGAGTGTGTGTGTGTGTTGTCTAATTGATGAGTGGGTCATTAGGACCAAAGTGAAGATAATGATGGTGATGGGTCTGTTATGGCCAAAAGCGACGGTGATGTCATGTTTACGATAAAATGTTATGTTTACGATAAAATGTTATAAGTGACGATAAAGTGTTATGTTTATGTTATGATGATGTAAGTGACGGTGATGATGGGTGGAACTAGTGTGTGTTGTGTGTTCATGAAGTCTCATGCATTTCATATGCACGACAAGTGACGATGAAGAGGTCATGGTCTAAGCGACGACATTGCATCGCGTCTAAGCGACGAAAGGTCGCGGCCTAGCGACGATATGCCATCGTGCAAACGAATAAGCGACGATGATGGTACCACATGCATGTTTGCATTCTCATACATGTGCATAAAAGTGATGTAGTTACTTGTTGGTGTGTTTGCTATGTTGTTCGTCGATGTTGTCTGTGATGGTTGAAATGCGACGTTGGGTGTGTTATGGTAATTATAGATGTTGTTCTCCAATATATTGACTGTTATATTTGCCTTTATGCTGTTTGAAGACTCACCTTTTCTGCTTGGAATGTTGCTCTATCGTGGCAACGCTGCAGGTACCCGCGAGTGAAGGTCTTGCTGCCTTCTCTGTTAGCTGTTGGGGTGTCTGTCGAGTCGCTCTCTGATACCGTAGCACCTAGGGGGCGTAGTTGAAGTTGTTAGTTTATTAATTAACTGTTTTATGATTATGTTAATGATGTGAGACGCGTTTGAGCTTTGTTTAGTGAGCTATTGTTATTTCCGCTGCGACGAGATTATTTTGAGGTTTAAATTTTATGACATGAGGAGTTTTACAAATGACGACGTGGCACTTCTTTTCTATCGAATAAATTTGTATTTTTGAAAAAGAAATTACTCTGATATTGACGTGTAAATTAAGGGTAGAAAAGGGGTGTTACATTAGTGGTATCGAGCGCTTCGGCCATCCGCCGGTGGTTGAGTCGCCAAGTTGAGTAACATTTGAGCGGTGTTACTCGCCTCGATTTTTGTTTCGCGGCAGTGCTAGGTTGATATGGCCGTAAGGATGGGCGGACGCCGCTTTTCGAGGCCTTGCGGCTATAAGCGCAGTCGCGGGTACCAAAGAGAATCCGACCCGTAGTCCGCTACCTTTAAGAGGAGGACCCTCCTACCTTCAAGGGGGAGGTATAATCCGGATGGTGCAATCGGCTTGGCCGAAGGAGATTGAGAGGATCTTCCGAGTAATTGGTCGCAATGATGAGCGCGAAAAGTCGTGTATGGTACAATCTAAGAACTAACTAAAACTACATTACTAGAAACGTAAATTGAAGTGTATGAGATGATATGAGAGATGATGATCTCTTGAGAGATGATTTTCCAAGTGAAGAGTGAAGGTCTTTATATAGGCTTTGATCTATCTTCATGAGAGGGTTTCCTTCCTTGTAGTTGAAGTAAACTAGAGGTGTAACCATGGTTACTTTTCAGAAGTTGTCTCACAAGTTGAAGCATACACTCAAGTGTATATGGAGGTCCAATAGTGAATGGCCACATGTCCATAAGTAAATGACTCTTCAAAGCTAGTCTTCTATGGTGGGCTATAGTAGGCGCCTCCTTTAGCAAGTGGGCATGCTCCTCCATGTGATCCATGACTAAGCATGATTCCATAGGGTGATAAAGCTTTGGTGAATTTTGAGGTGCTTCCATTGTCACTTCAAGCAAGCTGGTGTAATGTAGATGTAGTGCAGGAGCATTGTAGTGCATGAGCATTGTAATGCAGGTGCATCTGTTGGCTGCACTGAACAAACTCATCAAACATACCACAATATATCCAAAATAGCCTAGTTAACAACTTTAACCATGTCAAACACTCAAGTTATCATATATCACACAAAAAACTATATAAACTCCTTACCTTTACTTGAAAGAGAGCAATTTACTAAGTTTAAACATATGAATAACTCTATATAAAATAGAGTTATCAGGTAGCTCGATCGAAGCGTGTCGGCGAGTATCGCGGGATCGCAAATGCTACTGCCAAGTTGATGTGGGTACGATCGCTATTATCCGAATTGTGTATCTCGTTTCAAACCCCAACTCTTCTCTGTGATAACCTAAGCACAGTGATGATCTCTCACAACCTAGGTCTTCACTCACGAACGAAGCATCTGGAGATCAATGTCTACTTTGTGCGAGAGAAGGTCGAGCAGAAGAAGCTAAAGATTGAGTGTAACACCCAAAATAATTTAATTAATTATTTAATTGAATTATTTAAGTGTTGCATTAATTTTGTATATTAAAATATGGCTTAAATATAGATTACCCCCTCCAAATATCAACTTTATCCATATACCCCCCTGCAAAAATAAAAGTTTTAAAATAAACCTTGCAAATATTAATTAGTTACAATTACCCCCTGCTGTTAGTTTTAGTTAACAGAGTTAACTCTATGCTGAGTGGGCTGACATTTGGACTCCACATTGGCATGACACGTAGATGCTGCTTATACACGTGTTATGTGACTCACTATTCTTCACTCAATCTTTTCAACTTCTTTCACTCACTGAAGATCACCATTTTTCGCCTCTCACTCTTCACTCACTCAAACAATGGAACGCAGCTAGGGTTTTTAATGAGACGAAGGAAGGAAGACGGAAGGAAGACGAAGGAATACGAAGGAACGCCGACGAATCTCACTGTCATCATCACTCTCATAGCATTTTGTGGATCTAGGGTTTAGGCGAGACACGAAGGAAGGAAGGAAGAAGACGCAGAGGTGGTCTGCTGACCTGCCGAGGTGGTCGAGGTCAAGTTGGCTGCTGCGAAAAGAGTTGCTGAGCAAGCCCCAATTTATGAACAACAATTGGTCGAGGTCGAGGTGCGATGGGGAGATCGAGGCGTAGATCGGGGCGAGCCGAGGTGGCCTGCTGACCTGCCGAGGTGGTCGAGGTCAAGTTGGCTGCTGCGAAAAGAGTTGCTGAGCAAGCCCCAATTTATGAACAACAATTGGTCGAGGTTGAGGCGCAGATGGGGGAGATCGAGGCAGAGATCGGGGCGAGCCGAGCCGAGCTAGAGAAGGCAAAAAGGGAGAAAGATGAGCTTGCAACCCAAATTGCCGAATCTGCCAAGCTTTGTTTTGATCCCTGCAAAGAACTGGTGGTTGTAGTCGATCCTCGCTTTCCTTCCGACTTATTGGAACTCTGCACGAGGTTTAGGGACGGCAAAATCGTCAAGTCGAATCCTGATGCTCCTTTGGGAGAAGCAGAGATTGTCTTTGAGCAGCTTGTTGATCCTAACAATGATGTGGATGTTGAATAGCTAGGTAATGAAGAAGAGAGAAGCTTCGATTAGGAAAGAAAGAGGATTGAACTGATGATGATGATGATTTAAGCCCTAATCAGCCACGTAATGGTTCCAACTGGGCATCCACATCACCATCAATTAACAAATACAATGTAAACTAACTGTAAGGGGGTAACTGGATAACTTCACATTTTGCAAGGTTTATTTTAAAACTTTTATTTTTGCAGGGGGGTGTATGGATAAAGTTGATATTTGCAGGGGGGTAATCTATATTTAAGCCTTAAAATATTAATATATTGTTGTATTTTTAAAATGAAGGAAGCGGTGTCAGTAATTCCAGGGTGGTAAGGAATGGCCCAAGAGCCCAAGCCCATTGACTTAGGCTCCTAGGCGCTAGGGTTGATGCATTTTTCGCATCAGTTGAGAATCAAAGAAAGAAAGAAAGAAACGTAAGGAGAGAAGAGAGAAGAGAGAGCGCACAAGAGAGAAAAGAGAAAGAAGGAGATCGCACAAGAGAGAAGAGAAGAAGAAGAGTTGTTGCTGTGGTTACTTCGGTGTTCACGTAGAAGGATCATCATCTTCGAAAAACTTAAGGTAAGGGTGGGTCTTACCTTATAATAGGGTTTATAATGGGATGTATGTGGGTTGTAGGATTTATATTAATCTCATTACGATTTTGATTGTTGTTTTGATGTATGTGATTGATTGAGTGTGTCTGGATGATTCTGAACAGTTATGTTTGTAATTGTGATTTTTAAACAAATAGAAGAATCGATTATTTTTTCTCCAAAGTGAAGCTTGAAATCGATTTTGGGCTCTATACAGAAGCCAGAAATCGATTTCCTCCTTTAAACACATGAGCAAGAAATCGATTCCCTCTTTAGAAAATGGAAGCAAGAAATCGATTTCCCACTTCAAAATGGAAGTAAGGAATTGATTTCCCACTTCAAAATGGAAGCAAGGAATCGATTTCCCACTTCAAAATGGAAGCAAGGAATCGATTTCCCACTTCAAAATGGAAGCAAGGAATCGATTTCCCACTTCAAAATGGAAGCAAGGAATCGATTCTCCGTTTAAAATAAAAACAAAGAATCTATTTCCCTCTTTGAAAATGAAAGCCATGAATCGATTCCCTCTTTGAAAATGAAAGCCATGAATCGATTTCTCTTTTAAAAACAAGGCATGAATCTATTTTGTGCTTGTCAATATTTTTCTAACTTATTTAGCATGTGTTTATAAATGTTAGGCTATTGGGTGCCACTTTGTAATCGCTTATCGCTTTTTGCACCCGTGTGTCATTCCAATTGTGTTTCCGTCGGTCGCTTTGGGTGTCGTGGAGTCTTGCCGCACACTTTATGTGCCGATGATGTTGTTGAGTGATGATGGGTCTGCTGCACCGTGTTTGGTGATGAATTTTAGGCTGCGGTCTCGACGTTATAATTGAAATAGATGATGTGTGTGACTTGTTGTTGTGAGAAATTGTGCTTGTGGTGTGTTCATGGAGTCACATGCATACATTCGGCTGCGGTCGCGACGATGCATTTTTTTTAGGCTGCGGTCTCGACGTTTTATTTTTCGGCTGCGGTCGCGACGTGCCTAATTGGCTATGAGAATTATGATGGTACCACATGCATTTTGCACCTCATACATGCATACGCATCATTTGATAATATTGTTGGGTGTGATGTGACGGTGTGATACTTATGTTATTATAAAATGTGAATAGTGTGATATTCATACGGTGTGGATGTTGATATATATATGTATATGTATACATAAGTGTAGATGTTGTAGTAGTTGCTGTATATGGACTGTAAATGCTATGGGTACGATATATATATACATATATAATTAAGTTGTTTGTATAATGTTATATATATATATATATATATATATATATATATATATATATATATATATATATATATATATATATATATATATATATATATATATATATATATATACATATATATATATAAATGTCATTTGAAGTTGTTATATGTATAAAAACATATATATATATATATATATATATATATATATATATATATATATATATATATATATATATATATGTGTGTGTGTGTAAATAAATATATATATTGTTGAGAGTTTTATATATATATAATGATAGTCGGTGTATATGATTTTATATAAATAAAATATAAGAGTGTTGCTGTGATGGGTGTAGTTCTATATTCTAGCATATTACTTATTATAAGCCTTATTATGCGATTTAGACTCACCCCTTTGTTGTTATTATTACAGGTAGCCATGAGTGAAGGCTGTTATTTCTTCACTCCTTAGTCGGTCTATAAGCTCTGATACGTAACACTCAGGGGATGGGGCGCTAGTTTATTGTATTTGTTTATTTGCCTTGTTGAGTAATTTTATGGAGATTATTATGTTATTGTTGAGACTGTATTTTGTTTTATAAGATATTAATTTTATTCCGCTGCGAGACGTTGAAAACTCATGTTATGAGAACTGAAGTAATATATTTTTGAGGATTCCATCCCAGTGCTGTGTGTTGTGTAAATGTATTAATTTTTAAGAGAGCTTGGTTATTATAATGTTGTTGTTTGTGTGAAGAAAATGTAGCATCACTTTGAATGTGTTAAAAAAAAAATTTGAACTTTGATAAATTTTATTTATTTGCCGGGTAGAAATGGGGTGTTACATTGAGCATGTTCCTGCGTAGAAGCAAATAGCGGACATGTTAACAAAAGCATTGTTGTTGTCCAATTTTGTTGAGTTGCGGGCCAAATGAAGGACTTGGATCCTCTGCAGCAGCTGTTGCACAGTGCATCAAGCAGCAGAGCCGTTGGATTTAGTGACACTTTTTTTTGGGTCAAGGATTTAGTGACTCTTTGTGCTAAGAATCATAGGATCATACATGCAAAGATCAAACTCATAGGAGAGGTATTGAGCATAAGTGTACTCATGAGGTAAAAGAGGTAGATACTCTTCATAAGGAATCATATTGAAAAAAGATACTAAATGTGAGTACAATATGCTCTATATATAGAGCTCTAGGAATACTAACTAACTACCAAATTACTAATTAGTCCCTAAGAGAATGTAACATCTGCTAAGTCACTATTATTTTTAATAGCCTCCCTCAAGCTGATATTGGTCCCTCCACATCAGTTTGAAATACAAGTACCATACCAATTAGCAAAAGAAATGCAACAAAGCTAGAAAAAATGATGAAAGGAGTGTGTGTTCTGCAGCAATTAATGTAGTCCAATGAGCAATGGGCCAAAACCAAAGTTGAGCCCAAACAGATCTCAAGATACTCCATTACCTAAGGCCCATGCTTCGTACAACCCCCCTCTACTCATTAGACACCCCTTTTTGGGTTGAAAAGACCAAAAGCCCTTGCTGAAAATTGGTTTTTATTTTTATTAAACATTAAACACTGTTGGCGCACGCGTGATCGACCTGGGTCGAATCTCGCAGCACCGTACCTGCTGATTTTACTCAGACACCCCAAATTGGCCAAATTAACAGGTTCGACCAAGCGAGGGTCGAACTTGGTCGAACGTGTGACGATCGAACGGTGCTGATGTTGGTTTTTTTAAAGAGTGGTTAACCGAAACTACCTTCAACGATAAAATAACAATTTCACAACGATAAAATATAGATAGATAAGTGCCAACAGTTAGTATAGGTACCATCCGTGCAATAGAAAAAGTTATGAATAACTAGAATTAAATGCAAAGCAAAGGCAAAGGCAAATACAAAATACAACTATTGTTGCCTAGTGATATGACGTAAGTGTACTGTTTCTATCTCGTAGTAAAAATGTATCGATCCACAGGGAGCTAAGCGATTACGACTCGTTTTCAGTTTTGATTATCTGAAAGGAATAATTTTTAGGGAAAGGAATGATTGTTGGTTTTAAATTCAGAATTATAAAGGCGTCCTAGGATTGTGGTTTCGTCTCAATGATAGAAATGTTTCACAATCCCTCATCCGTTCTCTATTTTATTTAAAGTCTTTTCTAAGGACAAGGTATTCAATGGTAACTCATGTTTCCTTTCGGAATACAAGAGTGTGCCTTGAAACAATAATCAAAACCTATTCTCATGGTTGATTATTGCCAAGACCCCTTAAGTACAAACCTTGTTGTCCCAAGACTCTCAAAACTATTCTCATGTTTTGATCATCTTGTTTAACCTCATAGTTCTAATATCAAACTTCACCTTTCGGTACTTCGTTTGATATTTGAATTATAACTTTGAAATCGATGAGGTTAAATTAGATATAAAACTTCAATAAAATAGAGTCTAGACTTGGAATTGTTTAGGGATCTATCATTTGATTATTCCCACAATCCCAAGACTAGAAGGGTCTACTCACTCATGATCATTGTAGACAAGGACTTAGAAGAAGAAGAAGAAAAAGACATAAAGGATAAATGACAAGAAATGTAAATGACTAAATTGTAAATTGCGTAATGTAAATGACAAAAAATAAAAGAAAGCGAGAAGGGCTGAATATAAAGTTGCTGGAAATGTAAAGAACGGAAACTAAAATTGCAAGAAAGTAAAGAACATGAAAATAAAAGAGCAAAAGCTTAAGAATAATATGCAAGAACTTAGATTAAACTTTAGAGTGATTTTTGCAAGTGACAAGATGATATTACAAGTGAAGAGAGGGTTTTTGTATAGCCTAGGATCAGTAGACAATCACATAAATTCGCAATCATGGCCATAAAAACCCACTAAGAAGAAGAATGGATCAGCTTTGTAACTGAATTTTGAGTAGCAGAAAAGGCGCACGGGTCGTGCTTAACAGCCGCACGGGTCGTGCTCAGTCTTCGCAGATGCTATTTTCCAATTTTTGAAGGCGCATGGGTCGTGCTATATTGCGCACGGGTCGTGCTTCATTTCTGACTTTTTTATTTTCTTTCTTTTCTTGTTCCTCCTTTCATGCTCTTTTGATCCTTGCTATTCTTTCATCCAAAATTTCTTTTTTTCTCCACTTTTAGTCCTGAAAACACAAAACTAACATTTTGTAGTAAAATAGCTCCAAAATAGAACTAAAATTCCACAAGTTTTATTTAATTTTAAATACTAAAAACACTCTAAATTATGACTTATCACCTAGGCTGGGAGATATCCCTATCATGGGAGACACAGCTAAAGCTCCTAAGCCCCCTCTTAAATGGCTTTGCAATTGCCTTCAACCTCTCCACAATCTTCCAGCCACGGGTCCCACGTGGAATCCCAGCACTTTCCAGCACGTGCTCCATCTCATCATACAGGCCAAGGGTTTCAGGCAAGGCCTATAAGGCAGTAAAAAAATACTTTAATCACAAAATAAAGTTAAAAATGCAAACAAAAACATTGAAACACTAAACTAAATCATCATACCTCTCTAAACTCTGCAGCAAACAAGGGGTAGTTGTTTGGTTTGAGGTATGGGTGGGATACACTCCTATACCAGGCAAAGTACTCTGGGACTGGGCTGGCATCCCAGGAACTACTGGCTCACCTTCAGGAATAAGGTGCATATTGAAGTCCATCCATGCAGCATCAGCTTGCTCCTTTGTGACTACCGCCCGTCCAATGGGTCTAGGGCCCTGTGGGATGCCCTGTATCCACCCAAACTTTCTAACCACCCAATTGGCGTTATATGCCACCATAGATGAACCATGACGCAGATGCCGTTTAAAAATGGTGATCCCCTCCATTGGTCTGTGATATGGGTTCACAAATGGCATCCATGTCACCTCCTCCGACCTGAGACGATCTAGAGCTGCCCTGAATTGAGCCAGTGACCCATCTGCCCTCTTGCACTCCCACCTCTTAGCCCGCGGCTCTCAACCACTTGGTACCAAATATCTGCCCCTGGAAATGTTCAAAAATCCAGGCCTGTGATAAATAAAAAACAAGTTAAGGATTGAACAACATATAATGAACATAAACTTTTACCAACTGAAATCAAGTCAAGTACCTGGAAGAGAATGGAAAATCCAGCAATCTAACTTGTCTTAGGGGAGGAGGCTTCAGTCAACTGCTTGTATAGGTGACCCAGTGCCATATCTCCCCAACAGTAGCTACTAGCCTGCTGTATCTCTGACCATATAGAGCAATGCAACCTTCACCTTATTGCCAGACTTGTCACAAAATAATGTCCTGCCCAGCAAGATGAACAAGTAGCAACGGGCTGCATCTAGCCACCTCTCATCCGCAATGGCATCATTGTAGACCTTCTTCAACCAGGTAATCTTCAAACTACATCCTCTCTCAGGTAGCTGAGCAAATGCATCATCATGTGAACACCCCAGGCACTTAACCAAACAATCTTGCGCCTGGATCTTGCTAGGCTCTACCATGTCATAAAATTCCCCGATGACGGGGATATGGAGGAGTTGTAAGACATCTAGGGTGATTGTCATCTCACCTACTGGAAGGTGGAAAGTGTTTGTCTCACCGTGCCATCGCTCCACAAAAGCAGTACCGAGTAAGTGGTTGACTGTAGCAAACTCCGCATCATGAAGGGGCTATAGGTTTGTCTGAGCAATGTAGGATCGAATGTTTGGATGCATATCTACATCAACAGCATGATTATGAAGTTTCTGCTTACCCCCATCAGTAGGACGCTCCTACAATTTTCATCATAAAACAAACATACTCAGTAATTGTAAATGCAACTTAATATTAGAAACATAAATTGTTAAGTAAACTTACCCGACCCTCCCATATGTTCCTAGCAATATGGGAACCATAAGTATATAGGACCCTACAATCATCTGGTCCTCCTGGATAAGGGAAAGTGGATGATCTGTTAGAAGCTTCTGGAGCAGGAGCATCATCTGGCTCAGGCTCGTCAACATCAGCATCAGCATGAAGATCAACATGAGAAGATGTGGAAGGCCTACTAGTGGACGGGCGAGGCTGAGAAGCGGATGGAACATCGTACTAAGCATCAGCATCACCAGCAGGACCATCATAATGCACTGGTGTGTCCGGTCTACGGTCAAGCTCAACATCGTTCCAGCGTCCGCGTGCACCTACGTCGTCCACGTCCACGTCCACATCCAAGCTCAACATCATAATGAACTGAGTTTTTTCTTTTTCTTTGCGCACGGAGGCAGTGGGACGGATCCTGTCCTCCTCGACTTGCGTATCTCCACGTCCTCGTCCACGTCCCTAGGGCTGATCCGATCCACCAGTGCCACCTCCTATTGTGTTAGCCATATTGTAAAAAACCAGAAAAAAAAACAGTATAAATCAGTCAAAAACCAGCTCCAATTCAGGTACAATAGCAATTGAATTGTATAAAACCAGTCAAAATCACCATACAGCAACAATCAGGGGTGTTCGATCGTGCCAGGTTAGACCACAAATGCCGCACGCTTGATCGAACACCCCCAAAGAGGTTTGATGCACGCTCGATCGAACAGCAACTAAACAGTTCCATCACTAGGGTGTACGAAGCATGGGCCTTACCCAAACACAATAAGGTTGAGCCCAAATGAAACCACAGAATGTTCAGTTGTGATAGAAAATGGGCCAAGTCCACATAAAGGAAGCCCAAGCCATAGCGAAGAACGCACAGCAGAATGGAAACGCAACCCGAAAAAATGAACACAAAGCTTATGGAACGCGTATCTCCTTGGTGAAGGAGCTCCGATGAAGGTTCCGGCGACCAAACCATGTTCCACATATCAGCAAGCAACATCTCATATTCCTTCCTCATCTTCCATGGTGGTGCAGCTTTCTTATCAACAATAGAAAAGGCAAATCATCGACCTCTCTATGATTTTGCTCTTCGTCTTTGAAATTCCTACTTAATCATTGCTTCGATTGTTACAATCAGAGGTAGAATATGTTATTTTTGAGTTTCCAAAATTAATTTTCAGAAAATCAATCCACCGAAGATATTACTGGGTTGAGTCGCGGACTAGGTCGCTCTCTTTAAGACGTTTCGTGACACTGCTCAAAATTGTGTAGGCAGGCTATCAACCACGACGTCCCCAGGGTAAAACAACCTAGTCAAAACTGTTACGAAATATCACTGCACATTGAAATTTCGCTCAAGAAATACACCTCAATATGGTTAAAAACCACTCTGAATATGGTTCGCAGACCACTCTTGAATATGGCTCGTAGGCAATATCGAGGGAGAGGAGAGAAAATTGGAGGAGTAATTTATCGTTCAGTGGTGTGTAGAATGAAGTGAGGGAGTGGCCTATTTATAGGCTTGAAATTCGACTTGGTGCGCAAGCATCAGTGGATAAGAACGGAGTGCTTGCGCTGCAAGTCAATAACGGATAAGAACAGCTGCGTAATGGCTCTATCAGATACGCAACAGTTAGTTCATCGTATCCGGTCGATTCAGCGAATCTGGACAAGCAACGCACCAAAAAATAAAATAATAATTAATTATTTTCGCAAAAATAAATTTACACCTCACGAGCCAAGCCCGGGCCCGGGCTTGACCCGACCGAGCTGAGTCGGCCAGACAGACGGCGGCGCGCACGCGTGTGTGGTGGTCAATTAGTGTGCGTGTTTTCCCGTTTATAAAACATGGTACCCCTTGGGGCCCAATCCCAAGTTGTGAAATCCTCACTTATAAACACTCACTCCTAGAGTGTCTACTCTTAGCAATGTGAGACTCTCTTCTTAATTCACAACCAAGCTTCCAACAGAATCACAGTCACAACAAAATTCGATCTCCTCCAATGTGTTTGATTGAAGATCGGTAGCATTGCCGTCAAGTTCCAGTGTTGAAAGAATTTCCACAATCACTACTCGATTTGACGGCAGGAGCATGACATGTGATTTCTCCGATTTTGATTGTGGATTCATCATAATCTAGTTCGATTGCAAGGAACAGAACTGCAGAAATCAGATCAAGATCTGAATCTTGACCAAAACTCCCAAAAACAATTTTGAAATGGTTGTTTTCTTGCCGGGATGAGTCATCTTCATCTTCAAGTTCTTGAAACAACTACGGTGGAACGTCAAAATCAAAATCTTCTTCGGTGATAGAATCAGAGTCAGAATCGGAAGGGTAATCCTCATCTCTAGGGTATCGCTCTAATACCATGTTAAGAATCATAGGATCATACATGCAAAGATCAAACTCATAGGAGAGGTATTGAGCATAAGTGTACTCATGAGGTAAAAGAAGTAGATACTCTTCATAAGGAATCATATTGAAAAAAATACTAAATGTGAGTACAATATGCTCTATATATAGAGCTCTAAGAAATATTAACTACCAAATTACTAATTAGTCCCTAAGATAATGTAACACCTCCTAAGTCACTACTCCCTCCGTCTCATATTAATTGTCATTTAAGGTTATGCGCGTATATTAAGAAAATGATTGGTTATGCTAACTTTTATGGTAAAAAGATGTGGTAGGACTAAAATACCCTTACACTTTTATTGATTGAATAGATGGCACGGTTATTGATATTATAAAGTAATGGTATTGTTGAAAAGTAATAATAAATGTTGTATTGAGATTTTAAAGTGACAATTAATTTGAGAAAAATAAACATTTCAAACATGACAGTTAATATGAGACGGAGGGAGTATTAATTTTAATACTTCGTAAGTGCAAACTCCACGATTTAGATCTCGATTGAGTTATTGTAGGACTGCAAAATAGGTCTGCCTTACAGCGAGGTTTTGTATGACGGCAATGTAGCCAGCCCCCTTTGCAGCAACCAATCTATTTAACTTTCTTTTTTGGCTTTGTTTTTTTATACCCCCACCCCATCCCCTCCCACCCCCACCCATTTGTGATATACCGATTATACCCCTGCCATAAATCAATTTTTGATTTTCATTTAATTCTCTCTGACTGGGACCCACAATATCTTGCATCGTATATACCTCAATGGAAGGTATATACGATTACATTTAATATTTAACGTTGACCTAAAAAAGTATTCATCGTATATATGTCCTTCAAGACATATATACGATTGCACTATTTAATGCTTCGTTGACTACCCATCGTATATATGTCCTTCAACACATATGTACGATTGCATTATTAAATGCTTCGTTGACTACCCATCATATATAGGTTATATACGAGTGGGCTTTGAAGATCTAATCGTCTATACATCTGGGCCATGTATATACGATGTGAAAAAAATACCCATCGTATATACAAGGTTGAAGAGGTATATACGACTGGGTTATTTTTTTTCGTTTTTTCCTGAGTTGCTATCTGTTTTGTTGGAACAGATATTGACCCGCCTACAGCAGCAGATGCCGACTCTCAGTTGGCTCCTGTTTGGTAAATAGAACAGATATTGATACTACACTGACGTTCACGATGGATACGGTATATTTTTGTTACTCAAGTTTGGTAAATAGAATTAAATTACTTAAGTACTTAGTAAATTATATATTTTGTAGATATTTTCTACACGCCAGGCTGTGGAGGAGTGGGCCAAAGCTGTTGGTAGAAGTATCGGTGTAGTCGTTGTTATTGTGAGATCAGAAAAAGCAGCTGGAAAGAGGGGGAGGCGAGATAAGATTGTTTTTGGCTGTGAGAAGCAAGGCGGGTTTACTAATGATTCAAGGGTTTTCGGTTCTAAAAGGAGAGGCTGTCCTTTTAGATTGAAAGCTACTTGCACTGTTAGCCGTGGGGGTTGGTGTGTGACGGTTAAATGTGGTAGACACACGCACGAGTTGCTTAAAACTTCCATTGGTACTTGTTTATTTGGGCGTCTGTCTAAGGCGCAAAAGGATCTGGTTAACGAGCATGCGGATCTTGATGTCGGACCGAAAGCTACTATTACTGCTTTGAAGAAGCTAGATCCGGAGAATGTGACTACTCTTCGTCAAGTTTATAGGCAGCGTCACAAACACCGGTCTACAAAGAGGGGTCCTAGAACGGACATTCAGGAGGTGTTGAGACTGATTGCATCACATAATTATCTATGTTGGAGTAGACAGATTCCGGGGTCTGATGTAGTCAGTGATATCATGTGGGCTCATCCCACTTCTGTCAAGTTACTCAGGTTGTTTCCGAAGGTTCTCATTCTTGACTCAACCTACAAGACCAACAGATACAACTTGCCTCTTTTGCAGATTGTGGGAGTGACTAACACTGAGTTGAGTTTCCATGTTGCATTTGCCTATATTGGACAGGAGCTTGCTATTCATTTTTCTTGGGTATTGCAGCAGCTGAAAGATATTTGTGATTTGCATTCTATTCATCCTCAGGTTTTCTTGACAGACAGAGATCTCGGCTGTATGTCTGCTATTCTTGATGTCTTTCCTTCTTCTACAAATTTATTGTGTCATTGGCATGTTACAAAAAATGTCAAAGCGAAGATTAAAGAGTTGGTGCACAAGGATAGACGGGAGGAGGTCCAATCTCTCTGGCTATGTATTATTGATTCTGTTGATGAGTCAGAGTACTTATCTAATCTGAAGTTTTTTGAGGCTGCTTGCTCTGATAAACCTGCTCTCATTAAATATGTGCACGACACATGGTTGACACCGCACAAGGAGCGATTTATCTCAGCATGGACTAACCAGATCCCACACTTGGGGAATTCCACGACCAACAGGTATTTCTATCCGTTACTCGATATTTTTTGACACGTGTACATATTTTTTATTGTCGATTAAATTTCTTTGACACTTGTTTATTATTTCTATCCGTTACTCGATATTTTTTGACACGTGGACATATTGTTTATTGTCGATTAAATTTCTTTGACACTTGTTTATTATTTCTATCCGTTACTCGATATTTTTTGACACGTGGACATATTTTTTATTGTCGATTAAATTACTTTGACACTTGTTTATTATTTCTATCCGTTACTCGATATTTGTTGACACGTGGACATATTTTTTATTGTCGATTAAATTTCTTTGACACTTGTTTATTATTTCTATCCGTTACTCGATATTTTTTGACACGTGGACATATTTTTTATCGTCGATTAAATTTCTTTGACACTTGTTTATTATTTCAGAGCGGACTCGTTGCATTGGTCTTTGAAAAGACAGTTGAAGACTTCGAAGGGTGATCTATTAAAATGTTTGATATCTATTGATGACATGCTGACAATACATTTTGATCAAATTATCGGGTCTTTTCAAAGAAGCATCAGCAGAATCGAAGTCAAGTCTAATATTCCACTGTTTAAAAATCTTCAAGGACTTGTTTCGTTATCTGCATTGGGTCACATGGTGAAAGAGTTTGAAAGGTCAAAATCTGGGGTTGGATATGACAAAGGGAGGTGTCGGTGCATTCAAAGGAAGACACATCTACTTCCTTGTGCTTGTGAGATCGGTATTTTTTCATGCTTCCAAAGCAATTCTATTCCGCTTAATGTTGTTGATGATCACCGAAACACTTGAGTTTGGATGCGGTAGATGATAAATCCACTCGTGATAAATCATCTACCTGTGATATTTCTTATCGGTTTGATGCTATCCAGGCAAGATTTGATAAAGTCAGTGAGGAGGAAAAATATCTTATTAAAAGGCAAATGAATGAGATAGCTTTCCTTCTACTTCTTCCGTGGTTGCACCTAAATCAAAAGTCGAACGAAAGGTGCACCAAAGAAGAAAAATGCAAATTTTTTGATGCTAAGCGTGATCCTTCGGGTGGGAGCATGTGGATCTCAAGGTAAAATGTGAAGAATCCGGGGCTTCCAAAATTCCTACACAAATGTCAACCAAATTATCTCGGGGTGCTTCTAGAGTATATCACGCATACCGAGACTAAAATCCACTTACCGTTTGTTCCAAAGACACGTGCGCAACTATGTTGAAAAAATTGTTGATGTTGAAGGTGACGGTGAATCGCGGTTTTAGAGCAGTCGGGGTTGGACTTGACATGGGTGAGGACTCTTGGCCTCTGATTAGGCAAGCTTTGATTCAGGAAACAAAGGACAGGGAAACATTGTATTCAGACATGTTTGGGAAGAACCGATCGTTAGAGCTTCGCAAAGCTTTAACTATTGAGTCATACTGGACGTCACCGAGTCAAAGTGGTTTGATTTGCTCCGAGATGGGGTATATGGTTGTAACCAAGTATAATGTTGCATTGGTTCGATTTTCTTTGCCTATGAATTTCACTTATCCGCCTTTGAGAGGCACTTACGGTTCATCTAAGTTCAAAATCATATCTGTTCTCAACAAGCAAAATGTACACTGGTTGCATCTTTCAATCTCTCCCACTTGTCTGTTGCCTCCTATTGCCCCACAGTGGTACCAACACTACTCACCGAGTCCGCTTCATGGTTGCATCCGTATGCCTGGACGCTTTACCCTATGGCGCCTATGTGTCCTCCCGTCGACCTCCCACCACAAAGGATGCGTCTAGATGTATAGATTTAGCCGATGATTCTATTGACGGCTTGTAGATAGATTCACACATTTTTTGTATTACACGTGTATATATTACTATATCGCGTTTTTGTAATTATACACGTTTATTTTATCCAATATATCTACACTGTTGATGTTAATCAAATCACGAGACTTCAAATTATAACCGGTAATAAAATCATAACCGTTAACAAAAAAAAACCCATCGTATATATCTCTTTTGGGACATATATACGATGTGCATTTTTAACCCATCGTATATAGGTTCCTCATGTGTAGCGTATATACGATTGACTTAAAACTCATCAATCGTATATACGCACAATGAACATATTTACGATGTCAAAATATTACACATCGTATATATGCCCCAAAAGAGATATATATGATTCGTGTAATTTTGTAAAAAAAACAGATTTTTTGAAGGGCATTTTGGGAATTTCAGTGTGGGTGGGGGTTTAAGGGGAGAGGGTGGGGGTCCAAAAAAAAAAAACCCTTCTTTTTTTTATGGTATCAACTATCAATTTGCTTCAAAAAAAAATGGTATCAACTATCAATTTGCTTCAAAAAAAAAATGGTATCAACTATCAAGCGTTAATTAATTTGGTAAACATCCTTAACTCATAAAATTATTACAACACCAATTGGGGGATAATTTGGTAACTGAGAAAAAAAAAGGTAACATTAGTCTGATAACAAAAATAGTTGTCCTTAATTGTATGTCTCATTAGTCTGATAACTAATACGTCTTATGCTAAACAATTTCATTCCTCAAATTATTAAACGAATACAGATGCAAAAAAAGTTTTTAAATTATTGACACATTTAAATTCTATAATAACGGTGCGTTATAGACAAAACTGATTTGTTTTGAGTTTTGACGAGCAACATATGATGATGTATATGCATAATTTTTTAGGGTCCTTTTTTTTATACCACGTTTTTCATTAATGCCCAAAATACCCTTAAAAATGTATTTTTTTTAAATCAAATTATCAATCGTATATACGTTTTGAGTACATATATACAATGGTTTTTTTAAATAATTTATTTTAATTTTTTATAAAAAAGTTATAAAAGGTTACTAAAAATACGTTAAAGAGTCAAATCTAATCTAAAAAATTATAAAAACACCACTAAAAATCTAACAAAACCAAAATAAGGCTATGCAAATTTTTTTAGATTTTTTGTCGACTATGAAAAATTAAAAAACTAATAAAAAATAATAAATGATGGAATTTGAGATTTTGAGCCCGTGGTCCCGTAAGAAGTCCCTTCTAAGGGAGTCATGCTCGTTGATTTTTTTCGTATTTAATAGCTGTGGTTTCATTACGATCGGAGTAGGTTCTCGATGGTTCTTAAAGTAGTGAAAAAATAATGATGGCTTTTCTGGTACCCAAATCTGACAATTTGTGTACCATCCACAACTGTAAGGTACGAAATGACAGATCCCATTATGTAGCGTAAGTTCGATTTTGTGTTTTGACTTGCAAATGGGTTCGGTTTGTGGTTAAGGGAAGATTTCGAAGTTTATTGTGAGTTGGAAACTAAGAAATTAGTGATTTGTGGGTTATGGTGTTAGGTGAAAACAAGATTTATTTGAACTATGTTGTAGGCGAAAAAATGGAGAAAAATGTGGAATTAGATATAGTTAGATCTGTGTTAATGTGGATGTAGGAGACATTGGTTATTTACATAAATTAAAAGTAGTTAATGTCGTTTACAATTGGTTTGATTTGTTCAAAATTGTCTGTTCTTCGTTATAACTCTACACTATTGTTGGTGATATGCAGTAGTTTTTTTGAAGTGGTGGTTTATGCACAAGGAAATAAATGGTTAACAATACATATTAGAAAATAGGAAGAAGAAGGAGAAGTAAACCAATTAGAAGAAGAAGCCTTGAAGAAGACAAATAACCATTCTTTTTAATCAACGATCATTTTGAACATTCATTTTTTTAAAACAATAAAACAGTAATTTCTAGATATCAAATGTAAAACTAACATTTCACTGTTAGGTAAAAATAATTTACAATTTTTTTTCAATAACATAAGGTTATTTTTTTTAAAACAGTAAAATTTTTTAATGAAATCAAAAGTAAAAATAACATTTAACTGTTAGGTAAAAATAATTTACAAAAATTATTTTCAAAATGATAAGGGTCAAAAATACAAACTTTGGAAACTTTAAAACCTATTCAGATGAAATAGGTATTGGGTTGCATATCTTGACCCTTCAATATATTTATAATTTATGAATGGCTACCACATTTGTGAATGGTACACAAATGGTCAGATCTGGGTACCATAAAAGCAACCAAAAACAACCAGTAAGAAATTGATTGGGGAGAAAATCGTGCAGAAAAGAAAAACACAGTATTGGTGATTGAAGAGAAGCAAGCACACTCAGTGCACTGGGCAAAATTGCATCGATGAGCTGAATTGTCTTCACAGAAGAAAGGGTAAAGAAGAGTTAATTAGATGCCAAATCCAAAATACTAGAAGACAAAAAGCACCAGACTACGACACACTGGTAACTTATTATTAAAAAATGTCTTCTTCAATGCACGGATCTTTCCCATATCTCTGTATTTCTATGCCCTTTTAATCTCTTCCTTTGGTCCCTCTCATAAGGACCCAAAATACCAGATTACGAGAACAATTGTTCTTTTCTTTGGGTAGCGAAATACCGCCAACAGATAAATTAAATCTACCACTATAAATGGAACTATAAGATCATCAAATTTTCCCCTCACATTGAACATTTCCAAATCTTACTTTTTCTTGTGATTGCCTTTTCAGTGATCTATTCGAACTTTTGCTCCAAGAGGACAAAAAGGTAATTATAAAAAGCTGATGGCAAGCCTTCTATAAACTACACTAGTAGGTTTCACCTACTGATGTCCTCTAAACAGTGAATTAAAATAAAATTGAAACTCACTATTGGTTTCCTTTGGGAATTTCAGCAACATGGAGACGTCGTCGGCTCTCGAGTTCAAATCCAAGTGTGAGTAGCGGTAATGTGTATGTGCAGTGTTTATTTGTCATTTCATCTAAGAAGGCAAACAAATGAAACTTAAGGCTTTGCACAATCCTTCGATATTTAGTCACACGACATGTTAGGCACTGAAAATTTTCTCAGAACGTAGCAATCAAATGTTAAAATGGGTACCTAAATCGGTCATTAAATTTAAAGAAGTAGTCATTAGATAAGTCACTACACAACTACAGCGACGGTGGAGTTGGAGACTTTTCAAATTAGTTATTATATACTCCCTTCGGTCCTTATTATAAGAAAAATATGAAGTTTTAGGTTCATTGAATAACAGATGCGTTTTTGGCCTATATATAGGTTAGATACATTAGTTATTCACTGAACCTAAAACTGAAATTTTTCTTATAATACGGACCGATGGGAGTATTAGCAACTAGCGGTTTAATGACTTTCAAACAACTCACCAACTCCATCGCAAATCAATGAGTGATTGTATCGAGAGTGTCCGGACTGCCAATTTGAGGAGAGTAAACACTAAGGAGGACTTCCAACGGTCGAGGTAGCCAACTCGAGGACGGCACTAGACACTTGAAAACACAACTAGTACTACAGGGGACATTCGTACTACCTGTGCAGGCCAGGATGCGTTCTACTAGAAGACAAAGGAAGAAAACGTGGCAAGTGGCCATTGGTTCGTATCCAAAATAATGGTCATCCCAATACTTTGGCGACCTACATAGCAGAGCATGTTAGGGACCTTTAGCTAGTGTAAATAATGCATGCTACTATTGTATTAAAGATTTTTTTCATCATACTTTGGAGGTTTCATTTAGCAATGTTATCACCTTAAGGGTTGCACCACCTTCATCTTTCACTGGAGAACATTGTCGCCCATCTTTGAGTTGCGTATAAAAATTCCTTTCCAGAGGGCTTCACAATGTTAAAGAGATAAGTGCTTTTACTTGAGTCATGGTGGGAACACAATGTTTGAATCAGACGAAAGAAATGCGTTGAATGTAAGAGTCCATTCGAACGCTGGAGCAACAGAACTCAGAGAAGCAACTTAGAAACCAGAAGTAGCTGATTCGCATGCACACCATGGAATCTCGCAGACGTGAGCTCCATGAGCAAATATGGGCTCTCCAAAACGCCTCCTAGACCCCGGTAGAAGTAAGAGCTCCCCTGAGGACTTTCCAACCATTCTCAAAGGAAATCTAAGCTGCGGGCTGTCTCCCAGCGCTTTTGGGAGCACGTCATAATGACCTACGACGATTTAGGTAACCCTCATGACCACGTTGTTGCCTTTCTGATTCAAATGTTCACTAGTGGCGGTGACAACGCGTTAGTTGCAAAACGTTCATTTTCACATTTAAAGGTTTGGCACAATGTTGGTTCATCAACCTTGTTCCTGGGTGTATCAGCAAATACGAGGACTGCCAACAGCAATTGGACCTGCGGCCCAGCCCATCTCGATCGGCCCAAATACGCTGCTTGGAGCGCAATTTTCGCCGGCCGAAATCTTCGCAAAACGGTCGGACCTCGCAGTATATATACGCCATTCGCATATGGCATCAGGTACGTTCTTTAACCTTGTGCTATCTGCCCGAGCGACCTCTCACTAGATCGTCGGAGTGTCTTTGCAGGTACCACCCGAGGTATCCAACGCGTGAAGCCAGGACCGGTCCTTTCACCCATTCAACGACCGGCCCATTTGACGAATCAATCAACACTTCAACACTTCATTGGTCAAGGTACGATCAATTGGCGACCACAGTGGGAGGCCCGTGCGCTATCCTACCTCCTTCATGGCTCCACGCGACCGGCCCCAGACGCGGCCACTTCTCGACTCAATCCTCCGGCGAATCGCCAGCGAGACCCGAGGGCGTGGGCGTCCACGATCCACGAGTCTCGAGACTTCGCGACAAGAGCCTTCGGTGCACAACGGTCGCGGACCTATCCTCCAACAAATTCAACCGCCCGCTCTCGGAGACTTGCGCCCGAGCCGATTGAAGCGGGCATTCAGAAACTCTGCCGACCATGTCACTCGCCGCTTTTGCAGATCCCGCAAAACAAGAATCAAGTGATCGCAGGCGAGATGCGCTCATCTCTCATCACGAAAAGTCGATTCGCTTCCGCCGCCCGGCGTGCGGAAGACGGAGAACCTCTGCTCGCCGCCCGACCGCCGCGAAGACACCGCTCCTCCACGAAGGAGCATCTCTCGCGGAGAGCACCACTCATCGCTTCCGGCAAGAAGAAGAAGCAGTGGCACGCAGACGCTTCTGCGAGAACGGCGTGAGACGCCGCTCGATGTCCTATGATTATGAAGATTCTAGCTACCGTCCTGACACCGGTCGCTCACCCACGAGGTACTCCTCCAATGAGTCATCCGGGTCACGTCGGTCGAGGAGTAGATCTTGGGATTCTCGAGAAGAGCTGGAAGATTACAAAGATGGAAGAATTAGGGGCGTTTCGCACGGCCAAGGAGAGGCCAAAGCGAAGCGACCCGTAAGGCCTCTCGCCCACCAACCGCCCGTCCGAGGATTCTATGGAATGCCGGCAACGAGGCATGCTCTCGCAATGCAACCCTTTGGGTCGAATCGGCATTCGAGCGAGCACGCCCGCTTCTCCGGGAGATCAGCGTTACAAGATTCCGAGAGATCTCCGCAAGCCGCCCAATCTCAACAAGTTTGACGGCCGAGGAGATCCAGACAAACATCTCCGCTACTTCAATAATTACTGCTGTTATAGGGAATTGGGGCCGACCATGAAATGCAGGCTTTTTCCCCAGTCACTGGACGACCGAGCACTTGGTGGGAGTCTCTGCGACCCAATTCCATTTCCTCATGGGACGACCTGATCAGAATATTCTTGTCTCACTACACTGCAAACCGCTGCCAATATCGGTATGAGGAATACTTGGACTCTGTTGTTCAAGGAGATAATGAGACGCTGAGGCAGTATATCGACCGGTTTAACACCGAGGCCGAGTCCGTTCGCGACTTGTCAGACAAGGACAAGCTAAAATATCTGAAGCGTGGTATTCGACCGGACCACCGGTTCGTAGAAGAATTCACTCTTAACCATTACCAAGATCTCAGCTACTTCTTAACGAGGGCTAACGTCCACATGTCGTATGAAGAAACCTTGGCGATGGGAAGGCGCCCGCGCACAACCTAAAGAAGAAAAAAAGATGAAAGTCGGCCAAAGGGCATGAAGGTCGCCGCGACAATCGGCCTGACTTTCGAGATAAGAAGTTCGATCATCGCACTCGGCTAAACACCTCTATCGCACAGATCTATAGCGAGTGCCAAAATAATGAATTTGTGGGAGTAAAGCGGCCCGATCCACTCGTGCTCAAGAAGGGGGCACGGCCGACTAAAAGGTATTGCCGTTACCACAAAAGCAAGGTCATGACACTAACGATCAGATGGCCCTCAAAGATGATATCGAAGAACTCATCCGAAAGGAAAGTTGGGAAAGTATGTGAGGTCGGAGGCGGCGACCGACCTCAGAGAGCGAGGAAAGAAGTCGATCCCGACGGAGGAAAGGGCGCTCTAGTTGTTTCAAGCGTCCCAAGACAAAGAACGGTCTGAAGATCGAGAAGCCCCGCGATCCAGAGGTCGCAACGTGAATATGGTCATTCATGGTGGCAACCCGTTGGATCGTAGAGAATCAAATAAAGCCACCAAAAGGAAGTGGGACGAGCTCTTGATGGTCGGTTCAACATCAACAGTCCGACCGGTCTCGAACAGACCCCCCATCTCGTTTGGAGATAGCGACCTGCACGATGGCAGGCCAAACAGTTATGTTTCGTTGGTAATCGTGGCGCTTATGGCCAATACGGGTTCAAAGAATTCTAGTCGACCGAGGCAGCTTTCTACCGACATCATGTTTGAAGGCTTGATTGACAAGATCAAGGTCGATCGAAGCGAGATAATTCCCCAGGCCGAGCCTACTCCCCTAACGGGCTTCAATGGGGCGATCACATACCCATTGGGAACAATCGAGCTTATGGTCACATTTGGTGACGACACCGGGGATAGCACTTTGTGCAGATTTGTCCGCACGACGCCTCGTACTCCCCCTCAAATCATGCTATCGCAGTATCATTGGTAGGCCACCACGGGCAAGCTAGAGGCCATGGCGTCAACAAAGACATCCAAGATGAAATTCTACAAAGAAAGACGACTGGTGAAGTTACCACGGCGCGGCCGACTAGAGAGGCAAAGAAGACGATGCCACGATCTGTATCAACAAATTTGCGATGAGGTAGACCTTGGCCCAAATGTTCGAAGCACTGGTGAAGGCCATCAAGTCAATGTCACTGATCTGGATGCTCAGTATGATCCAGACAGCGACCCAGAGGATAACGATGATGACTTAGCCCGAGAGCTCAAAAACAGGTTAAAAAGGCCAGAACCTCATGGAGAGCTAATAGATGTGCAGTTGGGAGACGACCCAACAAAGATAGTCAAGCTTGGTAGCGACCTACCAGAGCAAGTGAAGCAAGACCTTGTGCAATGTTTGAGAGACTATGCTGACCTGTTCGCATGACAGGCATCGGACATGCCCGGCATTCCTATCGAAGTAGCCTGCCATCAACTTTCAGTCGATGAAGGGGTCAAGCCGGTCGCTCAAAGAAGACGTACTCAAAGCGAGGAAAAATCTCAAGCCGCTGCAAAGGCCGTTGAGGACCTCATAAAGGCCAATTTCATAAAAGAGATCAAGTACACGACCTGGCTATCCAATGTCGTGTTGGTCAAAAAGAAGAATGGCAAATGGAGGATGTGTGTAGACTACACCGATCTAAATAAGGCATGCCCGAAGGATGCCTTCCCGTACTCCAACATCGATAAGTCGGTCGATGGGGCCTCGCTACAAATTACTTGTCTTTTCGGACGCTTACTCGGTACAATCGATCACGATGTATCCCCGATCGACATAAGACACCTTCATGACGGATCGGGGAAATTTTCAAGATAAGGTGATGCCTTTCGGCTCAAGAACGCTGGAGCGACTCTACCAATGGATGATGAACAAAATTTTCAAGAGGCGATCGGTCGAATCTCGAGAGGTGTACTTGGACGACATGATCATTAAAAGCGTAATCGACCCGGATCATGTGAGCGACCTCGGGAAATATTTGAAGAAGCTAGGAAGAACTCACTTAGACCGAATCACGAGAAGTGTACCTTTGGGGTGAGGGCGTGGCATTTTTTGGCTTCCACCGACCGAAAGAGGATAAAGCAAACCACGAGAAGTGCGGGCGATCGCCGATATGAGGCCGCCACGCGTAAAAAAAGAAATACAACACACCGAATGGCATGGTGGCCGCTCGTCTGTGTTCATTCCCAAAGCGGCCTGCAAGTCGCTACCACTGTTTAAACTCCTCAAGAAAGATGTAGACTTTGAATGGACCGACCAATGCCAGCGTGCATTGGATGAATTAAAGCAAGCTTTGGTTAGCCCGCCCATCATGACCAAGCCGTTGCCGGGCGAGACGCTGTATCTGTACTTGGCTATAACCGAAGAAGTTCTGAGTGCTGTGCTAGTCAGAGAGAACGACCTAAAGCAGAATCCGGTCTACTTCATTAGTAAAGTGCTGCAAGGGCCCGAGCTGAGGTATCAGAAAATAGAGAAGTTTGCTCTTGCACTCGATTCTTTGCTCGAAGGTTGAGACCCTACTTTGTGGCCCACCAGGTCGTGGTAAGGACCGATCAGCCAATCAGGCAAGTCCTTCATCGGCCGGACCTGGCGGGACGAATGATAAAGTGGGCGGTGGAGCTTAGTGAATTTGGCATTAAATTTGAATCCAGATCGGCCGCAAAAGCGCAGGTGTTGGCCGACTTTATAGCGGAAATGACTCCTACCCCAGAAGATCAAGCTGGAACGACCTGGATCTTGCACGTAGATGGGTCGTCTAATAGTAAAGGAAGTGGAGCCGGCCTAATACTAGAAAATTCTGAAGGCCTGGCTGTGGAGGTGTCTCTAACTTTCGCTTTCCATACATCGAACAATCAGGCCGAATATGAGGCGTGCATAGGCGGCTGCGGCCGCGCCGAGGACTTCAATGTCGACCGAGTTGAACTCCGATCAGACTCCTTGCTTGTCGTCTCGCAGATCAAAGAATTATATGATGCTAAGGACGACGTGCTGAAGAATTACCTAGCCAGAGTAAGGGAGCTTCTCAAGCAGTTCGACCGGGCTGAAGTGACTCATGTGCCTCGGACCGAAAATGTTCGAGCAGACATTCTATCGAAACTTGCGAGTATGAAGACCCCGGGGAATCACAGAAGTTTGATTCAGGAAACTCTAAATCGGCCGAGCGTATCGACCAAGCCAAGTCAGTCTTTGGCCGTTCTGTGTGTCCACACGGATTCAGATTGGATCGCCCCTATCCTGAGATACATTGTTGAAGGGGAAGAACCGAGTGATCCGAAGCAAGCTAAGTTGGTCAGGCTCAGAGCGACCAAGTACTCGGTTATAGAAGGAAAGATGTACAGAAGAGGATTCTCCTCTCACTACAAGAATTATGCAAAATACCGGCGCCAACTTTCCGGCGGATTGTATCCGCCGGTAAATTACCGGCGGTTTTATAAAGTTTCCGGCGGATTTCATCCGCCTGTAATTTACCGGCGGATTTATAAAGATTTCCGGCGGATTTATTTGCGCCGGTACATTACCGGCGGCTTCTTGTCTATTACCGGCGGGTTTTTAAAATATATCCGTTATTTTTTTAATTTTTTAAAAGAGGCCGCCGGTAATTGTATAGGTCCGCCGGTAATAGAATTGCCCGCCGGTAATATCACCACCCGTAATAGCCAATAAGCCGCCGGTAATTGATAAGTCCGCCGGTAATAGAACAGCCGCCGGTAATTGTATTAATTCCGCCGGTAATTGTAGCCTCGGTAAACTGAAAATCAGCATTAAATCCGCCGGTATTTTCAAAAATTCCGCCGGTAACGCAAAGGGTTAAATTTAAACGTTGGGATTTATCTATTTATACAAAACCGATCCATCTCTTCACTTTTCACTTCTTCTTATTCTTCTTCTTCTTCTTCTTAATTTCTCTCACATTTTTCATTTCTTTCACTTTCTCTCAAATCTCTCTACAAAATTCATTGTTCTCTCTGAGAATTCTATCGTTTCTCTCTACCGATTTCTTCTCTTAAGGTATGTTTCTTTGATAGTTTTAGTTTAAAATTTTGTTTTAAAATATTAGTTAGTTACTAATTCAGATATTATTTGTTTAGTAATTAGTTGAGTTTGGGTGGAAGTTTGCTTGAGTTTGGGTGGAAGTTTGTTCGAGGGTATCTGGAATTAGCGCAAAGTCAGAGACTTCTCGGCAGTACGGTTAGTGATTACTGTTATTTGATTTTGTAGTAGAAAAAATATTATTTGATGTGATTAAATTGAAATTACTATTAGTTTAATTTTTTTTTTTATAATTCGTGTATGGAAATTAGAATTAAAATCTCTATTACTATTATTTACTCAAAAACATTATTTGAAAACTGTTATTTGAAATTTAATTTTAAAAATTTTCATAACAATTAAAGTCACAACTATTTATGTTTATTTTTTTTTTAAAAAAATAGGAATTATTTTAATGGTATTATAATATTAAGATTAGATATTTGTTATTTTAATGTTATTATAATAGTAATATTTTAGTTATTTAGAAGATGATTGGACGACAGCGCTTTTACATCTGGATCCCAACAGCACCCCAAACCCAAATAGGCCTTATTATTAGTGGTTTGTTGTTGGATAATTGTTATACCCCAATTTTGTCCGTCTTCCTTTTGTTTTAGTCATTTACTTTAGTAAGGGCGTGTTTCGGAGTCACATTGTTACGAGAATTATTGGGGAGATTCTCGGTTACCAACTCGAAGCGATTCAGTCCACTTCGTTCAAACTAACTCGAAATACCGTTTTTAAATTGGAAACGCCCGCGAATGATCGATCTTTTCGTGCGTTTTTCGATTTAATATCTGTATTCGAGTTTAGTCGTACGTATATAGGTTGACCCAAATTCATTTTTCTCAAAGTTGGCTTAAATTCAGACCTAAGCATGCGATTCCGAGTCATTTCTTTTTACGCGCCCATTTTCTTATATTTTTGGTCTAGTCTTAGTGCGGTTGTCAAATCCGGTCCGTTCTCGTCGTTATATTTAGTTTTTTTATTATTACTATTTTAGTCCCACTTTGCTTATTTAATTTATTTAAGCACTTACTAGTTCAAAGTGTCAAAAAATTCTATTTAATTTAGAAATACCGTAACAGTCCAAAAAAAATGTCAAAAAATAGTATTTAGTTTAATTTAGAAATTAAAAGCACTTAAAAGTCCAAAGAGTCCAAAAATACAAAAAATCATAATACTAAAAATACAAAAAAGGGGAATCCAAAATAATAGGAAAAATACAAAAAAATACAAAAGGTGCAAATAGAAGTTTCTCATTACTCTCCAACCGCTAGTTGGGCTGCGAGATCTGAAAAAAAACCAAGGAAGGTCAAAATTAGTCAAAGCCCAAGGAATGTAATTAAATGCTAAACCTAGAAATTTTAGTATAAAAATAGGATCGCACCACGATCAAAGGACACGAATTTCGAGAAAAGAAAAATCATCGAAAAAGATTAGGGTTTTAAATCAAACCCTAATCACCTAAACAGAGTTGCTTAGATCTCGAGCAAAAAAAAAAAGAAGTGAGCGATAGTAGCGATCAAGAAAAACCAACAAAGAACAACAACATAGCCACAATAACAACATCGATCAAGCAAGCGGCAACTTGGATCTCGTTTTTCCTTTCTTTCAAACAGATTAAGATCAGGTTGGTTCGTTTTATCCTTAAACACATGATCTAGGTTTTTTTGTTGAACTGATCCATGAGTCAATATGCTGTGATATCATTGTTTATATGCGTTTGATGGTTTCTCTGTGAGCAATAAAAGCGAGGACAGCAGAAGATCCATTCTTAAGCAAAGAAAAACGAAATGAATATAGAACTAATGGTATGTCTTTTCCAAAAAACGTAACTTAGGATCAGTTTCTTGTTTTTCATTTGAACAACTCTAAAAAAATGTGATAGAAGATGATAAAGGGGTAGAAGAGAACCAGACCAGAGAAAGCGCTTAAAAATCAAACAGAAACAAAAATAAATAAAAAAAAATCACCTCCGGCGACGCTCCGGTCGTCTTCTCCGGCGAAGCTCCGGCGAAGCTCGCCTGCAAACCGACCCAGTGACCTCAATCTTGTCCAGATCGAAGTTTCCTTCAAACGCATCACCACCAAAACCGAACCTATGAGCAAAAAAAAACACGTTAGATCTGGATCAGGGAAACACAAAAACGGAAAATAGAAAAACAGAGGAACTGAAAGAAGGGAGAACAGAGGGGAAAACGAACCTCACCCAAAGCTGAACGCAGCACCACTGTCTCCATCGTCACCACCACCACCTGCATCGCAACCCAAAACCGAAACCATCTCCTTCCCTTTCACTGTCGCTCTCTCTCCCTCCATTAAAAACGGCGACAGATCCGCGCCAGTAAAACTCTCTCCTCCCATGAACCCAAAGACCAGTAAACCTCTCTCTCACTTCCTCAACAACCGTGAAATTTTCGCTTTGGTTCCTCTCTCTCTTGCTTGCTTGCGGCCGGGATGGGGTGAAGGGAATAATAATCGATTTAGGGTTTTCGTTTTAGGTCTCGTGGTTATATCTTTGACCTTTTATTTTTATTTTGTTTTTAATTTGTTTTTACTCAGAATGTTAATAACACCCCCTGTATTTCACGCGTATACCTCCCCCAATTTAAGCCCAGTTTCGCATTCTGGGCTTCCAGATGCGAACTGGGCTTTCCTTTTCACACCACTTATTATCCATACACCCCCCTGCGAATAATAAAACCCCACTTTAATAGGTTCACCCCCTATTTCGTTTTTTCCTCTTTTCCCAACAAAAATATAAATAATTTTTTATCGCAAAATTAAATAAACGGCTAAGTCGGTTGTACAACCGGGTTAGTCATCATTTTAGGGCCAATGAGCTGTACAGTTCAGTAACCCTACAAACCCAACAAATAAATTATTTCTCTAAAAATAAAACGGCTAAGTCGGTTGTACAACCGGGTTAGTCATTATTTTAGGGCCAATGAGCTGTACAGTTCAGTAACCCTACAAACTTAACAAATATGAATAAACCATTTTCCAAAAAATAGGGGATTAAGTCGGCTGTACAGTCGGGTTAGTCAACGTTCTAGAACTAATGAGCTGTACAGTTCAGGAGTTCTAGAATACCTGTTCTAAAACGAACCCACCTCATACCAAACCACTTTCTTTCGAAAACCCTAAAATTATTTTCAAAAGTAGGGGGCTAAGTCGGTTGTACAATCGGGTTAGCCAGCGTCCTAGGAATCATTGAGTGTAAAAGTTCAAGGAATCCTAGGATCCCTACATTAAAAACACCAACCCACAAACTTTTTCAGGAAGAACTACGTAGCTTTGATTCCTCCATTGCATCCGGAGGTTCGTTAGGAGCGAGACTCAACCCTCGTCAAGCATAAAAAACAAAAATCCAAATAAGTCATTTTCTTTACAAGTAAAGGGGGTAACAATTAAATAAATCCTAAATTAATTAGACAATAGGATGTCGTGGGGTGCTAATACCTTCCCCACACATAACGACTCCTAACCCTAACAACGCCTTATCTAAAACTTAAAGGGATTTTCCAAATTTGCCCTTAAACTAAAATTTGGTGGCGGCTTCCTAAAGACCCATTTCAAGAATCCTTTCCTGATTTTTCTTAGCTCACACATTGGCGACTTCATCGGGATTTTTCTTTTTAAGAGAGTCAAAACCTAGTTTAATTAATTTAGGATTAAATTTAATTTTACCCTTTTATTTATTCATTTATTTATTTACTTGTTGCAATAATTATGTTATTTGTTTGTGTAAACCCTAGGGTAGACGACGATATTTTGTATGTATGTTTGTTTTGTTTTGCAGCTTTGGGTTTATTTTGCTCCTACACACACTGCACTTCTACACTTCACACACGTGAGAAAAGTCCTGTACCCGGACTCGAGCATAAACCTAAGTTAGAACGAGATTGCGTAGTGATGACCTGCGGGACGTACGTCTCGTTGGGTGGTCACGAAAATCTCACCTAGAGTTTGATTCCTTTTGAGGATGCTATCCCTTCAAATAGCTTGCCTATTGTCCGGTCGATGTTCTTGGATCGGGGTCCTTGGCTCTAGGAACCATGTGTAGGATCCTTTAGAACCATCCTTGTGAGGTTCATCAAAGAAAGCCTTAGACCCATTTCCATAAGATACCTCCTAGGTTCACAAAGGAGCTTAACACCCTTGCATTCAAAACAAACATTAGTGCATGTCGTCTTTTCACAAACAAGAAAACAAAAAATCAAAAAACAAGAAAAATCAAATTTGTTATTTTTTCCACAAAACACATGCACCTTTTTCTTTTACATCATATGAAAAATACATATCACATGCATACAAAAAATATACCACATTACATGCATTTTTTTCTCACATGCATTGTTTTTAATTTGCTGTCAGGGAATTGTAAGCCTTTTTGACAAAAAAAAATGGATCAAAGCATCAAGAAAATCAGAAATTGAAAATCGATAAACCGGACATAAAAAGCTTGCTTGACCTAAGCGACAAGATGCCATCGGGACGACGTGATTCCTTCTCCAACAAATATGGGAATATTCTGAGCCTCCTAAAAATCGATGTGCAAGCAGAGGCCCTTACTGCTCTAGCCCAATTCTATGATCTACAACTTCGGTGCTTCACTTTCCAAGACTATCAGTTGGCTCCAACCTTGGAAGAGTTCGAACAGATTCTGCAATTCCCTGCTGAGAACAATAAGCCCTACCGGTATGCTGAAAACAACTCTTGGGTTAAAAGTTTGGCCGGTATCCTCAAAGTCAATGCATCAAGTTTAGCTAAAGAAGTGGTGGTAAAAGAGAAAATGGAAGGTCTACCTAGAGAATACTTGGAAGAAGTAACTTCTATTTTGGCTGGTAAAAATGATTGGGTTGCCTTCGGTGATGTCCTAGCACTCCTCATCTATGGGATAGTTTTGTTCCCTTATGTTCCTGACTTTGTGGACTGCACTGCCATTGACGTCTTTCTAGCCTTCAAAACTAGAGGACATAATCCTACTTCAGTCATCCTTGCTGACATATATTACGCTCTCCATGATCGCCATGACAAGAAAGCAGGTGTGCTCATATGTTGCCTACATGTACTGTATCGTTGGTTCGTCTCTCACATCTTCAAGAGTAACTATCACATTGAAGCTAAAAGCAAATCTGACTGGAAGCAATACATCACCAACCTCAGGGGAAACGACATAACATGGTGTTCCCTTGCTCGAGACACAGATGAGTTTATTTACCAATGTGAGGGTTTCCCAAATGTCCCTCTCATAGGAACTAAGGGTTGCATCAATTACAATCCCGCACTTGCCTTGAGACAACTGGGTTATCCGATGCTGCATCCGCCTCCAACAGAATCTTTGACCGCCTTTGTACTCGACAAAAGAGGTTCTGAAGATCTTAGTATGCTGAGAAGAATCAGTCGTGCATGGGACAGAGTACTCAAGAAAGGTCGCCTTGAATTGGGTCGCAAGGGAACTAATGTAGGGGAAAGTTACCTTCAATGGGTTCAACTCAGAGTCCAAGAGGTCAAACTACCCTTCCGTCCTGCACTTCCAGCTGAGCCAGAAGTTCCTGAACCTACTCCTATCCTTAATGAAGAAGTTGAGAAACTCAAGAACGCCTTGGCAAAATCTGAACAAGAGAAAGCTGAATTACAAGCTCAGTTAGAAAGAGCTCTTCAAGAAAAGAGGAACATGCGGCAAGAGAATGCTCTCAAAGATAAACGCATCGCTGACTATGTTAAGGAGTTGAGCGCGGGCAATAAAAAACTCTTCGATGTGCAAAAATGTCTCAAAGGCGCTAATGATGAACTCAAGGCACGTAACCAAGATAGAGATAGAGCTATTGACAAAGCCTGTGCATTTGAAACACAACTGAATAGATCCAGAGCAGCTGAGAAAGACTTGCGAGGTCAACTAAAAAGAATGAAAGCTCACTTGGAGGAGTTAGTTGCGGAGTACGAGAGTAAACTTGGGGTTGAAAGGAAGGCTAAAGGAGTAGTGCTAGGAAGGCTTGAAGAATGTCAAGCAGCCCTACAACAACAGTTCAGAGATACCACCGAGGCAAAGAGTTTCGCCGAATATTGTGAGTTGCTTTGCAAGCAGACTGAAGACGCCCTTGCTCACCTTAAGTCTGAATACCTGAAGTCGGACAATCATTGCACATACTGGAAAGAAAGGTTCTCATGCTTGGCCGGACTGGGTAATGAAGCTATCAGAGAAGTTCCAGAGCGTCTGAAAGCAGCTGAACTCGTTATGACTAGAGAAAACACTCCCACTAAAGTTGTTAGATTTGTTAAGTTCTGTAGGAGTCTTATTGAAGTGCTCCAAATTAAGGCGCGTGTGCCCGATGAAAAGAAAAGGAAAAGAGCTTGAATGTAGTTGTCTGATTATCAAACATTATGTTTTCACATTTTATTAATGAATGAACTCCTTTTATTTTGATCTAAGTTTGCGTTTTATTTGTCGAAACAATGGCTTACAATTCCCCGACGCGATACATTCCATCATACATTCGCAATTCATGCATACTCATACTCACATCATACATTTTGAAAAAAAACAGAAAAAGGCAAACTGGTTCTTCAACATCGTTATTGGACCCGCTCTCAAGCAAAAAAGATGGCTGAAATTCAAGACAACCGAGCACTAAAGGATTTAGATTGAGAAGTCAAGGAGCGGATGACCGAAATGTTGGGCCTCGAAAGACCGATGGCCAAAATGATGGAGCTTCGCCAAGAAGAACGACGAAGAAGGGGTTTCACTGAAACATCGGGAACTGTGCCACAAACGTATCCCGCCCTCCTAACCCCAACGCTCGGGGTGTGCAATGGCCTCAATGGGGTTTACCACGGGGTTACACGCCTCCAACAAAGAATCTTTGTATATGGGAGATACTTCGAGCTTGTTGCCTGATATCAAGATGAAATAGCGAGAAACAATGTGGACTGATGAGACAGAACAAGCTCAACACAAGGCCTCTGGCGCTGCCCATGGATTTTCTCAAATCCCCGAACCTGACTTCAAGAATCATACTCGCCCTGTCGTGGTTCCAGTTCCTCATCCCTCCCACAATGCAGGTGGCCTTTCTCATGGCTACCAAACCAAGATCCTCGAAGCCAAAGATAAGTCGCAAATACTAGAAGAGCGTCCCAAGAGCGTGGAAGGGTCCAATGTGGGAGTGGGGGATGCATATGACTTATGCCTCGTTCCCAATGTGATCATCCCTCATAAATTCAAAGTGCCGGACTTCGACAAATATCGAGGGGCAACCTGTCCTCGTAGTCACCTGATCATGTACTGCAGAAAGATGGCTCAGTTTGCACGCAACGATAAACTTCTGATCCACTACTTCCAGGACAGCTTAGCGGGAGCAGCATCAAGCTGGTATATGCAACTGGAGCGCACTCACATTCGGTGCTGGAAGGACCTAGCTGACGCTTTTTTAAAGCAGTATAAGTATAACATTGATATGGCTCCGGATCGGACGCAACTTCAGAACATGACCAAAAGAGACAATGAGTCGTTCAAGGAATATGCCCAGCGCTGGAGAGGTTTAGCTGCACAGGTAGCACCACCCCTGTTAGAGAAAGAAATGGTTGCCATGTTCATGGAGACTCTTCCATCACCCTACTTTGACAAGCTGATCGGAGGAGTATCTTCAAACTTCTCAGATATGGTTACCATAGGGGAGAGGATAGAAAGTGCAATGAAAAATGGAAAGATTGCCCATAGCTCCACAGAACCTACAACTGAGAAAAAGCCTTTCTCCTGATATCCCAAGAAGAAAGAAGGGAAACAAATGCCATCACAAAAGCCCCTATAATACCCCTTCACCAACCTTTCAACTTCCTCGCCCAAACACAACAAGCTCCACCTCCCTACCAAAATTACAGAACCCAAAATTACCTGAAAAGAAAACACATCAACTTTGACCCCATACCCATGTCTCACACTGCACCCTCTTCAATCACCTCATTAACAATAACCTAATCACTCCCCGACCAATGAGACCACTCTCCAAACCTCCTTTCCCAAGAGGTTATGATTCTAACGCCGCATGTGGATTCCACGGCTGGGGCAATAGGTCATTCAACCCCAAAAGCTGCAAGGCGTTTAAATATGTAGTACAAGAGCTAATCGACTCCAAGATGTTGAACTTCAAAGAAGACGGTCCGAATGTGGCCACAAATCCTCTACCAGGGCATGCAAATCCATCTGTTAATGCTGTTGGAGGAGAATTCTTGATCAAAAAGGTGGAAGACATCAGGACACCTTTGGATATCATACATGCTCAGTTGTGTCATTTCGGAGTCATCATGCAAGGATGCACCAACAAAAGTGTGTGCACTGACTCTCACTGCACTGGATCTTGTGAATCATTCAAACAGGTCCTTCAAGACCTACTAGACCAGAACACAGTGCAGATGGGTTCCGAAGAAGGAGAAGGTGTGTATACTCTCCAGTCAAGCAACATCCGGCAGCCACTAGAGATCCGCTACAAAACTGACACAAAATTGGCACTGTCTATGCCAAGGCCCATCACTATTCAAGTGCCAGCTCCTTTCCCTTTCAAAAGTACCAAGGCGGTCCCCTGGAATTACGACGTTCAAGTTCAAGTGAAAGGGCTACCAAGCAACCCTGATGTCACTAATATCTCAGGGACTAGTGGTATGACCCGAAGTGGGCGCATCTATACTCCTGAAGAGCTCGGTAGGGAAAAGTCAAGGGAAGAAGAAGAAAGAGTCCGCAAAGGCAAAAGCAAAGAGCCCGGGTTTACTGAAGGAAGCACAAGCAAGAAGGTGTTGTCCGAGCAAGAAGCCAGTGAATTCTTGAAACTCATGAGGCAGAGCGAGTACCAAGTGGTGGACCAACTGAACCACACTCCCGCCAAGATATCTTTGCTATCCCTGCTACTCAATCTCAAAGCTCACCGTCTTTGCACTAATGAAAGTACTCAACGAAGCACACGTCGCTCAAGACATCACTGTTTGCCAGCTAGACGGGATAGTGGGGAATATCGTTGCAAGCAACTACCTCACTTTCACAGACGACGAGATCCCAGTAGAAGGAAGAGGGCACAACAAGGCCTTACATATTTCCGTGAAATGTGGGGAGTATGCTCTCGCCCAGAGTGCTTGTCGACAATGGTTCTTCCTCAATGTTCTCGCTAAGTCCACTATGGACCAGGCTAGATGTGGATTGTTCCTATATGAAGCCTAGCTCTACACTAGTTAGAGCCTTTGTGACGGTCAAAGAGAGAAGTCATTGGAGAGATGGAGTTGCTGTGCAGGTGCAGTCCGAACTCTTCATAGTGGTCTTCCAAGTCATGGACATCCTCCCCTCCTATAGCTGTCTCCTGGGGAGGCCATGGATCCATTCTGCTGGAGCTGTTCCCTCATCTTTACATCAGAAGCTCAAGTTTGTTGTGAATGGAAAGTTAGTAGTGGTTTTTGGCGAAGAGGAGCTGCTGATCAATAAGTCGTCCTCCACCCGCTACATCGAGGCAGCTGAGGAGTCATTTGAAACCGCTTTCCAAGCCCTGGAAATCGCCAACACCACCTTTGTTGGAGAAGGAACCCCGATACCTAAGCCAAGATTGTCCAAGGCCGCCATGATGGTTGCCAAGGTCATGCTGACCAATGGGTTCAAGGCTGGAAGCGGCCTAGGGAGGATCGAAAGCGAGGATTGACGACGATCCAATTGTCTGACAACAAGAACGGATATGGGATAGGATACTGGCCTGGTCGCAATGACAAGAATAGGGTCTACAAAGAAAAGAAAGAGAAGAGAATGGCAAGGCTTGAAGGCAGAGAGCCAAGGGTGAAGAAGCTGCTCATTTGTGATATCAACCAAAGCTTTCGGCGCGAGAATTCTAAATCCTAACCGATTGCGGCATGTTGAAGATGATCCAAGTGCGGGGACGGTGTCGTCAACCTTATGCGCTGTGCCCATGCAGATGAAAGGTCAAGAACCGGGAGATTGTCGATTTTCCGTAGTTTTCAATTCAAAGTAATTTTTACGTAATGCAAATCCTCCCGCTCGCCAAGGCCTTAGGATAACTCAATAAGGGCACACATGTTTTATTCAAGATCAAGTATCAATAAAATAACGTTTTGAATTCCTCAATAATTTTCTTCGTTTCTTATTTATTCGCCGCTCTTTCTTCCACCCGTTTTCATTCCACAATTTTACGCTAATGCGGATCTAAAAATTTTGTCTTTGAAAATAACAATGTCGGTAATCCATATCATAACTTTGATCCTCCCATTAATCAAACCAAGAAGATGTTGAAAATGATCTGGAAACCTCTCGAGTTAATGAGAATGATGGAACAAGAGGACAAAGTGATTCAGCCCCACGAGGAATCAATTGAAACAATCAACTTGGGTACGATGAGGGCGAAAGGAGATTAAGATCGAACGACGATGCCGATCTCTTGGCGTGAGAAACCGGTTAAGCTCCTATTTGACTATGCCGATATTTTTGCATGGACATACAAAGACATGCCCGGACTAGACACCAACATAGTCGAGCATAAACTGCCGGTGAAGCCTGAATGCCCACCAGTGAAACAGAAACTGAGAAGGATGAAGCCGGAAATGTCATTGAAAATCAGGGATGAAGTTAAGAAGCAATTTGATGCCGGATTTCTAGCAGTGTCCAAATATCCCCAATGGGTAGCCAATATTGTCCCATCCGAAGAAGGATGGGAAGGTCCGAATGTGTGTCGACTACCGGATTTGAACAGAGCCACCCTAAAGATGACTTCCTCTCGCCTCACATTGATGTCTTGGTAGATAGCACACAATGACACTCTCTTCTCCTTTATGGATGGATATTCCTGATATAATCGGATCAAGATGGCCCTCAAGATATGGAGAAAACCACCTTCATCACTCTACATGGGAACTTTCATTTACAAAGTCATGCCATTTGGGTTGAAGAACGCCGGCGCCACATACCGAGAGCAATGGTAGCACTATTCCACGATATGATGCATAAAGAAATAGAAGTTTATGTGGATGATATGATCGCAAAATCCAAAACTGATGAAGAGCATATCGTTAATCTGCACAAACTCTTTGAACGTCTAAGGAAGTTCAAGCTCAGACTAAATCCAGCCAAATGCACTTTCGGAGTAAGATCAGGGAAGTTGTTAGGATTCATAGTCAGTCAAAGAGGAATAGAGGTAGATCCGGCCAAGGTACGAGCAATTCTTGAAATGCCGACACCTAAAACTGAGAAGGAGGTTCGTGGTTTCCTCGGAAGATTGAATTACATTTCCAGGTTCATATCCCAGCTAACATTCACCTGTGAGCCAATCTTCAAGCTATTGTGCAAGAATCAAGAGGCAAAGTGGAATGACAATCGCAAGAAGCCTTTGAGAAAATCAAGAGGTATCTCCGTAACCCGCCAATCTTAATGCCACACCGTGCGGCGGGACCTCTCATCATGTATTTAATGATTCTAGACAATTCGATGGGTTGTGTCTTTGGGAACAGACGATTTAGTCCGGAAGAAGGAATACGCCATCTACTATCCGAGCAAAAAGTTCACAGAGTGCGAGACCGTGATACTCATTCTTTGGAGAAAACGTGTTGCGCTTTAGCTTTGGGCCGCACGTCGACTAAAGCGCAAGACATGCTAAGCCACACGACTTGGTTGGTGTCTAAAATGGACCCAATCAAGTACATCTTCGAAAAGCCCACACTCACGTGGAGAATTGCTCACCGGCAAATGCTACTTGTCCGAATACGACCTTTTGTATGTCACTCAGAAAGCAATCAAAGGTAGTACACTGGCAGAGTACTTGGCACATCAGCCTATTGAAGACTACCAATCAATGCAGTGTGATTTCCCAGATGAGGATATAATGGCCCTGTTGGAAGAAGGAAAGTCTCCAGACGATGAAAGGTGGACCATGTCATTTGATGGTGCTTCAAATATGTGGGGCACGGGGTAGTCTTTCATTAATTTCCCAGCACAATCGCTTCATACCATTCACAGCTAGACTGAGTTTCTATTGCACCAACAATATCGCTGAGTATGAAGCATGTACTTTAGGCATTCAGGCAGCCCTCGAGTGGAAAGTTAAAAGACTCGATGTATACGGGGACTCGGCTTTGGTCATCCATCGGCTAAGGGCGATTGGGAAACAAGAGATTCCAAATTAATCCCTATCGCGATCACATCCTAGAATTGGCGAGCAATTTGAGGAAATCTCCTTTCACCATTTCCTGGGAAGAAAATCAATTGGTGATGCCTTAGCAACTCTGTCGTCAATGTTCAATATCATGGATAACAAAAGTCTCACATTCTTGAAGATACAAAATCGTGAGCTACCAAAGACATCATTGCCACGCAATCGAAGAAGAACCCGACAAAGAAGCCTTGGTATTATGACATCAAACAATATATCACAAACAGAGAATATCCTCCCGTGCCTCGGAAAATGATAAAAGAACACTAAGAAGGTTATCAATGGGTTTCTTTTTGAATGGTGAAGTGCTCTACAAAAGGAATCATGATATGGTCCTCCTCAGATGTGTAGCAAAAGAAGAAGCGGAAAGAATTATGAAAGACATCCATGAGGGATCCTTCTGAACTCATTCTAACGGGCACACTATGGCAAGAAAGATCTTGAGGGCTGGCTATTACTGGTCAACAATGGAAACAGACTGCTTCAGTTATGTGAGGAAATGCCACAAGTGTCAAGTTTACGCCGACAACATCCATGTACCACCAGCATCTCTGAATGTTCTGTCAGCTCCCTGGCCGTTCTCAATGTGGGGAATGGATGTCATCGGCCCCATTGAGCCTAAAGCATCAAACGGACACCGCTTCATACTGGTTGCTATCGATTATTTCACCAAATGGGTTGAAGCCGCTTCTTATACAAGTGTGACAAGGGCTGTGGTTGTCAAGTTCATAAAAAGAGATCTGATCTGTCGTTACGGTCTCCCAAATAGAATCATCACAGATAATGGGACCAACTTGAACAACAAAATGATGAAAGAGTTGTGCGACGATTTCAAGATACAACACCATAACTCCTCCCCGTACCGGCCAAAGATGAATGGGGCAGTCGAAGCGGCAAATAAGAACATCAAGAAGATTGTGCAAAAGATGGTAGTGACTTTCAAAGACTGGCATGAAATGCTCCCTTTTGCTCTACATGGGTACCGAACCTCAGTCCGCACTTCCACAGGGGCAACACCGTTCTCACTAGTGTATGGGATGGAAGCAGTGCTACCCATCGAAGTTGAAATACCCTCACTACGGGTACTAATGGAGACAAAATTAGAAGAGGCAGAATGGGTTCAGGCTCGCCTAGATCAGTTGAACCTCATTGATGAGAAGAGGCTGGTTGCATTGTGTCATGGGCAGTTGTATCAACAAAGGATGAAGAGAGCCTACGATAAAAAGGTTCGTCCTAGACAATTTCAAGAGGGGGACCTGGTGCTCAAGAAGATCTTGCCTATCCAAAAAGATTCACGTGGGAAATGGACCCCGAACTACGAAGGGCCTTACGTGGTGAAGAAGTCATTCTCTGGAGGATCCCTAGTTCTCACAAATATGGATGGAGAAGACCTCCATCTCCCGATCCAACTCGATGCACCAAGAAGTACTATGCCTAAAGAAATTATATGAAAAAGAGAAAAATGAGCCAAGCAAGAATAAGCTCATTGGTCGAAAACCCGAAAGTGGCGCCCAGCAAAAGTTAGAAGCGACCGGTGGATTGAAAACCCAAAAGGGCAATCCAGGCAAAAATTAGGGTCAAGAAGTTGGACCAAAATATTGAGGCAGACAACATTTCTGAAAGTCGAATGACGATTGGTCAAAGGCTTGAATATGGGTATCCGACAAAGTTATTTCAAAGGACATTAGCCACCAATAAATCGCTTAGTATTCTAGTTTTTCTGTTTTCTTTCAATTCGGTTCTTGATGTAATCTTTCAGTCAGTGTGCCTTCTGCATACTTGGCTTCCAATATTAATATCAAACACTTTCCATTCTCTTTCATTCTCCCTCATTTTGAAATGATGTTTTTTTTGGTAAATGATACTGAATTGCGAAACATGTGCCATAATCATAAGCATTACGATCATTACGAAATTCTTGAAAATCACAGAAAAGATATGATCTCTCATAAAAGCAGTCACAAAAAATGAACAAATGCACCCACAATCACTTCAGATGAATCACAACACGCCCCAACATGTCAATCTCGCGATACAAATATACGAGATGATTTCGTGTCTCACGCCAGGAATCCCACGAGTTGATAGAACCACGATCAAGGACCGCCAAAAAAAAAAAAAAAAAAAAAAAAAAAAAAAAAAAAAAAAAACATCATTCCACATCTCATGCATCATCCCGCCAAACACCACTCATTAAATACACTCATATACCATGCACTGCATCATTAAAGGTTTCACTCAAGCGCACACCCTCACTAGGGGCATCCAAACATAACCCACACTATATAACAGATCACCGAGATCCTCGCGGTCCCGAGTGGTCCTTCGTGAGCACTACGCTCCTTCAAAGTGCCCTAAGGGGCCCAGTCGCAACGTCGAGTCGAGCCCGACGGACCTTCGCACCCGAGTGGTCCTTCGGACTAGTTGTGTCGACCTAAGACACGGTGTCGCCCTTCATGGTCAACATATCGATTCGGATCGATCTTGACCCATCATGGCCGCCGAGTATAAAGGCCCCCCTCATCGTTTAATTAGTACCGTAGCTAGTTGCGCTCCTTCGCGCACCACGATGGTCCTTCAATTAAGGCCTAGGCAGCCTTTCGGACCTTAAGTGGTCCTTCGAGCCTTATCGCTCCTTCGGACCTTAAGTGGTCCTTCGAGTCTTAGCGCTCCTTCAGTCCCCGATGACCCTTCATTTAACTTCGGTTAATGCACCGAGTGTTAACCTTTCCTTGCTCCTCTCAAACTTTCACTTCCCCTTAAACGGACAAAATTAGCGTCTATCTTATCTTTATTTCTATTTCTACTACGAAAGTTCTAGAGCTCAAAGACTTTCTAGTAAAATATTAATAAAGAGGCATTATTATACCCCAATTTTGTCCGTCTTCCTTTTGTTTTAGTCATTTACTTTAGTAAGGGCGTGTTTAGTCACATTGTTACGAGAATTATTGGGGAGATTCTCGGTTACCAACTCAAGCGATTCCAAATACTTCGTTCAAACTAACTCGAAATCACCGTTTTTAAATTGGAAACGCCCGCGAATGATCGATCTTTTAAATGCGTTTTTCGATTTAATATCTCAGATTCGAGTTTAGTCATATCGTATATAGGTTGACCCAAATTCATTTTTCTCAAAGTTGGCTTAAATTCGACCTAAGCATGCGATTCCGAGTCATTTCTTTTACGCCCCATTTTCTTATATTTTTGGTCTAGTCTTAGTGCGGTTGTCAAATCCGGTCCGTTCTCGTCGTTATATTTAGTTTTTATTATTACTATTTTAGTCCCACTTTGCTTATTTAATTTATTTAAGCACTTACTAGTTCAAAGTGTCAAAAATTCTATTTAATTTAGAAATACCGTGAATATCCAAAAAAATGTCAAAAATAGTATTTAGTTTAATTTAGAAATTAAAAGCACTTAAAAGTCCAAAGAGTCCAAAAATACAAAAATCATAATACTAAAAATACAAAAAGGGGAATCCAAAATAATAGGAAAAATACAAAAAAATACAAAAGGTGCAAATAGAAGTTTCTCGCCTACTCTCCAACCGCTAGTTGGGTCATGCAGATCTGAAAAAACCAAGGAAGGTCAAAATTAGTCAAAGCCCAAGGAACAGAATAAAATGCTAAACCTAGAAATTTTAGTATAAAAATAGGATCAGACCACAGTCAAAGGACACGAATTTCGAGAAAAGAAAAATCATCGAAAAAGATTAGGGTTTTAAATGAAACCCTAATCACCTAAACAGAGTTGCTTAGATCTCGAGCAAAAAAAAAAGAAGTGAGCAAAGTAGTGTGCAGATCAAGAAAAAACCAACAAAGAACAACAACATAGCCACAATAACAACATCAGTCAAGCAAGCAGCAACTTGGATCTCGTTTTTCCTTTCTTTCAAACAGATTAAGATCAGGTTGGTTCGTTTTATCCTTAAACACATGATCTAGGTTTTTTTGTTGAACTGATCCATGAGTCAATATCTTTGTGATATCATTGTTTATATGCGTTTGATGGTTTCTCCGTGAGCAATAAAAGCGAGGGACAAATGAGAAGATCCATTCTTAAGCAAAGAAAAACGAAATGAATATAGAACTAATGGTATGTCTTTTCCAAAAAACGTAACTTAGGATCAGTTTCTTGTTTTTCATTTGAACAACTCTAAAAAAAAAATGTGATAGAAGATGATAAAGGGGTAGAAGAGAACCAGACCAGAGAAAGCGCTTAAAAATCAAACAGAAACAAAAATAAATAAAAAAATCACCTCCGGCGACGCTCCGGTCGTCTTCTCCGGCGAAGCTCGCCTGCAAACCGACCCAGTGACCTCAATCTTGTCCAGATCGAAGTTTCCTTCAAACGCATCACCACCAAAACCGAACCTATGAGCAAAAAAAAACACGTTAGATCTGGATCAGGGAAACACAAAAACGGAAAATAGAAAAACAGAGGAACTGAAAGAAGGGAGAACAGAGGGGAAAACGAACCTCACCCAAAGCTGAACGCAGCACCACTGTCTCCATCGTCACCACCACCACCTGCATCGCAACCCAAAACCGAAACCATCTCCTTCCCTTTCACTGTCGCTCTCTCTCCCTCCATTAAAAACGGCGACAGTCACGCCGTAAAACTCTCTCCCTCCCATGAACCCAGCACCGTAAACCTCTCTCTCACTTCCCTGAACAACCGGCGAAATTTTCGCTTTGGTTCCTCTCTCTCTTGCCGCCGCGGCTGGGATGGGGTGAAGGGAATAATAATCAGATTTAGGGTTTTCGTTTTAGGTCTCAGGGTTATATGCTGCACCCTTTTATTTTTTATTTTGTTTTTAATTTGTTTTTACTCAGAATGTTAATAACACCCCCTGTATTTCACGCGTATACCTCCCCCAATTTAAGCCCAGTTTCGCATTCTGGGCTTCCAGATGCGAACTGGGCTTTCCTTTTCACACCACTTATTATCCATACACCCCCCTGCGAATAATAAAACCCCACTTTAATAGGTTCACCCCCTATTTCGTTTTTTCCTCTTTTCCCAACAAAAATATAAATAATTTTTTATCGCAAAATTAAATAAACGGCTAAGTCGGTTGTACAACCGGGTTAGTCATCATTTAAGGCCAATGAGTCAGCATGCAGTTCAAGAACCCTACAAACCCAACAAATAAATTATTTCTCTAAAAATAAAACGGCTAAGTCGGTTTGTACAACCAAGGTTAGTCATTATTTTAGGCAAGTGAGTGGTAGATGCAGTTCGAGAACCCTACAAACTTAACAAATATGAATAAACCATTTTCCAAAAAATAGGGGATTAAGTGGTTTTGATGATCGGGTTAGTCAACGTTCTAGAACTAATGAGCTGTACAGTTCAGGAGTTCTAGAATACCTGTTCTAAAACGAACCCACCTCATACCAAACCACTTTCTTTCGAAAACCCTAAAATTATTTTCAAAAGTAGGGGGCTAAGTCGGTTGTACAATCGGGTTAGCCAAACGTCCTAGAATCGATGAGTTTGCAGTTCAAGGAATCCTAGGATCCCTACATTAAAAAACACCAACCCACAAACTTTTTCAGGAAGAACTACGTAGCTTTGATTCCTCCATTGCATCTGGAGGTACGTAGGAGCGAGACTCAACCCTCGTCAAGCATAAAAAACAAAAATCCAAATAAGTCATTTTCTTTACAAGTAAAGGGGTAACAATTAAATAAATCCTAAATTAATTAGACAATAGGATGTCGTGGGGTGCTAATACCTTCCCCACACATAACGACTCCCGAACCCTAACAACGCCTTATCTAAAACTTAAAAGGGATTTTCCAAATTTGCCCTTAAACTAAAATTTGGTGGCGGCTTCCTAAAGAACCATTTCGAAGAATCCTTTCCCGGATTTTTCGGTCGCTACAATAATTTTATTGTGACTTTGTTGTTTTTATTAGTTGTTTAATTTGTATGGATAATTTTATCGTGACTTTGTTGGTTTTATTGTTGGTTTAAATTTTATTGTGACTTTGTTGGTTTTATTGTTGGTTTAAATTTTATTGTGACTTTGTTGGTTTTATTATTGTGACTTTGTTGGTTTTATTAGTTGTTTTTAAAATAATTTTCAAATTTTAATAATTTACTTTTAAAATATTTAAAATTAGATTTTCAAATACTTTTTAGAAATAAATTTCAAATTGTTAAAAGAGATTTTAAAATTTAAATATTATTTTCAAATTATTAAATTAATTTATAATTTAAATATTTAAATAATTTAAAAGTAAAAACGGTTTTTAATATTTAAATTTATAATTTAAATATAAAAAATTTAAAATTAAAATTAATTTTTAAAAACGCTTTTTTTAAGAAAAATATATATTACCGCGCTTATATTAATTACCATGGCTTTATATTAAAAAAAAAAAAAATAATACCGCGAAACGTGTTATTACTGGCGGCTTGACATTAAAAAAAAAAAAAAAAAAAAAAATATTATTACGGAAAAAGTGTTATTACAGCGGCTTTTATATTTTTTAAAAAAATAAATTATTACCGGCGGAAATGTGTTATTACCGGCGGCTTTAATATAAAAAAAAAAAAATTAAAAAAATATTACCGGCGGCTTTTTCCACGGAACACTCTCTGCAATTATGGCGGCTTAGGTCCGCCGGAAACACCCTGCAATTACCGGCGGTTTTTTCCGCCGGTAAGTGTTACGTACGACGGTTTAACCGGCGGAAAATCCGCCGGTAAAATCCGCCGGAAACAGTCACTTACCGGCGGATTTTGGGATTTACCGGCGGCTTAGGTCCGCCGGAAAACCTTGAATTTCTTGTAGTGTCTCCATTGTTAAGGTGTCTTACGTCGGTCGAAGCCGACCATGTGCTGAGGGACATTCATGAAGGTATTTGTGGGAGTCACCAGGGCGCTCGTTCCATAGCTAAGAAGGCTCTCAGGGCCGGCTATTATTGGCCGACCATGGACGAGGATGCCAAGAAGCTCGTTCAGAAGTGCAAGAAATGCCAAATACATGCTGATGTCCATATTGCACCTTCCACAGAGTTGCAAAGTCTTGTCTCACCTTGGCCGTTTGCTTGGTGGGGCATGGATTTGCTAGGCCCATTTCCACCTGCTCCAGGCCAGTTCAAGTTCCTGATCGTGGCGGTAGATTATTTTACAAAGTGGGTCGAGGCCGAGCCTCTTGCAACCATCACCTCGGCGAAAGTAAGCAAGTTCTTTGGCCGGTGTGTTTTGGGCCGTTTTGGGATCCCTCAGCAACTAATAACAGACAACGACACCCAGTTCACAGACAAGAGATTCGGAGAAATGTTGGCGACTTAGGGTAAAAAGCGTTTCACCTCGGTCGAGCACCCTCGGACAAACGGCCAAGGTGAGCGGCCAACGAGGTAATTTTGCGTGGGTTGAAGCGAAGACTCGATGAAGCGAAAGGAACTGGTCGAAGAGTCGCGATCCGTTCTATGGGCTTACGGGACGACCCTCACTCAACGGCCGGAGTCCCCATTCGCATCGTATATGGGATCGATCTTTGTGATACCCATAGAGATGGGCGAGCTGAATTGGAGAACTTCAATCCCCTACGGTGGTTGACAACGGCCAGAGCTATTCGAGAAGAATTGGACCTAATTGAAGAATCGCGCACCTGCGTCACTACGAGCAATTGATCAAACGTAAGGTCGCGACGGATACAACACTCGCGTGCAAAGAGAGACTTCACGGTCGGTCAGCTCGTTCTAAGACGGGCCGACGTGGGAAACAAGAATGCACGCCAAGGGAAGCTCGCACCAAATTGGGAAGGTCCATACAGGGTCATCAACAAGACTGGAAAAGGGGCTTACGAGCTGGAAACTATGGATGGGGCGACTATCCCCAGAACGTGGAATGCAGAAAAACTTAGGAAATATTACGTTTGAATGTAACGAATGATTTGAATGTAATGACGACCGACCTATGAATGAAAAGCAGGCAGGCGCTCTTTTTCCCACTGGGTTTTTTACAGAGGCCTGACCTTTAAAAATATGATGTTCTTTACTTTCTCGCAAGAATGTATGACCGGTCGCTCAAGATTGCCCGTGGCAAAGGAGCGATCGAAGAGTATCAACTTGATCAGATCGTCGAAACGATCTACCTCGAGAGCCATCGAAATGGCCCAAGGGTTAGATAACCCGCGAACCTCAGGTCGTCGAAACGGTCTATAGTGTGTGCCGCCGAGACGGCACAAGCGACGGTCACCGAGTTGACTCGAACGAGCGCCATCGAAAATGGCCCAAGGGTTAAGTAATAACCCAACAGAACAGGCCGTCGAAACGACCTACCTCGAGAGATCATCGAAATGATCCCAACGGGTGCCATCAAAATGGCCCGACCGAGTGCCATCGAAATGGCCCAACCATAAACGAGCGCTATCGAAATAGCACGAAACGGCCGCCGAGCGGCCTACAAGTTCGAAATGACAGGCGAATAAATGCAAGAAGTACACAGACATAGCAATGTAAATTTGAACAGGCGCAATTAAAGGCAAGTAAAAATTGTCATTACAAACACGGGACGCCCGGTCGAAGCCGAGCGCCCACGAATTGAAAAACTGCACGAAGGCAGGAAAATTGTTGTGCCCGAAGGCAAGTTAAACTATTACAGAAATTACTCCGCTCGCAGGCGGGCTTCAGAGGCTTCAGAAAAGAACGGTGGCCGGTCGAACGACATTTCCCTGTTCGTCAACTTGCTCGGGCAGCATGATCTTGTTATCCACCACGTAATGGGCGGGATTTATCATCTTCTCGTCAAAGTTGATCTTTAGATCTGCATTCAAGGCACGCGCCTGAGCAAGGGCGTTATAGAATTGCTCGATTGCTGCCTCCCGACCGGCCTGGGCCACCATCTGGATCTTCGCCTGCAGCTCGGCATTCGGCCTCCACGACCTTATCCTTCTCTGCGATTCAAGGTCAATTTTCGCACGCTCACACGGCGGCAAGAAGCTCCTTATTCCTCTTGGTGAGTTTGGCCCGGTCCTCGTCACCCCGCTGAAGAGCTTCTTTCTTGGCCTTGGCAAGCTTGTCGTACTTCACCTGCAGCTCGGCCAAAGACTCCTAAGCAGCGCGAGCCCCTGCAAGCAGAGATCGTCCGGCCGTTAGTCGGTCGACCTAAAACGAAAGAAATAACGGATTGAAAAAACAAGTACCTTCAGCTTCGGCCCCGACCTCGGCCATGATTTTGTCTATCCCCAAGCAGAGAGAAGCGCAGACCTCCATCGGCCTCTTCCTGAACCAATCGAGCTCGACCTGTCCTAAACCCTCGAGCGAGAGAATAGGAAGGTCGGCCTTGGCGGAATCCATGTTCCGGTCGTCGAGCCTTATCCGCTTGGCGGAGCGATCGTCATTACGAGCAGGCGACCGAACAGCTTGGCAGGTCTGCGCCGGCTTCTTCTTTTGGCCCTTGGGAGTGGGGGGCACCTTGGAGGACGACTCAGGAACATCCCCCGGCCGAGATCCGTCGTACCTCCTAGCTCCTGGAATCGCAGCAGGGTTCAGAACTGACTCGATCACGGCCCAATTTTTACCGGCCATTCTTTCTGCAAAATAACGAGTTATGAGTTAGAAGAAAAGATTGACAATAAAATGTAAAGGCAAAGTTCAAAAGCAAACCGATTTCAGACCTCCGGTTCGCGGCCTCGAGCAAGACAAAGGCTTCCCTCGGCAAGGTATGTCGCCTTAGGATCTAGGACGCATCATGCCCGCCAGTTGCTTTGATCATATCCGAGATCGCAGCAGTCGGCCTCCCCAAGTCTTTGGCAATGTAAATGTATCCCGGGCCGCTGCGAGAGTGGGCCTCGTTCCCACATGATGGGGAAGTAAGGGGACCAAGCATTCCGTCCGGTTGAACCTCCGTCACGGCCTTACCGGCCTCCCCGGTGGGAACGATCCAAAAATCTTCGGCTTCTCGGGCCGCTCCCAAAGATTCTTGAGTACGCTTTGAAGAACCTGGTGATGAGTCTTCTCGCATCTTAAAGGAGACCGCTCTCCCTTTTCTCCTTGTTGGCCTTCTCCCGAGCCACCTTCACTCGAAGAGGGTAAAACAAAGATCATCGACACCGGCCACCCAAATTAGTCAAAAGAACTTCAAAGGTCTTGAAAACGCCCATGCGTTAGGGTGGAGTTGTGAAGGGGCGACCGATGTGACGCAGACGTCACGTTGAAATTCGATAAAAAAGGAGGGTAATCTTCATCCTCTCGAACACGAGCCGATACATCGTGAACTTGAAGTTGGGAGAATAGGTTGCAATATCTTCACCGATCCTTCATGCCTCTCACCCTCGGCCCGGTGAGTCATCGAGGCACTCCGCAGATCGTGCAAAGCATCGTGGCCGACGGTAATGATGCTCCTATTAGAGCGAAGAGTTTCCGATACCCAAGACATGTCGAGATACATCTCGGGCTACATCTGCTGAACTTGGCCGACCGCCCGTTCAACCTCCGATGTTTATCTCCCGACGAAGCAATCGGCCGCGGCCGAGCCGCTTCTTCCTCGTGGATTTACTGCGGCTCGGCGCCGGCCCTCTGCCATCTCTCGTCGCGGCCCGGGGCGGCACTCTGCGCTTCATCATCATCAATGATAATCACATCGACATCTTCTTCTCCTCCCTCCGCTCGAGAAACAATGTCCTCTGGCGGTGGAGAGTTGCTCGCCCGCTCCCGTAATGGACGGACTGGGCCGGACTCCTTGAGCTGGCCGACCCTCGACCGGAAGAATGAGAACTCGAGCTCGTACTGCTCGAAGAACTGCTTGAAGAGCTAGAACCTTTGCCGTCCGAAGACGACTTAGACTCCGCCTCGTGGGGGTTGGGCTCGCCCGGCCTCGACATATGGGTAGCAAAGGATTGCGGTGGTTTTCCGGAATACGGGCGGTCGGTTTAAATGCGTGGCATGCAAGAACACCGTGATAAAGGAGCGAGTCGGTCGGTCGAGCGAGAACACTCATGAGAGGGGGCGATTTGGCCATCCCTCGACCTGACACCCCCTATCACGAGGCGTGGAAAGTACGAAACACTTTCAAAGAAAAAACTCAAGTTCAGAAAAGAGAAGTAAAGATCGATCCATACCTTGAATAGATGTTGCGGATCGGTCGCGAGTAAACGTAAAACTTGACTATGAATGCAAGTCGCGACGGCAGACGAGTCGGTCATTGGCGAGCAATTCTTGGAAGTGTGAGAAATGAACTCGTGAAGGGCTATTTATAGTGCGGATTCTTGGCGCGAAGGGGGGACCGGAGGCGGCGTCGCAACGTTCACCTTCTCACCAATGGTTGTCTCGGGCACCTCGGAAACACCAAACGTCATGTCTGGAATGTCAGTGAAGACCAACCGTCGCGTCAGCACGGGCCGATGGTTGGCGAGCGGCGACACCGTCCTGTCAAAAAGGCAAGCGGCGCGTCCGTTTCATCAAAATAACTTCACTCCTGGGGGCATCGATTCAAGCCTCAGCCCGCTCTTAAGCGACCTAGGCTTGGGGGCAAGCTCGTTCACGGTGTATCAAAGAATACGAGGACTGCCAACAGCAATTGGACCTGCGGCCCAGCCCATCTCGATCGGCCCAAATACGCTGCTTGGAGCGCAATTTTCGCCGGCCGAAATCTTCGCAAAACGGTCGGACCTCGCAGTATATATACGCCATTCGCATATGGCATCAGGGACGTTCTCTAACCTTGTGCTATCTGCCCGAGCGACCTCTCACTAGATCGTCGGAGTGTCTTTGCAGGTACCACCCGAGGTATCCAACGCGTGAAGCCAGGACCGGTCCTTTCACCCATTCAACGACCGGCCCATTTGACGAATCAATCAACACTTCAACACTTCATTGGTCAAGGTACGATCAAACCTACTTTCAAGATTCGTCACCAACTTTGAAGACCTGGCTGCCAGATTCACCCCTCAATTCTAGACCAATCGAGTAAACCTAGCTGTTATGTCCAACATTTTCAAACTTGTCACAATGATTCGCTCAAGAGATTCCTATTTCGTTTTAATAAAACGACCGTGCAGGTCGACAAACCAAATGAAAAATTCTTCATTGTTACCTTTCTCAAAGGTTTACGCATCAGAACTTTCAATGAAGCCTTGTTCATTCAGAAACCAGCCACGGTGGATGGAATCCAGACACGGGCAGAAAAGCATATTGACATGGAAGAAGTGACTTCCTCAAAAAAAGCAAGGGACAACAAAGACGACCTCAAATGAGGACAGAAAGAGGGACAAGGTGATTAAATATCGAACAAACAAGTGGGAGGACAGGGCGCTCCAGGGCGACACTCAACACACTCGACCCAATATTTCACCACAGTGACGCCCATCTCTCGGGTATAAACATAATCTCCTGTCCTGCTCCACGTGTCAGCATACTGTAAATTCCGCAAGACCACATGCCACAACGTGGATAACTGCTTTAGTTTGAAGCAAAAAATAGAAAAACTCAATCAATGTGGTGAGCTAAAAAAGTATGTTAAAAAACAAGGGTGGAATGTCAAACAAACAAACGAATGAGCAGGAAAAATACACTCCCACCATAAAGTTGCAAAGTCAACAGCCAAAATATCATGACGCTAATAGAGACACGAAAAAGGGAAAAGGAGACAACACCCAATATGAGAGGCTGATTAAGGGAAGCTTGACCACCATAGCCAGAATATTTGCTGGAGGAGCCTCAAACTCGGTGAGAAAAAGGTACATCATTACAGTCCTTTTGGTGGAAATGACAGAAGCAAGTGATAAGGTGACACACATGTAGACAATCACTTTTATAGATAAGGATTCTAAAGGAATTATCCCCCCTCGGGATATCAGGTCATCGCATTCTAATCAATGGCAAAACTTAGATAACGTAATTTCTTGGTCATTCTTTGAGGAGTTGGGGATATCCAAGGGTCTACTATAGCAGTTCCACGATACCCTAGTGGGGTTCTCCGATGAACAAGTCGTGGTGCGAGGCTACATAAATCTTCAAACAACTTTTGATTGAACTATATGGTGGAAGACACTACTTTCCCTTTCAGTGCAATCATTGAAAGGTTGTCGTTCAACTGTCTTGGAGCCATTGTATTCTATGCCCACCTATACGTCAAGTAACCCACAAGCAACAACGTTGGAGTAATCTGCGGAAAACAACAGATCTTACGAAGATGTTATGAGACTAGTCTGAGGAAGGAAAGTATGAGCTCTAGATTTGACCCTTTCCAGTGGGACTACAATCCTAGAGGGAAAAATAAGGAACTATAGAAAACGTGGAATTCTACAATAAAAAACCTACCTTTGATTCGAGCAAGTTGAAAATAGACTTAAGGCCGGTCGTTTTGGCACTGGTTTCGTTCAATTTAGAGTTGTGTAGCTCAAGTTATGAGTCTCCAAAGTTAGGTCAAATTTTTAGAATCAAACTGTGAGTCGGTTCGGTTTTTGCAGGTTTTGTGTTCTCAATTGAACTCCATTTTGAATGATTCTTGTTTCATTGAAAATTAGACTTAATTCTCTACGAAATAGGCACTGGTTTTACGAAATTTCATTAAGAAATGAGCAAAAAAATTTGGTTGCAAGTTGGGTAAAGAGTTCTGTCCGATTTTGGTACCTCAGTGTAGTTTTTTGAAAAACTGTACCAACTGGATACTTATTTTGAAAAACTAAAATCATAGGTAGAAACTACACTCAGAGAGATTTCCAATGAGTGGTCTTTTGTTGAAATCCGATGTCGTTTGCTATTTTAATTAATTCACGAAGTAGGTGCACTCTTTGTAGGAATTCAAAGACCTTTGTCTTTGTGTGGTCTTTGCAGGTGGTGCACAATGTTGCCACCAGCGCCATTTTATGTGACGATTTAGTCCTTGTTGTGACGGTTTAGTCCTTATGTTACAGTTTAGTCCTCAGTAGTGACTGTTTAGTCCCTGGGAGTGACGGTTTAGTCCTTGTGTGACGGTTTGGTCCTTGTAGTGACAGTTTAGTCCATGACTTTTGGTGTTGATGTATCCGGTGAGTTTGATGTTAGCCATAGAGCTATTGATTGATGTATTGATGTTAGCCATAGAGCTATTGATTGATGTATTGGTGTTAGCCATAGAGCTATTAATTGATGATGTATTGGTGAATTAAATGACGGTGTATCTAACGACGGTGTATTTATTGACGGTGTATTTAATGACGGTGTATCTAATGACGGTGGATTAAATGACAGTGATGAATCTAGTGACGGTGTTAATTCATACATGATATGATTGTGTGGTTGATGCATTGTTCATGGAGTCACATGCCTCATATGCATCAAAGTGACGGTGTAGGCTTCGGCCTTGATATTACTAATGATTATGACGGACATGCCCGAATGGCGATATTTGTGACGGTGATGGTACCACATGCATATACCCTTGGTGTTGGGTTGCATTCATGCATATACTCATTAAATTGGTGATGTATCTTGATGATTATGAGTTGATGTGTTATAAATTGATGCTGTGTGTTTGTCTATTGAGCAGTGATGTTTCTAGTTGCCTTTCTCTAACATGATGTTTATCATACATTCTATTATATGTGCTAGAGACTCACCCTTCTGCATTCTATGTTGCTTCTTATGTCGGCAACGTGCAGGTGATCCCGAGTGAAGGTTCTACCTACCTTAGTCTGGTTGTGGTGTCTTGCTCTGATACGTAGCACCGGGGGGGGGGGGGCGATTAGTTTATTAGTTGTTTTAATTGAAGTTGTTTGAACTGTTTATTGGGTGATGTATTTGAATATGTTTTATGAAACATGTCTTATTCTGTTGTGTGGTGATTAAGTGGACTGTAATGTCACTAAACAGGTGTTTTTGAGGGTTCGTCCCGATTGATGTGCTATGTATCACATACTCTATTGTTTTATGAGCATTCAGGTGTTGTTTTATGTTGTTTGGTGAAAGTGTAGCACCCTCTTGTGGTTGCATTAAAAATGACTTCGAAAACTCTGATTTTTATTCATTTAGATAGTTGTATTAGAAAGGGGGTGTTACAAACCCTAAACAAAAGCTAATGAAAATTTAAAAGGCAACATCGAAACACCAAAAGGGCCACAACAGCCATTGAGAAAACAAAAAGACAGGACAACCTACTTAAATCGCATAATGACCTCATTCGTTTTTGAATCTATCAAATTATCATCGATGTTTATTTCTTGACCAGGATTGATTTCTTCCAATCTCAACCTCACCCAAATATTGAGACCAATAATCTTGCAACCCCAAGCTTAACAAATCTCACCTCTCCTTCTCGATACTTTCCGTCAACGACATTTAATTTGTCTGAGCATCTACCTATATTCCTTTTCAACTCAAAATTCCTCTACTTCATACCCTCCAGCTAGACCATCCTTTCACAAATTCTCTTTAACTCACCCTTAGGACCACTTTGATCTGTCATTGCAGACTCCAACCTCGTCTTCAATTCCACGACTTATTTCAAGCTTGTCGTTAGCCATTCTTTGGCTTCTTACTTTCCTTGCTTGACTAAGAGATATAGAGCCCCCAGTTCAACGGCCTTTCTTATGGCATATGCCCTATCGTTCTTTGTGTCACTCGGTAGAACCTTGAGATCCTCGACTACTCTTAACCTTGAGTTCATTGTCCTTTCTTGTGGTAGTTGCCCTAACCTTATTAATCAATGCTCGAAGGCGGAATATGTCGGTGTTGCGCATAGCTACTGCCTTCTCCTCTAAAAACTCTTTCTCCTGCTCCATATTTTTCCCTTGATAAGAAACAACCTTCAAAAACTCCCAGGGGCTATCTTCAACACGACCATCAGTAAATTCTTGTTGCCTCGCAGTAACTGCTGCATTGCTCCTCCCCAGTAGCCTCTTCTTCTTTTGGTACCCTCGCAATTCCTCAGAAGAAAGCCGCCTCCTCAAGGGCTTGACACCCTTGGCTTATACTTGGGCATGCTGCGCTAACACTTAAACAGTACGGCCCAAAACAGTCTCAATGTTGTCGTCATGAAGGTGTGGCAACATCATCAACCACGAGTTTAGCAAGGCGACCACTGTCAAGATCATTCCCTGGAAGAATGTCCTCCACGATAGGCACACCACCTTCATCGCCATTGAGATCGTGCTTGGATATGGACGATAGGGAAGCGACCACGTCATGCTTGGGGGAGATATTTTCAATTTAGATGGCATCCATGAAATCTTGATGAAGTCGCGTTGTTGCCACCTTAAATAGCCCAAACCACCTCATGGTTTTTGCAAAGCGGGTATTCTCTGCAAACCACAACAAAGGAAAACTACAATAGAACGTTATCCAAAAGGCAAACATAGTACAAGCCATACTGATGACAACCTAAATTTCACGAAGCACATAAAAGATACATGAAGAAAGGAAATTACAACACAAAGTCAGGGGCCAACCCTGTTTATACATTAATAAAGAGAGATAGGAACACATTCAAAGCACGTAGGTAAAAACGCATTCAGGGAAACATTAAAAGTATGAGGGTAAATAAGGAGCCATTAAATGTTTTGACAGAAAACAAGGGGGTTAGTGAAAACATCATAAATGGATAGAGTGTTAGGTCAAAAACAATAAATACACAATTAAGGTATCAGAAACGTGGAATTACAGAAGACTGGCCACCCAGAAAGGCTTGGAACATATTCGCCCTAAAGGGCTGAAAGATAGAAGGGATGTATCAGGGGTGTCCGAGAGCTTAAAGACCATGGATGATTCCAATGACACAGGTAGGTGTTGTGTGTAAATGGTAGTGCAAGTATACACTGTCTAAACAAGTAATAAAGTGTAAGTGAGATCGTTCCCACGAGGAATTAAGCTTAACTTTGAGAGTTTAATTTGATTAACAATTTAGTGAGGAAAGTAAATGACACACAATTGTTGGGTAACATGAACAGTATTGAAAAGTAATGGGTAATGGAAAATCAGTGATGAGAACAAGCTGAGATGCATTCCCTTCAGTAGCTTCATTAATATGCAATTAAGTCTATGTTCAATGCTGCAACATTAGGTGCTGCAGCAATAAGACGTTATTCTCTCGAATACTTCACACTAGGTTTCCTTGCAAGAGTTTATCTCTAAACCCTAAAGAAGTACCTCCTAGGTCGCTTGAGAGCACCGCGATATTCACCTTATGGGTTATGCTCTCCTATCTCTATGGTTAAGCAAGGAACATCAAGATCTCTCGTTAATGTCCACTACCCATATTACCTTGTGAGATTAATTTACAAACCATCTCTGAATTTATAAATGATATTTAGAATAGACGGCCAATCCTACTCTAAAATGGAAATATTATCACACACAAGGTAAAATGCACAACATTAAACATACTTCATTAATCACATAATAAATCTAGCTACATCAGATCCAGCATCTCAACTATGAGTATTTAGCTCATATTGAGCTTGCAAAACATGGAAAATAACTTAAACAAAAGAGTAGAAGTCATATTACAAATTTCAAGGTAAGAAATGATACTATAAAGAGAGAACAGTGAATGAGCTCTAATGGTGACAATGGAGATCTGGTCCAGCTCTTCTAAGTAGAAATCCACCAAGAGAAATGTAATTCCAGTGATGCTGTCACAATGGTCTCAGCAATGTATCAAATTTGGTAACGAAGGTGAGCTAAGCACACTATGAGGAGCTATCTCCAAACTTCCTCTTGACGGCAGAGCATCGACAGTACTCGGTAGAACTCCCAAATGAGGAATAGAAGCTGGCTTATATAGTGTCTCTATGCACGCAACCCTAGAAAATATCTTCCTTGGGAAATGCGTCCTAAGTTAAAGGGCAATTGTGAGAAATCCTTCTTGCATCATATCTTTCTGTGCCATCCAGCTCTGACACCTGTCCTTGCCTCACTTTCCGTGTTTTCCGCATTTCCCTGAGCTTTTTCTCTCATCTAGCGCATTTTCACTTTTGCAAGACGCACTTTGTTCTTCTTCGCGAAGACTTAAACATAACACAATTAGAAGCACAAAGGGCATAAATATGCCCAATTTAAACCAATTCAACCCTTCACCATTAATTCTAACCTAAACACTTATTTACACGCTAATTCACACAACATGCTAATATATTCTCTTAAAACAAGCTTAGAAAGCAAGTAATAACCATCATAAATGAGGGTTATCAGTAGGCAACTCGTGGAGTGCACTAGACAACCCAGGAAACGTAGATAGACTACAGGGGACACCTGTACAATCCGTACACCCTGTGCAGACCAAGACACGTACAACTAGAAGATAAAAGAAGAGGACATGACAAGAAGATGGTCACTGCTACCCTACTGTTGCGCACGAAAAAGTCCCTGAGGGGTTTTTCTTCGTTTACAACTTTTTAAAACAATGAAGTCGCCACCAATATTTTTTATAAGGAAAATATTGAAGAAAAACCTTTTTGGGAAGGCGGATGGTCTTTTGGAAAATCGGAACGTTTGGGTTCGGGGGTCGGTTAGGCATGGGGAAGGTATTAGCGCCCCACACCTCCTTTCTACTGAAAGGGAACCTTTAATTAAACGTGTGATTTTAAGTGTTGATTTTGAAAATACTTAACTTTGCCTCTTGGTTGAAAAGACTTAAGGAATTTTTTATTTTTGCTGCGCTTGACGAGAGTTAGCCGCTTTGATTTTTTGAAAGGAAAAATGTTTTTTAGTTTGTTGTGCTTGACGGAGGGGATCCGCTCCTACGTATCTCCAGGTGCGATGGAGAATTCAAAGCTACGTAGTTCTGGTTTTTATTTTTATTTTTTTATCTTGTTTAATTGTGAAAACTGAGCTTTGATGATGATCAATTGAGCGAAGGCTCCAAGTGACCGCCATTAGCACTCCCTTGTTAATAATCGTGCAAGCAAAGGCTTCGCAGGACTACTAACAAAGTTTTTTTTGATTTTTGAATTTTTTGTAGACGAATTAGGCATTCGTGATGATCAATTGAGCAAAGGCTCCAAGTGATCACCACTAGTTCCTCATTGTTAATGATTATGCAAGCAGAGGCTTCGCAAAACCATTAACAAAGTTTTTTTTTTGATTTATTGAAAGTCTTTCGAAAAATTAGACGTTCATGATGATCAATTGAGCAAAGGCTCCAAGTGATCATTACTAGGTCCTCATTGTTAATGATCATGCAAGCAAAGGCTTCACATGACCACTAACAAAGTTTTTGATTTAATGAAAAGTGTTTGAGTTAGAAAGAATTAAAAAAACGAGAAAAATGTGAAAATTGCAAAATGGGGGTGTTACTAGTTACTGGGAGTGGTATAACTAAACAAGGGGTGTAAACAGCAAGCCCAGTTTGCATATGGGAGCCCAGTATGCGAAACTGGGCTTAAGTGAGGGAGGGGCGCGCGCATGAATTAGTGGGGTGTAGCTTGTAAAAATTGGAAATCAGAAATAAATAAAAAAATAATAGTAACCGAAGGCATAAAATGGGTTTTTAGGTTTAAGGGATCCGTTTATTCCTTCTCCCTCATTTGCGCCACAATGAGGGGATCTGAGAGAGAGAAGACCAGAAAATCTGGGGATGAAGAGAGACTCGCGGAGGGAGAAAAGAGAGAGAGAGAGGGTGGAACGGCGAAGAAGAGAAAGGGAAGGAAGGAAGACGACGCGACGGGAGAGGGAGAGTGGTGGTCGCTGCGTTCGCGAAGGACCCAGCCGTTGAGAGGCGGCCGCGCGGCGGCGCTTATTCGGCTGAGGCAAGTCGGTTCGGTTTTGATTCCTTCTGGCTTTTTTCGGGTTTTTTTTCGTCCTCTCCTCCGATCTGTCACTGGTTCGATTAGGGGTGTTAGGTGACAGTTTTGGGTCGTTTGTGTGGTTGCGGTGGTGGTGACTGACGGCTGGCGGTTCGGTTTTGGGGTGGCTGCATTGGCTTTTGGGTGGGGATGGTGGTTAGGTGACGGTGGTGGGATGAGGTGGTGGTGGCTGATTCTGTTTGGTATGAGTTCGCCGGAGTGCTCGCCGGAGAAGATGACCGGAGGGTCACTGGAGGTGAGTTTTCTTATTTTTTGGTTCTGTTTGATTTTAAAGCTTTCTCTGGTCTGATTCTTTTCTACCCCATTTTTATTCTGGTTTGACTGTTCTTGAGTTTAATTGGTTGTTTATATGTTCATTCATCACATTTAACTCATATACACCAACAGAACATAAAAACGAAATAAAGTATAGTCAAGCAGATCTAAGAAAAATGCTAAACAATGTATTCTACATTTTTTGTGTCTAAAACTGTTAGAAAGAAAAAAAACCAACCTGATTTTCAATTTGTTCTGAAAAAGAAGGATAAAAACGAGATCTATGTTGTTGCTTGTTTGAATGACTGATGTTGTTGTTGTGGCTTTGCTGTTGCTACTGTTGGTTTTTCTTGACTACTACTATTCAACCCTTTTTTTGACTGCTCAGATCTAAATAATCTGTTTAGGTGATTAGGGTTTCAGTGTAAAACCCTAATCGTTTTTTTTGGTGTTGTTTACCTCGAAAATCGTCTTTGACTGACCCTTGACAGCTCTTTTATATTAAAATACTAGGTTTCTGCATTAATTGCTCTTTGACTGGGCCTTGAATTATTTTCAGGTTTTGGAGCGGATCAACCCAGGCCCAGCTGCTTGGAGAGCAGCTGTTAGAACCCCAGATCTGCTGCTGCTGCTGCCTTTTATTATATTTTTTGTATTTTCAGATTTATTTATTTTTGTATATTTTTTGTTATTATTTTTTGTATTTTTTGGACATTTGGACATTTGAACACTTCTAATTTGTAATAAAAATTAAATAGATTTTTGTTTGACATTTTTGGATTATATAACACTTTTAAATTGTAAATAACACTAAATAGAATTTTTGACATTTTTGGACTGTACGTACATACTCAAACTAAATAAACTGCACAAGATAAGATTAATAATAAGTAAGAGAGTCGGGCCAAACACAAAGACGGGAACGGGCCAGACTAGACAAATACGCTAAAACGAGACCCAAAATAGAAGAAATGAACTCATTAACTAAAAACACTAAAATTAACTCAGAATTGCACACTTAGGCCTGAATTGAAAAGACACGCCAAATTTCAAGAAAAAATGACTTTTGATAGACTTACTTATGTACGACTAAATCCAAATACGAAGATTAAATTGAAGAACGCACGAAAAGATCGATCATTCGCGTGCCTGCTTAATTTAAACAACGGTATTTCGATTTAGTTGAGCTGTATAATTGAAATTGGTTTAAGCTAAAAAAGACGGACTAAATTGGGGTACTACACCTACAGAACAAAGCACCATATTGACCTTTAGCTAGTATAATTAATGCATGCTACTATTTTTTTAAGGATTTTTTATCGTCATACTTTGGAGGTCTCCCTTAGTAAGGTTATCACCTTGTACACAAGAATAGTGAGTTACATGATAACCTAATTTATATTATAATTCAGACAGATTTAAGACAGAATTTCGGCAGGAAAGATTTCAGACAAATTTGGGATAGATTCCGTCTAAAATTCATTTGAAATCTTTTCAAAACAGGTTGGGATGAAATATGGGATGAATTATTTGAATTTACAACAGGGTTTATTTTCGAATGGGAGGCGTTTTGTGTAAAATATATATTAAGGTTGGTCAAGCTTAGAAGAAACTTTGGTACCATGCGCGGTCGGTGAGGGACAACCGAGTTGAGGCTTGCGGTTTGCCAAGCTCATGGCTTTAGACCGATCTATTGAATTTCATCAGAAGAAACCCAACATGCTGAGCGAGGTCGGAGAGGGAAATCCGAGTCGAGGCTCGAGGTGCTTCGCAGGTTGTTGTAGTGAGAATTCCATTTGCAAATTGAGCTTGTTCTTGATATGTCATCCTGGCTTAATTACAATATTTCCTGAAAAGTGTCATTCAACAAAGTGTAGGGTAAAACAAAGCAAACATAAGTAGAAGGGGGATTCCCCCACAGTGCGGGTGCTCTTCCATTCTTTTTCTTTCATCAATTGTTAAGGTTTGGATGGTTCCTTTGTGTGCGGGTTTCACCTGTAATGTTCACGAGGTTTCAATCGCAATGGAAGTGAACCTCCTATGGATTCAACTTTTCTTTCTTAGACTAGCCTCGTAGCGACTTGGGTATGGCGAAGGGTATTTCAACTTTTCTTTCTTAGTCAAATGATGATCCCTACTTTGTTGCCGACATGGTCTTTCACTACAACAAAAATCAGAATTAGCACCGGCCGAAATCCGCCGGAAATGCACTTTTCTGGAAGTTTTCATCCGCCAAAAAAATTTTCGTAGGTAATTATTTCCGTCGACTCAATTGTCGGTGAGTTACAAAGCGCTTTTGAGCGACCGATGATTCATCGTCGACCAACAACCACGAGTAATTCAAAAGTTTTTTTTTTTTGCATTTACGATGGTCAAAAGCACAGATAAAGCAAGAGTAGAAGGTTTTAATTTTTTACATTTCAAGTGGCCAAAAACTGTAGGTAATGTAAAAATCAAAATTGTTAATTTAATATTGGCTTAAATATATGTTACCCCCTGCAAATATACACATTATCCATTTACCCCTTGTAAAAATAAAACTCTTAAAAAAGACCTTGCAAATATAAAACATTTACAGTTACCCCCTATTGTTAGATTATTGTTGACAGTGTTAAGTGTAAATATATGTTACCCCCCTGCAGATATGTTCATTATCCATTTACCCCCTTACGTAAACATATGTTACACCCTTGCAAATATGTTCATTTACCCCCTTGCAAACACCCTTGCAAATATGTTCATTTTCCATTTACCCCCTTGCAAATATGCTCAATATCCATTTACCCCCTGAAAATAATAAGTGTTTCAACATACACTTAACGTTGTTAACATAATCTAACAGCAGGAGGGTAACTAGAGACATTTATTATTTGCAAGATCTTTTTTAAGAACTTTATTTTTACAGGGGGGTAAATGGATAATTAGTATATATTTACAGTGGGTATTTAATTAATAAAAAATAATTAGTTAAATCTTGTATTTTGGTTTATATAAATGATTAAATGATTAGATTTATTTTAATTTATATAAAAAAGAAAAAACTGAAATAATAAAAAAGAAGATGAAAATTAAAATGAAGTAATTGTATGAGAAGAAAGGATATAGGAGAGAATGAGGAATGAGAATAAAAAAGTAAGAAGGAATAAGAATGAAGAAATGAGAAGGAAGAAAGATAAGATAGAAGAAATGTAGGAGAGAGATATATGAAGAAATTTATGGAAATTGGAGAGTATGAGAAAAAAGGAGAAAGTTTAGGGAAATGAGAGTAGGAGAAATTTTATTTTTTGGCCACGGTAATGTAAAATAAAGTAAAAAATTACCGTATGAATTGCTACTGGCGCCTTTGCTGGCGGTTATGGCCGCCCAAAATTACCGGCAAAACCCGACCGCAGGAAACTTGTCGCTAGTAATCCGCATTTTTTTGGTAGTGTTTGACACATGTCATACCCCAATTTTGTCCGGCTTAGGTCAAAACCCTAATTTTCCCAAAAAATAAATAAATAGAAGAGAAAATAGCATCATGCATTGCATTGAGGGTTCTAAAAGTTATTTCAAAGCTTCTAAAATCATTTTTGGAGTTGGAATGTGCTTTTTGGACAAACTAAGGTTTTTCAGTACAAAAGGGTATTTTAGTCATTTCGCAAATAAGGGATGATTCCTCAGGACAAGCCATTCAACATGCATTTCAAGGTATTAGAGGTCATTCCTAGGGTGAAAAGTCATTTTTGAAGTGAAAATGTGCTTTGGGCAAAGAACTAGGATTTTTAGGGTGAAAGGGCATTTTGGTCATTTCACAATAAAAACGGTTTCGTCCCAAAATCACTGAGCAATCATCAATGAATTATTTGAGGAAGATTTTTTCTTAATTGTGATTTTTTGCGCATAAATATTAAACCTTTTGGCATGAAAATCAAATTTTTGAATAAAAGGGTAAAATGGTCATTTCCTTTGAGGTGAGGTCAACAAATCAATTTTAGGGATGGTGATATGGAATTTTGGGCCCAATTCCTAAGATATGACCCAAAAATATGGGACACATTTTCAATAGGTGAATTATAAGTGGGGGAGAGTTGTAACGCCCAAAATTAATTAGGTGAATTATTTAACTAATTTGAGTAAGTGATTATTTAATTAATTTAATTAAGTAATTATTTGACTAATTTAATTTTGAAATATTTTAGTTGTGTGTATTAAGATAATAATAGGGTGTTTAAAATAAATAAGAGGTGGTGGTTAATAAATAAGAGAGTAGTGATTTTATTTTATTTTATTTTTGGTCAAGTTGTACTGATTACCATAGATATGGGCAAGGCCCCAACCAAATACAACATCATACAATGCTAACAAAGGCTCAATAACTTGAGCGATCCAAGGGACTTACGACACAACAGCCCAATAAGATTAAAATTTAAACATTTAAGCCCAATGACATAGCACAATAAGGGACTTACAATTCAATATGCCCTTTGCTAAAGTCCAACTACTACCTAAAAATTAAAATTAACAACTAATAACAATACCAGCAGTACTCCAAGCCATGCAGCAAAATACCAAACTGCCCCTCATAATCGGTACCCAGCTCCCACCCAATCCACAGAGGCACACTAGCAGCCATAGAAGAACAACTCCAAGGCTGAAGCAGTAAAAACAGAGCCACAGATTGACCAATAACACCACCAATAGCAACCACCGCGGAAGTGCACCGAAACACACCTATCACCTGAAATACAGCAGAACCACAAAGAAATCAAGGGGAGAAAACCGGAAAGTCCAGGACTTTCTTCGAAAATAGTGACCAACCGGCCACGGGATCTCGTAAACCAGGGAACCCAGGGAAATTGGTACACATCAGTTGGTGGAAATCTGAGCCAATATTAAGGCCACCTGCAGAAAAGGGAGATCTGAAGAAGGACATAGAGGAGAAAAGGAATGGCGGTTTCGGTTTGGGAAATGAAGGGAGAACGAAGGAGACATGGAGGAGGTAGAAGGTAGAGGGTGGGATGTTAATGGCAGATAAAGAGTGGTGATGAGGGAGAGGAGGAGATGACCGGAGCGGAGGAGTTGAACGGAGCTCCTAGAGGAGCGAACCAATCCCAGCATAGCTAGGAACCATAGCACAGAGGCACCACTTATTGATGCTGGCATCAACTAGGAATGAAAAAAAACCAAGAGGGAGAGGAGGGGGAGCTCCGGCGGTGGAGGAGGGAGCCCCCCGGCGGTGGAAATAAGGGTTTTCGCAGAGATGGAAAAATCTTCTTTCTCTCTCTGGGTTTCTCAACCGACTTTAGAGTGGTTATTTCTGTAGTGATTTTATTATGATCGGGATTGGTTGAAATAAATGGGGGTGGTGTAATTAATAGGCCCATGATCCAATAGGCCCATGTAGTGTCTTAGAAAGAAAGAAGAAAAGTCAAAGAAGGAGAGGAAATGAAAGAAAGAGAACTTGAGAGAGAAGGTGAGAAACAGTGAAAAGAAAAAGAAAAATGGAGAGGGAGAGAAGAAAGGGGTGCGACGGCAGCAAGGAAAAAGGGAGGGGAAAGGGTTTTTGTCATCTTGGCTTGGGGTAAGTTGGTTTGGGTACCAATCTTCTTCATTTTTCTTTCTCATCTTTTTAGTGTAAATTTCACACCCTAATTCCTTTCCATTTTCACTTTGCCATAAATGGGTTTTTGAAGCTCAAAGTAGGAGAGTATCCATTTTTGGTGGTTCTTGTGTTTTTGAAGGAGAGGCTACTAGGTTCTTCAATTTGGAGGTAAGGGGGCTCTCTTTCATCCATAATAGTCTATAGGATTAGTGATTATGTGTGGGTTAGGTGTTTAGGGTAATTATTGGTTGTTTATGTGTTATTTGAAATATTGGTTGGTTATGTGTTATTTGAATTGGTTGTTGTTAATGTGTATTTGAGTTGATTGTTGTTTATGTGTCACTTGGAGTTATTGTTGTTTAGGTGTTATTTGGATTAATTGTTGTTTAGGTATTGTTGGGATTAAATTGGTGTTTATGTGATTATTTGAATTAATTGATTATTGATGAGTTGTTTGAATTAAATGATGGTTTATGTGTTGTTGAATAAATGGGTGTTCATGTGTTGTGGAATAAATGGGTGTTTGGGTGTTGTTGAATTAAATGAGTGTTTAGGTGTGGTTGAATTAAATGGGTGTTTAGGTGTGGTTGAGTTAAATGGGTGGTTAAGTGTTAAATGGGAGTTTATGTAATGTTGGATTAATTGGTATAATGTGATAATTGTGTAAGAAGTTCAATTAAAATTAATTGGAATTGAGTATGGTGACTATTGGGTGTTGATGAGTTGTTTAAAAGAAATGGTTTGGTGGTGTTGTGTGGGAAAATTTTGGTTTTGGTCCTTGTTCACCTTTTAGTCCTCAAAAATGGGATTTTGGTCCTTTGAACACTTTTTAGTCCTCAAAATGCTATTTTGACCATTTGAACCTTTTTAGTCCTTAAAAATACTATTTTGGTCCTTGGTGTGCCAAATAAATCCTTATGTGCTATTTTGGTCCGTGGTGTGACAATTTGGCCCTTATGTAATGTTTTAGTCTAAATAATGGGACGTGATGTAATTGTTGAGTTAAATGCTAGTTTCAATGCTGTAAGTTGAGATATAAAATGTTGAGGAGGCTTAGGCCTAAATGTTGATGTGCCCTCAAGGCTTATGTTGTTGATGAACGAGTTGATTAATAATAATGGTGAGTTTATTAGTTGTTGTTGAAGTTGCTGGTTGGTGTGTTATGTTGCATTGTCATGGCATCGCATAGGGTATGTGCATTTGTCGTTGAGACTTCGGTCTGTAAATGTCGTTGAGACTTCGGTCTGTAAATGTTGTTGAGACTCCGGTCTGTAAATGTTGGTGTGCCCTCTAGGCAAATTAAGTTGTTGATGGATCCACATGCATATTGCATTCATGCATATACTCATGTGTTCGGTGAGTGTTTGATGATGATGATTTAATTAACCTATGTTGTGATAGTTGTGGAATTGTGGTCCTAGTTTCTTTCCCTAATATAATGCTTATCCTATTTGCTATTATTTATGTAAAGAGACTCACCCTACTGCGTCGTGTTGCTTCGTATGTCGACAACCTGCAGGTGATGGCAAAAGAAGTAGTCTAGTGGGGTGTTAATACCTTCCCATGCCTAACCGAATTTCTCACTTGTGTTTTCTCATTGCCCCTAATCCATGTGCATTGCAATCCTAGCCCTTCTTTTAAATTCTATCTCAAATCTCAATGGTTTGCAAAAGCACAATGTCCTATATACCCTTAATTTTGCATCTCATATAAAACCCAAAATAAGAGACCATGAGGAGGGGACTCTCTCATTTTACCCTAGCACACAAAACTCTCCTCTCCTCCCTCTCTCTCAAAACCAAAGCTACACATCTCATCCTTTCTCCATTTTTTCAATTTTTCACCATCAAAACTTCAATATTCTTGATTCCTACACTAGTTCCACTTCTAATCTTGCATTATCATCAAACTTTCAACAATAATTCTTCAAGATCAAGAGATTTTCGTGGGTTTCAAGAAGAGGTTCAAGTGTTCTTGGTTTTTATTTGATCTTCCTCTTCATTTCTTTTGAAAGTTCTTAAGGTAAGCCTTAGATCTTTGTTTTTGTTCACTTTTACCATGTAAATTTCTCTTCTACTCCCAACTTCTTCTTGATTGCTTGTTGTTGTTTGCTTTGAGGATCCATTTCAAACATTATGACAAGGACATTGGGAGCCTTGGGTGTTTGAGATGGGTCCTTGGCCTTGAAGGAGTTTGTTTTTGTGCATGAATAATTTCCCTTGAATTTCCACACATTTTTCACTAAATTTCATGAAATAAAACCTCATTTTCCTTCAAAGATGTTTCGGCCATATAGTATTTTTGGTTGTTCATGCATTTCTTTGACCATTTCTTGTGTTCAAGTTGAATAAAAAGGTGGACCTAGCCAACTATGCTCTTGGGTTCATAAGTAGAAATTAGGGTTTCTATTGTTCTTGCATTTCCTTTGATTTTGAGTTGAAATAAATGATGAAATGACAATTGTTTGAGCATCAAATGTATGAGTAGATCCTAGGGTTTATGTTCATATGCTCATTGATGTGATTTGGTGGCAAGAACATGATGAAATTTGTGCTTGGTTTTGCCTTGCTATGCATTTGGCCAAGGGCCTCAATTTTTACCAATTTGTTGCTCATAAATTGTTGATTTGATCTTGTGTTTGTAAATACAAGTTGTGTAATTGTGTTTTCACTTTTCACTTTTAACCACTCACTTACTTTTTACTTTACCATTCATTAATTATTTACCAAAAAAACATAAAAAACATTTTTGCTTTTTATTTACCTTTTACTCAAACATTTTTACCATATTCTTACTCTAACCTTTTACCACCTAATCAAACATTTTACCCCACCTCATTTAATTTTTACCACTTTGCATACCCTTTTACTTTACTACATTGCATCATTGGTTTTACCTCATCTCATTAAACTTTTCACCCTTTTGCATTTCATTTATTTGCATCACTTGTATGACACATTCTTATGTTTGCACATTAGTACTTGCATACTTTCATATGCTCACATGTTCATACATTCATACATGCTTAGGCCTATTGCATTCTCTTACCCTCTCACATGCTCATGCATTCATTAATCCCATGTTTAGCATTCATTCACATGTTCATGCATACTCAAATGTTCATACCTTGCACAATAACTATGCTCATGCATTCATAGTCTTGTATGCTCAATCATTCATTCGTGCATAGTCTTGTATGCCTATTCATCCATGCATAGTCTTATATGATCATTCATTCATATCCTTGTATGCTCATGCATTTGCATATTTGCCTAATCATGCACACCATCGCTTGCATGTTCATTTATCTAACTAAGAATATTCTTTGCCTATAATTAATTGTATCTCTCTTGTTCATGATGTCATTTAAATGTCTTGACTTAATTGTGTGCAATTCCTCCCCCATGCATGTACTCTTATATGAAGACGTGAGCCTACTACTTGTGTAGCATAGAGTCATTAAGATAAATGCACCTCTCTCGCACACACACTCACAATTATTTTGAGAACTTTGTCTTGCATCTTTGATAATTGAATCCCTTGATTATATTGACATGCTTAATCTTAGTTGATGAGTAACATGTTCATGATTGCTTGATTAGTTGAATATGTTTGAAGTTTGTAACCAATCATTGATAATAACTTCACTCTTTTCCCCCAAAATCTTTCAAACTCTTTTCTAATTAATGCAAGTTATAAGTGTGGCTACCTAAATCCACTTTTACTCATATCATGTTCAATATTCATTTTCAAAATAGTCATTCCAAGTTAACTCATTCGAACACTTGAACCTAAAACAAAACCAATTATCATTAATGATCACTCGCACCGTTGCCGTTTGATTGTTAATGATAATCTCATTTTTAAAAGAGTTAGTAGTATGACCACTCTAAACCGTTGTTGTTTGGTCATCGCGAACGCTCAATCCAATTGTGAATTCCTTTTATCACGATGTTCTCTCCAATTCAAACCAACGAAAACACTTTCCAAAAACAAATCTTTTCAAACATCAAAATCAAAACTAATTATCACTAATGATCACTCGCGCTAGTTCCGCTTTGATTGTGGGTGATAATTTCATTCCCGTGGGAGCTAGTAGAGTGGCCACTCTAAACCGTTGTTGTTTGGTCTTCACAAACGCTCCCCTTCAATTGCGAAAACCTTTTCAAAAATCGAAATAAAAACCGGTTGTCATCAATAGTCACTCGCGCCGTTGCCGTTTGATTGTTAGTGATGATCCCATTTTCAAAAAGAGTCGATGGTATGACCACTCTAAACCGTTGTTGTTTGGTCATCGCGAACGCTCAACCCCTTTGCGAAAAACTCTAAAAAGATTAAAAAAGAAAAACCCTTTTCATGATAACCAAGAACTACGTAGCTTTGAATTCTCCATCGCACTGTGGGAGATACGTAGGAGCGAGAGGCCAACTCTCGTCAAGCGCCAAAAATAAAAATTTTCATTAAGTCTTCTCCTTCCCTTTTCTATAAAGAGGCAAATTTAAATATCTTCCAAATCAACACTTAAAACCACACGTTTAATTAAAGGTTTCCTTTCGATAGAAAGGAGACATGGGGTGCTAATACCTTCCCCATGCCTAACCGACCCCCGAACCCAAATTTTCCAGTTTCTAAAAGGCCACTCGCTTTCCAAAAATATTTTCTTCAATATTTTCCTTATAAAAAATATTGGTGGCGACTTCATTGTTTTAAAACGTTGTAAACGAAGAAAGATCCCCTCAGGGACTTTTTCGGGCGCAACAACACAGAAGTAGGCATAAGACACAACGGCCTCGAGAGAGTTGAGTGTTGGTCGTCTTATGATCGCATTGTATGCAGACGTACTGTCCACCACCATGTAATTTAAATGAATAGTCTTCACTACTGGTGCTTCACCGAAAGTAGTCTGAAGGTTGACATAGCCTCACATCTCAACTTTTTACCCGAAATCCTACAAGTGTGTAAAGTAGTGGAACCGCTATTGTAGCAAGTCTTTGGATATCCCGTGTGCTTCAAATCATGATTGGAATATGACATTTGCCAAACTTCCACCATTGAATATGACGCCCCCGACTTGATATCCTGTTGTGGTTAGTGAGATCACGATTGGGTCGTTCTAGTGAGGCAGAACTCCTTCTAGGTATTTGTCGGTTAAGGTGATGACTGGCATCAGCGTTGACTAATCACTCACCCATGATGCCTCCACGGACACGACGTTCTAATTTATCTTGTAGAACTGGAGACCCCGCTCCTGGTAATTCCTCCTACTATGATGTTCATACTTCCTTTGGTCAGCTTTTCGTGCCATGTGGTTCGTTAGTGCTTCTCGTAGCTTTGTGCGTCTAACAAGAGAGCAGCTTCTTGACTCTCTGCGAGGGGTCTTTTTCCTCAGGTCGTTGTTTTCACGTATTCCACCACTCCTCTCCTTTGAAACGTACTTCTTCAGCTAGCCACATCGAATGGGGTATTCTATTTGTTGCTTCAAGCCAAAACAGTTGTTTTTGTGATGACTAAGTGTTCTGTGAAACTTGCAGTATGGTGACACTCTCCATCTTTAACCAATAATTTCTCTTCTTGTTTTACGTCAAACAAAAAATACTATTTTTTTCATACATGCTGTCGCAAGTGGAAAAGAAACTAAGGCCCTGTTTGGGGTGATTTTCTGTAATGAAATTTTCAAAAACCAAAACTAGTTTCTGTTTAGAGTTTTAGAAATTCTAAAAACCAAAATCAGATTTAGTTTTGATTTAAGAAATTTTCAAATATCAAAACAATAGTTTAAAACATTAACATAAAAGTGGAATTAAAGTGGTAGTTGACGGTGGTTGGAGTGGTGGTCGTCAGTGGTTGAAGTGTGGTCACCGGTGGCTGGAGCGGTGGTCGATGGTGGCTAGAGTGGTGTTGACGGTGGTTAGAGTGGTGGTCGGTGGTGGTCAAATTGGTAGTTGACGGTGGTTAGAGTTGTGGTCGTCGGTGGCCGGAGTGTTGGCCGACGGTGGCCGTAGCGGTGTTTGGGTGGTCGGAGTGGTGGTCAGCGATGGTTGTGACATACGGGGTTGACGAGGGCAGGGAGTGATCGTCAGTGTCCAAAGGTTGGCACAAACAAAGAGCGGCTCCTTGCAGCTTCAAAGCGAAGGGGCACGTGATTGAACCGAATACGAATCGGAATGAGAGGGATCTTGAGGATGTGCAGGTATGAGATTGTACAGTTGAAGGAAGGCTTAAAAGAATTAATTTGGACTACCTATACCAACACGATGCATCTTCTTTTTGGGAGCCCAACCCATAAAAACTTCATAGTTAAGCGTGTTTGGCTTGGAGTAGTAGTGGGATGGGCGACCTACTGGGAAGTTTCCCCAAAAGCTTTCAAGTGAGGACAAAGCATGCTGAAAAGACTCGTGTTGGTTCGTTAGGGCACTCGGCGATTCTCGAAGCGATGCAGGATGTTACAAATGGTATCGAGCGATGACGCGTCCCGATGCGGTGTGGTTCAGGGACGAACCAAGCGGAAGATGGTGGGCTTGTGACATTCGAGGCTAATGAGGGCGGGGAGTGATCGCTGCTGCCCAAAGGTTGGCAAGGACAAATAGCATCTTCTGGCAGCTTCAAAGCGAAGGGGCCCGTGAATGAACAGAATACACATCAGAATGAGAGGGATCCTGAAGCTGTGTAGGCATAGGACTGTACAGTTGAAGGAAGGCTTAAAAAAATTAATTTGGACTACCTATACCAACAAGATGCATCTTCTTTTCGGGAGCCAGTCCAATAAGAACTTCATAGTAAAGCGTACTTGACTTAGAGTATTAGTGGTGTTCCGGAGTGGGCCAATAGGCCCAAAAGAGCAGTCTAGAGCAAACAGACCTTCGGAGCGCCATATTGGCCAGCGGCCCAACTCACCATGGTAGGCCCAAAACGGCCCACGATTGCCGTGCTCCGCAAAACACGCTAACGACTAGGGCGCCTCGCCTACCAACAGTATATATACTACACTCACTTGTGGCTTCAGGTACGTTACTCTACCTTGTGATCCTGCCCGAGCATTGCATTGACTCGAGCGTCGAAGTGTCATTGCAGGTACCACCCGCGGGCGGCCAAGACAGGCCCATCCGGCTCCTTAGCGACCGGCAAACACACAGCGACATCAACACTTCTATTGATCTGGTACGATCAAGTGGGATGTGTGACCTTTGGGAAAGTTTCCCGAAAAACATGCAAGTGAGGACAAAACATGCTGAAAAGACTCGTGTTGGTTCGTGGGGGTAGTCGACAAGTCTGGAAGCAGCCTGGGATGTTACAGTGGTCGTAGCGGTGGTTGGGGTGGTCGGAGTGGTAGTCAGTGGTGGTCAAAATTGTAATCGATGGTTGTAATGGTGGTCAATGGTGGACAAAGTGGTAGTTGACGGTGGTCGGAGTGCTGGTCAACAGTGGTTGGAGTGGTGGTTAGTGGGGGTCAGAGTGGTGATCAATGGTCGAAATCGTGGTTAGTGGTGGTCAAAGTGGTAGTTAGAAGTGGTCAGAGTGGTGGTCGACGATGGGCGGAGTAGTGGTCGACGGTGGCCAGAGTGGTGGTTGGCAATGGTCGAAGTGGTGGTCATCGGTGGTCAGAGTGGTGGTTGGCGGTGATGAATGTGGTGGTCGAAGTGATGGTTGGTGATGACATGTTTTTTTAAGCAAAAGAATGGATTATGGAGCCTCGTTAAAACCTTCTGATGGAAAGCCCTCCTTAGGGAAAAACCATCAAGAAGGAAGAGTACTCCCCTTATAATTTATTAATAAAAAGTGGAAAAAATACAAGAGACATGAGGGGACTAGGCCAAAACCCATGTGTAAAGCACTATTACAACCAAAAGGAGAAAGTAACACTTCTATTATAAGAAATCTAGTGCATAAAAAGGTAAAGTTAGCATGCAAAAGCATCACTATAGAGGTGATGACGTGTTAGTGTTAAAACAAAATTTGAAATTAGAAAGCCTATTTTTTTTGATTTTCTGTTTTGATGGAAAACTGTTTCAAAAATAAGAAAAAAAATCAGTTCAGCACCATTTTACTCAAACATGTTTTGGTTTTGAAAATGAAAAACAAAAAACTCATAACCACTTCGAAGAGACCCTAAATTAACCAAATATTTTAATGAACTAAAAGTATTGGGCATGATTATTTGGATTAAAAATTAAAATGAGTACGGATAATATATCCAAATTTGCTTCTAAGAAGTGAAAGGAAACATGTGAACGAATTGCTCAATAAAGCTGAATTGGTTACCACCAAATTTCAGGTAAAACTAAAGGACGATGGTCTATTGCCAATTTTGATATGCCATCGAATTATTGTCATCGACAGTTGATGAAGCAAAGTACTATTATTTCTGCAATTGCCCAAAGAAGAGAAAAATAATTGCTTCAATTTTATCAATAGCTAGGTGCAATTGAAAATGCATGAATCCGTCCTTTTCTTGTTACACATATCTACCAGTTGCAGATTTGCCATCTCAAGTTCCCAAAATTTTGAAAATGACACAATAAATTAAAGGACCCAAGTAGCCAATTTCTCTTCCCAGTGTACTATAGCAGCTGAGAGAGATTTTGCACCAGCATAGTCTTGAAGATAATTACCATGGTTTTTAAATTGCAGATGCACCAGCATAGTCTTGAAGATAATTACCATAGTTCTTTAGCTCGCCAATTGAACTATCTTCCTGAAACAACTGTAACTACTAACTTTAGTTCCCGAGTTGTCAACAATCGCAATTGTCGTTAGAGACAACAATTTAAAACCATAGTATTATAACTAAAAAGGCAAAATTCTTCTATATATTGAACATTACCAAAATACCCCCAGTTTTCCATACATTCTATGATATGCATAGCTAGCTATTACCGGGGAGAAAATAATAAGAAAAACGAGGGGTATTTTAATTTGGTTCAGCTTCAACTAAAATACATACATAATTACATAAAAATATAGACTATATAAAAAATTAATTAAAGATAGAAGAATATTGAAATGGGAAAAATTAATACTAGTCAATTGTGGAGAGGATCCGGACAACTGGGCACTTTTCTTTTGCTTTCATCAAATGGCTTATGATTTCCATTGCTTAAACCAAAAGTAGTTCCACTGAAGTACTTATTCCAAAGATGCTCCTTTCTTTTCTTATCCAGGATGTGGTGGTGGCTGAATTTAACTTTGTCAACTGCATTGGATTGGAAGACACGAATGGCTCCAACTTGAAATGAGTTGCAACATACCCACATATGCAACACCATATGAATCACCAAAGAGAAGTAGAAGATTCTCCTTCCACAAGCCAAGAACATGGTTGAAGAAGATGCCACATAAAAAATAACGATAAAAGTTTGGATAAATGCCAAGAAACTTGGTCTTGTTGGCGAAGTGGTTTATTTGTTAAGTCTCTATCCGTGAGTGTGTGAAGTGGTTAATTGTTGGAGATTTTGATTCATATAGGAGTAAGGTTGTGACTTTGAGAGAACAAAACAGAAAAGAATAGAGTCAATAGACAGACCGCTACATTTTTATTTATTTTTTCTAATTTTTTTTTTCTTATGGAAAGGGAGAGATGGTGACTTTGGCGTGGCCACGCTTGCCCATGTGAACCAAAAACGCGTAATGCACGGAAATATCGTTGTATATATTAATTTTTGGAGATTATTAGTTCCTTCCCATAACAAGCTATCACTTTCCCATTGAATTTCTTTTATTATATATCTCTTTATACATGTGTATTTGATTTTGTACCCAACCGGACCGACCAATATATACATCCGCTCGGGCCTGCTCAAATAAACGAGGGCTCCGCAGCATAAGGTAACCGTTCATCCCTAACAACTAGCTGACATGCAAAGATTCACCGAGGTATTGGAAGTTATCAAGACTCCGCTACGGGCATTCCAACCATCCGAGACAGAGATCCAGGCCGTGGAAATATCACCTAGGTTCCAAGAACTAGTGATCGGAAGCTACAATGGTGGCAATGACACTGTTAGCTATAAAATGTTCGCAGGGACGTTAGCAGAAGTGGCACTCAAATGGTTCAAAGAGCTCCCGGCACGCTCGGTGACCGGTTTCGAAGATCTAGCATGGAGGTTCGTACAACAATTCTCGCCGAACAAAAAGAAGGAGGTAGGACTCGGTTATCTATTTGACGCTCGCTAAGGATCGGCTAAGTCGCTCAAGAGCTATCTTGACCGGTTCAACAAAACCACCGTCATGGCGGGGGAACCAGCCGAAAAGTTTTCGTGACCGTCTTCATAAAGGGTGTGCGCAGTGGTACCTTCAGCGAAGCACTGATTGTATGTGTTCCGACCTGGGGAAAAAGCCCCTTTGAATTATTGGGCCTGGCCCAATTACTCTTCAGAAGCACGACCCAAGTCCGCTACGACGTGAAGCATAGCACTCCCCGCTCGGCTGTTCAAAACCGACGGTCAGGATTGCGCCTCCAGATCCAACGGGTAGCACCAAGCTACTTCGTCTATAAATAGAGGTGACCGAACATTGGGGACCACAGTGGGAGCCTAATAGTTCGCTTCCACTCAATTCTGCTTCTACCTACCTCACACAACTTCTTTTCAAGTCATTCCTCCCCGGGTACGTCCCCAACTCGAGCTCAGTCCCGGGCTCAAGCTGCGAGCACTTTGGTGCCTTCCCAGCCCAGCCAAACCCCCGAAGGTCATTTTCAGACTCTGCCTTATGAAGAAGCCTCTGCTGCCCCGACAACAGCTAGGTCTCCTCTTCCTTCGCCAGCACAGCCAGTTGATCCTACGCAGGCCCTACAAGCTGTTAGCCATCTATTGGATGTATTGGAGCGCAGAAGCCGGGACCTAGTTCAGCAGGAGCAATCCCAACTTGAGATGGCCACCTTGGCCTGAGTTCCTACGATTCAGCCTTCAATACGAGTTCAACCAGGGTCGCCCCAAACGACTATTTCCCGACAACGCCGGACTGCACAACGCTGTCTGGCCTACGATTCGCCTGTTAGGAGGGAAAAACACCGAGGTAGACGACATCCAACTCCGCCATCTCCGCCAAGTTCGGGTTTCGAAGACATTCCCGGCAACTCCTCTTTGGACGCATCTTCCTTTCGAAGCCCATCCCGAGGAAGAGATCTACTCACAAGCACAAACCTAAGGGAAAAGGCCGTCGCTCCAAGAAAGCCCCTTCATTTCAAGGATAGAACACTACCAGATCCCAGATATCCAGGTAGTGGAAATACCACCTAGGTTCCAAGAACTAGTGATCGGAAGCTACAATGGTGGCAATGACACTGTTAACAATAAAATGTTCGCAGGGACGTTAGCAGAAGTTGCACTCAAATGGTTCAAAGAGCTCCCGGCACGCTCGGTGACCGGTTTCGAAGATCTCGCATGCAAGTTCGTACAACAATTCTCGGCGAACAAAAAGAAGGAGGTAGGACTCGGTTATCTATTTGACGCTCGCTAATGATCGGCCGAGTCACTCAAGAGCTATCTCGACCGATTCAACAAAACCACCGTCATGGCGGGGGAGCCGGACAAAATGTTCTTCCTGACCGTCTTCATAAAGGGTGTGCACAGTGGGACCTTCAGCGAAGCACTGATTGTATGGAAGCCTCGTACAATGGATGAAGTGTGGGTAAGAGCAGAAAAACATATAGAAGCCGATGAGTCTAATGCAGGAATAAGAGAAAAGGAAGTTGGGAAGCAAGCACTTGTGGCTGAACGAGCAGAACAACAACGCGCTTGGCCTGACCAAGGTAGAGACAAAGGGAATCGAAATTGACACCGTTCGGGCATACCTGGGCCAGAAGAGGCGTACACTCCCCTAAACGAGAAACTGTCTGCTATCCTGGACAGCTCTTTGCATGATGGAACGATTAGGAGACCCACTCCTTTCGTAGGAACCATGGGCAAAAACCTCAAATCTTATTGAAGGTACCACAAGATGAACACACATACAACTGATGATTGCTGGACTATAAAATAAAAGATTAAACCACTGATCCATAGAGACATCTTATAAAGTTTGTGAAGGACAATGAAGCGGGAGACAAAAAGTGCCGGAAAGGCAATGCAAACCGCAGGCAAGAGGCCGGTGATGGAAAGAGCCTGAGGAGTATCCAAAAATAAAACGAGCACGTAAACGATGACAAAATACTGGTCGAGTATAAGGTATATAAAGTCAATTATCTCGGTCGGTAATACTGATGGGTCTGTTGTCTAAGACTACGTAGGAATATCCATCGACATCCAGGACTTCAACGGGGTCCTCCCCATACTCATGACCCAATAGTAATCTCTGTCACCACCAACAGTTTCAAGATTGTAAGGGTCCTGGTAGATGGAGGCAGTTTTGATCTACGGAAAATGCTTTGAAATGCTAAAACTCCCATCAAACATGTTGAAGGACTACCCCGACACCTTGGTGGGGTTCTCTGGAGAACAAGTTGTAGTCTGTGGCTACTGGAACCTCTACACCATGTTTGGAGAGAAGGGCGATGCCAAAACCCTATATTGAAGTATATGGTAATCGAAGCCTCATCCTCCTACAACATCATCATAAGAAGACCGACCCTCAATGCTATGTTTGTAGTGTTCTTTTACCCCCACCTATGTATCAAGTATCCTTTGCTGAATGGCAAGATCGGAACGGTAAGGGGAGACCAAGCCTTGGAAAGAAAGTGTTATGCATCAAACTGGTCGAATGGACAAACACCGTCAAATACAACAATCCAAATGCAGACCCCACAATAGCAACAACGCAAGATCTCAAACTCATCGCTGACTGGTTGAAAGAAGAAGACTAAAAGGAAACGTCGATTGTCAAGCATGAAGACTCAAAAAAGCCAAATTGAGAAAAAGGCCGAGCCTAGAGGCATTAACCCGGCCTCCCAAAAAGAAAAAATAAATGTACTTTTCTAAAAATGGCCATATAGTCCCCAATTGTACCAAATCTCAAAGTAATAAAGAGGACCAGAGTATTCAATTCTTGTGTTATTGTCAAAATCTAGAATGGACCATAATAACCCCAGACATAAGTCCCCATAGGTAACAACCAAGCAACGCCTTGAAGTTACCCTTGGGCACCGAAGACTTAAAGTCCCAACAGGGAATAGGCTAGATTGGCGAGTTCACGCCCCACCCTTGGGCAAACCTTGTGGAAAGAAACGAGGTTGGCACGCTCGCCGCACCATAAGGAATCCCCTTAGAGGATTGGTGTAACAAAGCACCGCAACATGACCAATAGGCCTTGTTGGTCTAAGGCGGAAAAATCAAGTCTTGACCATTCTATGCAACGTAATTAAAGTGACAAAAAGATGTTCCTGGCCAAGAAAACAAACCTGGCCTAAGCGAACTTAACAAACAAAAGCAACAAAACAATACGAAGCATACTTCAGCTATGGCCGAACGAATGAAAAATAAGATAAGATTGCAATCAAATCAAGAAAAGCATAGTCATATTATAAACAGAGTCCCTCACTACAATATTTGAAAGGGAGGAACTACGACCCACTCAAGAATTAAAGGAGGCACGCAGGCCCAACTAACAGAAATACAAAAAGGGATCAAGAAGTGGCCTCAACGGGGTCATGGGTGTCCTCTAAGATGTCGGGCCAACCAACATCGGCGTTCAAATACTTGAGCTTCGGCTCTTCGACTTGGACAGTGGAGTTGTCGCCCTTTGCATGAAGCTCCTGGTGGCCAACGCCCAAATCAAATGAAGGGTCCTATCGAGCATGTTCCATTCCTCTTGCAGCTTCTCCTCTTCAATCGACTCATCAACAATTTGGCCATCCACCACAATTTTGTCCAAATCCATTCTCGAAAGGTCAAGGCTAGGATGGAGAACTTGGATTAGAGCCTCAACAAAGTTAAAACCACTATCTAAATTCCCCACACACTACAGTTTACACAGCTCCAAGGTCGTCCGCAGGGTCTGAATTCTCTCGGGCTCTGGCACGATGGCAGCTTCGGCCCTCTTCAAATCTTCCTAGGTAGCCATAAGCTTGATTTGAGCCGCCTCCAACTCACTCTACAAAGCTTTAACCCTCACCGAAGCCTCCTTAACCTCCCCAGCCAACTTACCCACCTTGCCCTCCAGCGTGCTATTATACGCTCATGTTTTTGCACATCCTCCTGTAGCTTGGTAACCCTCATCCGAGCACAAGTCAGCTCCTCCTCACACTTACGGTACTCCTCAACTGACTTCCTAAAGGAAGTTTCCACGAGATGAGCCACGAAATAACTCCAGATGTCGTACATCTTGATGGCCTCCATCGCAGAACGAAAACCCATGGTAGTAGCCTTGTCCACATCACCAGGAGGGAACACCCAATTAAGCACCGTATTTAGGGGATACCGAGAGTCACATACTGTACTAATCGACACTTCAGCAGTAGCGATCATCACAATCTTCAAATGCGTATGCCATGAAGGGTCAGCTAGAGGGTCATTAGCACCGCTTTGAACAAAAGCAAAGAGCCGGAAGCATCTGCCTTTCGTTTCATTGTTGGTTTCTTAGAGGGCGAAGACTTCTTGGAAGAGGGGTATGTAACACCCTGATTTTCTTGTTAATATGTGTGTATATATGTATAGGTATGTGTGTATATATCTGTAGATATATTAGTAGTTTTGTTCGTACATATTTTAGTAATTAGCATACTTTAAAAGTATATTATTATTATTATTATTATTATTATTTTTATTATAGTTAGTATTTCTTAGATATATTAAGTTTTAGCCAAGAGTTAGTATTACTATTATTATTACTATTATTACTATTATTATTATTATTATTTTAAATTATAAGTTTAGAGATTATATATTTATTTGTGTGTTTGGACCATTTAATATATTGAATTGATATTTAAGGGTATTTTTAGTTAAACTTAATAATGTATTGCTACTTGTTTAATTGTTTGTTATTATTTGATATATCTTTCTCTTAGCTTTCCAATGCCACCAAGAATGCCTCAATCAGACACCTATAGCTCAAGTTATGACCAAAATACATGCGTTTTTTAGATGATTTGGGCCTCCATTCTGACCCGTTATTGGATCCAAATCTTAACAATCATAATTCCCTCTGCGGGATTTGAGTCTCTATTCTCCTTATTTTCTACCGTTGTTGTTACTTGGGAGCACTATCCATAAGATTCGAATTCATTTCTCTTCTTTTTCCATGAGAGACTTTACAATCATATAATAATCCTATCCCATTGTTATTTTGGATTCAAAGATTGTGGTATTATCTTCAAAATTCGTGGTAAGAACATGTTCTTCATGTTCAATCCTTTCTTGAGCAGTAAGAATCTCTATTCGACATATCTTCTTCTATCGATGTCAGAATCACGTTCCGTTTGAAGCCACACGCTTGTAGAAAAGTCTAGAATGCTATAATAACATGTTTCACGTTGCTGGATCTGAAATTCGTGGTAATCACAGTTATTCATATTCATGTCTTTTCTTTGAGTTTTCTAAACCGTTAGAACTTGTTTCTGACATATCTTCTTCTATCGGTGTCAGAATCACATGCCGTTTGAAGCTACACGCTCGTAGAAACGTTCTTTGAGCCCTAGCTTTTTGGCCATTTTAGTTTCTGACATATCTTCTTCTATCGGTGTCAGAATCACAGTTATTTATGTAAGTTCCTGAGCCCTAGCTTTTTGGCCATTTTAGTTTCTACGATCAAATATTTAATACAGTTCATTTGTCTTGTTGTTATTCGCGACTTCAGGGATCATCAAGGAACTAATATAGGAGTTATATATTTCTATTTTTAGGGCTTTAGTTTCTGTTTTTGATTTGGACTCCCGTTCGTGATCGCTCGGATTCGAGGTAACTGGGATGTCCCATGATCCCTATGTCTTATGCTGACATTATATTTATGTGCAAACCATTGTATGAGCAATGCGTCTTATGTGTTTTATTCTATAATTTAGTTATGTCCTTGTAGGAGCAAGCATTTTATTATAATGTGATGATGTTGATTATATGTATAAATGTTATGTGTGGTTTTTGAACAGGTTATGGCTAGATGTTGTTATTGTTGTATAACTTGTGATTGTCATTGTTGTTATGATTATTGTTGATGATGAGAAGGGGCCAATTCTAAGGCCTAAGGGCTATTCTCCTTAGAGGAGATAGGATTGTTATTGTTGTTGTAGTTGGGTAGTTCTGAACTATAGGGTAGTCAACCTTACTTAAATCTTGAATAAGTTAATGATGTTATTATATGATAGCTATAAGTTGAAGATTGATGATGTATTCATCGTTTAGATTGTCTTTAAGATAAGTAACAATGTACAACTTTAGCGCAGAAGATTGATTTGATGTTACTAAAGTCCCTAATAGTTTTGATGATTTAATTGGAAGTGAGAATGACATAGAATGCTTTCTAGACATAGATGATTATGGTAATTGATTAGGTTCACATTAGTATTTGAGTAGAGTAGGTGGAATCACATAGGAGATGTTTTGGACTAGTGTTGATCAATTAGAGTAAAATGTTGATAAATTAGAGTAGTTATTACTAATGAATAGATGTTTGGAGTTGTGTTAATGAATTAGAAATAAATATTAATCAATTAGGATAATGAATGATCACTTTAGAGATATATTGGGACTTGTTGATAGACCGAGACAAAGCTATTTATAGATTTTCTAAGTGAGTTTTGGATGATTGGCTATTCCTAAGCTAGTTTTAAGTGACCGTAAACCATATATGATGATCAAGTTATTTAAAATTATAGAGAGCCTTAGGAAACACTAAAAGATAACTAGAAGAGTAGAGATAGACACTGTTGATTGGGATTAGCGGGGACTTGGAGGTGGATGTGATTTGAGATGGCGATCCGAGTACAAGTACCCCCCTAGTTGATGATGATACCTTGACTTAGTAATTCTTAGAAAAGTTGATGATCATGATGATGTTTAAGGAACCTTGTCGTAGTATGGGCAAGGACTCGCTACAGTATGGGCGAGTCATACTTTAGTAATTTAAGTTGTAGGAGGAACCTTGTCGCATTATGGGCAATGACTCGCTGCAGTATGGGCGAGTCATACTTTAGTAATTTAAGTTGTTTTCGTTAATAAGGGCATTATCGGGCAATGTATCCCGGTCCTAATAGTCCTCATCGGGGTGTTCTTCAGGGCATTATCGGGCAAGGTATCCCGTTCGAGTGCCTCAGTCCTGTTGTTCTTGTAAGTTATTATCGGGCAAGGTATCTCGGTCGTCATAGTCCTCTTCCCGTTGTTCATTGTAGGGCGTTATCGGGAAAGGTATCCCAGTCCTATTGATGTTGTTCCTTGTAGTGCATTATCTTGCAAATTATCCCGTTCAGGCAAGGTATCTTGGTCCTACTATTGTTGTTCATTGTAGGGCATTATCAGGCAAGGTATCCTGTTTAGGCAATGTATCCTGGTCCTATTGTTGTTGTTGTTGATGATGATTGTAAGGTAGTATCTTGCAAGGTATCCGGATCATGTTGTTGTTGTTGTTGTGGTTGTTGCTGCTTGTAGTCCTAGGACCGTACATGAGATCGCGACACTAGAATTAGCTAAAGATTAGTTAAGGATTGTTCGTGCATGCGTGTTATGAAAGTTGTATCCACTACTGTTTGTTTCCTTGTTATGTGATTTCCTCACTCTTCTTTCCTTGTGGCTACTTGTGTGCCATTGTGCACGTTTAGGTGATGATCTTGCTGATGATGATAAGTCTATCGATGTGGACGTCAAGGAGTAGATCGTGTTGATGCTGATTATTAGCTGCTTGTCGTATTGTTGTTTATTTTTAAAAGTTGTAATAATTGGTAAAAACTCGGATACATGTGACAAAAGGGTTCCATGGGGTTTTTACTTTAATTTTGTTATTGGGTTTATTTGTATTTCCGCATTTATTGGTGATACTTTCGCATGACTAAAAGTTTTTGCAAAGACGTATTTACGTCACTTTTTCTAAACGGGGTAGGGAGTGTCACATTTAGTGGTATCGGAGCAGTTCGGTCTAATTCAGACTATATGTGTGGTCTATTGTGCTTTCCGATGTGTGAACTCTGGGCAGAGTTGCATGCATTGCTTGTTTGATTCTTGATACTCTTGTTGCTAACCAATTGAGCGGGTTAAGTCCTCTTGGAAATGGGATGAGTGACAAGTATTCTTTTGATGAGGAAGAATCATTAATGTTAGAGTAGATAGGAAGAAGTTAGAATCCAATTAAGATAATTTTTCATAGAGATCAGGAGTAATGATGTGATGCGGACATCGTTACATTCAAGTGCTATTAAAAATTATTGTGTATAGAGCCATTTGTGAGTTGTGTAGTTAATATTGCTAAAGCCAACTGACTAGAAGAGTAGGAGGGATTGATCACCCCAATTACTTTTCCCCGGTAATTGAGTATTGATTAATACGTTAGATGGGTAGTTTTGCATTTGGAATTCTAGAGTAAGTGATAAGTAGTGTGAATAAGAATTGGCTTATAAGTAGACCATGATAACCTTTAGGCATAAATGGGCGAGTAGCAATAGCCAAATCCAACCATAGGATCCCGATGGTAATAGTGAGTTACCTTCTAGGCGAGTTAGAAATACTAGTTTCTTAGTCCACCTTATAGATACTAAACCTTGTAGAGAAGTTCGATGTAAACTTTAGAAGGAGGAATATAGTTAAGAACTACATTTTTGGTGAGCTAGTTAAGAAGTACCTAACCTAAATATGGGACTTACCTCTCATTGACCGGCCAATCATTTCATAGAAGTTGTTGTTAACATGTCATCTTTGATTAACTCCAAAAATGCCTTAACCTTCTGCTAAGTTTCCAACTCTTTATAGTAGTTTCATTATTTATTTTTGCATTAGACCTTGTGCAAATTTCGAGGACGAAATTTCTTTTTAGGGGGGTAGAATTGTAACACCCTAAAGGAGCGATAGAGGAGATGAAGTGTAAGAGAAAAAGAAGTGAAAATGGTAACAGGCACAAACAAATGACTTTATATATGTTTTTTAAAAATTCAACGAATAATGTAGATCCACCGATCGTGCCCCATCTAATGGTGAGGGGGGCATAACACGAGCGACAAAGATCGTCCCACCATTTTACATCCCACGAGTAGAGAGCAATGTGTGGCAGGATGAGAGGGGAGTAGTTATGACACAACCTCCTTGGGAATAGGCACGATGATTACTAATCAAAACTCGCACAACAATTGTCAATTCAAGCGTCAAATCAAAAGAGAGAATGGGTTAACGATTGCTCGCCGCGATACACTGTGCCAACAGAACGACAACGCTAGTCAAAGCATAAATCTAAAAGATAAGGTATGAGTTGTTCAAAACACAATTTTTGATTAAGTAAATTGGAAATAGCTTACAATAAGGCTGGGGTCACACATACACTATAAAAACTAAAATGAAATACAATTACAAAAAATATACAATGCATATTCTAATCCCGAGGGCGGTCTGTCATCCATCGGATCATCCCCAAGGCTCCCTTCATCCTTTGGAGAAGACTCTCCCAAATCAAGTTCCCGGAAGAAGCAATTGCTTGCAATAAACCCTCGAAGGAAGCTGCGTGGCTCCACCCCTCTCTGCACTGCACCGCCTCAGGTCAGAGTAGAAAGACCTTCCTCTAGATCCTCCGCCAGAAGAAGACCAGGGACTAGGGATGGACGCCAAGGTGCTCTGCCTAATTGAGGTGAAGCACATCGAGCTTTCTGGACAATCGTGCAAAAAACAAAGAAACGCTTGAGGAAGGCCGATAGTTCTCACAAATCAAAGACTCTCACCTCGAACTCTCTAGCATTCCCCATGTGCCCCATGACACTTGTGGGATTTCTCAGGGAGCTCGAGAAAAGAAATCCGGTCTAAACGGAACATTGATAAAGCATAATGGAAAGTTGGAAAGGAGAAGAAGCAAGGAGATTCTAGAGAAGAAAACCTGAGATGATTAATGAACCTCCCTCCCTTTATTTAGCACAAACACGAGGTCGGTTACAAAAACAAGCATTTGTGAAACACAAAAAGGACAGTCAAACTGTAGAAACCAATGTGATAAGGTCAGAGTCAAAGGTCAAGAGGCCGGAGCCATCAAATCAGATACATTTTCAAACAATAAATTAGATACATCAAATACCGAGAAGAACCGTCCATAGGCCGAAGGACTAAACATCCAGATACCCCCTGACTTACAAAACGATCGGCTATGCGTGTGGAGGTCCTCAAACATGAATCAAAGGACTAAGCGTCCGAAGACTCTTGTTATGTAGCTGAAGGACTAAGAATTGGCCGAGCGCCTCTCATTTTGAACGACTTCGCGCTTTGCGCTTGCCGCTTGAAGGACTTTGGTCCCAACTGGACCAGTCAGTATATACACCTGCTCAACCGTGCTAAGATAAAGGAGGGCTCCCCAGCAAAAGATAACTGCAGGTCCTCAAATATCTCCCCTTGTCCGATCGACTCTCCAATCCTTATGGCAGTCAACAACATTAAAGCGGAAATCCCTAATTCTTCTCCCATTTGCCTGTAACGGTCGACCCGACCATCAATTGTATTTATTGCTATTAATGAACCTTGTAATATAAATAAACGCCATTGAGGCTAATGGAAAGGTTCCCAAGTTCATTTCTCATACTCTAATATCATTATTCTCAGGTTCGACCTTGCCCCTCCCAAGAAAATTATCGTAATAGGTTTGTAGTTGAAAACTTGTAACTTTATTTTTGGATTCAAAAGTAATTCCAAACTAAACATGCTTTTATTATATGTGTTTGGTACTGGACCTTAGAATATACCTGGATCCGGGGTACAAGTCACACTTCTTCTAGATTGTTGAAGATGGACTTCGGACGGTCTGAGGTAACTTGTCTTCACACGTCGGGTGGGGTGTTCTAGCAAACACTCTGATGATTAATTTAGCAAGGGAATTCGAGAGGTGAGTAAAGAATGAGAACTTACCTGGAATTGGAGGGTTGCACCTCTACGATGGAGCTTCCTATGAGCTGTTTCAAGTGCGGATTTGGGTCAGGCCTAATGCTTGTGGGGTTTTAGCCCTGTCTGGAACAGTCGCCCCCAAGTTGAGGTCAGCCATAAGGGGAGGTCAGCCTTGGCTTCAGTAGTTTGATGTCCCTCAGAGGAGTACTGTGGTGCCACGTGTTAGCCGGTGGTTTGTCAATTGTCGTGACGTTTGGGAAGATCGATGCATCATCGTCACAATTGCAGTTCAATTTCCCATGTTAGTGTTTTGAAACGATGTACCGATTTGATATGTCATTTCAATTTCCGAGGCTCAGGAGTATATAATTCATGGTGAGGAATTTCATCTTGCATTTTGTGAGCTTGAGTGAGTTTAAGTGTGAAAAGTTTCGTTCACTTTCCGACCACCGCGCCGAGTTATGTCTTTTTCACTCGCGTCTTGATTCTGGGTTTCTGTTCTACCCAAGATCATTATTCATCAAGTCGAGACAAGAACTCAAGTTGATGTCAAATTCTGAGCAGATGGATCTGTCACAGGAGGATCACAGAGAACATTCTTCGCCACCACCAACGCCCAGAGGGTATGATCTGGAGACCAATGGTTCAAACTCTGCCATGCCATGGCAGTTGAAGAGGAGAAGTATGTTGATGACCCGGAATGGTACCATTGGGTGTCTTCTGAAGTGGTGGATACTACAACGAATTTCAAGAAGACGAAGCCTTTATCTTTCTTTGAGCAGTATATAGTTGCTCCTTCTGTACAAAACTACATGGTAAGTTAGTCGGGTACTTCTTTCATGGGAGGAGCATGGATACTATGGGAATTTGAGTTCCCTTGACTGAGTTTCAGCAGAAGGTGCTGGAATATTTGAAGTTGGCCCCCAGCCAGTTGGCCTCCAATGCGTGGGGTTACATCAAAACATTTGAGGTCGTGGTAGCTCACATGTGACGTAATCCCTCAGTGAAAGTTTTCTTCGCCAGAGGAATGTATGTTTCCAATGTTGCCGAGGTTGGGCTTACTTCGATCCAGTCAATGACTCAAACAAAGGTTTTAAGTTCGTCCTCTTTTTCGTACGAGCGACGAACCAGGCAGCAAAAAAGGTCAATGCTAATTACGATGGTGCCGAGCTGATAAGGCCTCTTTTCCCGTTTTTCTAGTCGGCGACCCATTTCGCCCGACATGGAAGTACTTACTCTGTGAAACCAAAGTCCCTCACAGGGGAAGATGGCGTAACCTACAACCTTTTTGTGAGGTGGGGCTTTAAGCTGCAGGAGGACGACACAAATTTTAGCTGTAAGGAAATAATCAAGGCCGCAGTTGAGTCTGATGGGGGGCTGAAGACGACCTTGGGTAATTTTTTTTACACACTACCTTTCCTTATAAGTTCATGACCTTCTTAATTTTTCTATTAGTTATTTTTCTGTTTTGTGCAGTTGACCGGGCAGATGGCCTAAACTTCGACCCACATCCTCATATGTCTGTGGTCAGACCTTGCTCTTTGAAGGACGGGATAAGTGCATCAAGCCAGAAACGGGCTACTCCCAGGTCGAGTACTCCTCCTTCCCCCAAAAAACATAAATTTTTTTCTGCTGAATGACACTGAAGCTCCAAATGCGGCCGAGCTCGAGGTCTGTGGACGGATTGCGAGAGCTGGTTTGGACTTGTACAAAAGACTTCAGCAGCAAGAGCTGAACCCTGCCGTCTCGTGGCTTCAAGGTCATATGGAAAAGGTTGAAGCCAATAACCTTTGGTTCGAAGCCGATTTGGAGGACCAGATTGACAAACTGAAGTACTGCCGGGACTAGCTGATTCCAAATCTCAATTAGGAGAACCACATTCTTGTGATCACCTTGGACTCGCTTGCCTCGGCAGATGATCAGATCATAGGACTCGAGGCCCAGTTGGTTGCCAATTAGAGTTTGGTTGATCAAGCTGGGGCATGTGAGAAGCAGATTGCCGAGTTAGAGGCTAAGATGGCGGAGGCTCGAACAAAGGTTGAGGCAAGCCAAGCTGAGCTGGAGAGAGCGAGGAATGAAAATGTTGCTGCTGCAGCCTGAGTGGCGGACTCTGCCAAACTCGGCTTTGATCGTTGCAAAGGCTTAGTTGGTGATGCATCCCAATCTTCCTTCGGAGCTTTTGGACTTCGACCATGAAATCTTCGAAGGTAAGCTCGTCAAAATGGAGCCTGATGTTCCCTTGGAAGAAGTTGAGGTCCTCTTTGACTATTCCCCTACATCAGAGAGCGAAGAAACCAACAAGTTCGTCTTTTGGAAGAATCTGAGGCTCTTAGCGACCATTAGGTTTGTAATTTCTTTTCTTTTGTAAATATTTTCTTTCGATGTAAAAGCTTTTTAGATTATATGAAATTGCCATTTTGATTAAGTAATCGATGTTTCTCTTAGTTTTCTGCACCAATGACGAATTAACCAATATTTTACGCAGTGAGATTTTCATGAGAGTTGGCCCAGGCCAAGGTGGATCACACCATAGTAGATAAAAATGTAAAAGACTTACCTCGTAGATCAGAGAAGTCTTCAAATCTAAATCGTTGTGGATTTCTGTTATCGTTTCTCTGATGGAGCATTGAGCTCATAGAACAGAGAAGTCTTCGAGCGAAGCCGCAAGGACATCTTCCTACGGCCTCCGATGGATTTTCGAAGTCTGACATCAGAGGGAAGGCACAATCGCACGGGGCTATAGAGGGGCAATGTGACGCCCAAAAATAATTTAATTAATTATTTAATTAAGTTATTTTAAGCACTTAGTGGGTTGATTATATTAAATTAATTATATAATATTTTGTTGTGTTAGGGAGTGGTGGAAGTATTTGAAGGGGGGTGTAAAAAGGGCCAACTCACTTGAGCCCAAAGTATATAAGCTTAGGTTTAAGTTGTCTCACTCATTAGAAGAGGAGAAGAAAGAAAGAAATCGGCGCCGTGGGAGAGAGGGAGAGAAGAAGAGGATTTCGCGAGTTGAAGGAGAAGGAAGGAGCTCGGCTTGTTGCTGCATTTTCTTGTGTGGTGATTGAAAGGTTCTCTTCTTCATCAATTTCTAAGGTAAGGGGAGTCTCATAGTATAAAGGGTTATGTTGGGTTGTATATGGGAGAGTAGTTTCTATAATGCCTAGGTAGTGTTGTTGTTATGTGTGACGATATGTTTGACGATCTATGAATATATATATATATATATATATATATATATATATAGTCTTTGATGATGTTGGTGATTGATCGTAGTGATTGCAATTGATGTTAATTGGTTATTTGTGAGTTGATCATAAAGTAATATAGATTGGGATAAAATGTGAAATGGATTCATTGATTAATTGAAGGCAAATAGACTGTCTTATATACAAGCCTTGATCTGTAACTGAATTAAAACAGATTCACAAATGGTTACAACTGAAACCTAGCTAGAAGCTTCCGAGAGAGAAGAGCTTCGAAAGGGAAAGTGACGAGTGAGATGAGTGAGTGAAGTGAGGTAGTGTAACCGAGGTGGGTTAGTGTAACCGAGGTAGTGTAACCGAGGTGGGGTAGTGTAACCAAGGTAATTTTACCATTCCTTCTATTAGATCATGGGAAAAACCTAGAGAAAGGAAGGAAGGGGCCTGTGTGTCGAATTCTTAGGCGTGTCGAATTCTGGGCGCCATTGTGTGCTCCCCAGTGAGCATGTGTCAAATTCTGAGGCGTGTCGAATTCTGGGCGCCATTGTGTGCTGCCCAGTGCGCCTGTGTCGAATTCTGGGGTGTGTCGAAATCTGAGGTGTGTCGAATTCTGAGGCGTGTCGAATTTTGGGCGCCATTGTGTGCTACACAGTGCGACTGTGTCGAATTCTGGGGTGTGTCGAATTCTGAGGCGTGTCGAATTCTGGTGTGTGTCGAATTCTGGGGTGTGTCGACTTCTGGGGCGTCGAATTCTAGGGCGCCAAATCGTGTTGCCCGATGTTGGGATGTCTTGTAATGTCAAATAAGAATGATTAGCAGTAAAAGCAACACTGTGTCAAGTATGACTAAATAGCTGATGTTGTAGTTGTCGAGTCGAATATGAATGATCCATAATAATGATAGTGACGCTTTGTCGAATATGACGAACTAAAAATGGTGATGTTGATGATTTTGATGGGTCGAGTAAGACCACCTAATTGATGATGATGTTGTGACGAATAATGATGCCAATGAAGTTGTCGTGTCATGATGTATAACATTTGTTGTTGTTGATTGTTTGCCGAGGTGCTGTACATGGTGTCTCATGCATGCCATATGCATTATTACCACGATGTAGGCTTCGGCCTTGGAGCTATGCTCAAAGCGACGTTTGTTCCCGAGAGGCCATTTTTACGACGGTGGTACCTCATGCATATGCCCGGTGACGTGGGTTGCATTTTCATGCATGTACATAAATGATGATGAGATATTTGTCGTTGTGCTCTATGTTGTGGCTTGTTGATGTTTTCGGTGATGGTTGTACTGTAATGTTGTTATGCTATGGTTATTATAGCTGCTAGTCTCTAGTATATTACCTATCATATACTTTTTATGCTGTTAGAGACTCACCCTTTACTGTTGAATGTTACCTTCGTGGTAACGTGCTGGTACATGCTAGTGAAGGACTCCTTTTCCTTCATCCCTTTCGAGTCAGTGTCATTTGCTCTGATACGTAGCACCTAGGGAAACAAACACTAGTCTAATAGCTATCTTACTATCATAAACTGTTGCTTTTAGTATGTGTTGCACCCCGAAAAATCCGGTTTGGGATTCTCAATGTACAACGTGGAAAATTTTTGAAGCCGCCACCAATATTTTAATTTTAAGACGAAAACATTGAAAATACGTCTTTTTATACAAGGCGGGTGGTCTTTTTCGAAAACAGAGATGTAGGTTCGAAATTCGGTTAGGTATGGGAAGGTATTAGCACCCTCACACCTCCTTTCTACCGAAAGGGAACCATTAATTTGATGTGTGGTTTTGACAAGGTTTGATTTGAAACGATTGTTCTACTTCTTTTAGTATTCTTTTTATTTGAGAAAAATGTTTTGTAAGCGGAGAAAAGAAAGATTCTTTTTAGAATTTTTGAAAAGCGCGCTTGACGGGACGTGGCCCGCTCCTACGTATCTCCGGTGCGATGGAGAATTCAAAGCTTACGTAGTTCTCCGAGTCGAGAAGTTTTGGTGTGTTGGTGTTTTTTTATTGCGGGGTTCTCGGTCCGAATCAGCATGCCCACTAACCCTAAAACATAGACATCCCGCCCATGCAGCGACGTGCCCCCCTACTTATCGAAAAGTGATTTGAATTACTTGAAAAATTGTTGTGAGGTTGGTTGCTTTTATTTGAGCAAGTATCTCGAGGCTCGCCTGAGCTAATCTGACTCGCTAACCCTAAGACGCTAACCAACCGGATGTACATCCGACTTGATTCCTTACTCATTTTTGAAATAGGGTTTAAGTTGTTAGTTGCTTGTTTTATTTCTCATAAGTATCCCAAGATGTTTGAGTTGTACAACTCCGATCTTAGGACGCTAGTCAACATCGGCCGTACGTTCGACTTGACTCCTTATGAGTTTTTTTTTAGGAAAAAGGGTTTTTTTTACTTTATTTACTTGTGAAAGGAAAAGAAGTTAATTTGGTGAGATTTTTGGGAAAAGAGTAGGACATTTCAATCAATTCCAAGTCCACAACCATTCAAACACATTTGCCAATTCAATTTACCATGAATATGTCAATTATTAGTTAAGACTAAACATGTCAATATGAATCAAGAGTTTAATTGTCAAAGATGCAAAGTAGAGTTCTCAAAAGTAATTGTGTGTGTGAGAGAGAGTGAACAAACCCTAATGACCCTATGCTACAACATGCATGTAGGCTTACGTCTTCATTAGGAAATCATGCAAGTAGAAATGGTGGCGCACAATCAAGTTAAGACATCTAATTGGCATCAATAACGAGTGAACAATTGACCATAGACATGGAATATTCTTAGTTAGATGAATGAACATGCAAGCAATGATGTGCATGATTAGACAAATATGCAAATGCATGAGCATACAAGGATATGAATGAATGATCATATAGAGACTATGCATGAATGAATAGGCATACAAGATTATGCATGAATGAATAGGCATACAAGACTATGCATGAATGAATGATTGAGCATGCAAGACTATGAATGCATGGGCATAGTTATTGTGCAAGGTATGAACATTTGAGTATGCATGAACATGTGAATGAATGCTAAACATGGAATTAATGAATGCATGAGCATGTGAGAGGGTAAGAGAATGCAATAGGCCTAAGCATGTATGATTGTATGAACATATAAGTATATGAAAGTATGCAAGTACTAATGTGCAAACATAAGAATGTGTCACACAAGTGATACAAATAAATGAAATGCAAAGTGTAAAAATTAAATGGGAGGAGGTAAAATGTTTGATGAAGTGGTAAAAGCAAAAATGTTTAATGAGATGATGAGAGTAGAATATTTAATGAAATGGTAAAAGTAAATGCTTAATGAGATAGTAGGAATGAAATGAAGTGAAATGGTAAGGGTTTATGAATGCAAGAGGGTAAAAAAACATGTTTTGTGAGGTGAATTGGTAAAAATGTTAAATGGAATGAAGTAGAGGGTTAATGAAATGGTAAAAGTAAATAGTTAATGAGGTGATAAAAATGTTTGGTAAAAAATTAAGTGAAATGGTAAAAGTAAAATAGTAAAATATTTTTATGTTTTTTTTGGTAAATAATTAATGAATGGTAAAGTAAAAAGTAAGTGAGTACACTACAACAGAATTGCAAAAAAAGGACACACACTTTAGAGGCGCTTTATTATGAAGCGCCTCTTATTATCAAACAAGGAGGGATTTTAGAGGCGCCTTTTAAAAAAGCGCCCCTGATTGTCAAAATAAGGAGGGTCTTTAGAGGCGCTTCATACACGGGCGCCCCCAATTCCTGAAACATAGGAGCCACGGAAAGACAATCGAGGCGCTTTACACACGAGCGCCCAATTCCTAAAACACGGAGCCACCAACAGGGCGCTTTCCACTCAGCGCCCCGATTCCTAACTACCAACAGGGCGCTTTGCACACGAGCGCCCCCCAATTCCAAATTCCTAATCACCAACAGGGCGCTTTGCACGCGAGCGCCCCGATTCCTAAATTTTTAATTTCCTTTCCGTTATTACATTTCTCATATACGCTGCGGACTCAACATCTCACTCTTGCGGTTCCTTTCTCGTTCTCAATCTCCAAACCCAAACCCTAGCTAAAACCCCAAATCTCTCAACGTTCTCTCTCTCTCTCCTCTAAGTTTTGAGTTCCTCTCTCAACCATCTCCTCTCTCTGTCATGCGAGCAACGTTTTGAGTTTGTCATCTTCTTCCTCTCGCACACTACTACGACCATTCTCAACGGTGAGTTTGTTTTTTCTTTGTTACATATATATTTCGGTCTTAAAGTAGTTGTTCAAGTAGTTGTTGTTGCTTGGGGTGTTTCTGAATTAGATTTAACCTAATATTGTTCGTTTGCTTGTAAATTCTTCATTCTTTAAATTCTTGTTTTGATTTGTTTTGTTTGTTTTGGAGATTGTTCAAGTAGTTGTTGTTGCTTGGGGTGTTTCTGAATTAGATTTAACCTTGTTTGTATCTGTGTTGATAGATTTGGAATTAGAAGATTGAGGGTTTTGTTGGTTCAATCTTGATTTTTCAATCTCGGGAATATTTGTGTGATATTGATTCAAGAATTTTGTTATTATTCTGGAAAATAAGCTGGATATAATGAATGGGAATATTTTGGATGTGTATTCATAAGAGATTTCATGCTTTTTTTGGTAACTTCTTATCATACATATATTTTAAACTAACTGAATATTTTACATTGAAATTTTGCAAACCCATTCTCATCTACTTTCAAAGACCATTGACCAAAGAAATGGAGAAACTTCGCACCGCCAGAGACACCAATAAAGAAGAACCTCCTACTTCATCTCAGGACTCCCTTAACAAGTAAGTTTAGCAATCCCTTATTTCCACCTTCCCCTGATTTGACTAGAACTAGCTATGTGGAAAGGAAAACTTAGCAAAAACAAAGAACTTTTAGGACAACGATAGCAAGTTTTATGTACTACTATCTGTTGCTCACGACTAGATATTGCACCACATACACAACAATTAGCACCTTTTCCTTCTATGATTTTTTCCTCTTGAATTTCTTAATTTTCTAACTTAAAACTTATAAATGATTGAAGGGTGAGTACAGAGTGAAATATAAAGTCGCTATTCTATAAGCTACTTTTGAGAGTTTTTGTCTATAAGCTACTTTTGAGAGTTTTCTTATGGAAAAGCTTGACAACCATGACATATTTTTATGGTCACACACGCTTTTAAATGATTAACATCACATTATTTATTGTTTGAGATTCTCTTCAAAGTAAAAATGTTGCTTGTCCTTAATCTAAAAAAATAAATGTTGCTTGTCCTTAATCTAAAAAAATGTTGCTTGTCGAAATTTGTCGATCGATTAAATGAATCTTTGGATTGTTGGGGTGCCAGGAAAATTATTTTCTCTTGTGCCTTTGTTTTTGATTCTGCAGCTCATATTCAGATTATGTGGGCTGGTTAAGATGCTTGTTTAAAATCACTTTTCCTTGTATGACACTTGTTTAAAATCAATAGCAATATGTCTACAAAACTACAACAAGTTATTTTTGAAGTTTTGCATTTTACTAAGAAGTCCAGCACCTGTATGTATTGACATGTGGTTATTCACTCGTTAGTCCCGTGTGATAGTGTTTCGATTCAATTGCTATATTCACGTTTACAAGGAGATTTTCTTTCGGCACTTTACTGCTGCATTGCTTAAGATGGTTTCAGGGTGATTACAAGAAAACTACAGTCCAGTTAGGATATTGTATGGATTATGTAATAGGGCCAGCTATGTGCAAATCAAGTTATAACAATATATTTTAAAAGTCAATTGAGTATTATATATGCAAGCCAATTATAATTCTCCAAGTATTTTCCTTATCTTTTGTTTTCCAATATCCAAAGTTTCGACCATGTAAACTTTGGGGCCTTCTAGTAGGACAAATACCCATGCCCCCTCTTACTCCTTTTCATGGTGTGAAGTTATTTGATACCAGAGCCTAGCCCAAATTCGATCAACCATACAACGGTGAATAGCCTATATCAATGAACGCTTGGCTTTGGCACAAAAATTAATCTTCTTGTGCCCCGAACGTACTCATCTACTGAATCTCTGCATTAGAAATGGCACCTCAAAAGAAAATGTTGCAGAAATGAAGAAAAACATTAAACAAAACAAGGAAGCGGTAAAAGCCTATATCAATGAACGCTTGGCTTTGGCACATGAAAGCAATTGTGATAGCTTGTTTTTGGCACCCACTCTCTTAGAGTAAGAAATTATCTATCCCCTACCTACGGATTGAGCTAAGACATCTGAAATGTTGAATGAAATTCCTTTCCTTTTTGTATCCAAAGAAATATATATGACGTGTTTTTGAAATATCTTTATTTATTTGGCTATTCAAATTTTTTGTAGAAAACATTGGATATTGTTGGTAGTTGATCCTAAAAGAAATAGAATTTTCTATTTAGATTCGTGTCATGGTGATCCTAACAACCACCTCAAGATGAGAGCTATATTTGAAAGGTGTGTATTTAGATACATCGCATATTTCATCATTTAAATTATGTATTTCGATTAATTAATATAGTTATATGTATGATGTTTCAGCTGTTTGACAACTTATTGGGGATCGAATAAGGTCAGAGCCAGAATAAGGTCAGAGCCAGAGATGTGAATGTGAAAAATAAAACACAATGGATAGTCATAAAGGTAAGTTTATAATTATTCTTATCCATATGTAAATATTGCTCGCATTTTAATAATTAATTATTATTTTGATTTCTAGTGTCCCGCATAACCAAACAATGATGATTGTGGGTATTACGTTATGAAGTTTATGAGGACATAATCACTCACCATCAAATAGAAATTCCATAAAATGTATGTAATTTATATAGTTTGTTTTTTCACAAGTAATTTTATATCTAGCACTTAACCACTTAATTCTAAGTTTATTTTATTTCATTTTTACAAAGATTTTCTGGAATGTCGGTTGGAGCTCCATTTTCCGATGACCAACTTACTGAGCTCAGAGGAGAGTGGTGTCGTCATGTTGCCGGTTTGATTACTGAAAATCGAAATTCATGTAATTTTGGTTAATTAGCTTGTTTTTGTTCCTAACACTGGATCCTCCCCAACTATTTCTCCATGCATTAGGTAGAATTTTTTTGCCCAAGCACTTATTTGTTGAGGAGAAACATCATGTAATCTTTAATTTGTTGTCTATATATGTTGACATTCGAATTTGGTTAATGAGTTATGTATTTTTGTTGGTACGTACTTTGTTAATGATTTATAAGTTTCTTGCAATTGGTTTGTTGATTTGAAATTTGGTTCATATTGGATGTTGAATTGATTTTGGTTGATGAACGTATGCACTACAACAGAAAAAACCAACAGTCTTTGCAAAATATTGTATATATATATACGAAAATGAAAATATATTTTTTAAAAAAGAGAATTAGGGCGCTCAAAGTTAAAAGCGCCTCTGTTTGTGTAAGCACACTTGACAATCGGGCGCTCTAAGAGAAAGCGCTTCGTTGGTCGGACCAACGGGCGCTTCTACCTAGAAGCGCCTCGATTGTCAAGTGCGCTAACACCAACAGGGGGCGCTTTATAAACCGAGCGCCCCGATTGTTAGAGACGCCAAGACCAATAGAGGCGCTTTATTTGCGCGCCGCCCTGTTGCCTAATTATTAGAGCGCTTCTGGCGCTCTGTAGAAGTGGTTGGCAACGGAAGCTAGATTCGGGCGCTGTAAAGCGCCCCAATGGATAAAAAAAAAGCGCCCCTGATGGCTTTTTCTGTTGTAGTGGTAGTTAAAAGTGAAAAGTGAAAAACACAATTACACAACTTGTATTTACAAACACAAGATCAAATCAACAATTTATGAGCAACAAATTGGTAAAAATTGAGGCCCTTGGCCGAATACATAGCAAGGCAAGAACAAGCACAAATTTCATCATGTTCTTTCAACCAAATCATATCAATGAGCATATGAACATAAACCCTAGGATCTACTCATACATTTGATGCTCAAACAATTGTCATTTCATCATTTATTTCAACTCAAAATCAAAGGAAATGCAAGACAATAGGAACCCTAATTTCTACCCATGAACCCTAGAGCATAGTTGGCTAGGTCCACCCTTTTATTCAACTTGAACACAAGAAATGGTCAAAGAAATGCATGAACAACCAAAAACACTATATGGCCGAAACATCTTTGAAGGAAAATGAGGTTTTATTTCATGAAATTTAGTGAAAAATGTGTGGAAATTCAAGGGAAATTATTCATGCACAAAACAAACTCCTTCAAGGCCAAGGACCCATCTCAAACACCCAAGGCTCCCAATGTCCTTGTCATAATGTTTGAAATGGATCCTCAAAGCAAAGAACAACAAGTAATCAAGAAGAAGTTGGGAGTAGAAGATAAATTTACATGGTAAAAGTGGAAGAAAAAAAACAAATAAAACCCAAAACACTTGAACCTCTTCTTGAATCCCACGAAAATCTCTTGATCTTGAAGAATTATTGTTGAAAGTTTGATGATAATGCAAGATTAGAAGTGGACCTAGTGTAGGAATCAAGAATATTGAAGTTTTGATGGTTGATTTTGAAGAATTTGTGTGGAGAAAGGGAGGTGAGGCCACGGCTCAGCAAGGGAGAGGAAAAGAGAGTATTGTGTGCTAGGGTAAAAAAATGAGAGTCCTCTCTTTCATGGTCTCTTATTTTGGGTTTTATATGAGATGCAAAATTAAGGGTATATAGGACATTGTGCTTTTGCAAACCATTGAGATTTGAGATCAAATTTAAATCAAGGGCTAGGATTGTAATGCACATGGATTAGGGGCAATGAGAAAACACAAGTGAGGGGGGAATGGCTGGTCATACCCAAAAATTAATAGTTTTTGTTGCACAAAAATTGTTAAGGGCAATTAGGACTTTGTACACAAAGTTGTAGCCTAGGATTTGATCTAGAATTTTAATCAATGGCTAGGAATACAACTCTCATGGATCAAGGGCATGAAGAAGCACAAAAATGAGGTAAAAATAGGGCTGAAATTCGCAGCCATGAGTGGGTTGGCAATTTGCAAGTTGTCATTGTACTATTTGTCTCCCACTACCTTTGTAATTATCCTTTCCTTTTCTAGATAATTCACATGAAAATCTTACCATTTTGGGCCTCATCCTAGGAATCAATCATTGGGCCTAAAATTCCATGATATCACCATTCCCAAAATTGATTTGATACCTCACCTTGAGGGAAATTCCCATTTTACCCTTTCTTTTAAATTTGAATTTTTATGCAAATAATTAACATTCATGCGCATAAAATAAGATAATTAAGCACATTCTTCCTCAAATAATTCATTGATGATTGCTCAGTGATTTGGGACGAAAATCCGTTTTTATTGTGAAATGACCAAAATGCCCTTTCACCCTAAAAACCCTAGTTCTTTGCCCAAAGCACATTTTCACTTCAAAAATGACTTTTCACCCTAGGAATGACCTCTAATACCTTGAAATGCATGTTAAATGGCTCTTCCTGAGAAATTATCCCTTATTTGCGAAATGACTAAAATACCCTTTTGTACTGAAAAACCCTAGTTTGTCCAAAAAGTGCATTCCAACTCCAAAAATGATTTTAGAAGCTTTGAAATGACTTTTAGAACCCTAAATGCAATGCATGATGCTCTTTTCTCTTCTATTTATTTTTTTTTGGGGAAAATTAGGGTTTTGACCTAAGCCATACAAAATTGGGGTATGACAGTATGTTATCAGATTTTTATGGATTGTATGATGTTAAAATGATATTACAGGCTACGGATCGTATTTTCGTTAATTGGGAAACTATGTGGTTGGTTTTTTGAAAGTTCTAATTGAACACCGTTGCTTGAGTTCTAAAATGTCGATGTGTAACGCTCCAATGCACGAGTAGATTTAAATTCCGCACTCTGATAATTAAATAAACGAATGGGTAGAATTGGGGTGTTACATAGTTGGTATCAGAGCAGTTCGGTCTGTCCGACCAAGTTGTCGAGTCGTCGAGTCTATTAACCCTCGAGTCTTGGTACTCGTTCTAAGTTATAGTTATGTTGTTGGTAAGGAGCCAAGTGCGGGAGATGCTCCCGCGACCATTGTGTGTTTCAAGTGTGGAAAGGCTGGTCACAAGAGTTTCGAATGTAAACCTGAGGTAAAGAGGTGTTTCCGATGTGGTAAGGAGGGTCACATGGCAACTGATTGTGATCGTAAAGATGTGGTCTGTTTCAACTGTGAAGAAGTGGGACACATTAGTTCTAAGTGTCCAAAACCAAAGAAGGAGAGGTCTAGCGGAAAGGTGTTTGCCTTGGCGGGTACTAAGCCTACTGAGGATGATGGTCTCATTGAAGGTACGTGCTACATTAATGGTACTCCTTTAAAGTCTCTTGTTGATCTTTGTGCATCTCAACGCTTTTTATTCTTTGTTGAATGTTGTGAACGTCTCGGGTCTTGCGTTGTGCGCTATGAATGGAGAGATGGTTGTCGACACTCCAAATGAAGGGCGGGTCGGTAACCACTTCTCTAGTATGTTATCGATGTCCTTTGTCGATCTTCGGCAGGGACTTTATTATAGATTTTGTCTGTTTACCGTTGACTGGGTTAGATGAAATTTTGGGTATGAACTGGTTAGAGCATAACCATGTTCACATTAATTGTCGTAGAAAGTCGGTAAGTTTTGGAAACGATGAGTCGAGTCTGTTATCTGCTAGTCAGCTTCGAAGGTTGATGAAGGAAGAGGTTTAGTTGTTCTCGTTGATGGACTCATTATCTGTTGAAAATCAAGCTGTCATTGATGGAGTGCCGGTAGTGTGTGACTTCCCTGATGTTTTTCCCGATGAGATTCCAAGTGTTCCGCCGGAGAGGAAGTTGAGTTTTCTATTGATCTTGTACACAGTACTGGACACTGCTTTCTATGGCACCGCATGTGATGTCTGCGTCGGAATTGTCGGAGTTGAAGAAACAACTTGAAGAACTGCTTGAGAAGAAATTTGTGAGACCGAGTGTGTCACCGTGGGGAGCTCTTGTGTTGCTGGTTAAGAAGAAGGATGGTAGTATGAGGCTATGTGTAGATTATTGTCAATTGAACAAGGTAACCATCAAGAATAAGTATCCACTCCCGAGGATAGATGATTTGATGGATCAGCTGGTAGGTGCGAAGGTGATGGATCAGCTGGTAGGTGTGAAGGTGTTTAGTAAGATTGACTTGCGGTCGGGGTATCATCAGATTAAGGTGAAGGATGAGGATGTTCGTAAGACGTTCAGAAACTTCGGTATGGGCATTACGAGTACTCTGTGATGCCTTTCGGTGTTACCAACGCGCCGGAAGTATTTATGGAGTACATGAATCGTATTTTCCATATGTACTTGGATCGGTTCGTAGTAGTGTTTATCGATGACATTCTTATTTATTCCAAATCAGAAGATGAACACGCAGAGCATTTGAGGTTAGTGCTGGAAATTCAGAAAGAAAAGAAACTGTATGCAAAATTATCTAAGTGTGAATTCTGGTTGAATGAGGTAAGTTTTTTGGCTCATGTCATCTCGAGTAGTGGTATTGCGGTGGATCCAGCTAAGGTAGATGCAGTGTTGCAATGGGAAAGTCCGAAGTCGATTCATCGAGATTAGGAGTTTTCTAGGACCGCCGGTTATTATAGGAGATTCATTGAAGGTTTTTCTAAATTGGCACTTCCGCTGACTCGGTTGACGTGCAAGGAAGGCTTTTGTTTGTTACGCTCGATCCAAGAGAGCTTCACGAACCGAAGAGACGATTGACGACGCTCTGCTTTGACGCTGCCCAATCCGGATGAGTCTTTTGTGGTGTCTTGTGATGCTTCAAAGATGGGTTTAGGTGGTGTGCTTATGCGGGGCGGTAAGGTAGTTGCTTATGCGTCTAGACAGCTTGAGGACCCACGAGAAGAACTACCCTACGCATGACTTGGAGTTAGCTACAATTGTCTTTGTCTTGGAAAATCTGAGGCACTATCTCTATGGTTCTAGGTTTGAAGTATTTAGTGACCATAAGAGCTTGAGGTATCTGTTTGATCAGAAGGAGTTGAATATGAGACAGCGACAGTGGTTGGAGCTATTGAAGGATTATGATTTCGGCTTGAATTATCACCCAGGCAAAGCTAATGTCGTGACTGATGCTTTAAGTCGAAAGACCTTGCATATGTCGGAAATGATGGTTAAGGAGTTGGAACTGATTGAGCAGTTCAGAGATATGAGCTTGGTTTGCGAAGTGACACCTAAGAGTGTCAAATTGGGAATGTTGAAAATTGATAATGACTTCCTGAATAGCATCCGAGAGGCCCAGAAGTCGGATGTTAAGCTAGTAGACTTGATGGTTGGGGATGATCAAACTGAGGAATGAGACTTCAGGTTGGATTCCCAAGGTGTGTTGAGGTTTCATGATAGAATCTGTATTCCTGATGACGCAGAAATGAAGAGGACAATTCTTGAGGAGGGCCACAGAAGTAAGTTGAGTATCCATCTGGGAGCTACGAAGATGTATCAAGACTTGAATAAGCTGTTTTGGTGGCCGGGAATGAAGCGAGATGTGACACAGTTTGTGTATGCGTGTTTGACTTGCCAGAAGTCAAAGGTTGAGCATCAGAAGCCTGCAGGGTTGATGCAGTCGTTGGACATTCCAGAGTGGAAATGGGATAGCATTTCCATGGATTTTGTGACGGGTTTGCCTAATACAGTGAGAGGGCATGATGCAATTTGGGTGATTGTTGATAGGTTAACAAAGTTGTCTCATTTCATTCCTATTAACATCATGTATCCAGTACCTAAATTGGCAGAGATTTACACCAGAGAAATTGTGAAGCTCCCTGTTTTCCTAAGAGTATCGTTTCGGATAGAGATCCGAGGTTCACTTTGGAATTCTGGAAGAGCCTGCATGAAGAGTTGGGATCGAAGTTGAGGTTGAGTTCAGCTTATCACATCACATACGCATGCATGGTCACCGAGAGGACTATTCAGTCATATGAGGATCTGTTGAGAGCTTGTGTTTTATAACAGGGAGGTTCGTGGGATTCCTACCTTCCACTGATTGAGTTTACATACAACAACAGTTATCACTCCAATATTGGGATGGCACCTTCTGAAGCATTGTATGGTCGAAAGTGTAAAACACCGTTGTGTTGGTATGAATCTGGAGAGAGTGTGGTGCTTGGACCGGAAATTGTTCGCGAAACAACTGAGAAAGTGAAGTTGATTCGTGAGAAGATGAAAGCGTCGCAGAGTCGACAGAAGAGTTACCATGACAAACGGAGAAAGGATTTAGAGTTCCAAGCGGGGGAGCACGTGTTCTTGAGAGTCACGCCGGTGACCGGTGTGTGTAACACCCCATTTCTACCCGGCAATTTAAATCAAAAATCAAAGTATAAAAATTATTTTATTTAAAATCATCCAATGGGATGCTACACATTACTTCATCAAAATAACCACAACCAACAATTTAATTCATAACAATAGACTAATATGTAACACCAGAGAAAACGTGGAAATAGGATTCTCATAAATATATTGGTTTAGTTCACGCACTGGAAAACCCTTGCAACATGCAGCGGAAATAAAACAGTTTTCAAAGAGACAAACAACAGTCTCATCAATAATGTAAAACAGCAAATCCAGAGTTCATCAGCTAAAAGAACTACACAGTCATGGTCCTAAACCCATCCCCTAGGTGCTACGTATCGAAGCGGGCATCGACTCGGGAAAGTGAAGGAATAAGCCTTCACTCATGGCTACCTGTGGTAAACAACAACAGAAATGGGTGAGTCTCAAACCACATAATAAATACCATAATAAGCAGTATATACAATCACAGCATTAAACCGGCACAGTTATATAGCACAACTAGTCATACCAATTATCAACCTACAACACTCATGCTTTTATGAGAATGATGCAGTGCAATGAAGTCATGCATGTGGTACCATTTGCCCCCATGGCATCATCATCAATAAATTGAGTCCACATGACTCTGGCCCCCATGGCCTCATCATCACAATATAAACGTCGCGACCGCAGTCGAATGTATGCATGAGACTCCATGAACATGCCACACACAATTACACATTATCAACATCATTTCTCACTTCATTGTTAATTTCAATTTTAGCCCCCATGGCTCATGCCCCCATGGCATCATCAACAGCTAGCCCCCATGGCATCATCCTCAATCATGTCCCAATGACTAATCACAACTAGAGGACTAAAACCTCACTCAAGGACCTAAACACCATTTAGGGACCAAAACAACACTTAGGGACCAAAACAACACCCTTAGGACCAAAACACCACCTAGGGACTAAAATAGCACACCTAGGACCAAACTGCCACCTAGGGACCAAAACAGCACACCTAGGACCAAATTGTCACCTAGGGACCAAAACAGCACACACTTAGACACAAGCGCGACTCAGCGCCATTTTCCTCACAAACCGGCGCCCCAGTGCAACACAAAGACACATGGCGCCAAAACACCAAAGAACTTAGCGCCCCTCGTGGCACACAGCCACACAGGCGCCATTTTCACAACATTCGCGCCCCGCAAAGACAGCCTGGACACACTTTGAGACACAAATCGAGACACGCCTCGCACAAAGGCGACTCAGCGCCTGGGCAGCCCATTTGGCGCCCCTGCCTGAGACACAGTAAAGCAACACAGCGCAACAGAGGCAGCCATTTGGCGCCTGTCTTTGCGCCACATGCCCACACACACCCTTGTCACACATTCTGGCGCCACCCTAAGCGCCATGGGCAGCCAAAATGGCGCCCAACACTTAGACATCCACACCTACACCCACCTAGGCGCCACAACAGGCGCCACAGGGCAGCCATTTGGCGCCCTGCACTAGGACTAGGCATAACCAGGCGCATGGGCAGCCACATTTGGCGCCCTGCACCTAGACACAACACACACAACACTCACAAACAGTGACACAGACGCCACCAGGCGCCATTCTGGGCAGCACTTGGCGCCCAGTCACTGGCACACAAACACAGGCACACTACACAAAGGCACAGGCGCCATTTCCAAAGAACATTTGGCGCCTGGCAAAGGACAAACTCGCACACACTCATCAACGCATAGTTGACACAGGCGCCATTTCTCTAGGAAATTGGCGCCCTAGGGTACCTAAAGTGCCCTAACTCAAATTCATCCAATTTTTCTCAACTCTAATTATCAAATATCACTCCAACACGTCTCATAATCATGCCAACACGTCAATTAAGCATTTCAATCAACAAACATACATCAAATTCAAAATGAATATATTATAAACCCTAACTCTAACATATGAATCAATTTCATGCTCTTATTCAAATTCAATCCTTCAAAACAAGCATACAACAATCAAATTCATTATCAACGAATACCAATAAGGACCTTATGATCTATATACGACCTATTATACCCTCTATTATAAGGTGAGACTCCCCTTACCTCGTATAAACCGAAGGCGGAGCTCTCTCTACGAAGTCACCAACAGGACCACAGCAACAGCTCTCCCTTTTTACCGAGACAGCAGGTCACTAAGAGCCCGATGTCAACTTCACCGAAATGAGTGAAAGACTAGTGCTTCTCGAAGGTTTCAACGCGTAGAATCCGAATACGATATCCGTTTCACCAACCGAAGACCGTGGTGGTCGGAATGTGCGAATAACCGTCCGCCCAGATTTACAATATGTAACAAACGGCGCTTCTTTTGATTAAACGGAGGCTGGAAACGGATTCAGGAGGAAATTTCGAGTTGGAATGTGAAGTTTGGGGTTCTCCCGTGGCTTGAAGGTGGAGAACGAAAATGATGAAGGAGCCATGAGGGTCGCCGTTTTCCCCTGCGTGAGGAGGAAGAGAGGGTAGCTGGGTCGGGTTCTGGGCGTGGACTGGAACGCTGGGAGGGAGTTCTGGGCCAAGTTGACTCAATGGGGGTGTATGCGAGTAAAACAGCCCAAAAACTCATTTTAAATACTTTTAGAGCCCAATATCACTATGACTATTATTTTAACACCTCAATAGACCAAAATAACTTTCTAAAGAAATAATATCTCAAGCACTGGTATTTAATAGAAATAAAATAAATATATAATATTATTAAGGCTAAATTACTGTTTTGGTCCTTTATCTTTGGCCTCGATTTCATTTTGGTCCTTTATCTTTTTTTTTCTCGTTTTGGTCCTTTATGTTTAATTTTTGTGTCAATTTGGTCCTTTTTTGTTATTTTCTGTCCATGACATTAACAGACGCCAGGCTGGCAGTTAACTGCTGACGTGGCGTCTTAAGTGGGGGACCAAATTGAAACTAAAAACAAACATAAAGGACCAAATTGACATAAATCCAAGAACTTTCATCTTCATCTTCTTCCTCCAAACACCATATTCATCTTCTCCGGTGAGCCACCACCACCTCCGACGAGCCACCACCACCACCACCACAAATCAATCATTCTTCAACTCTTAATCCCTAACCTCTCTCCCTTAAACCCAAAACCCCTAATTTCTCAAACTTAATCCCTAACCTCTCACCTGTAACACCCCAAATAATTTAATTAAGAAATTGATTAAATTGTTTAAGTGTTGCACTAATTTTAATTATATTAAATTATAATATGGTGTTTATAATTTAGTATTTTATTTTAACTAAAGGGAATGGTGGAAGAAATGGAGAGGGGTGTAAAAGGGCCCAAGGTGCGCTGCCCAATGTACATATACCCAAAATTGGAATTTGCTCTCATTTGTGAAAAGAAAGGAAGAACTTGCGAAGAGAGAAGAGAGGAAGGAAGAGGAAACGGCGCAAACCCTAGAGGAGAAGGGAGAAGGGTAGATCGCACCACTCAAGGAGGAAAGAATAGAGCTTTGGTTGCGGTGGTTTTGTACGTGACTCAAGGAGAAGGGATTTCTACGGTTAAAATAAGGTAAGGGGAGTCTCACTCTATAATAGAGGGTATAATAGGTCGTATGTAAGTCATAGAGTCTTAATTTGATGATGTCGATTGTTAATCGAATGGTTGTTGGATTGAATTTGATGAAATTGCATGAGAAATTGATTTAGGGCTCAATGTTAGGGTTTTATGTTCTTGATTTCGTTTTGATGTGTGAATTGATGTTTGAAACGTGAAATTGAACATGTTAAAATGATTATAGAGTGAATTGGAATGATATATGGTGGTTAGAATTGGAAGAAATTGAGAATTGAGGATTTTTGAGGTGTAGGGCGCCAAAGGGCTAGGATTCTGGCGCTCGCACAATTTATGTGATGAGGCTACAGATGCAGATGTTCTTGTCTGGGCGCCACATTCTTTGAGAAAATGGCGCTCGGGTTACTGCTCATGTGCTAGAATGGGGTTTGTGTGCGTGGTGTTCTTGCCAGAGCGCCAAGTTCTTTGGGAAAATGGCGCCAGAGGCAATCATTTGAGTCTTTGTGCCGTGTGTGTGTGTTTGTCGCCCGCGCCGAATGTGGGTATTTTGGGGCCGGGAGTGAAACTTGTATTTCAGGCACATTTTCTCGTACAAATTTTGTATTCACCGCCCAAATTCAATTTTAAGTGTTTTGGCTCGAGTGGTTTTCTGTTTGCGGTGTTATTTTGAAAATGTCCCTGTGGGGCTTGTTTTGTGTGTGTAAATGGGGTGGGTGAGTGAAACTCACATTTCAAACATATTTTATCATGCAAATTTTGTATTCACCGCCCAAATTCAATTTTAAGTGTTTTGGCTCGAGTGGTTTCTCGAGAGTGAGTCTTATTTTAAAAATGTCTCGGTGGGGTGACTTTGCGTGTGTAAAGGGGGGTGGTTTGGGTGAAACTTACTTTTCTCGGGCATATTTCATCGTGCAAATTTTGTGTTTACCCCCCAAAAACATTTTTAAACATTTTGGCTCGGGTGGTTTTTGGTTTTAAAGTGTGGGGTGTCTTAGGGTCAGTGGGGCGCTAAATCAGTCTTTGCCAGGCGCCTAGTCTGCTCGCTCGTGGTTCGAGATCGTATGCGAATCGTGGTTCGAGTTTGTGTCTAGGTCTCATGTTGCCCGGGGGGCGCCAGTTGCTAGAAAAGTGGCGCCAGGTGGGTGTGTTGCCACGGGCGCCAAATCTTTGAGTTTCTAGCGCTAGTCTTTGTGTTGCACCGGGGCGCTGAATGTGGGGAAAATGGCGCCTAGTGTTGCCAAGTGCCTAAGAGTGTGCTGTTTTGGTCCCTAGGTGACAGTTTGGTCCCTAGATGATTGTTTTGGTCCTAAATGGTGGTTTAGGTCCCTGAGTGAGGTTGAGTACTCTAGATGAGATTAGTCCTTGGGACTTAATGGTGTTGAGAGTGTATAATGAGATGACTGAGAATGCCAGGGGGGCATGAGCCGGAGGGCCAAGCCATGAGGGCTATAAAATGAGATTAATAATGAGATAAGAGTTAGTGCGTGAATTGAGATGTTTGAGAATGTGTTGTGTTGTTACATGGAGTCTCATGCATACATTCGGCTGCGGTCGTAGAGCTTATAAACTGATTGTGAAGCCTGAGGGCGGCCGGAGGGCCAGAGTCCTTATAAAACTGATTGTGAAGCCTGAGGGCGGCCGGAGGGCCAGAGTCATGAGGACTCCATTACTGATGAGAATGCCGGAGGGCAAATATTGAGAACGCCGGAGGGCAAATGGTACCACATGCATAACAACATTGCATACATTCTCATGAGTGCATGAATGTTATTGATTGATGATTGGTGTGTTTGATTATGCTGTGAACTGTGATTTTATATATTGCTTATTATCACTTTTATTATATAGTTCGAGACTCACCCTTTCTGTTGTTGTTTACCACAGGTAGTCATGAGTGAGGGCTTTCTACCTTCACTACTCCCCGAGTCGGTCTGCTCTGATACGTAGCACCTAGGGGTTGGGGTTATGAACTATAGTTGTCCTGTTTTTCTCCTTGTGGAGCCTAATATGTATTGTTTTGAGACGGCTGAATTATGCTTGCTGAGATTATGAGTAGTTTCCGCTGTATATGTGAAATTATATTTCCACGAGTTTATTTAATGGTGTTACGTATTTGAACTGCTATTGTGAGCTGAGATGATTTCTGAATGATTTTTAAAGAGATATGTGTAGCATCCCATTGGATGATTTTAATTGAGAAATGAATTTTTACACTCTGATTTTATTATAAACTACCGGGTAGAAATGGGGTGTTACATCACCCATTACCCCCAATTTCAGCCCGAAGAAACAAAATCTGCAAACGAAGAATAATTGGTACGCATTCAGCATAAAGAACAACATCTTAAATCAATTTCGTTTCCATTTTCGAAACCGATAAACGAAATCAAAAGCCATTTTCGATTTTTTTTGAGAATATGAAGAGGATGATGTGAAGAAAATGAAGTTATGCAGATCTGGATTCAATTTCGGCAATTTCAATTTGTTTATTTCAGATTTGTTTTCAATTACGTTTAAATCAATTACGTTTTCGATTTGTTTATTTCAGATTTGTTTAAATCAATTACGTTTTCGATTTGTTTATTTCAGATTTGTTTTCAATCTGGAAATCAAAACCCAAATCAAAATCAAAAGGACCAAAACCCAATCTGGAAATCAAAACCCAATTCCAACCCAGAATCCAAGCGCCTTCAAGAAGATTGTGCAATTTCTTAATGTTGTCGTTCCATATCTGGAAATCAAAACCCAATTCTGGGAATCAAAACAAATAAATGAAGGCAAAACCCAATCTGGAAATCAAAACCCAATTGCATATGTTGTCGTTCCATATCTGTTGTTGTTCTTCATTTATTTGTTTATTTAAGTTTTTGTTTTGTTTTAATTTAAAAAAGAAAGGAAATGGTGATGTGTATTGCCAAGTCAATTAACTGTGCCACGTCATTTAATGAATTTGAGGCCACGTCGCCATTAATCGCCATGCGTAGGCGTCTGTTAATGTCATGAAATGAAAAATTACAAAAAAGGACCAAATTGACACAAAAATAAAACATAAAGGACCAAAACGAGAAAAAAAAAAGATAAAGGACCAAAATGAAATCGAGGCCAAAGATAAAGGACCAAAACAGTAATTTAGCCTATTATTAATCATATATTACCAATAGCATATAAAAATACCATATTTTTATTTCTAATATTTTTCCACAATCTAATCCCCAATAACTTATTAAATAAATAGCCAATAATCTTTGGGGCATTACAACTCTCCCCCACTTAAAATATTTTGTCCTCGAAAATTTACCGGCCAAAACTAAACACCCTCCCACTACCAACTACAGCCATCTAGACAACTAATGCTATCTAACCTGCTGATTATCATTTCATTGATTACCGGCGGTGAGTGATTGGGCGGCCGTCCCTCCTACTTCTTCAGCCAGGTAACTCAAGAAATAATAACCAGACTCATCCATACAAACCCAACTCAAGAGATGACTACGCCATCCTCATCGGACTCAACAGGCTATAAGCAACAACAACAGAAAGGACCGGATACCCTGCCCGAACAAGATACCTTATTGACGACATCAACGACAACAACCACGAGGTACAGCAAAAACTGAAAGGACACTGGGAGGAATGAACCTAATCGAACGGAGTATCTTTTGAACAAGGTTTTAATGACAACAGCACAAGGACGGCGACAACAACATTCACATCAAAGTTCGCAAGCTCAACTAATCATTCACAACCACATAACACATAACACAAAGCGGGGTCACCGGGTACCTCAACGGGGATCACTCTTAGTAGTCAAGACAATGAAGCATCTTACCACCAGTAGCAAGATTAGTCTACACGGCACTTAGCACACAACGTTAATACGTAATCAAGAACATGTTACTATGAAAATTCCTATTATACTTTATACTACGCTTTCACTAATTCATAAAGTCAAAGTAATTGTGTTAAATTAACCGCATAACAAGTTCATTCGAGTCTCCAACTATAAAACTAATCCAGCAAAATTCACAAAACAAGCAAAAATATCGTTCACAAGAGTTAACGCCCTAGAAAAAGTTAACACGTAGGCATCATGGTCGATTTTATTAAACTAGCATGTACTCCTAAATAATTACAACATCATTTCACTAAGCTTTTCTGAAAAAGAATTAGAACATATAGTTTTATCAAGGCAAATTATTTGCACGATATCAATTATAATCAAATCAAAACACGTGTGAAAACATTCCTAAAGTCTAACTTTAATAGTTTTATACATAAACTTGAGCCCCTAGTATAACTGAAACAACATATCTTGAGTCTAACTACAAAGATAGGAAGTAAGTAATCTAGACTATTAATCCTAGTTCTCAAGACATTGTCTCCTAATATAACTCCCAATATTAGTTGATATGCAATCTATGAACATCAATATTAATTCTTCAAACACACACATAATACACTCCCATGCAATTAATGAAACAAAACTAGTTCACTACCATGTATGCGTACAATAGTCTTTGTCAAAATGATAAAATAAAATTTAGACATTTTACATATGCAATATATGTCATTTCATACCAAAGAGAGTTCACTATATTACACATCTAAAACAATGAAGCATATAGAACAAAACAAAATAAGACAAAAGTAAGTCAAGGTAGTAAGAATATAGAAACACACGATCTATAATTAAAATAAGTAATGTGATTGCAATTTTAAGATAAAAGAACACAATAATTGCAAAGCATTCAATAAAGAATTTATCGTTTATAGCGATCAAGACATCGTTATACCTAGAATAATTTATAAACACATCAACAAATCACTCAATCTAAGGCGTCAATGCAAACAAAAACACGATATAACAAAAATTTGCATGAAACATACTATTTAATCAACCAACAATACAACTATTTTAATAGAAATTAATTCAACAATAAAAGAGGGTAATTTTATTTTAAGTCCCTAGATTTCCGACATTGATTACCAGGCACTTCAACGTGAAATCTAGCTATTATCAGTTCATTGTAGCTATCATATATATATATATATATATCATCATCATCATCATGGCAATCAAGCAATGGAAATTAATCATGCTGAGTCTACCGCCAAAAAGTATTCAAATGCATAGGTATAAATTTTATGAAAGTCCACATTGTCTATCCAACTTAGTAGTAATCTGAATACTTAAAAGTTAATTCAAAAAAAATAGGCTTATGCACCACGTTTCATATTTTGTTTAATGGAGTGATTATCAATGCGGATTCTAAAGAAGCTGGATCAAGGTATCTCACAAGTAACCAATAACAGATATAACAAAATACCTGCCTTAACACCTTGCAAATAAACTAGTTTAAGCATCTCCATCCGCATTTTATTCTTAATCGCATAAATTGTGTATAAAACAAAAATGAGTTACAAAATAACTTGCAAAAAGCAGAGTTCACCCAGAGAAACATAATAGGCACACAACGTATAGCCGAAAGAATAGCCGAGTTCTATGAAAAATTCTCTATAAAGATAATAGTTGTTTGGGTTCTCACTTGGATCCTAACTTCTTTCTATCTACCATAGCCGTGATGATCCTTACAAATCAAAAGAATACATATAACACATCACATTCCCTTGAAGACTTAACCAACTAAACTGGTTAGCTTCACGACTTTCAAGAATCAAACAAACAATACATACAACTCTATTCAGAGTTCACACATCGGAAGACACCACAGACAATACAAATGGTCCGGTTAGGGCCGACCTGCACTACAGCATGAACAACAGTTAGGACTAAAAGACTCTACGACCGGACAACTTGGCCGGACAGACCGAACTGCTCTAATACCACTAATGTAACACCCCATTTATACCCGGCAATTTAAATCAAAAATCAGAGTATAAAAATTATTTTATTTAAAATCATCCAATGGGATGCTACACATTACTTCATCAAAATAACCACAACCAAATATTTAATTCATAACAATAGACTAATACGTAACACCAGAGAAAACGTGGAAATAGGATTCTCATAAATATATTGGTTTAGTTCACGCACTGGAAAACCCTTGCAACATGCAGCGGAAATAAAACAGTTTTCAAAGAGACAAACAACAGTCTCATCAATAATGTAAAACAACAAATCCAGAGTTCATCAGCTAAAAGAACTACACAGTCATGGTCCTAAACCCATCCCCTAGGTGCTACGTATCAGAGCAGACCGACTCGGGGAAAGTGAAGGGAATAAGCCTTCACTCATGGCTACCTGTGGTAAACAACAACAGAAAGGGGTGAGTCTCAAACCACATAATAAAGACCATAATAAGCAGTATATACAATCACAACATCAAACAGGCACAGTTATACAGCACAACTAGTCATACCAATTATCATCAATAAATTGAGTCCAATTATGAGAATGAATGCAGTGCAATGCAGTCATGTATGTGGTACCATTTTCCCCATGGCATCATCATCAATAAATTGAGTCCACATGACTCTGGCCCCCATGGCCTCATCATCACAATATAAACGTCGCGACCGCAGCCGAATGTATGCATGAGACTCCATGAACATGCTACACACAATTACACATTATCAACATCATTTCTCACTTCATTGTTAATTTCAATTTTAGCCCCCATGGCTCATGCCCCCATGGCATCATCAATAGCTAGCCCCCATGGCTCATGCCCCCATGGCATCATCCTCAATCATGTCCCAAGGACTAATCATAACTAGAGGACTAAAACCTCACTCAAGGACCTAAACACCACTTAGGGACCAAAACAGCACTTAGGGACCAAAACAACACCCTTAAGACCAAAACACCACCTAGGGACTAAAACAGCACACCTAGGACCAAACTGTCACCTAGGGACCAAAACAAAGACACCTAGGACCAAATCATCACCTAGGGACCAAAACAAAGACACACTTAGATACAAGGCGCAACGGTGCCATTTTCCCCTGGCCCGGCGCTCAGGTAACACAAAGGCACATGGGCATCAAAACTCCAGCAACTTGGCGCCCCCTATGGCACACAGCCACACAGGCGCCATTTTCACAAAGATTCTCGCGCCCGGCAAAGACACGAGCCTAGACACACTTTGAGACACAAATCGAGACACGATCACGAACTCGAACACGCGCATTCGGTGCGCCTGGGCAACACATTTGGCGCCTACCTGAACACACAGCAGCAACACAGCGCAATGAGGCAGCCATTTGGCGCCTCGTCTTTGCGGCACATGCACACACACACCCTTGTCACACATTCTGGCGCCACCCTAGGCGCCATGGGCAGCCAAAATGGCGCCCAGCACTTAGACATCCACACCTACACCCTAGGCGCCACAGGGCAACCATTTAGCGCCCTGCACTAGGATTAGGCACAACCAGGCGCTTGGGCAGCCACATTTGGCGCCCTGCACCTAGACACAACACTCACAAACAGTGACACAGGCGCCACCAGCGCCATTCTCGCGCAAAGACTTGGCACCCCATCACGCACACACACACAAGCACACCACACGAAGGCACGGGCGCCATTTCGGCAGAACATTTGGCGCCGGCGATGACAAACTCCGCACACACTCATCAAGCTCTGGTGACACAGGCGCCATTTCTCTAGGAAATTGGCGCCCTAGGGTACCTAAAGTGCCCTAACTCAAATTCATCCAATTTTTCTCAACTCTAATTATCAAATATCACTCCAACACATCTCATAATCATGCCAACATGTCAATTAAGCATTTCAATCAACAAACATACATCAAATTCGAAATGAATATATTATAAACCCTAACTCTAACATATGAATCAATTTCATGCTCTTATTCAAATCAATCCATCAAAACAAGCATACAACAATCAAATTCATTATCAACGAATACCAAAAAGGACCCTATGATCTATATACGACCTATTATACCCTCTATTATAAGGTGAGACTTCCCTTACCTCGTATAAACCGAAGGCGGAGCTCTCTCTACGAAGTCACCAACAGGACCACAGCAACAGCTCTCCCTTTTTACCGAGACAGCAGGTCACTAAGAGCCCGACGTCAACTTCACCGAAATGAGTGAAAGACTAGTGCTTCTCGAAGGTTTCGACGCGTAGAATCTGAATACGATATCCGTTTCACCAACCAAAGACCGTGGTGGTCGGAATGTGCGAATAACCGTCCGCCCAGATTTACAATATGTAACAAACGGCGCTTCTTTTGATTAAATGGAGGCTGGAAACGGATTCAGGAGGAAATTTCGAGTTGGAATGTGAAGTTTGGGGTTCTCCCGTGGCTTGAAGGTGGAGAACGAAAATGATGAAGGAGCCATGAGGGTTGCCGTTTTCCTCTGCGTGATTCAGCTTGAGGAGGAAGAGAGGGTAGCTGGGTCGGGTTCTGGGCGTGGGCTGGAACGCTGGAAGGGAGTTCTGGGCCAAGTTGACTCAATGGTGAGGTGCGCTTAGCAACCAATAGGGGGTGTATGAGAGTAAAACAACCCAAAAACTTATATTAAATACTTTTAGAGCCCAATATCACTATGACTATTATTTTAACACCTCAATAGACCAAAATAACTTTCTAAAGAAATAATATCTCAAGCACTGGTATTTAATAGAAATAAAATAAATATATAATATTATTAATCATATATTACCAATAGCATATAAAAATACCATATTTTTATTTCTAATATTTTTCCGCAATCTAATCCCCAATAACTTATTAAATAAATAGCCAATAATCTTTGGGGCGTTACAGTGTGGGTCGTGCGTTGAAGTCAAAGAAACTCACTCCTCGTTTCATTGGTCCGTATCAGATTTCAGAGAGGGTTGGGAATGTTGCGTATAGAGTGGCCTTGCCGCCTAATCTTTCGAACTTGCACGACGTGTTTCACGTGTCGCAACTTTGGAAATATGTCCCAGGCCCATCCCATGTGATTCAGATGGACGATGTGCAGGTGAGGGATAATCTCACCGTGGAGACAATGCCAGTGCGAATTGAAGATCGGGAGGTGAAGACTTTAAGGGGTAAGGAGATAAACTTGGTGAAAGTAGTATGGTTGGGAGCTACTGGTGAAAGCATGACGTGGGAATTGGAGAGCAAGATGCGAGAATACTATCCCGAGCTGTTTGAATCAGGTAACTATTTCGAGGACGAAATATTCTAAGTGGGGGAGAGTTGTAACGCCCAAAAATAATTTAATTAATTATTTAATTAAGTTATTTTAAGAACTTAGTGGGTTGATTATATTAAATTAATTATATAATATTGTGTTGTGTTAGGGAGTGGTGGAAATATTTGAAGGGGGTGTAAAAAGGGCCAAGTCACTTGAGCCCAAAGTATATAAGCTTAGGTTTAAGTTGTCTCACTCATTACAAGAGGAGAAGAAAGAAAGAAATCGGCGCCGTGGGAGAGAGGGAGAGAAGAAGAGGATTTCGCGAGTTGAAGGAAAAAGAAGGAGCTCGGCTTGTTCTTTGCGTTTTCTTGTGTGGTGATTGAAAGGTTCTCTTCTTCATCAATTTCTAAGGTAAGGGAGTCTCATAGTATAAAGGGTTATGTTGGGTTGTATATGGGAGAGTAGTTTCTATAATGCCTAGGTAGTGTTGTTGTTATGTGTGACGATATGTTTGACGATCTATGAATATATATATATATATATATATATATATATATATATATATATTGTCTTTGATGATGTTGGTGATTGATCGTAGTGATTGCAATTGATGTTAATTGGTGATTTGTGAGTTGATCATAAAGGAATATAGATTGAGATATAATGTGAAATGGATTCATTGATTAACTGAAGGCAAATACACTGTCTTATATACAAGCCTTGATCTGTAACTGAATTGTAACAGATTCACAAATGGTTGCAACTGAAACCTAGCTAGAAGCTTCCGAGAGAGAAGAGCTTCTAAAGGGAAAGTGACGAGTGAGATGAGTGAGTGAAGTGAGGTAGTGTAACCGAGGTGGGTTAGGGTAACCGAGGTAGTGTAATCGAGGTGGGGTAGTGTAACCGAGGTAGTGTAACCAAGGTAATTTTATCATTCCTTCTATTAGATCATGGGAAAAACCTAGAGAAAGGAAGGGGTGAGTCGACTCGAGGCGTGTCGACCTGGCGCCATTGTGTGGTCCCCGGTGCGCTGTGTCGGTGCAGGGGTGTGTCGACTCGAGGCTGTCGCCGGTCTGGGCGCCATTGTGTGCTTTGCCCGATGCGCTGTGTCGAATGCAGGGTGTGTCGAAATCTGAGGTGTGTCGAATTCTGAGGCGTGTCGAATTCTGGGCGCCATTGTGTGCTACCCAGTGCGCCTGTGTCGAATTCTGGGGTGTGTCGAATTTTGAGGCGTGTCGAATTCTGGTGTGTGTCGAATTCTGGGGTGTGTCAACTTCTGGGGCGTCGAATTCTAGGGCGCCATATCGTGCTGCCCGATGTTGGGATGTCTTGTAATGTCAAATAAGAATGATTAACAGTAAAAGCGACACTGTGTCAAGTATGACTAAATAGCTGATGTTGTAGTTGTCGAGTCGAATATGAATAATCCATAATAATGATAGTGACGCTGTGTCGAATATGACGAACTAAAAATGGTGATGTTGATCATTTTGATGGGTCGACTAAGACCACCTAATTGATGATGATGTTGCGACGAATAATGATGCCAATGATGTTGTCGTGTCATGATGTATGACATTTGTTGTTGTTGATTGTTTGCCGAGGTGCTGTACATGGTGTCTCATGCATGCCATATGCATTATTACGACGATGTAGGCTTCGGCCTTGGAGCTATGCTCAAAGCGACGTTTGTGCCCGAGAGGCCATTTTTACGATGGTGGTACCTCATGCATATGGCCGGCGACGTGGGTTGCATTTTCATGCATGTACATAAATGATGATGAGATATTTGTCGTTGTGCTCTATGTTGTGGCTTGTTGATGTTTTCGGTGATGGTTGTACTGTAATGTTGTTATGCTATGGTTATTATAGCTGCTAGTCTCTAGTATATTACCTATCATATACTTTTTATGCTGTTAGAGCACCCTTTACTGTTGAATGTTACCTTCGTGGTAACATGCAAGTACACGCTAGTGAAGGACTCCTTTTCCTTCATCCCTTTCGAGTCAGTGTCGTTTGCTCTGATACGTAGCACCTGGGGGAAACGAACACTAGTCTAATAGCTGTCTTACTATCATAAACTGTTGCTTTTATCGGATTTTTATGGATTGTATGATGTTGAGATGATATTACAGGCTACGTATCGTATTTTCGTTAATTGGGAAACTATGTGGTTGGTTTTTTTTGAAAGTTCTAATTGAACACACGTTGCTTGAGTTCTAAAATGTCGATGTGTAAGGCTCCAATGCACGAGTAGATTTAAATTCCGCACTCTGAAAATTAAATAAACGAATGGGTAGAATTGGGGCGTTATAGGAAATGCCGCAAGGACTTCTTCCTTCGGCCACTGATGGAGTTTCAAACTCTGACATCAGAGGGAAGGCACAATCTAACGAGGAGAAAGAGTTATGGTCGCTGTGGACCTGAGCCGTTGTGGTCTTCGCCTGCACCCCGGGATGGAGCATTTGAGCTCGGAATCACAAAGGGTGTTCTTTGACTGCCTCGCCTCATACCGTCGTCCATCAAATAGAAGCCATATCTTCACCTACAAACAGGGATTATGTATTGTAAAGCTTTGTATATTCAGAGTGTACACTTAGTGTGTCTACACTATGCACTATTATGGTTTGGAGTTTTTCAAAGTAAAAACAATATAAACAAAGAAAGAGTGTAAGGAATCAGTTAGATAAAGTAGTTGAGATGTTTTTACCAAGTAATTCACTTCTAAGTGTTATAGTGGAGTATGTAGTGTTTCCACACTTTGGATGCAACATCGGTATGTGCTGTCACAAGACTTTCTTCGAGTTGCATTACAAGCTCTTATGATCTTTGTTTTTACATAGAAAGTAAAGAGTAGTCAATTCCTCTCTCGCCTCCTAACAATGATCCAATTTGCTAAATGAGTTCACTCTTGTATTTTTAACCTCCCACTGTATCACCCTAGGAACTATGTTATCCTATGTCTAGGACTTAACATGGTTTTAACAAAGAATTCTTATTAAAGCTAGTTTAACAAGTTGTTGTTACAAACACTCATTCCTATTAATTCTTGAGTTCATAAATGTGACCCATGTCTCACGCCACAAGTTTTACTTATTCCAAAGTGATCAATTCGAAATAAGTTTTGAAACAAGTATCACACAAGAATTAAAATGCATACACTACATAAATCATAATAACATATTTAGAATTTCATTACAAGGTTATAACATCTCAACTTAAAGGAATTTAGCTCATGTTACTCATAATATAATAGAGAAAATCTGCAATGAGCATAATCAAATGAGTAATATAGCAAAAGAACTTAAAAGGAGAGAGATTACTCGAATAGAAGATCTTTTGCATGAGTTTCCCAAGTTGAAGTACAATATGAGTTCCTTACACAAGTTTCCTTCAAGTAGAAGTGAAGGGAGTGGTTGTCAAGCATCTCCTTACCTTCCTTCTCTTCAGAAACGTAAAGAAAAACTAAAACTAAACAAAACTAATACTAAGTGATCCTTTCAGAAACAAATGAAGAGATACAATTGAAGGATGAAGGATTGTTTGTAGGTGAAGATATGGCTTCTATTTATAGGCTTGGAAGCTTTCCTCCCTTGAGGGGTTTCCTTAGGCGCGTAAGATCAACTGAGGGGACCAACTTTAGATAAAATCAGACAACCAATGAAGCAAATAGCTTAGTTGTGGTCGCTTGCATGCATAACATTAGGTGTGGTCCATTGGAGAAGTTCCACATGTCTCTTTAGATAGATGAGCCTTGCAACTTGATTTTTATGTTTATCGCCGACTTCTGCAAGTGGCTCTGCTCCAGGTGACTAGGCATGACGTCACAATTCAAGTGTGGAAGCATCAAAATGGTCCTTGGATGTTTTGGTGCAAACTGCTAGATTCTGCAGGTGTAGGCAATGTTTCCACTCCTAGAGTTGGCAGTGTTTCCACTCCTAGTGTTGGCAGTGTTTCCACTCCTGCAGTTGCTGTAAAAAACATCAAACCTAACAAGATATGTGTTTTTATGCCCAGTTACTTGTCCTAATCATTTGGATCTCTAAAATGTTGTTTCTTAATAAATAAGCTATTTATATATTAATGTACTTGAAAATAAACAATAACCTAAGTAAAAATAGATGAATAACTCTATATAAAATAGAGTTATCACACCGCCAAACTTAACTTGTTGCTTGTCCTCAAGTAACGACACAAGAACTAAAAACACAAGACTTCCATGACTATGAAATCACCTCAACTCATGTCTTTCTAAATTTTTTTGTTTAAAGTGCGTATCTTGTATGAGCTTTAATTTTTCAGGAATTTTCTAACCCATTGCTTTCTTTAAAACATTCAAAGCTATAAAGTCTCATTTGTGTGAGTGTGTGTCCCATTGAGCTTCAATTGGTTCCATAACTAGATAAAGAGTTTTTCTTTGGCTATTGAAAAATGTGGAACTCTTTTGGTCACCTTTAGAAAAAATTTCAAAATATGGATGAGACTAACAATTTTTTCAAGATTTAGGGGACTAATTAGGAACAACAAAGGGCTTTTGGTGTTTCAACTTGTTGAGTCAATTGCCTTATTTAGACTTTTGGTGTTTTTGTTGATGTAATGCAATGAGTGCAAATACATCATTTTGAGTTGGTTTCTTTTTTTGATGTAGGTACACTTTGTGTAGCTGTTTTGGTAACTCTTTGAGTATGTTGTAGCATACACTTCCCTCCTCACTGACCTCCACATGCATTTTCTCTTTTTTCTTTGGTTTGTTTTTTTTTTTTTTTGAACTTTGTTCATTTTTCAAACCAATTGCACTTAAGGGACAAGTTCAGTTTATATGACTCAGACAAGTGTAGCTTTTTGATCTTTATGACACCTTTGAGAGTTTTGACACCTTTGGCATTAGCTTTTCAAGTTTCCACACTTTTGCCTTTCTATTCATTTGAATTTCTCCCAAACTTATTTCTTTATGCTCTTCTATATTTTTAGTAAAAATCTAAATTTGACCTTAGTTTTCCAAAAAATCCTTGGCTTTAGATAGCTTTTCCATCTAGCATGGTTCTTTTCAAAAACTCAATTTTGTTGTGTCAAAGAAATTATAACATTGATCATTTCTAGAAAACAAGGCTTTTCTTTTCCTTTTAAAACTTTGCTTCATAATCATTTAAGTCTAATACACACATGATGTACTTAATTTTTCTATTTTTTTGAAAATAATTTTATCATGCTATTTAAAGCTTTGTTAAGTACATCTAAAATTACTAAAACATACTACTATTGCATATTCACATACTACTATATAAATATTTCATATTCACATAATACTATTACTACTAAAACACACATAACATATATTAATATTCACATAGTGCATATTTCATTTAAAAGACATACTATTCTCCACTCTCCCCCCCAACTTAAATATGAGCAGTGTCCCCACTGCTCTAAGTTTAGTATTTAAGGGATCCAAACATGGGAGATATAATCAAAAGTACTCAAAACATCACACATAGTATTTGAACATATATATTATAAGTATTTAAGCATAATAAAATATTGAAACAACATTAAAAATCATTCTTTTACTCTTTTCTCCCGATTCTGGGACTGGTTCTGATAGGGACATGTTTGGCTCTCATCTTCTTTGGATTGGCCTTAATTGCAAGAAGTGGCATCAAGCAGCTTGGCACACCAGATCCTCTACAATTGCTTCTGTACTTCACGCAGTGCAGTACATCCGTGTAGCCAATGTGGGAACTTCAGGTGTTGCAAGTGCAGGAACTTCAGGTGTTGGGACACCAATCTGCACTGGAGTTTGTTGAGCTTCTTGTTCAGGTTCTTCCTGTTGTTCTGCTGCTGCCTCAGTTGCTTTGTCACCTTCAGTGGTAGGTTCCTTCTCAGTTTTCTCCTTTTCTCCAAGAATTGCTCCTTGACCACACACCATGTAGGAACTCATGGTCCACATCTTATTTGTTGGAGTTGGCTTCATTGTTTTCCTTTTGTAGCCAAGTAGCTCCTTCTTCTTATTCAAAGCTTTCAGTACTTCTTAAATTGTTGCCTCTGGGCTGGTCTCCATCACTTTTGTCTTTAAAGTTTTTGTACTTGGTGTTGGAACTTCAGCTGCTTTGGTGACAGTTTGTTGTTGTTCTTCCATGACAGAATCTGTTTGGCCTTCTTCTTTCTCAGGCTCTTAAGTGAGTACCTGCATATTTTCTTTCTCAAAATCAATGTTAGTAGGCTCAATAGGTTCTGTTGGAACGGTGGGAGATTTCTGGGTTGGTATTAGTTCAATTTCTTCTGTGACTTGTTTTGGATTTTCAAACTGGGGAGCATTTTCTGATGGAGGGGTGGGTTATTTTTGTGGTGAATGGTGGGTGGTGGGGGATGAAACGTTGGTTTGTGATGGTGGGGATAGTGTTTGTGGTTCATTGGTAGATTTCCTTCTTATTTCATACTTTTTCCTAGCACTAGCCTCCATGTTGTTACTGCCATTTTCATCACTCTCAGTTTCCTCCAAGGATTCTGATTCATCCTCCTCTACATCTTTTTCATTATCTTTCACAGGCTGTTCTGCCTCTTCATCTACTTCAGTGTCTTCCTCACTTACTATTTCTTGTTCTTCCTCCACTCTTTGTTTCTTTCCCTTCTTGTCTTTCTCAGCTTCTCTCTTTCTCTTCACTTTCTTTTCTTTCTCAACTATTACCTTTTCCTCTTCCTCTTCATCAATAATCCATTCAGGGAATATTGAGGCTTCTACTTCTTCCTCAGGGTCATTTAACTTTATTGTCAACCAACTATGCTGCTCTTTTTGAAATTTCCAGACTGCTTGGAATTTCTGCATCAGGTGTTCCAACACCTCCTGCTCAGCAGTATTCCTAACTCTAGCAATTCTTAATCTTTCTCTCACCTCTACTGATAAACCACTAGGGGGTGTTTTCTTATAGACTTTTTCTAACTCAGTAGCCACTACCCCTTGTTTTTGACATAACTCAGTGATTAAGCATTGGTTTGACATTCTAAAATTTCATTGGTGATCAATGTAACGCCCCAAAAATAGTTCAATTATTTATTTAATTGGGTTATTTAAGCCTTACAACATGTTGTTAAGTCAAATAGTTAATTTGGGAGTTTCATTTTATTTAGGAGGTGTTTGAGTAATGGAGGAGGTGTGAATAGAGGCCCATGATCCATTAGTTAGGCCCATATCCATGATATAAGTTGAGGTGTCGATGGTGAGAGTTCATTTGGCAATCAAAGCAAAAAAAGTCAAAGAGTAAAGTGAGTAGAGAGAGAGAGAGGTGTGATAGCCTTAAGGAGGAAGAAGAGAAGATCTTGGCGGGGAGAGTTCAAGTTCAAGGAACAGGAGCTTGCTTGTTGGTGGATCTTGGAGTCTTGGTGGAGAGAGTACTTGTTCTTCAATCTTTTGAGGTAAGGGGGCTGTGTGATTGATGTGGTGTTTTGCTTCAATTTGGTGAAATTGTGATGTGTGTATGTGTTGTTGATGATTGGTCATATGAATGACCTAGAAAAGAAAATGGGTTTGAGGAACCCTAGGCGCAAGGGCGCCATTTTTAGTGTTGTCACCTTCATTGTTACTTGATGTGCGTTGGGTAAATTTTGAGTGAATATGTGTTGTAGTAATTGTGGTTTAAGTTTGATCATAGTATGAGAATCAAAGAAAAGAGGGAAGATGAGGGTTAGGTGTCTAGGACGCCATTCGAAGTGAAGTATTACTGTGTGCCGAGAAGGGTAGGTGCGTTGTAGGATGTGTGCGTCGAAGGATATGTGTGTCGAAGTATGCGATGAAGTGTAAGTGTAGATGTGATGAAGTGTAAGAGTAGATGCGATGAAGTGTAAGTGTAGATGTGATGAAGTGTAAGAGTAGATGTGATGAAGTGTAAGAGTAGATGTGATGAAGTGTAAGTGTAGATGTGATGAAGTGTAAGTGTAGATGTGACGAAGTGTAGATGTGCGTTGTTGTATGTGTGCGTCAAAGTATGTATGTGTCGAAGTGTAGTACCAAGGTGAGTGATGGTTAAGTGAGGAAGTGTATCCGAGGTGAGTGATGGTGTAGTGTATATAAGCCGAAGTGTAGTGGTCGAGATGTAGTGTATATAAGCCGAAGTGTAGTGGTCGAGGTGTAGTGTATATAAGCCGAAATGTAGTTGTCGAGATGTAGTGTATGTATGCTGAAGTGTAGTGGTCAAGGTGTAGCGTATGTATGATGAAGTGTATGTGCGATGAAGTGTAGATGTGTCGAAGTATATGAGAGTCGACGTATATGTGTGTCGAAGTGTAGGTGACGAAGTGTAAGTGCGTGTGAGCCGAAGTGTAGTTGTCGAACTATAGATGTATATCGAAGTGTAGTTGCTGAATTGTAGCGTATGTATATTGAGGTGTAGTTGCCGAAGTGTAGCGTGTGTATACCGAAGTGTAGGTGCTGAAGTGTAGTTGTCGAGGTATAGTGTATATCTACCGAGGTGTGGATATACTGAGGTGTAGTGTAAGTATGTCGAAGCTAGTGTTGTCGAGGTGTAGGTTTGTCGAGGAGTAGGTGTGTCGAAGTGTAGTGTTCCGAGGTGTAGTGTATTGTGCCGAGGTGCAGTGTGAGTGTGCCGAGGTCTTTGTTTTGACGCAGCGAGTGGCGCAGTTCTTTGCCGCCAGACGCAATTTTGGTGTTGTTTGGTGCCCGCGTCGCGTCCAAGTTCTTTGAATTGTGTTGATGCACGCGCCAAATGTGTGCCGATCATTGTCGTTGTTGTTTGTTTCATCGTTAGGCGCCATTTGAGGAGGGTGTTGCGCTTTGTGTGCGCGTGTTTGCACAAGGTTGCCGGTGTGCGTTGTCGAAGAGTGTGGCGTCGAAGAGTGTCGTCGGCGCGTGCGGCCGTCGTGTTGTCGCCCTATGTGCGCCCTATGTGACTGTATAGTCCCTGGGAGTGACGGTTTGGTCCTTGTAGTGATGTTAGCCATAGCGCTAGTGACCGATGTGTTGATGTTAGCCATAGAGCAATTGATTTTGGTGTCGATGTGTCTGGTGAGTTTGACGTTAGCCATAGAGCTATTGACCGATGTATTGATGTTAGCCATAGAGCTATTGATGAGGTATTGGTGAATTAAATGACAGTGTAATGACGGTGTAATGACGGTGGATTTAATGACGGAGGTAAATCCAGTGACGATGTCAATTCATACTAAATATGATTGTTTGTGGTTGATGCATTGTTCATGGAGTCACATGCCTCATATGCATCAAAATGACGGATGTTGGGGGCTTCGGCCTGCATATCACCAGTGACGGATATAGGCTTCGGCCTCGATATTGTTGGCTTCGGCCTTCATATCACTAGCGACGGATATAGGCTTCGGCCTCAATGGTACCACATGCATGATACCCTTGGTGTTGGGTTGCATTCATGCATACACTCATGCATTTGGTGATGTTTCTTGTTGATTATGAGTTGATGTGTTATAACTTGATGATGTGTGTTGGGCAGTGGTGGTTCTAGTTGTTTTTCTCTAACATGATGTTTATCATACATCCTATTATATGTGTTAGAGACTCACCCTTCTGCTTTTTATGTTGCTTCTTATGTCGGCAACGTGCAGGTGATCCCGAGTGAAGGTTCTACCTTCCTCCGTCTGGTTGTGGCGTCTTGCTCTGATATGTAGCACTAGGGGGACGAGTAGTCTATTAGTTGTTTTAAATTTAAGTTGTTGAACTGTAATTTGGTGATTAAGGAACCGGTGTTTTGAGGGTTCGCCCCATTAAAGTCGTGCTATGTATCGCGCGATTATATTTATTAGTGAAAAGTATTGTTGACTAGATTAAAGTGAGGTTTGGTGTGAACGTAGCATTCCCTGAGAATGTATTTTTAAAAGAAAAACGATTTTTGAACTCTGATTTTAAATTAAATTACAGTTGAGAAAAGGGGGTGTTACAATCAACATTCCTATATCTACATTATCTTCAGTCAAGATTGAATCTATAAGAATCAATCTATCCTTGGACAATGTAGATGTGTGTGAAGTGGGGAGAATAGATGTAGCAATAAAAAGGTGCCAATTACCTAACTTAGGAACTAAATCACCAGTTTTAAGCTTAAATTCAGTGTTTGAGAATTTCTCCCATTGAGACCCTTCTACTGTGATTCTCTCTTTAATCCTAGTCATCTGTTTCTTACCATAAGAGTCTAATTTCTCTTCAAACTTATCACCATGGTAGTTCAGATCATAATGCTTATTGATTCTAGTAGGATCAAAGAAGACTTTCTTACCTCTCACCTTGGAATAGAAGATTGTGCCTCCTCTTGTGTTCTGAATTCCAGAATAGAATTCTCGAACCAATGGCTCCAAGTAGTATGCTCTGGTTTGCACAAATCTTTCCCGCTGTAAGTTGTTGGTCGTGGAGAGGAATGAATGGTGGGCTTTTGCAAAATTGAAGTCTCGTTCGTAGAAACTTCATATTCCGGAAAATGCTCGCGTCCCGGATCATGTCCATAGTTGCATGTGATTTTGGCTTCTTTGATGCTGCAGGAGTTCCTGCACTTGATGCTTTCATCGAAGATTTAGAAGACGATTGTTTCTTCACTATGATGCTTGATTGAAGATTTTGGGATTCTTGAAATGTGATTGAAGATGAAGTTGGTGTTTGAGAAAATAGGATGATCGGTTTCGCAAGAGAATCAGAGAGTTGATTTTGTGAGAATGTGAGCGGTTAGTGTAATGAAAATGAGTTAGTGGGAATGGTAGTTGGAAACTAGCCGTTAGGGTTATGTGGATGCCATGCAAGCCAACACGTGTTGAGCTTAGCCCTAACAGCACATTACCTTTTCATTTAAGCTTAATTCCGCACTAACTTGATGAGTTGGCAAGTGGATATTGTCATTCAAGTCTTTTCTTCATTTTGCTAAGATATGAACCATAGAGTGGGAAGTGTGTCAACATTAGGTGTGGAAACACTAGCAACTCTGTTGTCCTGTTTTTCTACAAAACACACAAAACATTAAATTGCACAAAATACTAATATTAACTAATTAAAATGATGGGTTGCCTCCCTCAAGCACTTGTTTTAAGAGTCTTACAGCCTGACTATCTCCTTGTGTTAGAGATTTTCAAAATGAGTGGTGATCTTATCTCTTTCTACATGTGCTCCATAATACATTTTTACTCTTTGGCCATTGACTTTGAAAGTGGTATCAGTGACTACATCATATAAATCAACTGCACCATGGGGGTAAATTTTGACTAGTTGGAATGGTCTTGACCATCTTGATCTTAATTTTCCAGGGAATAATTTCAACCTAGAATTATATAACAGAACCATTCCTCCTTCTTTAAGATCTCTTCTTTGGATTTTTTTATCATGCCACTCTTTGGTTTTTGCTATATAAATTTCTGCATTCTCATAAGAGAAATGCCTAAATTCTTCTAATTCATTAAGCTCAAAAAACCTTTGCTCACCTGCCTTTTTGAGATCAAAATTTAACTTTTTGATAGCCCAATATGACTTGTTCTCTACTTCAACAGGGAGATGACATGCCTTGCCATAAACTAACCTATAGGGGGGCATACCTAATGGATTTTTAAATGCAGTTCTATATGCCCATAATGCTTCATCTAAGTGTAAGGACCAATCTTTTCTATTTGGTCTAACCATTTTCTCTAGCATTCTTTTTATTTCCCTATTTGAAAGTTCAACTTGTCCACTAGTTTGTGGATGATAGGCAGTAGCAATCTTGTGTTTTCTCCATATTTTGGAAGAAGATTTTCAGTGAGTTTATTGCAAAAATGTGAGCCTTCATCATTGATGATTGCTCTTGGAGTGCCTAACCTTGAAAAAATATTTCTTTGCAGAAATTTGCTAACTGATTTGGCATCATTATTTGGCAGTGCTACATCCTCAATCTATTTGGACACATAGTCCACAGCTACTAAGATATACTCATTGCCAAAAGAAGGTGGAAAAGGACCCATGAAATCCATGCCCTAAACATCAAAAAGTTCTATTTCTAGAATATTAGTCCTTTGACATTTATCACAGATTTTGACCATATAATATGAATCTTTAAATAGAGTAGGCGAAAATAACTTTGATTGAAGTACCTTTGTTCACTGTTCTTTGACTTCCAAAGTGACCTCCATATGGTGCAGCATGACAATGCAGAAACACTGCTTGCTGTTCTTCTTCAGGAATGCATTTTCTCATGATTTGATCTGAACACATCTTGAATATGTGAGGATCATCCCAATAGTATTGCTTTACTATGTGGAAGAACCTTCTTCTTTGTTGATAGCTCATGTCACTTGGTACAACTTTACTCACAAGGAAGTTTACTATGTCTCAGCATACCATGGTGTTTGAGCATGAGGTGTAGCCACACCGAGTGTAGAAACACCGCTACATTCATGGTAATTGCTAGTAATTTCTCATCAGGAAAACTTTCCTTGATTTCTTCATTTGTACCTGCATTCTCACTTTCAAGTCTAGAGAGATGATCAGCCACTTGGTTCTCTACTCCTTTCTTATCTCTAATCTCACGATCAAATTCTTGAAGGAGGAGAACCCATCTAATTAGCCTTGGTTTTGCGTCTTTTTTGGAAATTAGATACTTGATGGCAGAATGATCAGTGTACACAATTACTTTGGTGCCAACCAAGTAGGATCTAAATTTCTCAAAAGCAAAAACCACTGCTAATAGCTCTTTCTCTGTTACAGTGTAGTTCATTTGAGCCTCTATGAGTGTTTTGCTAGCATAATATATAGAATGAAACACTTTGTTATGTCTTTGCCCTAGGACTGCTCCTATGCAAAGTCAGTAGCATCACACATGACTACATGAGCTCAAAAGGCTTACTCCAGTCTGGAGTCACTACAATTGGTGTTGTCACCAATGCCTTTTTATGTTTTTTAAAGTCTTCCATACAAGAGTCATCAAAGTTGAAATGCACACAAGTTGCAAAAGCATACACAACGGTTTTGAGATTTTTGAAAAATCTTTGATAAATCTCCTATAGAACCCTGCATGTCCTAAAAAACTTCTAATCCCTTTGATTGTTAATGGAGGTGGTACTTTCTCAATTACCTCAATCTTTGCCCTATCCACTTCAAGACCTTTTTTAGATATTTTATGACTAAGCACAATGCCTTCTTTAACCATGAAATGACATTTTCCCAATTACGCACTAAGTTAGTGTCTTCACATCTTTGAAGAATTTTTTCTAAGTTTGAAAGACACAGGAGTATGTTTCTCCAAAAACATAAAAGTCATCCATGAAGACTTCCATTGATTGCTCAATGAAGTCAGAGAAAATTGACATTATGCATCTTTGAAAGGTAGCAGGTGCATTACAAAGTCCAAAAGGCATCCTTCTAAAGGAGAAAGTGCCATAGGGACAAGTAAAGGTGGTTTTCTGTTGATCCTCAGGCTCAATTGCTATTTATTTGATTATATCCTGAATAACCATCTAAGAAACAATAGAATTCCTTTCCTGCTAACCTATCTAACATTTGATCTATAAAGTATAAAGGGTAAGGGAAAATGATCTTTGTTGGTGGCCTTATTGAGTTTTCTGTAATCCATACAGATTCTCCACCCTATTATAGTTCTTGTGGGAATTAGTTCATTATTCTCATTAGCTATTACTGTTACTCCATGTAACGCCCCAAATTTTATTAGAAATTATTTGGAGTTGATTTGATAGGGTAGTGGACCAAATTGGAGAGTTTTTGGCATTGGGACCATGTTGAGAAGGACTAAAATTGATGTTAGAAATACTTAATATATGATTATTATTATTAATATTAATATTATTATTATTATTATTAAAAGCAAGTTTCTAGGGAAAACAAAAGTGGTTATGGGAGGGAGGAAAAGTAGGAGGAAAAGTAGCGTATGGTTGGGAATTAAAAATCAAATTAAAAAGGGGTAGAGTGTTGATGCTCATTTAAAAAGGAATCAAAAATAGAAAGAGGAGAGAAAGAGAGAGTGTGAGTCGAAATAGAGAGAAGAGAGGGAGAGTTGCGAAGAGAAGAGGAAAAAGAGGAAGAGGAGTCGCACGAGGAGAGGAAGGGTGGTGTGTTCACCGTGGTTCGTTTGTGTCGTCTTCATCGTGGTCTTGGAGCTTACGTTATTCGAGGTAAGGGTGGGTTTTAACACTAATAATGGGTTATGATGAGGGTATATAGGTAGTTAGGGTTTGGTTGGATTATTTGCGATGTTGAATTGAAATTGATGATGGTGCGATGTTGCTCTTGTTGTTATTTCGCATGATATGTTGTTATTGAGTCTTCAATGGTGTTTGTCTTTATGTGATGATTGATTTTGATGATATATGATGTTGATGATGATTCTTGATAATATCGTGATGTTGATTCGTTAAAAACCTGGTTTCTAGTGGTTGTTGTGCAAACAGGGAATTGATGTGCTGAAATTTCGTTTTGAAACCATTTTGATAGGTGTCCAGTATTTCTGTGATTGTGACTTCATTATTGGCCCGAATTGCGTGGGGTTTGTTTCATTGGAAAGTAGACACGATTTCCTTCACTTTAGGCACTGGTTTCGCTAAATTTGAGTCAGTATAACTGGAGAAAACATTTTTACAAAATGGGTAAAAGAATCTGAAAAACTGCATGAACCCGTATGGGTATAGGTTCAATGTTTTGTTCATAACTCTTTGTAAACTAGACTCACGGGGCTTCAATTTAGACACGGATTTTGTTTCATTTGGTTGAGAATTCAAAGAGAAAACTGGGTTACAATTTAGTTAATAGAAGTTGTCGAACTTCTGTACCCTGAGAGGTATTTTGCAAAACTGTACTATTTGGGTACCTAAACAAATAAATAAAATTCCAGAGGATATTTGTTTTCAAAATTCCGACATCGTTTGATATGCTAAATTAATTGTCGGAGTTCGTGCACAGTTGCTGAAAAATACTGCTCCTTAACTGTTTGGTAAAATGATCGAACGAATAGGATGTTGTCTTTGGTTATTGTCGCAGCCCTTGTGTCATGTGTGTGGGCGCCCCTAGTGTGTAGGTTCAGGCATTGTCTAGTGGTGCTGTGCACCAATTTGTGGTGTTGCGTGTGTCTGTTGTGCTGGTGTTGTCTGGTGGTGTTGTGCGCCAATTTCTGTGCTGTGTGTGTTTTGGTTGTGCGCTCTGTTTGGTGTGGTGTGTACAGGTGATATGTGGCGGTTTGTGATGTCAGAAACAGTGAGAGTTACGAGGTAGCCGTGTGATGCTACAACACGTGGTATTTCTGTGTGATAATAATTTCGGTGGTATGGTATTTATTAATTAAATGCTCTGAGTATGTGTATCTATGCATGAATCATGAGTCGCATTGTCATATGCATCTTCGAGGTAGCTGTGATGCTACAACACATGATTATTTTGGTGGTATGCCCGACGTGGCCTTTTACGAGATCGGCACAGCATGCATATGCCCGCAGGGGTGCATTCATTCATGAGTCCATTTATAACGAGTGTTGGTATCTATTTACTAATGGAGTTTGTACCTTGTGCCATGATATGATGTGTTGAGTTTTATGTGCTTCTTTGTGAGTTACCTTCTACTTATTTACATCGTTGTCATTGCTTATTATTTCATTAATGCTCACCCTTCGCTTGGAATGTTGCTCTTATGTGGCAACGCTGCGCAGTAAATCATGAGTGAAGGTCTCCGCTTTCCTATCTTCCAATCAGTCGTGTCGTCGCTCGATATGTAACACCGGGGGGCGTAAACGCTATTTATTTAGATTTCAATATTTATTTGAGACTTCGAGTTGTGGTTTTAAGACCCTTTAATGTGAAGACGTGTTTTGATGATTATTTTTCCGCTGCTATGAGATTTCGAAATTATCTGACGTTATTAATTGAGATCGTTTTTGAGAGTAAAGTGTAACGCCTTTTTCAATATTGCGAAGTTAAATTGCGAAGAACTTTGATTTTATTTAAAATAAATGAGGTTTAGAAAAGGGTGTTGCACTCCACCCTTCTTAGGAACACATTGCACAGGACTAACCCATGCACTATCTGAAATTGGGTAGATAATACCAGCATCTAGCCATTTTATGATTTCTTTATTAACAACCTCTTTCATGATGGGATTTAATCTTCTCTGCCCTTCTATGCTGTTTTTAGAATTTTCTTCTAAAATTATCCTATGCATGCATATGGAGGGGCTAATCCCTTTAATATCTGACATATGCCAACCTATAGCTTTTCTATGTCTTTTCAAGGTGTCAATAAATCTAGCTCTTGTTCTAAAGATAGATCAGAAGCTATGATTACAGGAAGTGTATTATTTTCACCTAGAAAAACATATTTCAAATGTTTTGGCAATTCTTTTAATTCTAGCTTAGGAGGTTGTTCTACAGAAGGTAAATTTTCTTTAAGGTTGGGATCTTCTAAATTAAGAGATTCATAAGTTCTAGCCCATACCATAGGTGTAGCTTGCTTTTTGGGAAATATGCTTTCTTCAATAAATTCCTCTTTTGGAAATGCAAAAACTTCAGGTGTTAGTGCATTGGCAAGGTGACCATACTGCTTGTGGAACTGCTTCTCTACCAAATGATCAAGGGACATTGATGAACACTCTTCATTTTCCTCTGCAGGATACTTCAAAGCATTCAAGACATTGAATTTCACTTCTTGATCATTCACTCTCATGGTTAGCTCTCCTCTTTGCACATCTATCAGTGTTTTCCCTGTTGCCAAGAATGGTCTTCCCAGTATGACCGGCACTTCTTCATCTGCAATAAAATCAAGTATAACAAAATCTGCAGGAAACACAAATTTGTCAACTTGTACTAATATATCCTCAATAATTCCTTCTGGATATGCTATTGATCTATCTGCCAGAGACAGTGTTAATGTGGTAGGCTTAGCATTTCCAATCCCTAGCTTTGTGAAAATAGATTTAGGCATCAGATTGATGCTTGCACCTAAATCACACAATGCTCTTCCTGTATAGAACTTACCTATTGAGAAAGGTATTGTAAAGCTACCTGGATCTTTTAGCTTCCTTAGAATTTTGTTTTGCAGAATCAGACTATATTCTTTTGACATAACAACAGTTTCAAATGCCCCTAGTCTTCTTCTTTTAGAAAGTACATCTTTCATGAATTTAGCATAATTTGGCATTTGTTGAAGTGCTTCTATCAAGGGAATATTGATATGCAGTTGTTTTAACACATCTAGAAATTTACTAAATTGCTCCTCCTCATGCATTTTTTTTAATCTTTGAGGAAAAGGAGGAGGAGGGTATTCAGGTACTAACCTTGGAGTTGGAGATGTAGAAACATCAGGTGTTTCAACACCTTGAGAATCTTTTTTATTTTTTTTGTCTCCCTTCTCTGTACCTTCAAGCTCACATGGTTCTGCTAAATCCTTGCCACTTCTCAAGGAGATGGCTTTGACATGTTCCTTACCTTGCCTTTGAGGGGTTGAAGCTTCTGTGTTTGATGGCAAAGTACCTGTTGGTCTTTGTTGCAATGCAGTTGCTAATTGCCCTACTTGATTCACTAGATTCTTAATTGATACATCATGAGCTTGCCTAGCAGTTCTAGTTTCGCTAATGAATGATCTAAGCAATCCTTCTAGAGAATTGTCATTGGCTGGTTGGTTTGGTCTTGGATTTTGAGATTGGAATCCAAGAGGAGTACTTGGTGCAGGTGCACTTTGTGCAGGTGCATTGGAATTATTCCACCTAAAATTTGGGTGGTTCTTCCATTCTGGATTATAGGTATTAGAGTAAGGGTTATTATTTTTGTTGTAAACTACATAATTGATAGAGACAGGGTTGCTAGGACACTCTTCATATAGATGGCCTCCCCCACAATAGACACAACTTGTGGTTCCTGGAGGGGCTTGTTCTATAGCTGCTGCAATGTTTTCTTTAGGTGTGGCTACACTTGATGTAGGTGCACTAGTGCACTGTTTGATCAAGTTGGTTAAGGAGGCTACTTGAGCAGATAGGGCTGATATGTCATTAATTTCATGTACCCCAAAAGTTTTCTTTTAGGCACTCACCCTCTCAGTAGGGCAAATAGAATCATTTGTAGCTATTTTATCAATAAGATCACATGCTTCATTATAAGACATATTCAAAAGAACACCACCAGCTGATGCATCAAGCATCACTCTGGTTTGGGGTTCTAGACCATTGTAAAAAGTTTCCATTTGTATAATGACAGGTAAACCATGATGTGGACACTTTCTTAAAAGTTCCTTCCATCTTTCCCATGCTTCAAACAATGATTCAAATTCTTTTTGCCTAAAAGATGTAATATCATGTCTCATCCTAGCATTTTTAACTGGAGGAAAATATTTACTTAAGAATTTTTTAGCTAGCTCATTCCTTGTATGAATAGAATTGGGCTCCATAGAGTTTAGCCATGATTTAGCCCTATCTTTCAATGAATATGGAAATAACTTAAGTCTAAATGCATCCTCACTAATACCAGGTATGATAAAGTTACTACATACTTCTATGAATTACTTTAAATGTTCATGGGGATCCTCATGTGGGGATCCACCAAATTGACCAATTGTTTGTAACATTTGAAACATCATAAGTTTAAAATCAAAATGAGCAGCATTAATATTAGGCCTAGCAATGCTAGACTGTATATGTTGTTGATCATATTGGGAATAGTCCCTCATAGGCCTATCCCTATCATTAATCATACCTATTGGTCCCATTTGAATGAACTGTTGTATGTGATCTTCCTCACCTTCAGGTTGTGGATGTTGAGAATTAGGTCCTCCTCTTACTGAGGCATCATCACTGTGGTGAGACATATTTCTGCAGTCCTGTTGTCTTTGTCTTTGTTGTCTAAGCAATCTCCTAAATCTTCTCTCAATTTCTGGATCACAATCAAAGTCTGGTGGTCTATTCCTGGGCATAAACTAGTGTTTCCACATTGAGTGTTTCTGCACTAATATATGCCAAAAACTTGGTGTGGTAAAATATATGCAAGTATACATAGTCACAAAAGTAATAAAGTGATAAGAAAGGTCGAACCCACAGGGATTATGTATTGTAAAGCTTTGTATATTCAGAGTGTACACTTAGTGTGTCTACACTATGCACTATTATGGTTTGGAGTTTTTCAAAGTAAAAACAATATAAACAGTAAAGAGTGTAAGGAATCAGTTAGATAAAGTAGTTGAGATGTTTTCACCAAGTAATTCATTTCTAAGTGTTATAGTGGAGTATGTAGTGTTTCCACACTGGATGCAGCTGCATCAATATGTGCATGTCAGCACTTTCTTCAGAGTTGCATTACAAGCTCTTATGATCTTTGTTTTTTACAGTAAAGAAAAGAGTAGTCAATTCCTCTCTCGCCTCCTAACAATGATCCAATTTGCTAAATAAGTTCACTCTTGTATTTTTAACCTCTCACTGTATCACCCTAGGAACTATGTTATCCTATGTCTAGGACTTAACATGGTTTTAAGAGCAATTCTTATTAAAGCTAGTTTAACAAGTTGTTGTTACAAACACTCATTCCTATTAATTCTTGAGTTCATAAATGTGACCCATGTCTGCTGCCACAAGTTTTACTTATTCCAAAGTGATCAATTCCAGAATAAGTTTTGAAAAAAGTATCACAGAAGAATTAAAATGCATACACTACATAAATCATAGTAACATATTTAGAATTTCATTACAAGGTTATAACATCTCAACTTAAGGGAATTTAGCTCATGTTACTCATAATATAATAGAGAAAATCTGCAATGAGCATAATCAAATGAGTAATATAGCAAAAGAACTTAAAAGGAGAGAGAATACTCGAATAGAAGATCTTTTGCATGAGTTTCCCAAGTTGAAGTACAATAGAAGTTCCTTACACAAGTTTTCTTCAAGTAGAAGTGAAGGGAGTGGTTGTCAAGCACCTCCTTACCTTCCTTCTCTTCAGAAACGTAAAGAAAATCTAAAACTAAACTAAACTAAACTAAAACTAAGTGATCCTTTCAGAAACAAATTAAGAAATACAATTGAAGGATGAAGGAAGCTTTCCTCCCTTGAAGGGTTTCCTTAGGCGTGTAAGATCAACTGAGGGGACCAACTTTAGATAAAATCAGACAACCAATGAAGCAAATAGCTCAGTTGTGGTCACTTGCATGGATAACATAAGGTGTGGTCCATTGGAGAAGTGCCACATGTCTCTTTAGATTGATGACCCTTGCAACTTGATTTTTATGTTTATCGCTGACTTCTGCAAGTGGCTCTGCTCCAGGTGACTAGGCATGACGTCACAATTCAAGTGTGGAAGCATCAAAATGGTCCTTGGATGTTTTGGTGCAAACTGCTAGATTCTGCAGGTGTAGGCAGTGTTTCCACTCTTAGAGTTGGCAGTGTTTCCACTCCTGATGTTGGCAGTGTTTCCACTCCTGCAGTTGCTGTAAAAAACATCAAACCTAACAAGATATGTGTTTTTATGCCTAGTTACTTGTCCTAATCATTTTGATCTCTAAAATGTTGTTTCTTAATAAATAAGCTATATTTATATATTAATGTACTTGAAAATAAACAATAACCTAAGTAAAAGTAGATGAATAACTCTATATAAAATAGAGTTATCATAAATCAACAAAGAGTAACTCTGCAATATTTTATTTATTGAGAGAAAGGCTTAATACATTGATTCGATTTGGCGTTCATGCCTATCTTTCAACTGATGTTGTGCTTTTTTCACTTCATTTTTTGTCTGCCTCGGTGGTTTCCTTTGAGGTCGTGATGGCCGGCTCTTTTTCTGCACGACGCTCTGATTTTAGGTAGAGGTACTGGCACCTCCTTGCCCCATCAAGGTACATCGAGACCGTGACTACCTCACCCCTTGCAGAGAATAACCACATATTGAGGTGTACGGTAGATGCAACAACTCCGAGTTTCCCCAAGGTCGGAGGCCCAATAATGCACTAGTATGGAGACGGGCATGGCAGGACCAAAAACCTCGTCTTGATTGTCTTTGATAATTCTTCGTCCCCATACATTACTTGTAGTTCGAGGTAGCCCAGTGGCTTGGTCCGAGACCCATTAAACCCGACTAGATCTGAGCCGTCGTAGGGAGATAGGTCACCCTCGACCATTTTTAGTTTGGGGAGGAGCTCTCAGAAGAGAATGTCCACTGAACTCCCCTGGTCAACTAGAATCCTCTTGACGTCGACCCTGGCCAAGACGGTCGAAATGATAAAAAGTACGTTGATGAAGTCGACATCAGTGAAGGATAATGGTGGCCTGTTTGACTTGATCAGGATCAGATTCGGGCTGCTCCCGACACTTAGGATTTCTTGCCAGCGTTTCTTCATTGAGCGTTTTGTTTCCCCAATTTCCATGGAATAGCGTCCCATTATTAACATTGCCCTGGGTCATTGGCGTTGGGACTTCGGTCCTTCCTCTGCCGAGTCCCTATTGTCGTCAGTTGGGGCTTTTGCTACTACATTGACCACCGCCTTTGATTTTCGTGGTGAGCGCTCCCTATTCTTATCATTAGACCTCAAATATTGTTTTAACTTCCCACATTGGATTAGGTACTCAATGTCGTCTTTAAGCATTCTACAGTCTTCTATATCGTGCACGTGACTTCGGTGGTGTCTGTAGTTAGTCTTCTTGTTGGTATTGTTTCTCTGGGAATCGGCGTCGACCATTTGACCTCATTGAACTCGGCACTTGCACACTGTGACACCCTTTAACCCGAAAATATTTATAAGTGAAAAAGTACGAAAAATGAGTAAATTTATTTTTCAAATTAAAATTCGCAATTCCTTTTCTGAAATGGCTTTCGCAAGTAAAAGATGTCCTCCAACTCTTTAAATCACATATAAACGATTATAATAATATTAAAGACTACAGCATTGGAGCATTTCTTTCAACACGGTAATAATATTGACTTTAAATATAATATTGAAAATACAATCCAAATCCCAATGTCACATGTCAGAGCAATTATCCTTTAATCCGATAAACTAAAGTTGGAGTGACATCAACACGCAGAATCAAATCTAAAAGGTGTTGTACGGGTGAGAAAGAGTGTCCAAACCATATAAGGAACATAGGACCGAAACTAAAACAGCAACGACTATCACATAACAAGAAAAAATAACAACAATGGTTACAACTTTCATAACATGCATGCATAATTAATCATTTACTAATCTTCAACTAAAACTAGTGTCGCGACCTCACGTATGGTCGTAAGACTACAAGCAGCAACAACAACAACAGCAACGACAACAACAACAACAGGATCTGGATTCCTTGCCAGATATTGTCTTACAATCATCATCAATGACAATAACAACAACTACAACAACAACGACTACTATAGGACCAGGATACCTTGCCTGATAGCGCCCTATAGGGAACAACATCGATAGGACCGGGATACCTTGCCCGATAACGCCCTACGAAGAACAACGGCGAGAGGACTTAGAGGACCGGGATACCTTTCCCCGAACGGGATACCTTGCCCGATAATGCCCCACAAGAACAACAGGACCGAGACACTTGAACGGGATACCTTGCCCGATAATGCCCTGAAGAACACCCAAGAGGACTATTAGGACTGGGATACCTTGCATGATAATGCCCTTACAACGACAACACCTATTGAGGTACGGCTCGCCCATACTGCGACGAGTCCTTGCCCATACTGCGACAAGGTTCCTAAAACTTAAATTACTAAGGTACGACTCGCCCATACTGCAACAAGCCCTTGCCCATACTGCGACAAGGTTCCTTAAACATCATCATCATCAACTATTCATTGCCTATATTGCGACAAGTTTCCTTAAACATCATCATCAACTATCATTTAACTATTGTAACTAACTATTCTTTTTCACTTAAGTCATTAAACTTAATTACTAGTAACTCTCACACTATATCCATGCTATATCTACTCATCTATGTATGAGCGTCATCATCTATCACAGCAAAACATATTATTTTGTCACTTAATGACTTAACAATTTCAAGTAAATCTCGACTATGTTAACAAATATTGAGATACTGATTAGGAACTTAAACATTGCTAATTTGTATCAGTTAGTCTTACCTATCATTATAATATTTTAGCACAATAGACATTAACTCATCCTATAACTTTTATAACTAAACCTTCCTTCTTACTCTTAACTCACCTTCACTGTCAACTCAATTCTTCATCTTAGTAATATACAAATTATTCAAATCAAATAACATCAGTCAACTCAAACTTGACTACTCAACCTAGATTCATTCCTAAAATCGGCACATTAGTTACATCATCTCAATAATTAGATTACGATCATCTAAATCATTAAATTACAGTCATCCAGATCATTTAGTTAAAGCCATCCCAATCAAATCATATCAAATAATTTACAGTTATCCGAATTGAATAGAAAAATGAATAATAAACAAATAGCGACAATCAATACTATTTTACTCCTATCCTTTATTCCCCATATAGATCGAAAAGAAACCCTTTCCCCCTGTACCTGATATCCAATTGCAATTTTTCCTCCGGCACAACAAAAGACAAGTCACGAGCTCTCGAATGTGATATAATTTTGACAGCATGATCGTTGACTCATATATACAATCAAGCAACGCTAACATTCAATTAACTATTAAATGAAAGAATAATATAAATATTAAATAGTCTCAAAACCAAGATATTAAGTTCTTCTAAATCTTTATAATTTTGTAACTGTTTCGGGGTGTATTAGCAATACCAAGAGGTCACATCGGAAGTGGGACAGCTGCCAAATCCAACGAAACGGCCCAAGCACGTGGCTTGGGGCGCAATTCTCGGGGACCTGCCGAATTTCGCGCAATAGTCAGGGCGCCCCCAGTAGTATAAATATCACCCTCATCTACATTATCAGGTACGTAATTCTACCTTGTGAATCCTTCCCGATAGCACACCCTTGACTCGAGCGTCAGAGTGTCTTTGCAGGTACCACCCGAGGGCATTCAAGACCGGACCAGACCTCTCCACAGCGACCGGCCAACAAAGCAACAGCGATAACTTAATCTCTATTGGTCAGGTACGATCAATTGGCGACCACAGTGGGAGGCCCGAGCGCTATCCTACTGATAACTCTATTTTATATAGAGTATTTCATATGTGTAAACTTAGTAAATTGCTCTCTTTCAAGTAATAATAAAGAGTTTATATAGTATTTTATGTGATATATGATAACTTGAGTGATTGACATGGTTATAGTTGTTATTAGGCCATTTTGGATATATTGTGGTATGTTTGATGTTTTTGTTCGGTCTGATCTCACAGATCATGCATCAATGCTCCTGCATTGATCTGCAGACTTGAATCTGCACTACTTAGTGAATGAGCGACTAGCTACATGTGCATCCACTTGCATTCTTGACCTCATGCTTGGTCCCCAAAGCGAGAACCACTTTATATAGTAGCGCTACCATTCACACATAGCCATAGGGATAGCTTTGAAGAGTCATCAACATAGGGACACATGTTCAAACATCATTGGACCTACCTATACTGATTGGTCAAAGATTTCAACTTGGGATTAAACTCAAAAAGCAACTACTGACTCAATCCTCTCAAGATTACTTCAACATGAAGGAAGGAAGCACCTCTCTTGAAGACTATAAAAGGACCTCACATCTTCATTTGGAAATATATCACAATCCATAAGTTAGATCAAAATTTCAATATACATAGTTAGTTTCTATTTTATAAGAGGGAAAGGAAGGAATTAACAAATCCTCCTTACTTCGATTTCATAGTGTTTGTATAGTGCTAAGGAGTAATGCTAGTGCATTGCTAGGAGAATTCATACAAAGGGCTTCAACTTGTGTAACTTCTTTCTCTTTTGTGATTTCTATTATATAAACATGTTCTATTCAGTTTATATTTACCTTGCAATGTCTATTGTTAGCTAAATCTTTCTTAGTTGGAATGTTCTAATCATTTAATGAGCTTTTAAGTAAGTATGATGCATATATGTAATGTTTGTACTTTAGTTCTTGCTTGATAATATTTTCAACACTTATTTTTGGGATTGATCAACTTAGAATAAGTAAATTTGTAAGAGCAGACATGGCTTACAATTAAGAACTCAAGAACTAATATGGGTAAGTGTTTTACATAAAGGAAACTTTATGAAAACCATGCTAAAACCTAGACATAAGATAGTATAGTCCATAGGGTGAAACTGTGGGTACTTAAGATGCAAGAGTGAATTTATTTAAGCATGCCTAGACATAGGAAGCTTGTAATGAAACTCTGAAGAAAGTGACTGAAAGGCACATAGCTAATGCAACAGCATTCAGTGCAGCTGCATCACATACTGCATCAAACACTTAAAAGTAAATTACTTGATGAAGACATTCCAACTAGCTTTTCTCATTTGCATTATCAACACTTATAATTTGCTTTCTTATCTAACTTAGTTGTGATCACACCAACTCCACTATAATTTGTTATTTAGTTACCTTACACTTTATTACTTTATATTGTATTTTAAAAGAGAGTTTTTCAATCTCTGTGGGTTCGATCTTTTATACTACTTGTTTTGGACTGTGTATACTTGCACATGCTTTTATTCCAACACCACCTACCTTCCCCATGCCGCCGCAGAAACTCACATCATCCAGACCCCGGAAGGCGTGCCTGTCACCGTCCATGAATCATAAGGGAACCCTCGCCAGGAACCCTCAGTACAGGGCGGCCGAGGACCGGTGGTGGAACCTGTCGAGCAACCGGCTCAACAGCAACCGATTTTGTCCGAGCTGGCAGAGGCGGGAATCGCAGAGCCTCTACCAGAGCATATCACCTAGGCATTTCTTCAAGTTCTGCAAAACAAGAATCAACTCATTGCTGATCGGGACGAGTTGATCTCTCGATTCGAGAGAGGTTCGATTCGGCTTTGTCGTGGCGGACAACGGAGAACCTCCACTCAGGGCGTCCTTCACGTGACCTAGAACGCCTCCTCGAAGAAACGTTCCCCACCGCGGAAGTACCTCTCGTCGATCGCCTGCACACAGACGCCGTTCCCCCTCTTACGACTATGATTACACAGACTCCAGTTATCGTCCTGAATCAGATCTCTCGCCTATGAGGTACTCTTCTTGCGAGTCCTCCGGCTCTCGAAGGTCGAGAAGTCGGTCCTGAGACTCGTACGATGAATTTGACGACTACCTAAACGGAGGGATCAGAGACGTCTCCCAGCGACCAAGGAGGCACCATTCCGAGAGACCCAGGGGGCAGTCATCTCAAATGCCACCGTTGTCCGGGCAGTCGTTGGGCGGCGGGTTCTACGAATGCCGACCAACGGGCATGCCTCACTATGCACCCTTTGGGCGAGTTACATCCCGACCGGCCATGGACCCTTTACAAGAGAAATCTGGCGTTACGGCATTCCAAGGGATCTGAGGAAGCCGCCTAATCTGAATAAATTTGATGGCCGTGGGGATCCGGACAAACACATTAGGTACTTCAATAATTACTGCAGCTATAGAGAGCTGGGTCCGACAATGAAGTGCCGACTCTTCCCTCAGTCGCTCGATGGCCATGCGTTAGAATGGTGGGAGTCTTTACGACCCAACACCATCTCCTCTTGGGAAGGTTTGATCAGGATACGATCGTTCAAGACGATAATGAATCATTGAGGCAATATATAGACCGGTTCAATGCTGAGGCCGAGACAATTCGCGATCTCTCTGATAGAGACAAGCTGAAGTACCTCAAACGTGGCATTAGACCGGACCACAGGTTTGCAAAAGCATCTAATGCTCCTGCATCACAATAAGTTCAAGTTCCAATACCTAAGTTAGTACCTGAATATCCTCCTCCTCCTTATCCTCAAAGACTGAAAAAAGCTCATGAGGAGAAACAGTTTGGTAAATTCATAGAGGTAATAAAACAATTACACATCAATGTTCCCTTAGTAGAAGCACTCCAACAAATGCCAAACTATGCAAAATTTATGAAGGATGTGCTTACTAAGAGAAGAAGATTAGGAGAGTTTGAAACAGTTGCCATGACAGAAGATTGTAATTTGCTTATGCAAAATAAGATTCCTAAGAAATTGAAGGATCCAGGTAGTTTTACAATTCCATTTTCCATTGGAAAATCTTATACTGGTAAAGCTTTATGTGATTTAGGTGCAAGCATCAACTTGATGCCTAAATCTATTTTTGACTAGTTAGAAATTGGAAATGCAAAACCGACCACTGTGACACTTCAATTAGCTGACAGATCAATTGTAACACCCCATTTCTACCCGGCAATTTATATTAAAAATCAGAGTTTAAAAATTCATTTCTTTAATTGAAATCATCCAATGGGATGCTACACATTTCCTCAACAAAATAACGACAACAAACTATTTAACTCATGCAATAGATTGATACATAACACCAGAAAACACGTGGGAATAGGGTTCTCATAAATATAGTATTTTTATTCCACGCACCGGAAAAATTCATACATAACGCAGCGGAAATAATCATAATCTCAAAGAGACCAACAACAGTCTCATCAATAACATAAATCATCACATATGTAGTTCAACAGTGAACAACATAATACTATAGACTAATCCCATCCCCTAGGTGCTACGTATCAGAGCAGACCGACTCGGGGAGTAGTGAAGGTAGCAAGCCCTCACTCATGACTACCTGTGGTAAACAACAACAGAAAGGGGTGAGTCTCGAACTATATAATAAAAACTATAATAAGCAGCATATCAGATGTATAGAAGTCAATCAATCACAATCATCACAATCCGTTCAATGTCATTTATGAGAATGGATGCAATGCAATGCGACGATGCATGTGGTACCATTATCACCAGACCGCAGCCTCATCATTAATTATTATACTTCACGACCGCAGCCGAAATAAAACACCAGACCGCAGCCTCATTCATTAATTATTATACTTCACGACCGCAGCCGAAATAAAACACCAGACCGCAACCTTTACAATATATCGTCGCGACCGCAGCCGTATGTATGCATGTGACTCATGAACCCACACATCATCAAAATCAATTGTACACCAAGACCGCAGCCCACCATTCATCATTTCCACCAATAAACTGAGTCCCCATGACTCTGGCCTCATGGCCTGGCCCCCCCAGGGCCCACCGTTATTACATGTCCCAAGGACTAAACACAACCAGAGGACTAAATCCTCACTCAGGGACCTAAAACACCCTTTAGGACCAATTCAACCCTTAGGGACCAAGTCGACATCTTTTGGACCAAACTGGCACCTAAGGACCAAATCAACACCCGTGAGGACAAAATGTCACCTAAGGACCAAAACAAAGACACCTAGGACCAAACCATCACCTAGGGACCAAAACAAAGACACCTAGGACCAACCACGGCCTTTTCGGGGACTCAAGCGGCCACGTAAAGGACCAACACGGCTCCATCGGGACTACAAAGAAGACCTAAGGACTAAAACAACTCCACGGGACTACAACGACTCCTAAGGCTTTCAAAAGAGGAATCAATTCATAGCTACTTGTTTTCAAAAGAGGAATCGATTCATAGCTTTCATTTCTAAAGGAGGGAATCGATTCATGGCTTCATTTTCAAAGAGGGAATCGATTCCTTGCTTCATTTCTAAAGAGAGGAATCGATTCTTTGCTTCATTTTCAAAGAGGGAATCGATTCCTTGCTTCATTTCCAAGAGGGAAATCGATTCCTTGCTTCATTTCTAAAGAGAGGAATCGATTCTTTGCTTCATTTTCAAAGAGGGAAATCGATTCCTTGCTTCATTTCTAAAGAGAGGAATCAATTCTTTGCTTCATTTTCAAAGAGGGAAATCGATTCCTTGCTTCATTTCTAAAGAGAGGAATCGATTCTTTGCTTCATTTTCAAAGAGGGAAATCGATTCCTTGCTTCATTTCTAAAGAGAGGAATCGATTCTTTACTTCATTTTCAAAGAGGGAAATCGATTCCTAGCTCATTGTGTAGAGCTCAGAATCGATTTCATGCTCCACTTTAGAGTCAAACAATCGATTCTTGGCCTATTCCAACTACACTCCTCACAGTTTCAGGATCGTTCACAGACAATCAAGTTTTCTCAAAACCAAACATCAACAACAATCCAATTACACGTTATAATCATGCCAACAACTACAATTTCACATTTAAACATCAAGAACACCTCAAAGTACGAAGCAACATATCAAACCCTAACATTAAGCCCCAAATTGATTTCATGCTCTATTTCACATTCAAATTCATCAAACCAAACATGCAACCATCAAATTCATTATCAACAAATACAATTAAGGACTCTATGACCTATATACAACCTATTATACTCTCTATTATAGAGTGAGACTCCTCTTACCTTAAGTTTTTGAAGATGATGATCCTTCTACGAACCCCAAAGTAACCGCGACAAGCAACTCTTCCTCTCCTCTTCTCTCTTGTGTGATTTCCTTCTTTCTCTTGTGCGCTCCCTCTTCTCCCTTCTCTTCTCACGTTTCTCTTCTCCTCTCCTTTCTCTCTTTTTTTCGTTTTCTTTCTTTCTGACACAAATGATGCGACTTGCATCAATCCTAGGAGCCTAAGTCAATGGGCTTGGGCTCTTGGGCCAATCCTTGACACCCCGGAATTACCGACACCACCTCCTTCAATTAAATAAAATACCAAATTATGAAACACTATATTATAATTTAATATAATTAAAATAGTGCAACACTTAAACAATTTAATCAATTACTCAATTAAATTATTTAGGGTGTTACAACTCTCCCCCACTTAGGAAATTTCGTCCTCGAAATTCATACCTGAGTCAAATAACTCTGGATAAGACTCCCGCATCTTGCTCTCCAGCTCCCAAGTCATACTCTCGCCAGCAGCTCCCAACCACACTACCTTGACCAAGGCAATGTCTTTCCCTCTCAACACCTTCACTTCCCTATCATCAATCCTCACTGGCATAGTCTCCACAGTGAGGTTCTCGCGTACCTCTACATCATCCATGTGAATCACATGAGACGGGTCTGGGATATACTTCCGAAGCTGTGACACGTGAAAAACATCGTGCAAGTTTGAAAGGCTAGGTGGCAAAGCCACTCTATAAGCAACCTTCCCCACCCTCTCAGTGATTTGGTACGGTCCAATGAACCTTGGAGTTAACTTCTTTGCCTTCAGAGCACGCCCAACACCAGTCATAGGCGTGACCCTCAAAAACACATGCTCACCAGCCTGAAACTCCAAGTCCTTCCTCCTCTTATCATGATAACTTTTCTGTCGGCTCTGGGACTCTTTCATTTTCTCTCTGATCATTTTCACCTTCTCCGTAGTCTCCCTAACCAACTCTGGTCCAAGGACAATGTAACACCCCCTTTCTAAGCAACTAGTATTTAATATATATATATATTATCAGAGTTTCATAAAATCATTGAAAGAAAGCGTTACATCAAAAACAGCCAATTGTTAAAACTCCAAAGTCAATAAATAAATAAAAATAACTCCAAGTTTAAGATACATAGCACCAAAACAAAATCTGTGAATGAACACCAGCAGCGGAAAATAATAAACTCCAATATAGAAATGCAAGGTTATATTATAATCCAAACATAAAAGAAATGACAATCGACAAAACGTTCCCCCCAGGTGCTACATATCAGAGCTGACTCGACCATACTAGAAGGGAGGCATAAGAATGCCCTCACTCGCGGGTACTACAGTTCTTGACATACGAGGCAACACAACGCATGAGAGGTGAGTCTTTTATACATATAATAATAATCAAGATACACGTATATATATGTTGGTCGAGCGAGTAAACGGCTAATCCACAACAACACGCCACATTATCAAACACATCATCATAATTATAATGCATTCACAAGGTATAACCATCAAAGGAAACATCAATAACATATGTATGTGTACATGCATGAGTGCAATATGCATGAGGATCCTTCATCACCGCAAATTTGCCTGGAGGGCACCCACCGCTTTGGACCGGAGTCCCACACCGCTTTGGCCAAAGCCTACACACCGCTTTATGCACATGCAATATGTGACTCTATGTCAATGCACCACAAACAACACCTATGCCACAATATTTTATTATGCACACCTCTTTATTTATTTCCTCAACTCTACCTCACCAACAATCTAGCCTTGGGGGCTACACGCCGCTTTGGACTGAGGTCCCACACCGCTTTCCCATCAATAATTATTAACATATAATTAAACTCACCGCTTTAATTTATTAAACTACGCAACAATTATTAAACTCGCCGCTTTATATTTCTCAATTCAACATCATCCACATATAAGCCTCAGTTTACAACACCTTTAAGTTCTCAAGCAACAACATCTTTCAAATTTAAGTAGCAACACCCAAAGGAAGATTAAGTAACAATACATAGAAATTTGGGGTAACGATATATTGTTAGTTTTGGAAAACCTCTCATGTTCATGCTTTGATAACGTGACATTTTAATTTGCAAAACAGAAGTAAAACATTGACCACTTTATTTATAAAAACAACCACATTACATGCCTTCTCATTAAAAGAAAAACGCAGAAAATTTCGGTTCATGAATAACAGCGAAACAGAGTGAAATCAGTGACTTTTTAGGCGCGTAGAATCGTAGCTAAAACAGCGAAAGCGATGTGGAAAAACAGCGAGAATTTAGTCAAAATGGCGGTGAAACAGCGGGGCTCTTTTGGCAAAGCAATGGCTAGAAAACAGCGCGTTTACAGCTAAAAACAGCGCCTCGTTGATTGTAAAGCAATGATACTTTTGTTAAAAAAAACAGCAGCTCGTTGGTATAAAGAAACAAACAAACAACAACTATTTTAAGCGGCTAACAGCGACTTACTAAAGGGCTAACAAAGAGACTCATAAAAAAAGCAAATTGCCTTCTTAGTTTCAAAATAAAGCAATGACTTTCTTACTAAAGAAAAAACAAAGAACACGTATAATTTTAGACACCACTTCCAATATCCCTTAATTCACTCTCGATCTCGTTTCATATCTAAACATTAAACGAATCACCACATACGTCTCAAATATTCAATTCGAACTAGAGCTCACCATACATCTAATCACCCATCACCCATCGATTTCCAGCCCCATGAATTTACCCAATTCGAAATTTAATCATCATCAAGAAGTCATCAAACAACATCCATGATTCATCAAACAACACCAATATTTTATCAACAATAACAATCATTCATCAACAACATACATAATAACATCAAATCCCCACAAAACCCCACCACACATAATCCAAATCCTAAGTATTATTATAGGTATAGAAAGAACCCCCATACCTTGAAAGCTTATGAACTCGAATTCACCTCCACAAGCACACCACGAAATCAAGCTTCCCTTCACCTCCTTGAAGCAGTGGCACACAAAGAAGAGCTTGGGAGAACAACACGATGGAAGTGAGGAATTTGAGTCTACCACACGAAAAAGGGAAGAAAAAGGAAGAAAAGGATTGAAACCATTACCTAATGAAGAACTTGAGAATTTTCCCTCCTTTCTCCTTGCTCAAATCATGTGCACTTCACTCTCTCCTCTCGAATTCTTTTCTCTGTTTCTAGTTGGAATGGTGTTAATGAGATTCTCTTAGGGTTTTGGGGTTATTAGGGATGGGCTTGGGTCACTTATTGGCTTGGGCCCTAATTGCACCCTTTAGTTACTTAGTTAGACCCCCTCTGCAATAAAATTAATTCCAACATTATTACTCAATTTAAATAAATCTTTGTAATCCTCAAATAACCTAATTAAATAAATAATTAAATTATTTTGATGCGTTACAACTCTCCCCCACTTAGGAATTTCGTCCCAAAATTACACGAGTCAAACAACTCAGGGTATGCTTCTTTCATCTTACTTTCCAATTCCCAAGTCATGCTTTAGCCCACTTGCTCCCAGCCAAACCACTTTCACTAAATTGATCTCTTTGCCTCTTAACACTTTTACCTCACGGTCTTCAATTCTAAGCGGCATAGTTTCTCTTTGTGAGGTTCTCCTCACTTCCACATTATCCATCTCGAATTACGTGCGGCGAATTGGAACATACTTCCGCAATTGAGATACATGGAATACATCATGCAGTTAAATGGGTTAGGTGGCAAGGCCACCCGATAGGCAACTTTCCCAACCCTTTCCGAAATGCGGTATGGGCCGATAAAACGAGGGGTTAATTTCTCGGACTTCAAGGCACGACCCACACATCGCCACCGAGTGACTCTCAAGAATACATGGTCACCCGGCTTGAAACTCCGGATCCTTCCTCCTCTTATCATGATAACTTTTCGCCTACTCTGCGAGGCTTTCATCTTCTCTTGTATCATCTTCACCTTCTCTCGTGGTCTCACGCACAATCTCGGGCCTAACACCACACTTTCACCGATTCATACCAACACAGAGGCGTCCTGCACCTCCTACCATATAATGCCTCGAAAGTGCGCCATCCCAATACTCGCATGAAAACTATTGTTATAGGTGAATTCAATCAATGGCAAATGGGAATCCCATGAACCTCCTTGTTCAAGGACACGCATACTCGGCAAATCCTTTAGTATTTGGATAGTTCTCTTCGTGCGCCCATCGATGCGGGGATGATAAGCGCGGAACTCAATCTCAATTTAGATCCCAATGCCTCATGCAAGCTCTTCCAAAACTTCGAGTAAATCTAGGGTCCCGATCGGACCACGATACTCGAGGGACACCATGCGACTTCACAATTGTCTTAACATAGATATCTGCCAACTTCGGCCAGGGTAAGTCATATTAATCGGCAAAAAGTGGCGATTTAGTCGACCTATCAACAATTACCCATATAGCATCAAATCCTTTTCGTTGTATTCGGCAATCCGATTACAAAATCCATAGAATACTATCCCACTTCCATTCGGGTACATCCAATGGTTGCATCAACCTGTGCCGTCTTCGATGCTCTACCTTAGATTTACGACACGTCAAACAAGCATACACAAATTGGGCCACGTCACGCTTCATGCGGACCACCAAAGCAGTTTCTTCAAATCCACGATACATCTTTGTGGCTCCCGGATGAATACTCGATTTACTTGATGTCCTTCTTCCGAAATTGATTTATTAATCTCTTCATCATCGAGGATACAAATCCTCCTCGGTATCTCAACACATCTTCTTGCGCGCGTCATCTCATAATCTTTAACCTCGGGTGATCCATCCCCATCGCCAATTCAACTAGTTTAATGTCTTGTTTTTTAGCCTCCCGAATAACGTCTAGAAATTCATTATGGATCTTCAACATTCCCACCCGTACACTCTTAGGCGTTACTTCCATGAACCAAACTCAAATCCAACCGCTCAATCAATTCGAGCTCTTTCACCATCAACGCTTGAGACACATGAAGGGACTTCCTACTCAAGGCATCGGCTACAACATTAGCCTTCCCGGATGGTAATTCAAACTAAAGTCATAGTCTTTCAACGGATTCTAGCCACCTCCTTTGTCTCATATTCAATTCTTTGCAATCAAGCAGAATCTTTGCAACCCCTTATGATCAACGAACACCTCAAACTTAGAACCATACAAATAGTGCCTCCAAATCTTCAAAGCAAAGACAATTGCATAAGCTCCAAATCATGAGTGGGGTAGTTCTTCTCATGAACTCTCAAGCGCCTAGAAGCGCATAGGCTACTACCTTGCCTTCTTGCATCGGCCACACTTCCCAAACCCATCTTGGAAGCATCGCAATACACTACTGAAGCGGTTGATCCGGAACATGCAATACTAAAATAGGTGATGTTGTCAACCTTTTCTTCAACTCGTTGAAGCTCTCTTCCTGCGTGCATCCCACACAAAGGCTCTTCCGCTTACCGTCAATTGAGTCAGCGGAAGGGCTAGCTTAGAAAATCCTTAATAAACCTCCTGTAGTAACCAGCCAACCCCAAAAACTTACGATCTCGGTTCTTGACTTTGGACACTCCCAACTGCAACAACGGCATCCACCTTGGCCGGATCTACAACTATACCATCACCGGAAATTACATGGCCGAAAACTCACTTTGCTCAACGAGTCGCACTTTGACAACCGGCGTAAAGCTTCTTTTCCTTCAACACCTCTAGCACTAACCTCAAGTGTTCTGCGTGCTCTTACGTCTTAGAATACACCAAAAATTTCATCTATAAATACCACCACAAAAAAGCTTGATCCAAGTGACTATGGAAGAGTGCGGTTCATATACTCCATAAACACTCCGGTGCGTTGGTAACACCAAAGCGGCATCACGGTATATTCATAGTGCCCATATCTAGTTACGAAAATTTGTCTTACGAGCGTCATCATCTTTCACCTTGATTTGGTGATATCCGGGCCTCAAGTCGATCTTCTTTGGACACTTTAGCACCCACTAGTCGGTCCATTAAATCATCAATTCTCGGGAGCGGATACTTGTTCTTGATTGTCACTTTGTTCAAGCGTCTATAGTCCACGCAAAGTCTCATGCTCCCATCCTTCTTCTTTACTAACAACACGAGTGCTCCCCAGCGACACACTAGGTCTTATGAACTTCTTCTCAAGTAACTCTTCTAGCTACTTCTTGAATTCGAGATAGTTGAGGCCCGACATCCGATCTGATGCCATAGACACGAGTCCGTGCACGGTACAAGATCAATAGCAAATTCAACCTCCTGCTCTCGCGGAACACTCGGAATCTCATGCAGGAATACTTGGGAAACTACTTTTGCTACCTCTCTACCCTTCAATGATATCTTGACTCTCAACGAGGCAGAGACGCCACAAAAAGCAAATAGATGAACCTCTTCCTTCATTAACCTCGCGAATTGACCGAAAGGCGGTAAAGCGGATCCTTCCTCTTGGGAGGAAGAAAGTTTCTGGTTACTAAAGCGATTGATGTGCACATGGTTATCCACTAACCAGTCCATACCAAGAATAACGTCCATTCCCTCCAAAGGCAAACAAATAAGATCAACAAGAAAATCTCTGCCGAAGACCAGCAGAGAACACTTAGCACACACTAGGGAGGTAGTTCACGAGACCGCTTATTTGGAGTATCAATAACCATCTCCCTCATCATAGAAGACAAATCAAGATTCAATTTCTCGACACAATGCAAAGAATGAAAGAATGAGTGGCACCAGGTATCTCTTATAGCAATCAAAGGAGTACCATAAATAAAGCAAGTACCTCTAATCTCGTTAGCACCCTCGGATCTGCCGGTGCAAACACTTTTCCTTAGCTCTCTCCTTTTGGGCTTAGGACAATTAGCACTCACATGTCCCGACTTCATCATAATTGTAGCAAACAATCCATTTCTTCTCACACTTAGTGGCTATATGGCCGCCGACCACACTTGAAACAATGGACCTCGGGACACTCACTACTTTTATGACCGGGTTTCTTACCACGTAAAACACACCATACAGAAGAACACCCTCCCCACTTGAACTCTTTGACAGACTGCTTTCCACTTGTTTTACCCCAGCGACATCGTAGGGCTTTCCCTAAACCGATTATTTCTCTTCTCCTTCACGACCTTGTGCGCGCGTGAACTATCCTCCTCATAGATTCTACACTTATCAACCAACCTAGCAAAATCCGAATCTCGATATCCAATTGCTTTCTTTATGTCGAGGCGCGAGACCACTCTCAAACTTGGCGCACTTGGAAAATTGAGAATCGGCTTCATTAGCATAATGGGGCAGAGTCGGCCAATTCCTCAAATTTGGTGGCATACTCATTTCTGATCTTGTTCCCTACTTGACTCTAAGAACTCTACTTCCTTCTTAGCCCGCACATCCTCAGGGTAGTACTTCCTCTTGAACTCTCTGGTGAAGACCTCCCAAGTAACCTCCTCACCAGCAGCTCCTAACCTTCTCAACACTCCCAACCACCAGCCATCAGCTTCCTCTGCTAGCATATGGGTTCCCAACTTCACTTTCTTAGCAGCAGTGCACTCCATGACACGGAAGATCCGCTCTATCTCCTTTAACCAGGCCAAGGCCCCATCGAGTCATCACCAGGCCCTTGAAGGTGGGTGGGTTTTCCTGCCGGAGCGTTGCTAAGTTGCGAGCATTCACATTAGCAGGAGCATGTTGATTCCCAACAGCTTGGGCTATGGCTTGCAGAGCAGCAGCCCAAGCAGCATCATCGCGTCTCGCCATCAAATCAGATTTCTACACAAAGGAACAAAATTAGACACAACATACACAACAATTAGGCACTTGGTCGGACAGACCAAACTCCTGCTCTGATACCACTAAATGTAACACCCCCTTTCTAAGCAACTAGTATTTAATATATATATATATATATATATATATATATCAGAGTTTCATAAAATCATTGAAATAAAGCGTTACATCAAAAGCGACCAATTGTTAAAACTCCAAAGTCAATAAATAAATAAAAATAACTCCAAGTTTAAGATACATAGCACCAAAACAAAATGCGGGAATGAACACCGTGGAAAATAATAAACTCCAATATAGAAATGCAAGGTTATATAATAATCCAAACATAAAAGAAATGACAATCGACAAAACGTTCCCCAGTGCTACATATCGGTGACTCGACCATACTAGAAGGGAGGCATAAGAATGCTACTCACTCGCGAATTACACCTGAGATTCTTGACATACGAGGCAACCTGTGCCTTGATAGGGTGAGTCTTTTATACATATAATAATAATCAAGATACCACAGTATATATATGTTGGTCGAGGCGGTAGACGGCTAATCCACACAACAACACGCCACATTATCGACACACATCATCATAATTATAATGCATTCTGAGTATAACCATCAAAGAAACATCAATAACATATGTATGTGTACATGCATGAGTGCAATATGCATGAGGATCCTTCATCACCGCAAATTTGCACGGAGGCACCCACCGCTTTGAATGGAGTCCCACACCGCTTTGGCCAAAGCCTACACACCGCTTTATGCACATGCAATATGTGACTCTATGTCAATGCACCACGCCGCTTTGGACTGAGGTCCCACACCGCTTTCCCATCAATAATTATTAACATATAATTAAACTCACGCTTTAATTTATTAAACTACGCAACAATTATTAAACTCGCGCTTTATATTTCTCAATTCAACATCATCCACATATAAGCCTCGATTTACAACACCTTTAAGTTCTCGAGCAACAACATCTTTCAAATTTAAGTAGCAACACCCAAAGGAAGATTAAGTAACAATACATAGAAATTTGGGGTAACGATATATTGTTAGTTTTGGAAAACCTCTCATGTTCATGCTTTGATAACGTGACATTTTAATTTGCAAAATGCAGTAAAACATTGACCACTTTATTTATAAAAACAACCACATTACATGCCTTCTCATTAAAGCAAAAGCGCGAAAAATTTCGGTTCATGAATAACAGTAAAGCAGTGAAATCGGTGACTTTTAGGCGGGTAACGTAGCCAAAGCAGCGAGAAGCAGATGTGGAAAAACGGCGAGAATTTCGAGTCAAAATGGCGGTGAAACGGGGCTCTTTTTAGCGCAAGCGGTAGAAAGCAGTAGCGTTCTGAAAGAAAAAACAGCGCCTCGTTGATTGTAAAGCAGCGTGATACTTTTGTTAAAAAAACAATGACTCGTTGGTATAAAGAAGCGACAAACATCAACTATTTTAAGCGGCTAACAACGACTTACTAAAGGGCTAACAAAGCCGACAGACTCATAAAAAAAAGCGACCTTCTTAGTTTCAAAATAAAGCAATGACTTTCTTACTAAAGAAAAAGCAACAACACGTACAATTTAGACACCACTTCCAATATCCACTTAATTCACTCTCGATCTCGTTTCATATCTAAACATATAAGCGAATCACCACATCGTCTCAAATATTCAATTCGAACTAGAGCTCACCATACATCACAATTTAATTCATTCTCAATTTAATCAATTACATACTCTTATTCATATGCGTAACAAAAATCGATTTTTAGCCTCATCTAATCACCCATCACCCATCGATTTCCGGTAATGAATTTACCCGATTCAAAATTTAATCATCATCAAGAAGTCATCAAACAACATCCATGATTCATCAAACAACACCAATATTTTATTGTTCCACGGGTGTATTAGCAAATCGAGGGGCGCCAGCGACAATTGGACTGCGGCCCGACCCATCTCGATCGGCCCATACACGCGGCGCTTGGGCGCAATTCTCGCCGGCGAAATCTTCGCATAACGGTCGGACCTCCACGATATATATCGCCATTCGCACATGGCATCGATGCGTTCTCTAACCTTGTGCTATCTGCCGGCGACCTCTCACTAGATCGTCGGAGTGTCTTTGCGGTACCACCCGAGTGCTCAGCGCGTGAAGCCGGGCCGGTCCTTTCAACCCTCTCAACGCGGCCGGCCCGTTAGGCGAAGCAACAAACACTTCAACTCTTCATTGGTCAAGATGCGATCAATTGGCGACCACGATGGGAGGCGTGCGCTATCCTACCTCTGCTTATGGCTCCACGCGGCCAGGCCCGCGCGCGGGCCGCTTCCGACTCAATCCTCCGGGCGAGAACCAGGCCAGCGAACCGGAGCGTGGCGATACGATCCCACGAATCTCGAGACTTCCACGGCAAAGAGCCTTGATTACACAGCGATCGTGGGCCGGTCATCCAGCGAGATCCATCCGTCCGTTCACAGAGACTTGCGCTTGGCGATTGAAGCGGGCATCCGAGGAACCTCTGCGAACCATGTTACTCAAGCGTTTTGCGAGATCTTGCAAAACAAGAATCAGTGATCGCGGGCCGAGATGCACTCTTTCTCCCGAGTATGAAAGGGGTTCGATTCGGGCGCGCGCGTCGCGAAAGGCGGAGAACCTTCGGCTTCGTCGCCGGCCGGCCGCGAAGACACCGCTCCCTCCTCGAAGGAGCATTTCACGCCGAGAAGCACTACTCATCGTTCTCGGCGGAAGAAGCGAGGCGCATAGTCGCCGGCGGAACAGCGTAAGGCGCCAGATTCGATGTCCGATGACTATGAAGATTCTAGCTACCGCCCGACACGGTCGCCTCGCCCACGAATACTCATCTAACGAGTCATCCGGGTCACGTCGGTCGAGCGAGATCTTGGGATTCGTGAAGAAGGCGGAAGAAATCTGCAATGGAAGAATTAGGGGCGTTTCGCATCGGCCTAGGAGGGGCCAGCGAAGCGACCCGGAAGGCCTCCTCGGCTTCCGCGGCCGCCCATCCGAGGATTCTATGGAATGCCGGGAACGCGAGGCATGCCTCGCAATGCAACCCTTTGGGTCGAGCGGCATTCGAATGAACATGGCCCGTTCTCCGGGAGATCGGGCGTTATAAGATTCCGAGAGATCTCATGGCGCCCAATCTCAACAAGTTTGGCGGTAGAGGTGATCCGAACAAGCATCTCCGTTACTTCAATAATTCTGCTTCTACTCTGAGAATTGGGACCGACCATGAAATGCGGGCTTTTTCCCGGTCGTTGGACGGCCGAGCATTGGAATGGTGGGAGTCTTTGCGACCCAATACCATCTCCTCGTGGGGCGACTGATTAGAATATTCTTGTCTCACTACTGCCGCAAACCGCCAATACCGGTATGAAGAATACTTGGACTCTGTTGTTCAAGGAGATAATGAGGAGCGTTGAGGCGATTACATCGACGGCGGTTTAACACCGAGGTGAAGTCTGCATTGCGTGACTTGTCGAGACAAGGACAAGTTGAAATATCTGAAGCGTGGTATCCGACCGGACCACCGTTCGTTGAAGAGTTTACATTGAATCATTACCAAGATCTCGGTCACTTCTTAACGAGGGCTAACGTCCACATGCGGTATGAAGAAACTCTGGCAAGCAAGAAGAAAGGCCGTCCCGCGCCGCGACCTAAAGAAGAAAAGCAATGACAAGCGGCCAAAGGGCACGAAGTCGCCCGCGACAATCGGCCCGACTTCCGAGACAAAAAGTTTGATCATCGCACTCGACTCAACACCTCCATTGCGCGATTCACGAGTGTCGAATAATGAGTTTGTGGGAGTTAAGCGGCTGAACCACTCGTGCTCGAGAAGGGGCACGGCCAGACCAAAAGATATTGCCGTTACCACAAAAGCAAGGGTCATGATACTAACGATGTGCATGGCCTCGAGGATGATATTGAAGAGCTTATTCGAAAAGGCAAGTTGGGAAAGTATGTGAGGTCGGAGGAAGGCGACCGACCTCGAGAGAAGCGAAAGAAGCCGATCGAGGAGCGAGAGAAAGGGGCCTCGGCCATAGAGGGCACCCAAAACAAGGATCGATCGAAGATCGTGACCTTTCGGCGATCCGAGGCCGTAATGTTGCGATGGTTATTCATGGTGGAAACCCCACGGATCGCGAGGAGTCTAATAAAGCCACTAAGAGAAAGTGGGGCCGAATTGTTAATGGTCGCATCCACCTCGGCACCACCAGGTCTCGGCGGACCTCCCGTCTCGTTCGATGATAGCGACCTATCTGACGGCAAGCCTAATAGCTATGTTCCATTAGTGTCGTAGTTTGTTATGGCAAACACGGAAGTCTGAGAGAATCTGATCGATCAAGGTAGCTCGGCGATATCATGTTTGAAGGCTTGATCGACAAAATAAAGGTTGATCAGGCGAGATAATTCCCGGGCCGAGCCTACTCCTCTAACGAGTTTCAGCGGGGTGACGACCTATCCGTTGGGAGCGATCGGTCATTGGCTTGGTCACGCGTTTGGTGGCGACAACGGGGATAGTACTGCATGCGGAGGCCAGGTCGGGACGGCGTTCCTTGTACTCCCCCTCAAATCCTGCTATCAATGTATTATTGGTAGGCCGACCTTGGGTAAGCTAGAGGCGTTACATCGGCGGTGCATCTAAAAATGAAATTCTATAGCAAGGGCGACCAAGTAGTTACCACGGCGGCCGACCTAGAATCGGCAAGAAGAAGCCACGCTCTATACCAAGAAATATGTGGCGAGGTAGATCGTGGCGAGCGTTCGAGCACTAGTGAAGGCCATCAAGTCAATGTCGATTTGGGCGCTTCGGTATGATCGACGATGACCAGAGGGGCGGTGATGACGTTTTGGCTCGAGAAGCGAAAAAGCGGTGATAAGGCCGGAGCCTCATGGAGAGTTGGTAGATGTTCAATTGGGCGACGACCCATCAAAGCGGTGAAGCTTCGGTAACGACCTACCGAGCAAGTGAAGCAAGACCTTGTGCAATGCTTGAGAGACTACGACTGTTCGCATGGCGGGCATCGGACATGCCCGGCATTCCTATCGAAGTAGCACGCCATCAACTTTGATCGATGAAGGATCAAGCCGTCGCTCGAAAGAAGGCGTGCTCGAGCGAGGAAAAATCTCAAGCATTGCAAAGGCCGTTGAGGACCTCATAAAGGCCAATTTTATAGAAGAGATCAAATACACGACACGGCTATCCAATGTCGCGTGCTAGTTAAGAAAGAAGAATGGAAAGTGGAGGATGTGTGTGGACTATCTTGATCTAAATAAGGCATGCCCGAAGGATGCCTTCCGAGTGCCTAACATTGACAAGGTGGTCGATGGGGCTTGAGCTACAAACTCTTTTGTCTTTTACGGATGCTTACTGCGATACAATCGGATCACGATGTATCCGCCCGATCGGCACAAGACGGCCTTCATGACCGATCGGGAAATTTTCGATACAAGGTGATGCCGCTTCGATGCAAAAGCGGCTGGAGCGACCTACCAAATGGATGATGAACAAGATTTTTAAAAGGCGGATCGGTCGCATCTCGAGGTGTATCACGGGCGACATGATCATTAAAAGTGTAACCGACCCGGATCACGTGAGCGACCTCGGAGAAATATTTGAAGAAGCTAGGAGGAACTCGCTTAGACTTAATCTGAAAAGTGTACCTTTGGGGTGAGGGCGGCAGATTCTTGGGTTTTCACACATCGAAAGAGGATAGAAGCAAACCACGAAAAGTGTAGAGGCGGTCGCCCGATATGAGGCCGCCCACATCGAAAAAAAAAAGAAATACAACAACTCAATGGTATGGTGGCGCTCTATCGAGTTCATCCCAAAGCGGCTGCAAGTCGCTTTCAACCTGTTTAGGCTGGCTTTGAAGAAAGAGGTGGATTTTGAGTGGACCGAGCAATGCCGTGAGCATTGGGCGAATTAAAGCAAGCCTTGGTTAGCCCGCGATCATGACCAAGCCGTTCTGCACGGCGAGGCGTTATATCGTACTTGGCCATCACGGAAGAAGTTCTCGATCTTTGTGCTAGTTAGAGAAACGAGCTAAAGCGAGAATCCGATCTATTTCATAAGCAAAAAGTACTCGAGGGCCCGAGATACGGAAGATAGAGAAGTTTGCCCTTGCACTCCTAATAGCCGCTAGAAGGTTGAGACCCTACTTTGTGGCCCACCGTGTCGTGGTAAGGACCGACCACCTATCGAGCAAGTCCTTCATCGGCGGACTGGCGGGACGAATGATAAAGTGGGCGGTAGAACTCGATGAGTTTGGCATCAAATTCGAATCTAGATCGGCAAAAGCGCGGTGTTGGCGACTTTATAGCGCGAAATGACTCCTACTCGGAAAGATCAAGGTGGAGCGACACGGATCTTGCGTAGATGGGTCGTCTAATAGCAAGGGAGTGGGGCCGGCCTAATCTTGGAGAATTCGAAGGCACTTTGTCTGTGGAAGTCTCTTTAACCTTTGCGTTCCACACTTGAAACAACCGGGCGAATATGAGGCGTGTATAGCCGACTGCGACTCGCCGAGAGACTTCAATGTTGGCCGAGAGTTGAACTCGGATCGATTCCCTACTCGTAGTCTCGCGGATCAAAGAATTATATGATGCTAAAGGCACGCGTCTTTGAAAAGTTATCTAGCAAGAGTGAGAGAAGCTGCTCAAAGCGATTCGGCCGGCAAGGCAAGTGGTGCATGTGCCTCGAACGAAAATGTTCGGCGGATATTCTATCAAAGGCGGCAAGTACCAAGACTCGGGCAATCATAGAAGTGTGATTCAAGAAACATTAAATCGGTAGAAGCGTTTCGACCAAGCCAAGTCAATCGTTGGCGTTACGTGCGTCGACGCGGTTGACTGGATCGCCCCATCCTAAGGTACATTGTCGAAGGAGAGGAGCGAGCGATCCAAAGCAAGCTAAGTTGGTCGGACTCAGAGCGACCAAATACTCGGTTATTGAAGGAAGTTATGCGTAAGAGGATTCTCCTCTCCATTGTTAAGGTGTCTTACGTCGGTCGGCCAACCATGTTTTGAGGACATTCATGAAGGTGTTTGTGGGAGTCACCGGGCGCTCGCTCCATAGCTAAAAAGGCTCTCGTAGGCGCTACTATTGGCCGACCATGGGCGAGGATGCCAAGCTCGTTCGAAGTGCAAGAAATGCCGTACATCTTGATGTCCACATCGCACCTTCCTCGAAATTACAAAGTCTTGTCTCACCTTGGCCGTTCGCACGGTGGGGCATGGATCTTCTAGGCCCGTTCCACCGCTCCGGGCGGTTCAAATTCTTGATCGTGGCGATGGGTTACTTTACTAAGTGGATCGAGGCCGAGCCGCTTACAACAATCACATCGGCCAAAGTCGGCAAGTTCTTGGACGGTGTGTGCTAGCCCCGTTTTGGGATTCCCGACCAATTGATAACGAACAACGACACCGGTTCACGAGACAAAGAGATTGAGAGAAATGTTGGTCGGCAGGGTCAAGCAGGCGTTTCACCTCGGTCGAGCACCCTCGGACTTAACGGCGGTAGGCGGCCAGCGAGTTATCTTACGTGGTTTAAAGCGGCCGGATGAAGCGAAAGGGCGGGTCGAAGAAGCTGCGATCGTTTGCGTGGGCCTGCGGGACGACCCCTCATTCATCGGCCAGGGAGTCGCCGCCCAGTTGGTCTGGGCGATCTTTGTGATACCCATAGAAATGGCGAGTTGAATTGAATTGAGGACTTCAAACCCCTACGGTGGTTGACAACGGCCCAGGGCTATCCGGAGAAGAGTGGACTTAATTGAAGAAGCTGCGCACCAAGCTTCGCTAAGAGAGCAATTGATCAAGCGAGAAGGTCGCGGCCGGGTACAACGCTTCGAGTTCAAAGAGGAATTCTCGGTCGGCCACTCGTTCGTTAAGAGCGGGCGGCGTGGGAAACAAGAATGCACGCCAAGGAAAGTGGCGCCAAATTGGGAAGGTCCGTATCGAGTCATCACGAAGGCGGCAAGGGGCATACGAGCTGCAAACCATGAATGGGCGACTATCCCGAACATGGAATCTTGAGAAAAACTTAGGAAGTATTACGTTTGAATGTAACCAAGGATTTGGATGTAATAACGACCGATCTATTAATGAAAGCGAGCAGCGCTCTTTTTCCCAGGGTTTTTTACGAGGCGACCTTTAAAAACATGGTGTGTTCTTTACTTTCTCGCAAGAATGTATGGCCGTCGCTCGATGTTGCGGTGGCAAAGGAGCGTCGAAGACTTATCGAGTTCTTTGAGATCGTCGAAACGATCTAAACCGAAGCGGCCGTCGAAAGCGGTCCCAACCAGAGTGCCATCGAAATGGCCCAAGGGTTAAAACCATAAACCTTAGATCGTCGAAGCGATGCGGGTCGAGCGACCGTCGAAAGCGGTCTCAACCGAGCGCCATCGAAAATGGCCCAACAACACTAGGTCGTCGTCGGCGATCTACATCGAAAGTGCCATCGAAAATGGCCCATAAGTTAAATAACCCATCGCGGTGGTAGGCGTCGAAAGCGATCTGCTTAAATGCCATCGAAAGGGTGATCGAAGGTCGCCGGCGATCCTAGGCCCCGTTGGAACATTAACTTATCAAAGAATGGATGCTTCCGAAATAAGCACGAATGACGGCCGAGCGGTCTTAAAGCTCAAAGACTTAGAAAAATAAACATACGAGCGCAAAGAAAAGCGACCAACAACGGCGCTATCTCCGAGTAGCAAGAAAGCGGCCGAAGCGCCCACAAGTTAAAGATGAATAAGGCGAATAAATGCAAGAAATGCGAGACATAGCAATATAAATTCGAGCAGGCATAATTGAAAGCAAGTAAAGATTGTCATTACAAATATGGGGCCTTGGCGCCCAGCGCCACGAATTAAAAAAGCGCACGAAGGCGAAAAAATTGTCGAGCAGAAGGCAAGTTACAAAGTTACACCGCTCGCGGCGGGCTTCAAAAAGAGAATGGTGGCGGGCGAATGGCGTTGCCACGCTTTCGTCATATTCTCGGAGCAACATGATCTTGTTATTTTCGGCGTAGTGCGTGGGCACGATCATCTTGTCATCGAAATTGATCTGCGGATCGGCATTCAACACCGCGCGCTGGCCAGGCGTTGTAAAATTGCTCGATTGCGGCCTCGGCCGGCCTTGGCCACCACTTGATCTTCGCTGCGGCTTTCGGCGTTCTGACCTCCAACTGGCCTTCTCTTTCTCAGCGGACTCAAGATCGGTTTTGGGCTCGCTTCACCGGCCGGCAAGCTCCTTGTTCCTCTTTGTGACTGGCCTGTCTTCTCCCCGTTTGAGGGCCTCCTTCTTCGGCCCGGAGGAGCTTGTCATATTCTGCTGCGCCTCGGTCAAAGCCTTGCCCTTCCTGCGAAATTCGGTCGAAGGTTGGTTAGTCGGTCGAACAAGGATAAGAAGAAATTACAAGACTAAGAAAGTAAAGTTACCATCGGTTCGGCCACCCGGCTCGGCCGCCATGACTTTATCGACCCCATACGAGAGAAGCGCGAGCGCCATGGGCTTCGCCGGTACTCCTCCGGATCGGCCGCACCCAAGCTTTGAGTGAATGATGGGAACCTCCTCCGTTGCGAGGCCGGGACCGAGCGTCACGCTTGGCCCGCTTAGGTGAGCGATCGGCAGCTTTGGGAGGCGGCCAGGCCCGCCGGCCCGGCTTCTTCACTTGGCTCTTAGGGGTATGAGGACTTTGGAGGAAGGTTCGAGGATTATCCCCGGCCGAGAAGAACCAGGTCCCTTAGCCCCTCCTTCGGGCTTCGGGGCGAGGCGAAAGCGGTTCGATTTTTGCCGGACATCGCTACGCAAAATAACGAGCTATGGGTTAGAATAACATCTCGGCAAGGCCTACGGCAGAATATAAAGAAAAGTTCAAAGCGGACCAATCTCGGCCTCGGGTTTCGCCATTACAAGAGACGAAGGGTTGGCAAGGTATGTCGCCTTTAGGATCAGGCGCATCATGCTCGCCACGCCTTAATCATCTCCAAAGACTCGGTCGGCCTCCCCGAGATCTTTGTGAGTAAATGTAATCGCCTTGCGGCCTCACGAAGAAGTGGGCTTCGTTCCACATGATTGGGAAGAATGGGGACCGAGCATCCCATCTGGTGGATCTCGAAAATGGCCATCCCGCCTCCTTGGTTGGAACGACCAGTAGTGGCCTCTCCGAGCCGCACCGAGCGACTCTTGGAAAGCCTTGAAGAATCGATGATGAGTCTTACGCATTTTGAAGGAGACCTGCTCCTCTTCTCTTTGTTTGCTTTCTCCCTGAGCCAGCTGAGCTCAAAGAGGGTGAAGAAGAGCATGATCGACACCCCGACCAAGCTTGGTTGGCCGGTGTCGATCATGCTCTGATGGCCGAATCGATGGCCGAGCTGGATCTCAGAAATGGCCATCCCGGCCTCCTTGGTTGGAGCGACCCGTAGTAGTGGCCTCTCCGGGCCGCACCGAGCGACTCTTGGAAAGCCTTGAAGAATCGATGATGAGTCTTACGCATTTTGAAGGAGACACGCTCCCTCTTCTCTTTGTTTGCTTTCTCCCCGAGCCACCGAGCTCAAAGAGGGTGAAGAAGAGCATGATCGACACCGCCGACCAAGCTTGGTTAGCAAGACTTCAAAGGTTTTGAGAAACGCCCATGCGTTCGGATGGAGCGAGAGAGGGCAACCCCAATATGACGCAGGGCGTCCGTTGGAACTTCGGTGAAAGGAGGAGCGATCTTCATTTTCGACCACGATCCGGTACATGGTGAATTTGGCGGGGAGTAAGTGGCAATATCTTGGCCGTCTTTCATACCCCTCACTCTCCACTGGTGAGTCGGCGAAATAACGCTCAATGTCGGGCAAAGGCGTAATGATCGGCCGTCGGCATACTCACATGCGCCCGAAGAGTGTCGGAGACCCAAGACATATCGAGAGGATCTCGGGCTATATCCGGTGAACATCGGCCGCTTCTTCATTCGACACTCCTTCGTTGTTGGCCTCGGCACGCCCGAGAAGCTAGCGTGGTGGATGATCTGTTCATCGGCCGCTTCACCTCGGCCGTCTCGGCGCGGGCATAGCCTGCGTCCTCGACACAGGCGGCTCTCGGTTCCTCATCATCATCCGTGTCGATCACCTCGACATACTCATCTTGTTCAGGCGGGGCATCGACCGACGGTGGTGTAGAGTGAAACAGAGAGTGGGAGCTAGAGTTGGTCTTTGCTTTCGTAGAAATCTTGCTCGAAGAATCGGCATTTTGTCATCCGAAGACGACTTAGAGTCCGCCTCGGGGGGCATTGGGCTCGCCCGACCTCGACATATATGTGGCGAAGGGCCCGGGCGGTTTCCGAATCTGAGCGATTAATTTTGTCCGTGGCATACACAAACACACGTGATAAAGGGATCGAGTCGGTCGATCGGCGAAGCACTCATGAGAGAGCGAGCTGGCCATCCCTCGACGACACCCTATCACGAGGCGTGGAAAAAGCACGAAATACTTTAAAGAAAAACTCAAGTTTAAAAGGGTAAAAGGGAGCGGTCGACTCGTACCTTAGCGGTGTTGAAGATCGGTCGCGAGCAAACGAAGCGACTACGGATGCGAGTCGGCGACGATTTAATCGGTGTGGCGAGCAAATCGAGAAAGTGTGAGATATGAACTGCGTGCGAAGGGTATTTATAGTGAAGACCCATGGCGCGAAGGGGCCGGGAGGCGAAGCGTCGCAACGTTTCACCTTTCGCCAATGGTTGTCTCGAGACAACCTCGGAAACACCAAGCGTCACGTCTTAAGTGTCGGGAAAAACCAACCGTCGCGGCGGCCGGCCGATGGTTGACTAGCGGTCGGCGCCGCCCCTCGAGAAAAGCGAGCGGCGCGTCCGTTTCATCAAGGGAACTTCACTCCAGGGGCATCGATTCAAGCCTCGGCCCGCTCTTAAGCGACCTAGGCTTGGGGGCAAGCTGTTCTGGGTGTATTAGCAAATCGAGGATCGCCAGCAGACAATTGGACTGCGGCCCGACCCATCTCGATCGGCCCATACACGCGGCTTGGAGCGCAATTCTCGCCGGCGAAATCTTCGCATAACGGTCGGACCTCACACGATATATATCGCCCATTCGCATATGGCATCAGTGCGTTCTCTAACCTTGTGCTATACGCGCGGCGACCTCTCACTAGATCGTCGGAGTGTCTTTGCAGGTACCACCCGAGGTGCTCAACGCGTGAAGCCAGGACCGGTCCTTTCAACCCTCTCAACGACCGGCCCGTTAGACGAAGCAACAAACACTTCAACTCTTCATTGGTCAAGGTACGATCATTTATCAACAATAACAATCATTCATCAACAACATACATAATAACATCAAATCCCCACAAAACCCCACCACACATAATCCAAATCCTAAGTATTATTATAGGTATAGAAAGAACCCCCATACCTTGAAAGCTTATGAACTCGAATTCACCTCCACAAGCACACCACGAAATCAAGCTTCCCCTTCACCTCCTTCAAGAACCGTGGCACACAAAAGAAGAGCTTGGGAGAACATCACGATGGAAGTGAGGAATTTGAGTCTACCACACGAAAAAGGGGAAGAAAAAGGAAGAGAAAAGGATTGAAACCATTACCTAATGAAGAACTTGAGAATTTTTCCCTCCTTTCTCCTTGCTCACCGTCGCGCTGCACTTCACTCTCTCCCTCTCGAATTCTTTTCTCTGTTTCTAGTTGGAATGGTGTTAATGAGATTCTCTTAGGGTTTTGGGGTTATTAGGGATGGGCTTGGGTCACTTATTGGCTTGGGCCCTAATTGCACCCCTTTAGTTACTTAGTTAGACCCCCTCTGCAATAAAATTAATTCCAACATTATTACTCAATTTAAATAAATCTTTGTAATCCTCGAATAACCTAATTAAATAAAAATTAAATTATTTTGTAGGCGTTCTGACAGACAACACTCTCAGGACTCATGCCAACACAAAGGAGTCTGCACCTCGCCATGTCTGATTGCCTCAAAAGGAGCCATCCCTATGCTCGAATGATAGGCATGTTATATAAGTGAACTCAATCGGTGGGAGATGTGTATCCCACGCCTCCTCCTCTGCTCTAGCACACAAGCTCTCAAAAGATCCTCCTAAGGCGGATGGTTCTCTCTGCAATCCGACCATCGATCCGAGGATGGTAAGTGAACTCAACCTCGGCTTGGACCCCAAAGCCTCCCGCAAGCTTCTCCAAAACTCCGATGTAAACCTCGGGTCTCTGTCCGACACAATACTCTTGAAACCCCATGAAGCTTCACAATCACCTGAATGTATATTCTAGCCAACTTCGGCACAGGATAGGTGATGTTGATAGGAATAAAATGGGCAGACTTGGTCAACCTATCCACAATCACCCAAATAGTGTCGGACCCTCTCGCAGTGTTTGGCAACCCAGTCCACAAAGTCCATGGAAATCTTTGTCCCACTTCCATTCGGAATCTCTAAAGGTTGCATCACCCAGCGGTTTAAGTGCTCAATCTTTGACTTCGGCAAGTCAAACATGCATATACAAAGCACGCGCAACATCTCTCTTCATACCAGGCCACCAAAACAGTTTCTTCAGATCATGATACATCTTAGTAGCACCTGGATGAATGCTCAACTTACTCCTATGGCTCTCCTCAAGTATCATCTTCTTCAGCTCAGCATCATCCTAAACACAAATTACGTCACGAATCTCAACACACCACGGGAATCCAATCAGTAATCCCCATCTAGTGACTTGCTCACCAAAGAACCAAAGAAGTCTACCCGACTTCACATCTAACTTCTGGGCGTCTCTGATACTAACCAAGAAGTCATTCCCAATCCTCAGCATACCCAAACTGACACTCTGTGGTGTCACCTCACAAACCAGACTCAGATCACGGAATTGCTCAATCAACTCCAATTCCTCACCATCATAGCCGACATGTGCAAAGTTTTCCGACTTAAAGCATCAGCCACGACATTAGCTTTGCCGGGGTGATAATTCAAGCCGAAATCATAGTCCTTCAGCAGCTCTAACCAACGCCTCTGCCTCATATTCAGCTCCTTCTGGTCAAACAAGTACCTCAGACTCTTGTGATCACTGAACACTTCGAATCTGGTACCATAGAGATAGTGCCTCCAAATCTTCAGCACAAACACAATAGCAGCCAACTCTAAGTCATGAGTAGGATAGTTCTTTTCATGCGTCCTCAACTGCCGAGACGCATAAGCCACTACCTTCCCATCTGCATCAACACACCTCCCAAACCCATCTTGGGCGTCACAAGACACACAACAAAAGGTTGCTCAGCACGAGCAACACCAACAACTGGAGGCGTGGTCAACCTCCTCTTCGACTCTTGGAAGCTCTCTTCACACTTTGCATCCCACACAAAGGCTCTTCCCTTACTGTCAATTGAGTCAATGGAAGGGCTAGCTTAGAGACCCGCTCGATAAACCTCCTGTAGTAACGACCAACCCCAAGAAACTCCCGATCTCGATCCACGGACTTTGGGCTCTCCCAACTGCAACACTTTGCATCAACCTTGGCCGGATCCACGGCTATACCATCACCAGAAATAATGTGACCCAAGAAGCTCACCTCACGCAACCAGAACTCACACTTTGACAACTTGGCATACAACTTCCTCTCTTTCAAGACCTCTAGCACCAACCTCAAGTGCTCTGCATGCTCTTCCTCAGATTTTGAGTACACGAATATCATCAATAAAAACAACCACAAACCGATCCAGATAGCTATGGAAGATTCGGTTCATGTACTCCATAAACACCCCTGGTGCATTTGTGACACCAAACGGCATTACAGAGTACTCATAATGCCCATACCTCGTTCGAACGCATTTGCTTTTACGGATGTCTTCATCCTTCACCTTAATCTGGTGGTACCCTGACCTCAAGTCAATCTTGCTAAACACTTTAGCACCCACCAGCTGATCCATCAGATCATCTATCCTCGGAAGAGGATACTTATTCTTGATAGTTACTTTGTTCGGTTATGCAGAATCCACGCCTGCACGCATACTCCCATCCTTCTTCTTAACCAACAAAGCCGGAGCTCCCCATGGTGACACACTAGGCCTCACAAATTTCTTCTCAAGAAGCTCCTCTAACTGCTTCTTCAACTCAGATAACTCAGAAGCCGACATCCGGTACGGTGCCATAGACACAGGCCTAGTACCAGGCACCAGCTCAATTCCAAACTCAACTTCCCTCTCTGGTGGCACACTAGGAATCTCATCCGGAAATACTTCAGGGAACTCACACACCACCTGCAACCCATCAACTACAGCTTGGTTCTCAGCAGACATAGACGCCATCAAAGCAAACAGCTGACCACCTTCTTTCATTACCCCACGCATTTGACTGGCAGACAACAAAACAGACTCTTCCTCTTCTGGAGGAAGGAAACTCACCGACTTGTCGAAACAGTTGATGTGTACATGGTTATCTACTAACCAGTCCATACCCAGAATAACATTGAACCCACCCAAAGGCAAACAGATAAGGTCAACGGAAAATCTCGCCAAGACCCGGAGGAGGACACTAGCACACATTAGAAAGTAGTTACGAACCGCTTAGTTTGGAGTGTCGATAACCATCCCTCTCTCCATAGTAGACAAAACTAAATTCAACTTCTCAGCACAGACAGAAGCAATAAAAGAGTGTGTAGCACCCGTGTCAACAATAGCAACTAAAGGTGTACCATAAATAAAGCAAGTACCTCGGATCTCATTAGGTCCCTCTGAACCTGCTAGTGCAAAAACTCTCCTAGTGGACCTCTCCTTCTTTCGCTTAGTGCATTTGGAACTAAAATGACCAAATTTCACCACAATTGTAACACACTGCCTCCTTGCGGTCACAATCAGCTGCCATGTGACCATCCTTCCCGCAACGGAAACATGCTCTTACCCCAGTCTTGCACTCAAAACTCTTGTGACCTGGCTTGTCACACTTGAAACACACAACCTCAGATGGGGCGTCTCCCCCACTTGGCTTCTTTCCCTCAGTATACCTCCTACCCCAAGCCGGACACTGCTTCCACGATATACTTGTTACTACCCGCATACCTCTGTTTTCCTTGTCGTGAGACGTCTCATATAAACTTACCCTGTTATGAAATTTCCCCTGCAGTCTCTCATGACCCTAGGCGGCCATTCTTTGTCTTCCTCATAAATCTGCAGCGATCTACCAAATCAGCAAATACTCTAATCTTCTGATATCCCACAGCCTGCTTGATATCAGCCCTCAATCCATTCTCAAATTTGATGCACTTTGAGAATTCAGAACCGGCCTCATTATAATGTGGATAGAACTTGGCCAGCTCAGTAAACTTAGCAGCATACTCTGTGACAGTCATGCTACCCTGCCTCAACTCAAGAAACTCCATCTCTTTCTTTCCCCGGACATCCTCAGGAAAATACTTTCTCAGGAATTCCCTCCTGAACACAGCCCAAGTAACCTCCTCATGCGCAGCCCCTAGCCTCTCACTGGTCTCCAACCACCAACCATCCGCCTCTTGGATAAAGTATGTGTACTGCACACGACTTTACTGCTCATCGGTCACGACTAATCACCTGAAGATCCTCTCAATCTCCTTCAGCCAAGTCAATGCACCATCCAGGTTGTACCTCCCCTTGAAGGTAGGGGGTTCTCTATCTGGAATGTTGCCAGACTACGGGTCTCAGTATTCTGCTGCGTCCCCAAGACTTGTGCTATGGCTTGCAACGCCTCAGCAAGTGCAGCATCAACTCTTCTGGCCATATCAACCTAGCACTGCAGCATAAACAACCATTCAGAACTAATGCAAGACTCTAACTCGTCATACACACCATGACAAATGCAGACACTTGGTCGGACGGACCGAACTTTTGCTCTGATACCACTAATGTAACATCCCATTTCTACCCGGCAATTTATATTAAAAATCAGAGTTTAAAAATTCATTTCTTTAATTGAAATCATCCAATGGGATGCTACACATTTCCTCAACAAAATAACGACAACAAACTATTTAACTCATGCAATAGATTGATACATAACACCAGAAAACACGTGGGAATAGGGTTCTCATAAATATAGTATTTTTATTCCACGCACTTAGGAAAAATTCATACATAACGCAATGAAATAATCATAATCTCAAAGAGACCAACAACGATCTCATCAATAACATAAATCATCACATATGTAGTTCAACAGTGAACAACATAATACTATAGACTAATCCCATCCCCTAGGTGCTACGTATCAGAGCAGACCGACTCGGGGAGTAGTGAAGGTAGCAAGCCCTCACTCATGACTACCTGTGGTAAACAACAACGGAAAGGGGTGAGTCTCGAACTATATAATAAAAACTATAATAAGCGACATATCGGATGTATGAAGTCAATCAATCACAATCATCACAATCAGTTCAATGTCATTTATGAGAATGGATGCAATGCAATGCAACGATGCATGTGGTACCATTATCACCAGACCGCAGCCTCATCATTAATTATTATACTTCACGACCGCAGCCGAGATAAAACACCAGACCGCAGCCTCATTCATTAATTATTATACTTCACGATCATGCGTAAATAAAACACCAGACCGCAACCTTTACAATATATCGTCGTGACCGCAGCCGTATGTATGCATGTGACTCATGAACCCACACATCATCAAAATCAATTGTACACCAAGACCGCAGCCCACCATTCATCATTTCCACCAATAAACTGAGTCCCCATGACTCTGGCCTCATGGCCTGGCCCCCCCCAGGGCCCACCGTTATTACATGTCCCAAGGACTAAACACAACCAGAGGACTAAATCCTCACTCAGGGACCTAAAACACCCTTTAGGACCAATTCAACCCTTAGGGACCAAGTCGACATCTTTTGGACCAAACTGGCACCTAAGGACCAAATCAACACCCGTAGGACCAAACTGTCACCTAAGGACCAAAACAGCACACCTAGGACCAAACCATCACCTAGGGACCAAAACAGCACACCTAGGACCAACACAGCACTCAGGGACTCAAACAGCACGTAAAGGACCAACACAGCTCCATCAGGACTACAGCAGCACCTAAGGACTAAAACAACTCCACCAGGACTACAACAGCTCCTAAGGCTTTCAAAAGAGGAATCAATTCATAGCTACTTGTTTTCAAAAGAGGAATCGATTCATAGCTTTCATTTCTAAAGGAGGGAATCGATTCATGGCTTCATTTTCAAAGAGGGAATCGATTCCTTGCTTCATTTCTAAAGAGAGGAATCGATTCTTTGCTTCATTTTCAAAGAGGGAAATCGATTCCTTGCTTCATTTCTAAAGAGTGGGAATCGATTCTTTGCTTCATTTTCAAAGAGGGAAATCGATTCCTTGCTTCATTTCTAAAGAGAGGAATCGATTCTTTGCTTCATTTTCAAAGAGGGAAATCGATTCCTTGCTTCATTTCTAAAGAGAGGAATCGAATCTTTACTTCATTTTCAAAGAGGGAAATCGATTCCTAGCTCATTGTGTAGGGCTCAGAATCGATTTCATGCTTCACTTTAGAGTCAAACAATCGATTCTTGGCCTATTCCAACTACACTCCTCACAGTTTCAGGATCGTTCATAGACAATCAAGTTTTCTCAAAACCAAACATCAACAACAATCCAATTACACGTTATAATCATGCCAACAACTACAATTTCACATTTAAACATCAAGAACACCTCAAAGTACGAAGCAACATATCAAACCCTAACATTAAGCCCCAAATTGATTTCATGCTCTATTTCACATTCAAATTCATCAAACCAAACATGCAACCATCAAATTCATTATCAACAAATACAATTAAGGACTCTATGACCTATGTACAACCTATTATACTCTCTATTATAGAGTGAGACTCCCCTTACCTTAAGTTTTTCAAAGATGATGATCCTTCTACGAACCCCAAAGTAACCGCAGCAACAGCTCTTCCTCTCCTCTTCTCTCTTGTATGATTTCCTTCTTTCTCTTGTGCGCTCCCTCTTCTCCCTTCTCTTCTCACGTTTCTCTTCTCCTCTCCTTTCTCTCTTTTTTTCGTTTTCTTTCTTTCTGACACAAATGATGCGACTTGTATCAATCCTAGGAGCCTAAGTCAATGGGCTTGGGCTCTTGGGCCAATCCTTGACACCCCGGAATTACCGACACCACCTCCTTCAATTAAATAAAATACCAAATTATGAAACACTATATTATAATTTAATATAATTAAAATAGTGCAACACTTAAACAATTTAATCAATTACTCAATTAAATTATTTAGGGTGTTACATCAATAGCCTATCCTGAAGGTATCATAGAAGACATCCTAGTTAAGGTAGATAAATTTGTATTCCCTGGAGATTTTGTTATCCTTGACTTTGATGCAGATAAGGAAGTGCCTATTATCCTAGGTAGACCATTCTTAGCAACTGGCAAAACCATAATTGATGTGTAAAAAGGTGAACTCACTATGAGAGTGAATGGTCAAGAGATAAAATTCAATGTAATGAATGCTATGAAGTATCCTGCAGAGAATACAGAAGAGTGTTCATCCTTAGTTTCTCTAGATCAATTGGTAGAAAAACATTTTTACAAGCAGTATGATCACTTAGCCAATGCAGATGCATTAGATGCAACAGCATTGTTAGATGATGAAATACTAGGAAAAGAAAATCTGCCAATAGAAAACTCTTGTAAGGAGGTATGGGCTAGAACTTATGAACCACTCAATCTTGAGGATCCAATTCTCAAGAAGAACTTACCCTCAATAGAACAACCTCCTAAGATAGAATTGAAGATACTGCCTGAACACCTTAAGTATGCCTTCTTAGGAGCAAATGAAACCTTACCTGTTATCATTGCTTCTGATTTAACATCAAAACAAGAGAGTGATCTCATCAATACTCTAAAGAAGCATACCAAAGCTATAGGTTGGCAAATGGCAGATATCAAGGGAATTAGTCCTTCTATATGCATGCATAGAGTCATTTTGGAAGAAAATTCCAAAAATAGCATAGAATCATATACCCCATATCAGACAGTGCTTGGGTAAGCCCTGTCCAATGTGTACCATGTAACGCCCCAAAGATTATTGGATATTTATTTAATAAATTATTGGGGATTAGATTGTGGAAAAATATTAGAAATAAAATATGGTATGTTTATATGCTATTGGTAATATATGATTAATAATATTATATATTTATTTTATTTCTATTAAATACTAGTGTTGGAGATATTATTTATTTAGGGAGTTATTTTGGTCTTTTGAGATATTAAAATAATAGTTATAGGGATGTTGGGTCCTAAAAGTATTTAAAATGAGTTGTTGGGCTGTTTTTACTCGCATGCACCCCCTTGTTACTGGACGGCGCACCATTGCAACTCACTTAAGCCCACACTTGCGCAGCCCATGGACACGCGTGACCCATAACCTAACCCGACCCAGCCCGCGTCCCTGGTGTCTTCTCCTTCGCAGGAAAGCTGCGTGAAACAGCAGCCATGCTCCTCACGCCGTTTCTCTCCCTCCCTCGCGTTCTCACCCTCCTTTCCACGGCCGACTCACGAAATTCCACCCTTCCACTCGGAAATGGCCACCGAGCACGAATATGGAGTCTGCTTTCTTGATCGGGTCCCGTTCTAACCTCTCTTCACTCACGAACGTGTAGCCATGGGAACTCACGGTGATGCTACGTTTTCGGTTTCTAGACTCGAACGCTCAAAACACCGGGTAGATGCACGCCACGTTGAGACTCTCGTGGTCATGTTGCTATTGGAAGCTTGTTCAGATCCGGATTTGAGTCCTTCGTTTTCCGACTTCGAATCTCGTTCGGTTACCTTCCGATAGGTACTCCTTTTCCGAACATTAATTAGTAATTTGTTAAACGAACGATTAAGTATTTCTAATGAATTGTGATTGGGTAATAAATTGATTGTTTTGTATCTAATTGTATGTACGCGAGTCAAACATTCTGCCGTTGAAATTAGAGCACGCTCGAGAGCTGGTGACTCGTCCTAGTATTGTGTCAAAAGAAAGAAAGAAGGAAGAGAGGAGCTCGATTCTTTGTGGTTACATTGGTGACTCGTGTAGAGAGCTCTGTTTTCGGTTTATTCGAGGTATGGGGGCTCTTTCTATACATATAATACTCTTTAGGATTTGTGTTGTATGTGGGCTAGGTGTTGAGGGTGTTGAATGATTGATTGTATTTGTGAAACCTATCCTTGTTGTCGTGTTTGATGCCTAATTGGAATGCTATGTGCTGCTGATGATTGGAAGTGGGTATGTGATTAAATTGTGCATGTAAATTGTTTGTGAGAACTCCTCAATAGAGTGAAGTGTGTGAACATGTTAGTTGTAGACTAATCAAAGAAATGTTTGATGATTGTTGATAGTATGGTGTGGATTAAGTATGAAAATTGTTGGGTAATTGGTGTTGTTGAAGTGTTAAAAGAATTATGCAAGTGGGAAGAGTTGGCTACGGCCTAGGCGCCAATTGCCTAGCAATCTGGCGCCCATGACAGTGCGTGTCTGCGTGCGCCCGGTTGTGCAGGGCGTGTGCGTGTGTGTGTGTGTCTTGGGCGCAGGCGCCAAATGTGGCAGCCTAGTGCGCCCGGTTGAACTGGCTGAGCATGTGGGTGTGTGAGTGTGTTGCGCAGGGGCGCCAAATGTGGCTGCCCCGTGCGCCTGTGTGGTTTTGCAGTGGGTGTGTGTGGCACAGGGCGCCAAAATGGCGTGCAACCTGCGCCTAGTGCAGAGTTTTGGTTGCGTGCTAGGTGGGGCGCCAAAGTGGCTGCCCCGTGGCGCCAAGTGGCGCCTAGTGTGGTTCCTAGGTATCTTGTGGTCCCTAGGGCGTTTGTTGGTCCAACTCTTGTGTTTTGGAGTAATTGTGAGCTAAAATATTAACGTAAGAGTATAAATTAAATTGTAATTAAATGGAGTGTGAAAGCGGTGTGGGACTTCGGTCCAAAAGCGATGGGAAGCCCTCAAGGCTAATTTGTTGGTGAGATGGAGTTGAGGAAATAAATAGAGAGGTGTGCATAATAAAATATTGTGGCATAGGTGTTGTTTGTGGTGCATTGACATAGAGTCACATATTGCATGTGCATAAAGCGGTGTGTAGGCTTCCGGCCAAAGCGGTGTGGGACTCGGTCCAAAGCGGTGGGTGCCTCCAGGCAAATTTCCGGTGATGAAGGATCCTCATGCATGTTGCACTCATGCATGTACCCATACATATGTTATTGATGTTTCCTTTGGTGGTTATACCTTGTGAATGCATTATAATTATGATGATGTGTTGATAATGTGGTGAACTAGTAGTGTTTGTTGCCTTGCCAATATGTAATGCCTATCCTATCTATTATTATTTGTATGAAAGACTCACCCTACTGCGTCGTGTTGCTTCTTATGTCGGCAACTGCAGTACTCGCGAGTGAGGGCATCCTTATGCCCGCTACTAGTAGTCGTGTCTCGGCTCACGATATGTAGCACCGGGGAGGCGCGTAGTCATCTTTATTTATTATTTGATGCTTTAGACTTTTATTGATGATGTACTAAGTATAATGTTAAACTTAGTGATTCTTCCATTGTGTTGGAGACGTTATTTATATTTTGGTGTCAGAAACTAAAAAGCAGTGTTGTGGGCCGTCCCTAAACTAATGTGCTGCATATCGTATTAATGTTTTATTGACTTCGTGTTATTTGACTATAAGTTGGATGTTTTTGTAAGCGTTGGAATGTGACATTCCCCTTCAATGATTTTATTTTGAAAACTCTGATAATATAAATATTAAATAATAGTTGTTTAGAAAGGGGGTGTTACATACCAAAGAAAGGGGGTGTGACAGTAATAGCCAATGAAAAGAAATAGTTGATACCAACTAGGACTGTCACAGGGTGGAGAATCTGTATGGATTACAGAAAAATCAACAAAGCTACCAAAAAGGATCACTTTCCTTTACCATTCATAGACCAAATGTTAGATAGACTAGCAAGGAAAGAATTCTATTGTTTCCTAGATGGCTACTCAGGCTATAATCAAATAGCCATTGAGCCTAAGGATCAACACAAAACTACTTTTACATGCAACATACATATAAGCATAACCCGATCAAACATAAAGTCAAACAAGTTATAGGCATGGTAGGTCCTAATTCCCACATACAATCCATCATGCATCCCATTATACAATTTAACCCACCCTTACCTTAACAATTTCCGAAGATGAGAACTCCTTCCACGAAGCACCAAAAACGCAGCAACAATGGCCTTCTTCTCCCTCAATTCGCGATCCCTTCTTCTCCCCTTCTCTTCTCACGGCTCACTTCCTTTCTTTCTTCTCTCTCTTTTTTTTCTTCTTTTGTTTCCAATTGAATGAGACACTAAAGCTAACTTTAAGTAATTGGGCTCTAGTGTCTCGGGCCCCTTTTACACCTCCTTCATTTACTTCCACTACTCCCTAACATAATAAAATGCATTTATCAACTTTAATATGATTAACCCACGAAATACTTAAATAACTTAATTAAGTAATTAATTAAATTACTTTTGGGGCGTTAGAATAAATGTCAAAGAGCAGGAAATATTTCTGATAAACATGAAATGCCAAGAACCAATATTTTAGAAATTGAATTATTTGATGTTTGGGGAATGGATTTCATGGGACCTTTTCCACCCTCTTTTGGCAATTTATATATCTTAGTAGCTGTTGATTATGTATCAAAATGGGTAGAGGCAGTAGCATTACCTAATAATGATGCTAAATCAGTGAGTAAGTTTCTTCAAAGAAACATATTCACTAGATTTGGAACTCCTAGAGCTATCATTAATGATGAAGGTTCACACTTTTGCAATAAGATCATAGAAAACCTTCTAGCTAACTATGGAGTTAAACATAAGATAGCTACAGCATACCATCCTCAAACTAGTGGTCAAGAAGAATTATCCAATAGGGAATTAAGAGAATGCTAGAAAAAATGGTGAGTCCAAATAGAAAAGATTGGTCTTTACATTTGGATGATGCCTTGTTGGCATATAGAACAGCATACAAAACAACCTTAGGAATGTCTCCTTATAAATTAGTCTATGGAAAAACATGCTATTTACCTGTGGAATTGGAAAACAAATCCTATTGGGCTATCAAGAAGCTCAATTTCAACCTAAACAAGGCATGTAAAAAGAGAATGATAGAACTTGATGAGCTAGAAGAAATTAGGCAAACCTCTAATGAGAATGCTGAAATCTACAAAGCTAAAACTAAGGCATGGCATGACAAGAAAATTCACAGAAGAGAATTGAAAGAAAGAGGACTTGTTCTGCTGTACAACGCTAGATTGAAGATATTTCCTGGTAAATTAAGATCAAGGTGGTCAGGATCACTAGTGGAAAAAGGACATTAAACAGCACCATTTAGTATCGGTTGTTTAAACAACCGATACTAAATGTGTATCACAAACCGGTTGTTTAATCAATTTTCAATTTTCATCAGACTTTTAGTATCGGTTGTTAAAACAACCGATACTAAATGTGTATCACAAACACATTTAGTATCAGGTATTTTAACACCCGATACTAAAGGTCCCTTTCTATTTCACGCATTAATTCTCGCTCTCTCTCACTCAAACACTCTTTCTCTCACTCTCGACTTTCTTCTCTCATGAGCAAACCCTCCTCTCTGCACAAACAGATCTCACTCACGCAAAAGCTTCCTCTCTGCGCGTAATCTCTCAACCTCGCCGGCTCCTCTCTGCGCCACCAGTGTTCCTCAAGCAAGCGCGCCGTTGTCTCCACCTCTCTGCGCCGTGTGTTCCTGCACGCCGTGTTCCTCACAAGACGCCGTGTTCCTTGCTACGCGCTTCCCCTAAACGTAGTAACAAAGAGCAGAGGAGGAGGAACAAGAAGAAGAGGTAAGTCTCTCTTATGTGGCAAGCTCATAGCATGAAAACCTAAGTATCATAGCATGAAACCCGAATTCAAACCCTAAGTATTATAGCTTGAACCATTCTCTCTCTCTTTTAATTTTAATCAAGTTTCTTGAAATTATATTGATATCTCCACTTTAATTTTTCCCCTTCTATACTGCTCCTGCATTTTTATTACTGCATGACTAAACAAGACTTAGGCCCAGTTTAGCTTTTGGTTTATAGGAACTTCCCAATTAAAATAAGTATTTGATTTTTAAGTAAACTTAAAGAAGCCCTTATAAGTTTGCATGTGGTTATATGGAGAAGTTTGGTGAGAAAGTTTCTGAAAATATCAAGATGCAGAAACTAGTTTCAACTTATGCATGAAGGTATTAGTCAAAAGGCTAATAATCATTGTAGGATTAACTCAGTTTTTTTATTTTTGTAAGTGCTTGTTGAGAAATCTATTTGAAACTGTTGATTAGTTTTAGGCTAATTAAACAGAGTCTGAATCTCGTAATGGTTCAGTTCGATGGAAACCTGAAGATCTATATTCTCTTTTTCTTTGCTAAATAAAATTTTGGATTAATTTCTATCTAAGTTTCCTCTATTTTTTGTAATTAAAATTGTGATATTTCTTTTTAATTTTATTTAGCTTATTTAGATTGTGAAGTGCTTAATTGATTTCAGAGATATGCAAACTTCGGTAAACTTTGCTTTAATAGTTTCTAATGTTCAATGATGGTTTATCTGTTCAACTGTGAAGTGCTTAATTGATTAGAAACTTTGCTTTTTCCTCCCAACTTCTACACATGTTGTCCAAACCGATAGAAACCGATTAGAAACTTTGCTTTTACTCGCTCAAAATTCCATTATTTTATCTACAGTTAGCATTTACAATGAATATCATGAATTCATGATAGCTCTTTTTGTTACTCCTTACAGTATTTGAAACAGAGTTAAATGAATGTTCTGTTTTTATTCTTTGTTAGAATGAATATGATTGCTAATTATGTGAGTAGTAGGATGAGCAATGAGCCTGTTACTTTGTTTAGTCTTTGAGTTCCATATTTTAAGGCACTGAATGATTATATTTATTATGAGATCAACTTAATGTCAATGATTGGTGGGTCAATTAGATGATGCTATAATTCACTGTTTCATTCTATTCTATCTTTCAACAAATTGTCCCTCTCCCCTGAAATGAATGTGATATTAAAAGTAAATACCACCACCATTTAAATGATGTGTACATTCAATTGCTTTGTTACCAATTCTTTGAAATCCGAAATGTTTGCTGCTTTCACAATGTTAAATGATTTTTCCTCATATGCTTACCAATTGTCTGCAGCCAAATTTACAAAGCTACAAAATCTGAATCATTTTGGAATTTGTTAGGAGGAAAATCAGAATATCCCAGTCAAAAGGTTAATAGGGAGGCTGAAAGTGGTCCTCACCTACGTTGCAACTTCTCTAAAGGTAAGGATCATTTTTTTTTTGCTGGTAACAATATGTTTAATTTTGGAACTTATGAAGATGTTGTAATGGTAATTAGTAATGAATTCTCTAACTTCTTGTTGTTGTATAAATAACTACTTTTATTGAACAACTACAAGTTTTATAAAGGGTTAAGTTTTATGAAATGTATTTCTTTTCCTCAGTTTTAAAGGTTCATCGCTCCATGTCTTTACCAATTAAGTTGTTTATTATTGCTTCCAGGAACAGTGTTGGCACTGATCCTTGTTGGTGCTGCACATACCTTGTTGATCCCTCGGATCCTCTATTGGTTGAAATTGGGGAAGATTTTATCAGGAAACAAATTATAGGTGTGCCCAATTTCTCTGTTTATCCTTTCTTTGTCATGGTTATTATAGTACTTGATATGATTTGTATTATATACACCTTCCAATATGATCCATGGAGCATTTCTTTGATTGTTATTATAGTAACTTGAACATCATTTCAATGTTTTTTTAACAATATATAGTTGGTCTGTTATTTCTGAACGTAGTCATGGATCATAGTTGGATGGAAAGTAATCGTATGAGTGATGAGTATGCGAACGGAGTCGAAGAGTTTATAAGTTGCTCAAGCAAATCTTGACAAAACTGATGTTCTCGAAGCTGATGTTCCCGAAGCTGATGTTCCCAAAACTGATGTAGCTTTTTTCTGCCCTTGTTGTAATTGTGGGAATAGGGACAAACAACCAGCAAATGTAATACGGGACCATCTATTTTTTTATGGGATATGTCCTAGTTATACTGTAACGCCCAAAATAATTTAATTATTTAATTAATTAAGTTATTTAAGGCTTGCAACACTTAATTAAATTAATTCATTAAGTTGGGTTTATTTTAACTAAGAGGGGTCTAATTTATTTTAAATAGGTACTAAGTTGGATTTATTTTATTTACAGGAGGTGGGAGAAATTAATAAGTGGGGGTGGAGAATAAGGCCCAAGGGCCATTATTTAGGCCCAATAGTAGTCATAAAGGGTAGGGGTCCTAAGGGAGGGTAACCAAAACCCTTATTTTGAAAGAAAGAAAAATTAGAAGTAGAGAGGGAGAGAAAGGGGGTCGACGGTGAAGAGGAGAGGAGGAGAAGGTGGAAGCTTGGCTTTGGTTCTTGGTGGTAAGTCACATTCTTGTTCTCAATCTTCACCATTTCTCTTCCTTGTCCCATTCCTTTAAGTTCCTTAAGCTTATTCCTTCCTTTTGAAATTTTCCATGGCTACCCAAGAAGGAGAAGCTCACGTTTTCAGCATTGAGGAGGAGAAAGGAGGAAACTTTTCTCAAGTTTTGTGTTGGTAAGTGAAAACCTTGGTTCTAATCACCCTCATTACCTTTGCATGTCCCATTTCCATGAGTCCCATAGACCCATTCTCATTATTTTGAATTTCCATTTGTCACCAAGCAAGGTTATTTTCGTTGAAATTTGGAAATCGGTTGGAGGCCTCATTTGGTTGTTTTCTTGGTGGTTGATTGAAGCTTTAGCTCACCCAAGGTTAGGGGAATCTCTATTACATTTTTGATAACTTGTAGGATGTGTGTTGTAGTAGGAATAATTCTAGGAATGATGTGTTGTGTGAACTTGTGTTACTTACATGTTGATTTATGTTTGAAATGGTTGTTTTGGTTATGACATGTTGATTGTTGCTATGGAAACATGAGTTGTAATTAATGCATATTATATGTTTGATGATTGGATTATATGAGTATGAGCATGTAAATGTGATGGTTAGTATTAATAATTCAAAGGCTATGTTGGTGTGGTTATGTGAGAAATAATTTGGTTGGGAGGAATTAGGTTTTGAAGTGTGTTTGAGTATAGGTTGGAAGGGGGCGCCAAATGCCTAGCATTTTGGCGCCTGGTTGCTGAAATTGTGCGCGTGGGGTTGTGCGAGCGCGCGCTTCTTTGGGCAACTTAGCGCTGAGGATTAAAATGTGTGTGTGAGTTGTGCGAGCGCGATTCTTTGGGCAACTTGGCGCTGTGTCAAGAACCGGGTGTGGAGTGCGTGGGCGGGGCGCCAGCGATTCTTTGGGCAACTTGGCGCCTGTGTCTGGAAATGGTGTCTTTGCGCGCCATCTTGCGCGCGCGCGCAAACTTACGCGCAAGATGGCCAAGGCTTGATCAAGACTGCGCGCCATCTTGCACGCTGCGCGTCCTGCTGCACGTAACCTCGCGCGCACCCTCTCACCGAAGGACGAAACTTTTGAGAGTTAGAGCGACCTACTGCGCGCCTTCTTGCGCGCTTCTCTCTTCTCAGCGCGCCGGTGTGCGCGCCTCCCGTGGGGATTTTTCCAAAACCTTCGTCTTTTGAATTCCTAAGTTCTCTAAATTAATTATTGGTGTGTCGAATGGTCCTATAGTGAGGAGAAAACCCCTATGGGGTGGTGTTGGTTCTTAGGTGAGAATTAATAAATATTTGGTGAGGTGATGCTAATTAATCGGTGAGGTGGTATTGATAATTAATGATGTGCTAATTAATAATTGAGGTGGTGTGCTTGGTGTGGAGTGATGCATTGTCATAAAGTCGCATGAATCATATGCATGGCTTCGCCAACGGTGATGGAATACCGCCGGGAGGTGATGGAATACCCTTCGGGGTGGTGATGAAATACCCGACGGGGTGGTGAGGTGAATATGGATCCACATGCATGTTGCATACATGCATATAATCATACATTCCCTAGCTGTTTGTTAATGTCCAATTAATCTGTTATGGTTGCTTGTGTGATATCTCATGTGAATGATAAATGCCTTGTTCTGTGAATCTCTGTTGTTAGCTAGTTCTTACTATATGGCTTATTTTACCTGTTATTATTTATGTAAAGAGACTCACCCTAGCATTTCTTGTTGCCTGCTCTCGTGGCGACAAACAGGTGATCCCGAGTGATGGTGCTGTGCCTCTGGGGTTTTATTGAGTCGGCTCTGATAGTAACACCGGGGTTGGGGTCTTAGTATTATTTATGGTTATGTATTAAACTCATTTTGAACCTATGTATTGAGTATGTGAACTCAATTTTATTTCCGCTGTGTTGCAAACTATTTGATGGATTATCATGTAAGCGTTAAGCGGTGGCTTTGATGGTTTTTATCCATATGACTATGATATGAGATTTATGCATTTGATGAGTCTGGACTGGTTAAATATGTTTGACGTCTTTTTCATTAAATGTACCACCCTCTTTGAGGTGCGTGGAAAGTTTTTGAAAAACTCTGATTTTAATTAATTGAATTAGCTTTAAATAGAAGGGGGTGTTACATTAGTGGTATCAGAGCAGTTCGGTCTGTCCGGCCAAGTGTGTCTGTCATAGTGTCTATGACAACTAGGTAGTGTTAATTGTTTCTTAACGAATGTTAATGCTGCAGTGTTAGGTTGAGAATGGCCAGAAGGATTGATCTTTGCTTTAGCGAGAGGTTTCGCAAGCCATAGCACAAAGCTATGGGGAGCGAGAGGCGGTAGAAAGACGCGAGGACCGTAAGCTAGCCACTTTTCAAATGAGAGAACCCGCCTACCTTCAAGGGTAGGTATGACCCGGACGGAGCTCTGACTTGGCTAAGGGAGATTGAGCGTATTTTCCGTGTGATGGCATGCACTCCGGCACAGAAAGTGAGGTTTGGGACCCACATGCTGAAGGAAGAGGCAGATGATTGGTGGTTGAGAAAGAAACAAAGACTAGAAGCTGCGGAGGAGGAAATCACTTGGGAAGTTTTCAAGGAAGAGTTCACTAGAAAGTATTATCCGGAGGGGCGTGAGGGCTAAAAAGGAGGTGGAATTTCTTGAGCTGAAGCAAGCAAGGCACAAATCGGTGGTGAGTATGCAGCCAAATTTGAAGAGCTAGTCAAGTTTTGTCCCTATTATGAAAATGATTGCAATTCTGAATTCTCCAAGTGTGTGAAGTTTGAAAATGGGCTGCATCCCGACATTAAGAAGGCCATTGGATACCAGGAGATTCGAGACTTTGCCAAGCTAGTGGACAAATGCAGAATTTATGAAGAAGACAGATCTTTGCGACCTACAAGATGGTGAGAGAGAAAAAGAATGCTCAATTCCGAGGGAAACCATATGATGTGAGTGGAGGCAAGGGAAATGGAAGGCAAGCGAAGGTAAGAGTTCTAGTGGGGGAGTGGGAGCTGCTTTGGTATTGTGTGTTACAAATGCAAGAAGCCGGACCACAAGAGTCTTGAATGCACCGAGGTGCTTGTTTTCAAAGTGTGGGAGGAGGGGCCACAAGTCTAATGAATGTAAAGAGAAAGAAGTCATTTGTTACAATTGTCGTGAAGCGGGGCATTTGAGCAACAAATGTCCCAAACCCAAGAAGGAAGCGGCTAGAGGAAAAGTGTTTGCTTTAGCGGGATCCGAGGGGACAACGATATTAGAGGTACATGTTTCATAAATGGTACTCCTTTAATAGCTATTGTAGATACTTTGGTGCAACACATTCATTCATTCTTTGCTTTATGTGCCGAAAAAAGCGGGTCTTGTTATGTCTACTATGAGAAGGGACATGGTTATTGATACCTGACCAAAGGTTCGATAACTACTTCCTGATGTGTGCTAGATGTCCTCTGTCGGCTTTCGGAGAGAGTTTCTTGTTGATCTCATTTGTTTGCCATTAGGAGGTTTGGGCGTCATCCTTGGTATGGACCGTTAGTTGATAACCATGTGCATATCAATTGTGCTAAATAGATCCGTGAGTTTTCCTAATTCACGGGAGGAAGAATCATTATGTTGCATTCAGTTCGATTGCATAAGGCCATGAAGGGGGAAGCCAAGTTGTTTACCTTGACGGCGTCTTTATCGATTGAGGTCAAGCCAAGATTGAAGAGCGCCCGTAGTTCGTGAATTTCTTTGAAGTATTTCCGATGAAATCCAGTGTGCCGCTGAAAGAGAAGTTGAGTTTAGTATTGATCTAGTGCAGTACGGACCCGTGTCTATGGCACCATACGAATGTCCGCATCCGAATTGTCCGAGTTGAAGAGTCAACTAGAAGATTTGCTTGAGAAGAAATTTATAAGACCTAGTGTGTCACCACAGGGAGCGCGCATGATTTTTTGGTGAAGAAGAAAGATGGAAGTATGCGACTTTGCATTGACTATAGACAATTTGAACAAAGTAACAATCAAGAACAAGTATCCACTTAGAAAATTGTGATTTGATGGACCAGGTAGTTGGTGCTAAGGTGTTTAGCAAAATTGATTTGAGATCGGGCTATCATCAGATTAAAGTAAAAGATGAGGATATTCAAAAGACAAACATTCGGGACGAGGTATGGACATTATGAGTATTACTCAGAATGCCGTTTGGTGTCACTAATGCACGGGGTATTTATGGAGTACATGAACCGTATTTTCCATGACTACTTGGATCGATTTGTGGTGGTTTTCATAGATGATATTTTGGTGTACTCCAAGTCCAAGAAGATCATGCGAGCACACAAAGTTAGTGCTAGAAGTATTGAGAGAGAAAAAGTTGTATGCTAAACTCACAAAGTGTGACTTTTGGTTGAAGAAAGTTAGTTTCCTTGGTCATATTATTTACGCGATGGGATTGCGGTAGACCCATCTAAGGTTGAGGCAGTGATGCAGTGGGAGGCTCCTAAGTCAGTTACTGAGATTAGAAGTTTCCTTGGACTAGCAGGATATTATAGAAGGTTTATTGAGGGGTTTTCAAAGTTGGCACTTCCGCTAACTCAATTGACTTGCAAAGGAAGGGGCGTTTGTGTGGGATTCCAAATGTGAAGAAAGTTTCCAGAATTGAAGAGAAGATTGACAACTTCACCTGTTTTGACATTGCCTAAGTCCGGAGAGCCTTTTGTAGTGTATTGTGATGCATCTAAAATGGGGCTAGGAGGTGTTTTAATGCAGAATGGTAAGGTTGTGGCCTATGCCTCAAGACAGTTGAGAATTCATGAGAAGAATTATCCTACACATGATCTAGAGCTTGCAATGATTGTTTTGCTTTGAAGATTTGGAGACACTACTTGTATGGTTCTAAATTTGAAGTATTCGATGATCACAAGGATTGCGAGACTTGTTTGACCAAAAAGAATTGAATATGAGGCAAAGAAGATGGTTAGAATTGTTGAAGGACTATGACTTTAGCTTGAATTATCACCCTGGGAAAGCCAATGTAGTAGCTGACGCCTTGAGTAGGAAATCTTTGCATGTTTCTGCAATGATGGTGAAGGAGCTTGAATTGATTGAACAGTTCCGAGATTTGAGTCTAGTCTGCGAGGTGACACCTAAGAGTGTGAGTTTGGGTGTGTTGAGGATTCACAATGACTTCTTGAATGTTATTCGGGAAGCTCAAAAGAAGGATATTAAACTGGTTGAGATCACAGTTGGGATTGACCACTCCCAGAGTGGAGATTATGTGGTAGATGCGCAAGATGTGCTAAGATACCGTGGAAGAATTTGTGTTCCCGATGATGAAGAAATTAGGAAGGCAATTCTTGAAGAGGGTCACCGGAGTAAGTTGAGTATTCACCCGGGAGCTACGAAAATGTACCAAGATTTGAAGAAGTTGTTTTGGTGGCCTGGTATGAAGCGTGATGTGGCTCAGTTTGTGTATGCCTGCCTGACATGTCAGAAATCTAAGGTAGAACATCAAAAGCCGGCGGGGTTGATGCAACCATTAGATATTCCTGAATGGAAGTGGGATAGTATCTCCATGGATTTTGTGGTGGTTTGCCGACTACAATGGCGGGGGTTTGATACCATATGGGTGGTTGTTGATAGGTTGACTAAATCTGCGCACTTTCTACCAATTAATATTACTTATCCGATTCAGAGGTTAGCGGATATCTATGTCAAGACAATTGTGAAGTTTGCATGGTGTACCTCTGAGTATTGTGTCCGATAGGGATCCAAGGTTCACTTAGAGTTTTGGAGAAGTTTACAAGAGGCTTTGGGTTCCAAATTGAGGTTGAGTTCAACATATCACCCCGCATGGATGGGCGGTCGAGAGGACAATTCAATCACTTGAGGATTTGTTAAGAGCATGTGTTCTCGGCGGGGGGTTCATGGGATTCACATTTGCCACCGATTGAATTCACTTACAATAACAGCTTTCATTCGAGTATCGGAATGGCGCCTTTTGAGGCATTGTATGCGGGAGGAGGTGTAGGACTCCATTGTGTTGGTACGGCCCCGGAGAAAGTGTGGTGCTAGGTCCCGAGTTGGTGCGTGAGACCACAGAGAAAGTGAAGATGATTAGAGAGAAGATGAAGGCTTCACAGAGTAGGCGGAAGAGTTACCATGATAAGAGAAGGAAGGATCTAGAATTTCAAAGTGGGTGATCATGTATTTCTAAGAGTTACTCGACGATGGCAGTGTGTAGTGTGCGTTGAAGTCTAAGAAGTTAACCCCACGTTTTATTGGACCATATCAGATTTCAGAGAGAGTTGGGAAAGTTGCTTATCGGGTGGCCTTGCCACCTAACCTTGCTAATCTACATGATGTATTCCACGTGTCTCAGTTGCGGAAGTATGTGCCAGACCCATCTCATGTAGTGCAGATGGATGATGTAGAGGTGAGGGAGAACCTTACGGTGGAGACAATGCCGGTTAGAATTGAGGATCGTGAGGTGAAGGTCTTAAGAGGCAAAGAGATCAATTTGGTGAAGGTAGTTTGGCTAGGAGCTGTGGGGGAAAGCACGACTTGGGAGTTGGAAAGCAAGATGAAGGAGGCTTATCCAGAGTTGTTCGATTCAGGTAATTTCGAGGACGAAATTCTTTAAGTGGGGGAGAGTTGTAACGCCCAAAATAATTTAATTATTTAATTAATTAAGTTATTTAAGGCTTGCAACACTTAATTAAATTAATTCATTAAGTTGGGTTTATTTTAACTAAGAGGGTCTAATTTATTTTAAATAGGTACTAAGTTGGATTTATTTTATTTACGGGAGGTGGGAGAAATTAATAAGTGGGGGTGGAGAATAAGGCCCAAGGGCCATTATTTAGGCCCAATAGTAGTCATAAAGGGTAGGGGTCCTAAGGGAGGGTAACCAAAACCCTTATTTTGAAAGAAAGAAAAATTAGAAGTAGAGAGGAGAGAAAAGGGGGTCGACGGTGAAGAGGAGAGGAGGAGAAGGTGGAAGCTTGGCTTTGGTTCTTGGTGGTAAGTCACATTCTTGTTCTCAATCTTCACCATTTCTCTTCCTTGTCCCATTCCTTTAAGTTCCTTAAGCTTATTCCTTCCTTTTGAAATTTTCCATGGCTACCCAAGAAGGAGAAGCTCACGTTTTCAGCATTGAGGAGGAGAAAGGAGGAAACTTTTCTCAAGTTTTGTGTTGGTAAGTGAAAACCTTGGTTCTAATCACCCTCATTACCTTTGCATGTCCCATTTCCATGAGTCCCATAGACCCATTCTCATTATTTTGAATTTCCATTTGTCACCAAGCAAGGTTATTTTCGTTGAAATGGAAATCGGTTGGAGGCCTCATTTGGTTGTTTTCTTGGTGGTTGATTGAAGCTTTAGCTCACCCAAGGTTAGGGGAATCTCTATTACATTTTTGATAACTTGTAGGATGTGTGTTGTAGTAGGAATAATTCTAGGAATGATGTGTTGTGTGAACTTGTGTTACTTACATGTTGATTTATGTTTGAAATGGTTGTTTTGGTTATGACATGTTGATTGTTGCTATGGAAACATGAGTTGTAATTAATGCATATTATATGTTTGATGATTGGATTATATGAGTATGAGCATGTAAATGTGATGGTTAGTATTAATAATTCAAAGGCTATGTTGGTGTGGTTATGTGAGAAATAATTTGGTTGGGAGGAATTAGGTTTTGAAGTGTGTTTGAGTATAGGTTGGAAGGGGCGCCAAATGCCTAGCATTTTGGCGCTGGTTCTTGAAATTGTGCGCGTGGGGTTGTGCGGCGCGATTCTTTGGCAACTTGGCGCTGGGATTAAAACTGTGTGTGTGAGTTGTGCGGCGCCGCTCTTTGGGCAACTTGGCGCTGTGTCCAAGAACCGGTGTGGAGTGCGTGTGGCGGGCGCGATTCTTTGGGCAACTTGGCGCTGTGTCTGAAATGGTGTCTTTGCGCGCCATCTTGCGCGTCTTGCGCAAACTTACGCGCAAGATGGCCAAGGCTTGATCAAGATGCGCGCCATCTTGCACGCGTCCCCTGCCCAGCGTAACCTCGCGCGCACCCCTCTCACCGAAGGACGAAACTTTTGAGAGTTAGGCGACCTACCGCGCGCTTCTTGCGCGCCTCTTCTCCTGCGCGCCGGATGTGCGCGCCTCGATGGGGATTTTTCCAAAACCTTGTCTTTGTTGAATTCCTAAGTTCTCTAAATTAATTATTGGTGTGTCGAAATGGTCCTATAGTGAGGAGAAAACCCTATGGGGTGGTGTTGGTTCTTAGGTGAGAATTAATAAATATTTGGTGAGGTGATGCTAATTAATCGGTGAGGTGGTATTGATAATTAATGATGTGCTAATTAATAATTGAGGTGGTGTGCTTGGTGTGGAGTGATGCATTGTCATAAAGTCGCATGAATCATATGCATGGCTTCGCCAACAGGTGATGGAATACCCTTCGGGAGGTGATGGAATACCGCCGGGGTGGTGATGAAATACCCGACGGGGTGGTGAGGTGAATATGGATCCACATGCATGTTGCATACATGCATATAATCATACATTCCTAGCCGTTTGTTAATGTCCAATTAATCTGTTATGGTTGCTTGTGTGATATCTCATGTGAATGATAAATGCCTTGTTCTGTGTGATCTCTGTTGTTAGCTAGTTCTTACTATATGGCTTATTTTACCTGTTATTATTTATGTAAAGAGACTCACCCTAGCATTTCTTGTTGCCTGCTCTCGTGGCGACAAACAGGTGATCCCGAGTGATGGTCTTTGTGCCTCTCAGGGTTTATTGAGTCGGCTCGATAGTAACACCGGGGTTGGGGTCTTAGTATTATTTATGGTTATGTATTAAACTCATTTTGAACCTATGTATTGAGTATGTGAACTCAATTTTATTTCCGCTGTGTTGCAAACTATTTGATGGATTATCAGAACGTTAAGCGGTGGCTTTGATGGTTTTTATCCATATGACTATGATATGAGATTTATGCATTTGATGAGTCTGGACTGGTTAAATATGTTTGACGTCTTTTTCATTAAATGTACCACCCTCTTTGAGGTGCGTGGAAAGTTTTTGAAAAACTCTGATTTTAATTAATTGAATTAGCTTTAAATAGAAGGGGGTGTTACATATACCACATGGATATGGCATGGTGAATCAACTGACAATCCAAGTGTGCCAGAAAGAGAGAATGTCGATGAATATATGGATGACCGAATGGAGGACATGATACGTGACATTGGTCCCGAATCGCTTAGGCGTGCACATGAATATGATACTTTGTGCAAGGACAATGAAGAAGCTCGTATTTGGGCCGCATAAAGTACACATGGTTTTTGTCAAAAAAAAAAAGTACACGGTTATGCGATGTTAAAATTGATCAATCAAGGCAATAAATGGGTGGACGGATAAAGGGATTCAACCGAATTGCTTAAGTTTGTTGGAAGGCATGCTTCCCATGGGTAACACATTGCCAAAACGTACATATGATGCGAAGAAGATATTGTGTCCGATGGGTGTGGAGTATCGTAAAAAATACATGCATGTCCCAATGATTGCATATTGTATCGGAAAGACTTTGAAGAGTTGCATAAGTGCCCTACGTGTAATTGGTCGCGGTACAAAGTGAAGTCGGGTGAGTCTAGTTGTGACAAAGAACAACACAAAAAGGTCCCCTGCGAAGGTTTTATGGTATCTTCCAATAATACCTAGGTTCAAACGCATGTTTGCTAATACAAATGGCGCGAAGAGCGTTAGATGGCATGAAGATGAGAGGAAGTGTGACGGACAATTCCACCATCCGGCCGATTCTTTGCAATGGAAGAAAGTTGATAATTTGTATCCAGATTTTGGCGCTGAGTCAAGAAATCTTAGGCTCGCGCTTGCTTCAGATGGGATGAATCCATATGGTAACTTAAGTACGAATCATAGTTCGTGGCCTGTTCTCCTTCTAATTTACTACCTATCTCCATGGTTGTGCATGAAGCGCAAATATATGATGTTATACATGATGATTTCTGGCCCGAGGCAACCTGGTAATGACATAGATGTTTACCTTAGTCCACTGATTGAAGACTTGACAAAAATGTGGGAAAAAGGCGTGGATGTGTTTGACAGGTATTCTAGTGAAACTTTCAAGCTGCGACCCATGTTATTTTGCACGATCAATGACTTTCCAACATACAGAAACTTGTCTGGGTATAGTGTCAGAGGGCATAAGGGTTGTCCTATTTGTGCAGAAGGGACGTGCCACCATCAACTCAAACATGGAAGGAAGACTGTGTACCTTGGGCATCAGAAATTTCTCAAACCTAATCACAGATATCGTAGGTTGAAAAAAGCTTTTAATGGGTGCCAGGAAAATGACATTGCTCCGAAAGCATTGACTGGAGAAGAAGTCTATCAAGTGGTTAAGGATAAAAGCAAGTGGAAGAAGAGGTCGGTGTTCTTTGATCTTCCGTATTGGTCCAAACTTGATGTAAGACACTGTCTTGATGTCATGCACGTCGAGAAAAACGTTTGTGATAGTGTAATCGGTACATTTCTCAACATTCAAGGGACAAAGGATGGTATAAATTCTCGTCTAGATTTACGTGAGATGGGGATAAGAGAACGGTTACATCCAGTGGAAAGAGGTAAAGGAACATATTTGCCTCCAACATGTTATACCTTGTCAAAAAAAGAGAAAATTAGCTTTTGCGAGTGTCTACTGGGAATCAAAGTGCCACAGGGTTACTCTTCAAATGTAAAGCGTCTGGTTTCAATGAAAGATCTCAAACTAGTTGGTATGAAGTCTCATGACTGCCACGTCTTGATTCAACAACTACTACCTGTGGCGATTCGTGGCATCTTGCCGAAAGATGTTCGACATACCATAACTCGGTTGTGTTTATTCTTCAATACTATATGTACTAAAGTCATCGACCCTACAAAATTGGATGAGCTGGAAAATGAGGCTGCTATTATCTTGTGTCAGTTGGAGATGTTTTTTCCTCCTTCATTCTTTGATATCATGGTTCATTTAATTGTCCATCTAGTTAGGGAGATTAGATTATGTGGCCCTGTTTATTTAAGGTGGATGTACCCAGTCGAGCGGTACATGAAGATCTTGAAAGGGTATGTGAAGAACCAATATCGTCCTGAAGCATTCATTGTCTAAAGCTACGTCACAGAAGAAGCTATTGAGTTTTGTTCAGACTACTTGTCAGAAGTGAAATCTGTAGGACTATCAAAGTCTCGTTATTCAGAGGGATGTCAAGGTAAGGGTACACTTGGGCTAAGGACTAAGAGCATGGGTCGAAAGGGTAGTGCTTCAAGCACATTTGTATGTTTTGAATAACACAGATGAGGTATTACCTTACTTGTCTCATCATAAAGAGATAGTCAAGGCCAAAAACCCTCGAATGAAAGCAATAGATTTATTGAAGGAGCATAATGACACATTCATAGATTGGTTTAAATCAGAGATTAAGAAAGATGCAAGTGCCTCCGAGACTTTGAGATGGCTAGCATATGACCCTTGCTTTAATGTCGACTGTTGGAGCGGGTACGACATAAACAAGTTTTCCTTTTACACAAAATCAAAAGATGACAAAAGTACCATGCAAAATGTAACGCCCAAAAATAATTCGGGTATTTATTTAATTAAGTTAGTTAGGTGTTACATGGTTAATTACGTTAAAATAATAATTGAGTGTTTGATTTAAGTGATGAGTGGTGGGTAGTAAAGAAGGAGTATGGAAACAATAAAAGGAGGTGTAAAAAGGGCCCAATGTGCCTGGGCCCAAGAGAAGAATGCCTAGGGTTTAGGTTTGGTCTCAATGCACAAAGAAAGAAAAGAAGGAAAACCTAGAGAGAGAGGGAGAGAAGAAGGGCACGGCTGGGAGAGGGAGAAGGAAACGAAGAGGAGGGAGAAGAAAGGAGAGAGAACACGGCGCAAAGAGAAGGAAAAGAAAGGGAAGCTGAGTTCGTTGTGTTGTCGTGGTTTCGTACGTGTCTTCAATCGTCTTCTACGGAGCTTACGTTTAAGAGGTAAGGGTGAGCGTTTCATTTAACATAATTGGGTATATGATGGGTGTTGGGGGGGTTTCTTGACGTTGTTTGAGGATTGTTGATGATTTTGATGAGGTTTGATGATTTCTGATGTTGTTTGATAATTTTTGATGATGTTGATGATTTTGATGAGGTTTGATGATTTCTGATGTTGTTTGATAATTTTTGATGATGTTGATGATTTGATGGGGTTTGATGATATCTGATGATGTGTTAACGGTGACGTGGAAATGAAAATGTTGTGAGAATAATTTTAGGTGAGGAATCGATTAGTAGCTTGAGTGATATAGGTGAGGAATCGATTATTAGCTTGAATGACATAGGGAAGAATCGATTGTTGGCTTTCCAAAAGAGATAGGAATCGATTCTTTGCTTCAAAACAAGATAGGACAATCGATTGTTGGCTTTCCAAGAGATGGGAATAGATTTCCCACTTCAAAATGGAAGTAAGGAATCGATTTCCCACTGTTTGTCACTGGTTCCTGTACGTTTTTGTAAATTGAATATCTTTTGAACCGGGAACCCGATTGAGGTGTTCTAAGATGCGTTGGAAAGCTTATTCAGAGGCCTAACTGAATATTGTATTTTTAAGGCAAAACAAACCGTTATTGTTGCTGTATCTATTAAGTAAAAGGTGCTGTTTTATGAAAATGGTGATACTATGTTTATATAAGTGATTTACTGTGAAATGTTATACTACGAGTGTTCTAATTGACTATGGCTAAATTGTGGTTTACCACTAAGGCCAGAATTTCCTTCGCTGGTGTATTTACAAGGGCATCACTGAGAGTCTTGCAAAGGTGGCCAACGTCTGTTGCAAGTAGTATCAGTTACCCGAGTAATCCCATAGTCAATCAGTGCACTATTTTATAACACCCCAATCTAAAATTGATCGCGAAGGAAGGAACTACTGCCTTCCTTGTTTAGCTGTTGGGAAGTCTTAGAGTCGCTCTCTGATACCGTAGCACCTAGGGGGCGTAGTTGAAGTTGTTAGTTTATTAATTAACTGTTTTATGATTATGTTAATGATTTGAGACGTGTTTGAGCGTTGTGTAGTGAGCTATTGTTATTTCCGCTGCGACGAGATTATTTTTGAGGTTTAAATTTTATGACATGATGAGTTTTATAAATGACGACGTGGCACTTCTTTTCTATCGATTAAATTTGTATTTTTGAAAAAGAAATTACTCTGATAATGACGCGTAAATTGAGGGGTAGAAAAGGGGTGTTACACAAAACAGTGGAGTTAGGGTCATGGCTTCCGCAATGCACTTCTCTAGTTCAAAGGATACTAAACCCAGGCTCGCATCCATTGCTTATTTTGGAGTCATTGAAGATATTTGGGTGCTTCATTACTGCAAATTTCAAGTGCCTCTTTTTAAATGTAAGTGGGTTAACATCAATAGTGGTGTCCGTACCGACGAAATGGGATATACACTAGTGGACCTTCACAAGGTAAATTATAAGGATGAACCTTTCATCATGGTTGACCAAGCAAAACAAGTATTCTATGTCAAAGATCCTTCTAACAAAAAGTGGTCAGTGGTCCTACAAGGTGTTGCGCCCGAAAAAGTCCCCGAGGGGTTTTTCTTCGTTTACAACGTTTTAAAACAATGAAGTCGCCACCAATATTTTTTATAAGGAAAATATTGAAGAAAAACCTTTTTGGAAGGCAAATGGTTTTTTGGAAAACCGGAAGATTTGGGTTCGGGGGTCGGTTAGGCATGGGGAAGGTATTAGCACCCCACACCTCCTTTCTACTGAAAGGGAACCTTTAATTAATGTGTGGTTTTTAAGTGTTGGTTTGAAAAATACTTAAATTTGCCTCTTGATTGAAAAGACTTAATGAATTTTTGTTTGCGGCGCGAGAGTTAGCCGCTTTGGGTTTTTGAAAGGAAAAATATTTTTAGTTTGTTGTGCTTGACGGAGGGGATCCGCTCCTACGTATCTCCAGGTGCGATGGAGAATTCAAAGCTACGTAGTTCTAGGTTTTGGTTTTATTTTGTTTAATTGTGAAATTGAGCTTTCATGATGATCAATTGAGCGAAGGCTCCAAGTGACCACCATTAGTACTCCATTGTTAATGATCAGGCAAGCAAAGGCTTCGCAAGACCACTAACAAAGTTTTTTGATTTATTTAAAGTCTTTAGGAAAATTATGCGTTCATGATGATCAATTGAGCAAGGGCTCCAAGTGATCACCACTAGTTCATCATTGTTAATGATCATGCAAGCAAAGGCTTCACATGACCACTAACAAAGTTTTTTTGATTTATCGAAAGTTTTTAGAAAAATTAGGCGTTCGTGATGATCAATTGAGCAAAGGCTCCAAGTGATCATCACTAGTTCCTCATTGTTAATGATTATACAAGCAAAGGCTTCGCAAAACCATTAACAAAGTTTTTTTGATTTATTGAAAGTCTTTCGAAAAAAATTAGACGTTCATGATGATAAATTGAGCAAAGGCTCCAAGTGATCATCACTAGGTCCTCATTGTTAATGATCATGTAAGCAAAGGCTTCACATGACCACTAACAAAGATTTTGATTTATTGAAAAGTGTTTGAGTTAGAAAGAATTAAGTAAAAAAAACGAGAAAAGGGTGAAAATTGCGAAACGGGGGTGTTACTAGTTACGGGGAGTGGTATAACTAAACTGGGGGTGTAAACAACAAGCCCAGTCCGCATACAGAAGCCCAGTATGCGAAACTGGGCTTAAGTGAGGGGGGTTGCATGCGTTAATTCGTAGGGTGCGCTTAGCAATCTGATAAATTAAAAAATAAATAATTTTGAGGACCTATATATGCCCAAACCTAAAAAAACCCTAAAATTTTCTTCCCTCCCTCTTTCTCTTCCAGCCGCGCGCCGCAGCCATAACACCCAGAGAGGAATCAGGCGAAAGTTTCGCCATGTTTCCAGAGAGAGAGAGAGATTTACGGAGCTGTTCACGGGAGGGAGAGAGGTTTACGGCGTGGTTTACGGCTGCGGTTTCTACGGCGATGCGACGGTGATAGAGAGAGAGAGGGTTTCTAGTGGTGGTGCGACGGTGATAGAGAGAGAGGGAGGCGTGAATCAGTGAGGGGGTGGTCGCGACGGTGATAGAGAGAGAGGGAGGCGTGAATCGGGGAGGGGGTGGTTGTAACGCCCCAAAATAATTTAATTCATTTATTTAAATTAAGTTATTTAAGGCTTGCAACATTTATTTAAGTAGATTAATTAATTTGAAGTTTATTTCATTTAGGAGGTGTTTAAGTGATTAGGAGTGGTGGGAGTAATTAAAGGGAATTAAGTTGTGAGGAAATATTAGAATTAATTAATTAATAGAGTTTATTTTAATTAGGAGTTGTTTAAATAGTTAGGGAAAGGTGGAAGTAAATAAAAAGAGAGGTGTAGGAAATAAGAGGCCATTGGCCCAAATCAATTGGGCCTAGGGTAAATGAAAGAAAAGAAAGGGATTAAAAGAAGAAGAGGAACGGCTGAGAGGGGGGGAGGCAGGAACCGTGAGGCACAATGAGAGGAAAGGGAGAAAAGAAGAGAAGGAGAGAAGAAGAGAAAGGAAGAGGAGAGAGAAACTGAAAGTTCTCTAGGGAGAAGAAGAAGAGGTTTCGCATGGAGGGCCTCATGGAGAGGGAGGAAAGCTTGTTGTTGGTGTTTCTTGGAGATGGCTAGGAGCGGGTTTGGCTTCTTCAATTCTCTTGAGGTAAGGGTGAGCGTTTCGGTTTAACGTGATTGGGTATATGATGGGTTTTGGGGTTTTGATGTTGTTTTAATAACTTTTGAGGTTGTTTTGATGAATTTGATGTGATTGATAAATGTTGATGATTTCTTGATGAAATTGATGATTAATTGATGAATTCGATGATTCTTGATGAATGTTTGAAGGTTGCGTGATGAGTTTTTGGTGATTCCCTTGGGGTATTTTGATGTATCTATTGATGAATCTTATAATGAATATCTTGATGAACAAAATCGCTTTTGAAATCAAATTGGTGGGAAAAATATCGAGAATTCGAAGTTTTCTGCGTTTTTTTCAAGCCGCGCCTACTGCGCCTCGGTCGCGCTCGGTCGCGCCTCAAGCGCAAGAGTGATGCGCTGGGGCTGATGTTGCTGTCCTCTCGCGCCTCGGCTGCGCCTCACTCGCCCGGGCGCGAGTCCCTGTTTCCCACTCACAGGTCTTTTTTTTGTCACGCTTTTTGTAAATTGAATATCTTTTGAACCGAACCCGATTGAGGCGTTACTGAAATGCGTTGGAAAGCTTATTCAGAGGCCTAACTGAATATTCTACTTTTAAGGAAAAATAAAACTGTTTTGTGGTAGTTGATATAAGAATGAAATGTTATACTATTAGTGTGCTAATTGACTATGGCTAAATTGTGGTTTACCACTAAGGTCAGAATTTCTTTCAATGGTGTATTTACAAGGGCATCACTGAGAGCCTTGCAAAGGTGGCCAATGCCTGTTGCAAGTAGTACTAGTTACCTGAGTAATCCCATAGTCAATCAGTGCACTATTTTATAACACACTAAACCAAAAGATAACTGAAAAATATATATACCTTAAATGATGTTGGTGTGTATGGTTTTGATGAGTTGCGGTGAATGTTCTCTATGAGTATAACTATGATGTTGTTGTAGTATGAATTGTGTGAAATGTGATGAGTTCACTCTATGAGTGATTATGATGTTGTGATATGTGTAACGCCCTAAAATAATTTAATTATTTATTTAATTAAGTTATTTGAGGGATTACAATATTTATTTAAATTGAGTAATAATGTTGGAATTAATTTTATTGCAGAGGGGGGTCTAACTAAGTAACTAAAGGGGTGCAATTAGGGCCCAAGCCCATAAGTGACCCAAGCCCATCCCTAATAACCCCAAAACCCTAAGAGGATCTCACTCACACTAATCCAACGAGAAACCGAAAAAAGAATTCGAGAGGGAGAGAGTGAGGTGCAGGCGACGCAAGCAAGTAAAGGAGAAAGGGAGAACTTCTTCTTCTCAAGCTCCATAGGTAATGCTTTGGATCCTTTCTTTTCTCCATTCTTCTTCCTTTTATTTCCAGTGTGTAATTCCAATTCCTCTTTACTGTTTTCTGCTCCTCCTTGTGTTCAAAGAAGAGAGAGGAGCCACGGTTTGAAGGAGAAAAAGGGGAAGCTTGCTCACGTTGATCTCCTTGGTGTTGAGTTCGAATTTTTGGGCTTTTCCAGGTATGGGGGCTCTTCTTTATGCCTATAATAACTCTTAAGATTAGTAGTATGTGTAGGTTAGGTTGTAGTGATGGTTTGGTCCTTAAAATGTTAAGTTAGTAGTGGTGCGCGGGTTTGGTCCTTAAAATGTTAAGTTAGTCCTTGTGTGTGGGTCTTGTGTAATTGTTGAGCTAAAAAAATTATTAACTTAAGGATTACCCATTGAGTTGTGAATAAGTGGAGATGTGAAAGCGGTGTGGGACTTCGGTCAAAGCGGTGTGGTGTTTAAGAATTATATATATATGTGTGTTAATGATGTGCATCGAGGATTATAAATGGTGATTAAAATTATTATTGCAGTGCATTATCATGGAGTACATAATCATGTGCATAAGCGGTGTGTAGGCTTCGGCCAAAGCGGTGTGGTGGCTTCGGCCAAAGCGGTGAGTGCCCTCCAGGCAACATTGTGGTGATGAAGGATCCTCATGCATGTTGCATACATGCATATATATACGTATATACATTCATACATATACTAACGGTGTCTTGCGATGACTATAACTTAGGAATGAATTGTGAAATAATGACGTAAGTTGATAATATTATGAATTGTCGTGAAATAGTGCCTCTTACTGCTTTCCTTATCATAATGCCTATCTTAATTGTTATTATTTGTGTAAAAAGACTCACCCTACTGCTTTATGTTGCCTCGAATGCCGGCAACTTGCAGGTGACCGCGTGTGAAGGCCTCTCTTGCCTTTGATAGTAGTGTGTCCAGCTCTGATATGTAGCACCGGGGAGGGACGTCTTAATAATTTCATTTATATTCAGATTGTATTGATTTGTCATTGGTGATGTACCGCTTATGTTTTAATATTTATGATGTGTCAGAAACTAAAGCGAGAGCTTGTGGGCCCGTCCCCATACTATCATGCTATATATCGTGCTATTTAACATTGACTTAACGTCACTTGACTGAATGCCTGATTGTTTTTTTTTAAGCGTCGAAATGTGACACTTTCTTTCAATTATTTTTTTAAACTCTGAAAATAAATATTAAATAATAGCTAGTTAGAAAGGGGGTGTTACATTAGTGGTATCAGAGCTGAAGTTGGTTTGTCCGACCAAGTGTCTAGTAGGTTATGTCGCTTATATCTAACTCGTTCTTACCGTAGAAATCGATTTGATGGCGAGACGCGATGATGCTTTGTTACGTCACGCTCTCTGCAAGCCATAGCTCAAGCCGTGGGAATCAACACAATGCCGCTGATGTTAATGCTCGTAACTTAGCAACGTTCCAGAGGGAAACTCCACCCACCTTCAAGGGTCGGTATGACCCCGATGGAGCCTTGGCATGGTTAAAGGAGATAGAGCGGATCTTCCGCGTCATGGAGTGTACTTCTTGCCCGTAAAGTGAAATTGGGGACCAATATGCTAGCAGAGAAGCGGACGACCGTGGTTGTCGGGAATGTCGCGAAGGTTGGAAGGTCTTTGGTGAGAAGTTACTTGGGAGGTTTTCACAAGAGAGTTCAAGAGAAAGTATTACCACGAGGATGTGCGAGCTAAGAAGGAAGTGGAGTTCTGGAGTGAAGCAGGAAATAAGACGGTGGTGAGTATGCCGCCAAATTTGAGGAGTTGGCCAAATTCTGTCCCTTACTATGCCAATGATCTTTGAGTCGGAGTTCTCCAAGTGTGTCAAGTTCGAGAGTGGTCTCGCTACTGATATAAAGAAAGCGATTGGGTATCGGGAGATTCGAGATTTTGCTAGATTGGTTGATAAGTGTAGGATCTATGAGGAAGACAGTTACTGCTTTGCTTATATAAGGCGTCATGAAGGAAAAGAGGAACTCTCGCCAGAGGAAAACCCTATGATGTTCTTTGGAGGTAAAAGCAAGTGGAAAGCGAGTCTTTGGTCGGAAGCCAAGTGGGAGGTGCCCCTCCGAGTATTGTGTGTTATACCTGTAAGAAGCCTGGTCACAAGAGTAATGAGTGTTCCGAGGCCAATTGTTTCAAGTGTGGTCAGAAGGGCCATAAAGCTGCCAACTGTGAAAAGAAAGGGATTGTGTGCTATAATTGTGAAGAGGTGAGTCATGTGAGTGCTACTTGTCTTATTTTTGGTACTCCGTTGGTTGCTATAGTAGATATCGGTGCTACTCATTCTTTCATTGCTTCTTTATGTGCTGAAAAATTGGATCTTAATTTGTCTTCTATGATGAGGGAGATGGTTATTGATACTCCAGCTAAGGGCTCAGTAACCACCTCCCTAGTGTGTGCTAAGTGTCCTCTGTCAGTCTTCGGCAGAGATTTTCTTGTAGATCTTATTTGTTTACCTTTGGAGGGATTAGATGTTATCCTTGGTATGGACTGGTTAGTTGATAACCTTGTACATATCAATTGTTTCGATAGATCAGTGAGTTTCCTTGCCCCGAGGAGGAAGAATCGCTTTCTTTGCTTTCTTTGAGTCGATTCGTAGGTTAATGAAGGAAGAAGTTCATCTATTTGCCTTGATGGCGTCTTGTGCTGCATTGAGAGTCAAGATATCATTGAAGGGTTGAAGGTAGTGTGCGAGTTTCCGGAGGTATTCCGTGATGAGATTCCGAGTGTTCCGCCAGAGAGGGAGGTTGAATTCACTATTGATCTTGTGCCGCGTACGAGGCCTGTGTCTATGGAACCGTACCGGATGTCGGTGTCTGAATTATCTGAATTGAAGAAACAACTAGAAGAGTTACTTGAGAAGAAGTTCATAAGGCCTAGTGTGTGTCGCTGGGGAGCACTGTGTTGTTAGTGAAGAAGAAGGATGGGAGTATGAGACTTTGCGTAGACTATGAGACGGTTGAACAAGGTGACAATCAAGAACAAGTATCCGCTCCCAAGGATTGATGACCGATGGATCGGTTGGTGGGTGCTAAGGTGTTTAGCAAGATCGATTTGAGGTCGGGTTATCACCAAATCAAGGTAAAGGATGATGACGTTCAGAAGACGGCTTTCAGAACTAGATATGGGCACTATGAATATTCTGTAATGCCATTTGGCGTTACCAACGCACCCGGGGTGTTTATGGAGTACATGAACCGTACCTTCCATAGTTACTTGGATCGTTTTGTAGTGGTATTTATAGACGACATTTTGATTTATTCCAAGACGGAAGAAGAACACGCAGAACACTTGAGGTTGGTGCTAGAGGTGTTGAAAGAAAAGAAGCTTTATACGAAATTGTCAAAGTGCGAGTTCTGGTTGCATAAAGTGAGTTTCCTTGGCCATGTGATTTCCGGTGACGGTATAGCTGTGGACCCAACCAAGGTGGATGCTGTGTTGCAGTGGGAAAGCCCAAAGTCAGTGACGGAGATCAGGAGTTTCTTGGGGTTGGCTGGTTACTACAGGAGGTTTATAGAGGGTTTCTCTAAGCTAGCCCTTCCGATGACTCAATTGACGTGCAAGGGAAAAGCTTTTGTGTGGGATGCCTGGTGTGAAGAGAGCTTCAATGAGTTGAAGAGGAGGTTGACGACGTCCCATATCTTGGTATTGCCGGTTCCAGATCAACCGTTTGTAGTGTACTGCGATGCTTCCAAGATGGGTTTGGGGGGTGTGCTAATGCAAGAGGCTAAGGTAGTAGCCTATGCGTCCAGGCAGTTGAGAATTCATGAGAAGAACTACCCTACTCACGATTTGGAGCTTGCGGCAATTGTGTTTGCTTTGAAGATCTAGAGGCACTATTTGTATGGTTCTAAGTTTGAAGTGTTTAGTGATCACAAGGGGTTGCAATATTTGTTTGACCAGAAAGAGCTGAATATGAGACAAAGGAGGTGGCTGGAATTATTGAAAGACTATGACTTTAGTTTGAATTACCATCCGGGAAGGCTAATGTTGTAGCCGATGCCTTGAGTAGGAAGTCCTTCATATGTCCGCATTGATGGTGAAAGAGCTCGAATTGATTGAAAGCGCTTTAGGATTTGAGTTTGGTCCAGTGAAGTAACGCCAAGAGAGTGTAAGACTGGAATGTTGAAGATTCACAATGAATTTTTAGATGTTATTAGGGAGCGCGGAGGCGAGACATTAAGTGGTTGAAGTGGCGGTGGGAATTGATCACCCAGAGTAAGGATTATGAGATAGATGCACAAGACGTGTTGAGATACCGTGGAAGGATTTGCATTCTCGACAATGAAGAAATTAAGAAGGTCATCCTTGAAGAGGCCATCGAGTAAGTTGAGTATTCACCCGGGGGCCACGAAGATGTATCAGGATTTGAAGAAACTGTTTTGGTGGCCTGGCATGAAGCGTGATGTGGCCCAATTCGTGTATGCTTGTTTGACGTGTCAGAAATCTAAGGTAGAGCATCAGAAGCCGGCGGGGTTGATGCAGCCATTGGATGTACCAGAATGGAAGTGGGATAGTATCTCTGTGGATTTTGTAACTGGATTGCCGAATACAGTAAAGGGATTTGATGCTATATGGGTGATTGTTGATAGGTTGACAAAGTCTGCTCACTTTTTGCCGATTAATATGACTTATCCAGTTCCGAAGTTGGCAGATATTTACGTTAAGACAATTGTGAAGCTGCATGGAGTTCCTTTGAGTATCGTGTCTGATCGGGATCCTAGATTTACTTCTGAATTTTGGAAGAGCTTGCAAGAGGCCTTGGGATCTAAATTGAGATTGAGTTCCGCTTATCACCCCCAGACTGATGGGCAGACGGAGAGGACTATTCAGTCACTAGAGGATTTGTTGAGAGCATGCGTTCTTGAGCAAGGAGGTTCATGGGATTCTCATTTGCCATTGATTGAATTCACCTATAATAACAACTTTCATGCGAGTATCGGGATGGCGCCTTTCGAGGCATTGTATGGTAGGAGGTGTAGGACACCCTTGTGTTGGTATGAATCGGGGGAGAGTGTGGTGTTAGGCCCCGAGATTGTGCGGAGACCACCAGAGAAGGTCAAAATGATTCGAGAGAAGATGAAAGCCTCGCAGAGTAGGCAGAAGAGCTATCATGATAAGAGAAGAAAAGATCTGGAGTTTCAAGCCGGTGACCATGTATTCTTGAGAGTCACTCCGGTGACAGGTGTGGGTCGTGCCTTGAAGTCTAAGAAGCTAACCCATCGTTTTATTGGCCCATACCGTTCTCGGAAAGAGTTGGGAAAGTTGCCTCACCGGGTGGCCTTGCCACCTAATCTGTCTAATCTGCATGATGTGTTCCATGTATCTCAGCTGCGGAATTATGTTCCTGACCCGTCACATGTAATTCAGATGGATAATGTGGAGGTGAGGGAGAACCTCACTGTGGATACTATGCCGGCTAGAATTGAGGACCGTGAGGTAAAGGTGTTAAGAGGCAAAGAAATCAATTTAGTGAAAGTGGTTTGGGTGGGAGCGAAAGGCGAAAAGCATGACTTGGGAATTGGAAAGTAAGATGAAAGAAGCTTACCCGGAGTTGTTTGACTCATGTAATTTCGGGGACGAAATTCCTTAAGTGGGGGAGAGTTGTAACGCCCTAAAATAATTTAATTATTTATTTAATTAAGTTATTTGAGGGATTACAATATTTATTTAAATTGAGTAATAATGTTGGAATTAATTTTATTGCAGAGGGGGTCTAACTAAGTAACTAAAGGGGTGCAATTAGGGCCCAAGCCCATAAGTGACCCAAGCCCATCCCTAATAACCCCAAAACCCTAAGAGGATCTCACTCACACTAATCCAACGAAAACCGAAAAAGAATTCGAGAGGAGAGAGTGAGGTGCAAGCGACGCAAGCAAGTAAAGGAGAAAGGAGAATTTCTTCTTCTCAAGCTCCATAGGTAATGCTTTGGATCCTTTCTTTCTCCATTCTTCTTCCTTTTATTTCCAAGTGTAATTCCAATTCCTCTTTCTTGTTTTCTGCTCCTCCTTGTGTTCAAAGAAGAGAGAGAGCCACGGTTTGAAGGAGAAAAAGGGAAGCTTGCTCACGTTGATCTCCTTGGTGTTGAGTTCGAATATTTGGGCTTTTCCGTATATGGGCTCTTCTTTATGCCTATAATAACTCTTAAGATTAGTAGTATGTGTAGGTTAGGTTGTAGTGATGGTTTGATTGGTTTGTTGAATTGTTGTGTTAAGGAAACATGGTTTGATTGGTTTGTTGAATTGTGGTGTTAAAGGAATGTCATTAGATTGAATTGTTGTAAATGTTGTGATATTGCCTTGTCCTGTGAATTGAGTGTTGTGGTGTAACATGTTGGTAAGGTACTTAATAGAATTGTGCCTGTGGTGCTGTTTGAGTGAGGTGAGGTGAGGAGCCGAGGTGAATGGGGTGATGTGCCGAGGTGAATGAGGTGAGGTGACCTAGGTGAGTGAGGTGAGGTGAGGAGCCGAGGTGAATGGGGTGATGTGCCGAGGTGAATGAGGTGAGGTGACCTAGGTGAGTGAGGTGAGGTGAGGTGCCGAGGTGAATGGGGTGATGTCTTGAGGTGAGGAGGCGAGGTGACCTAGGTGAGTGAGATGAGGTGAGGTGCCGAGGTGAATGGGGTGAGGTGCCGAGGTGTGTGAGAGTGTACCGAGGTGTGTTTTGAGTGGGTGTCGAGTTGTTTGAGTGGGTACCGAGGAGTGTGTGGTTGTGTCTGCAGCAGCACGCCATCCGTGTGGCGCCAAGTGCGATCTTTGTGTGCGTGTTTTGTGTCTAGCACAGGCGCCATCTGTGGCGCCAAGTGCAGTGCTGTGCGTGTGTGTGTTGTGTCTAGCACAGGCGCCAAGTGTGGCGCCAAGTGCAGTGTTGTGCGTGTGTGTGTTGTGTCTAGCACAGGCGCCAAGTGTGGCGCCAAGTGCAGTGCTGTGTGCGTGTGTTGTGTCTAGCACAGGCGCCACCTGGGGCGCCAATGTGCTGTGTGCGTGCGTGTGCTGTGTGTTCAGCAGAGGCGCCAACTGAGGTGCCAACTGCAGTGGTGTGCGTGGGTGTGTCTAAGGCGCAGGGCGCCATTTGGGCAGCCTTATGCGCCTATGTGAGTGATGGGACCATGTGACCCCTAAAACGTCAATTTGGTAGTGGTGCGCGTGTTTGGTCCTTAAAATGTTAAGTTAGTCCTTGTGTGTGGGTCTTGTGTAATTGTTGAGCTAAAAAAATTACTAACTTAAGGATTACCCATTGAGTTGTGAATAAGTGGAGATGTGAAAGCGGTGTGGGACTTCGGTCAAAGCGGTGTGGTGTTTAAGAATTATATATATATGTGTTAATGATGTGCATCGAGGATTATAAATGGTGATTAAAATTATTATTGCGGTGCATTATCATGGAGTACATAATCATGTGCATAAGCGGTGTGTAGGCTTCGGCCAAAGCGGTGTGGTGGCTTCGGCCAAAGCGGTGAGTGCCCTCCAGGCAACATTGTGGTGATGAAGGATCCTCATGCATGTTGCATACATGCATATATATACGTATATACATTCATACATATACTAACGGTGTCTTGTGATGACTATAACTTAGGAATGAATTGTGAAATAATGACGTAAGTTGATAATATTATGAATTGTCGTGAAATAGTGCCTCTTACTGCTTTCCTTATCATAATGCCTATCTTAATTGTTATTATTTGTGTAAAAAGACTCACCCTACTTCTTTATGTTGCCTCGAATGCCGGCAACTTGCAGGTGACTGCGTGTGAAAGCCCTCTCTTGCCTTTGATAGTAGTGTGTCCAGCTCTGATATGTAGCACCGGGGAGGGACGTCTTAATAATTTCATTTATATTCAGATTGTATTGATTTGTCATTGGTGATGTACCAGTTATGTTTTAATATTTATGATGTGCTGTAAACTAAAGCAGGAGCTTGTGGGCCCGTCCCCATACTATTGTGCTATATATCGTGCTATTTAACATTGACTTAACGTCACTTGACTGAATGCCTGATTGTTTTTTTTTAAGCGTCGAAATGTGACACTTTCTTTCAATTATATTTTTTTAAACTCTGAAAATAAATATTAAATAATAGCTAGTTAGAAAGGGGGTGTTACAATATGACTTGTGATGTTTTGTGACGAATATACTCTAAGAGTATGACTATAATGACGAGGTAACATTAGTTATGATGAATTGTGAAGAATATACTCTATGAGTATAGTTTTAATAATGCTGTTGTGTGATTGTGATGAATTGCGACGAATACACTCTATGAGTGTTTTATGATGATGAGTACTCCAGGTGAGTAATTTGATGAAATGCACATGTGTATATAGAATCTCATGGCATGTGCATAATTGTGAAGAATAGGCTTCGGCCTCTTGCGAAGAATAGGCTTCGGCCTCCAGTGAAGAATAGGCTTCGGCCTCTTAATTATGATGAATATGGTACCATCATGCATTATGCCCTGGTGGGGGTTGCACTTTCATACATAATTATAACTGTGAATTGTTGCTGTTTGTGATTGGAGCTGGTGTTGTGTGATCGTGAAGTGGTGATGATGATGATATTGTGTGATTGCCTGCTCTCATTTCTCTATTATGTATCTGATTATGTTTTATTGAAATTCTCACCCCTTCTGCTTGAAATGTTGCTCTTTTGTGGCAACGCTGCAGGTAATCGCGAGTGAAGGTCTTGCTACCTTCCGTGTTAGCTATGGGGCTGTCTATTGAGTCGCTCTCTGATACCGTAGCACCTAGGGGACGTATTTTGGGATTGATGTTAAATTACTTACTGTATGAGATTTATTTGAGGATTATGAGACGTGTTTGAGTGGACTAGTGAGTCAACATTCATTTCCGCTGTGATGAGATGATTTTTGAAGTTTTAACTTTATGATGTATGTGTTGTTGCACAAACTTAATGGTGCATACGATGAGTTTAATTTAATGAAGACGTAACATTTCTTTCTACTACTTAAATAATATTTTGAAAACAAAGAGAATACTCGATAATGACGTTGGAAATTAAGGGGGTAGAAAAGGGGTGTGTTACAGTGGTTGCGGCGATTGGCGACTTGTGGGATAGGGTGGTGGTGGACCCGGTTCGGTTTGGTGGTGAAGTTTCCGTGGAGGCGCTGTGGTTGGTTTTGGTTTGGGGGAAGCTTACGGCGGTGGGTTCGTTTAGGAGAAGGTGACCGGAGGTCACCTGGCCACGAGAAGAAGTGACAAACAGAGGTTAGTTTCTTTTTTTCCCTTTTTTTTTTAATGCTCTCTCTGATTCTTTTCTACCCATTTTTGATTCTGGTTTGACTGTTCTTGAGTTTGATGTGTTGTTTATATGTTCGTTCATCACAGTTAATTCATGTACATAAAAGAAACATAAAAGACATACAAAGACAATCAAGCGGATCGGAAAAAAAATGCTACAGAATGTATTTTACATATTTTGTGTCTAAACTGTCAGTAAAAACCAACCTGATTTTCAATTTGTTCTGAAAAAGAAGGAAAAAAAACGAGATCTATGTTGTTTGCTTGTTTGAATGACTGATGTTGTTGCTGGGGTTCTGCTGTTGCTACTGTTGTTTTTTTTTCTTGACTGCTACTGTTCTCCCTTATGTAGCTGTCCTTGACCACTGTCTGATCTCCTTTTTATTCTGGAAAACTAGGTTTAAGCATTTAATTTGTGTTTCTTGGGCTTTGACTAACTTTGACCCTCCTTGTTTTTCAGATCTGCAGCCCAAATCAGCAGTTGGAGAGCAGCTGCTGGAACCCCGGATTTGCTGCTGCTGCCTTTTATTATTTATTTTGTATTTTCGGATTTATTTCTTTTTGTATATTTTGTGTTATTATTTTTTGTATTTTTTTAGACATTTGGACATTTGAACACTTCTAGTTTGTAATAAAAATTAACTAGATTTTTTTTGACATTTTTGGATTATATAACACTTTTAAATTTTAAATAACACTAAATAGAATTTTTGAAATCTTGCACTATATACATATGCTCAAAATAAATTAACTGCGCAAAAAAAGAATAATAATAAAAAAAAGAGTCCAAACAAACACAAAGACGAGAACGGGCGAGACTAGACGAATACGCTAAAACGAGACTCAAATAGGAGAAATGAGCTCATTAACTAAAAACACTACTTATGTACGACTAAACCCAAATACGTAGATTAAATTGAAGAACGCACGAAAAGATTGATCATTCGCGTGCCTGCTTAATTTAAAAGCGGTATTTCGATTTAGTTGAGCTCGATGATTGAAATTGGCTTAAGTTAAAGGACGGACAAAATTAGGGTATTACAGCTGACCCTCTTTATTTCACATTTCGCAAAAAAATATGAATTGGCCTTTTCATATTTGTTGGTGAAATGGAAATAAAGATATAGAAATAATACTAATTTTGTCCGTTTCAGAAAAACTCAAATCTTTTTGTTATTTTCCTTGAGGGGGTTAACACTGTAACACCCCAAAATTAATTAGGTGAGTATTTAACTAATTTATTTAGGTGATTATTTAATTTACTTAATTAAGTGATTATGACTAATTTAATTAAGTAATATGTTAGTTGGCCATATTTAAATAATAATAAGGTAATCAATTTATTTAAAGAGTGAGGTGTAGTAATTAAATGAGGGGTCTAATTTATTTAAGGTGGGGTGTAGTAAATAAATGAGAAGTATTTTAATTAGATTGGGAGGATGTGAGAAAGTACCTAGAGGGTGTAAATAAGGGGCCCAAGCCCACTAAATGGGCCCAAATACATGACTTAAGTTAGGGATAGGGTTTCCATCTCCTTAGAAAGAAAGAAAACAGAAAAAAAATAGAAGAGAGGGAGGTATAGAGAAGCCACGCAGCAGCCATGGGAAGGAGGAGAGAAGGGAAATGTCACTTCTTGCTTGGGTAAGTGGTATGTGGTACCAATCTTCCCATTTTTCTTTCTCTACCTCTTAGTGTAAATTTCCTACACTAATTCCTTTCCATTTCCTCTTTTCCATGGATGGGTTTTTGAAGCTCAAGGTAGGAGAGCTTCCTTTTTGGTGGGTTCTTGTGTTTTTGGAAGGAGAAGCTTCTTGGGTTTTCAATTTGAGGTTAGGGGGCTCTACTTTACATACATAATAAGTTGTATGATATGCATTGTGTGTGGAATAGCTCTAGGATGATTTGGTTGGTTGAGTTTTGTGTTAAATCTATGTTTGTTGTTGTAATTGTATTTAATTTGGTGATACCATGATGATTGATGTTGGAAATAAATGTGTTGTTGAATATGCATGCCATATGTTTGATTAAATGCTTCAATGTAAAGATATATGAGAATGTGTTGATTTAATGATGTTGATTAAATGGTGTCTAAGTGTTGTGGAAATTAAATTGATGCTCATGTATTGTTGGATTAAATGTTGGTTAAGTGTTGTTGATTTTATTGGGGGTTGATGATGAGTTTTACTTGTTTACGGTTTTTGTGTGTTTTCTGGACACTGTTTTCGGTTTTCTCAAACTGGTACTGTTTGGTTGGTCAAAAATTATGTGGCTAATTGTTTTTGAAAATAGACTTAAGGCCGGTCGTTTTGGCACTGGTTTCGTTAAATTCGGAGTTGTGTAGCTCCAGCTTATGAGTCTCCAAAGTCGGGTCAATTTTCTGGAGTCAAACTGGGAGTAGGTTCAGTTTTTGCAGGTTTTGTGTGCTCAATTGAACTCCGTTTTGAACGATTCTTATTTCATTGAAAAATAGACTTAATTCTCTACGAAATAGGCACTGATTTCACTGAATTTCATTAAGAAATGAGAAAGAAAATTTGGCTGCAAGTTGGGTAAAACGTTTTGTCCGATTTGGGCACCTCAGCGTAGTGTTTTGAAAAACTGTACCAACTGGACACTGATTTTGAGAAACTAAAATCATAGGTAGAAACTACACTCAGAGGGCTTTCCAATGAGTGGTCTTTTGTAATTTTTCGATGTCGTTTGCTATTTTAAATAAATCGCCGAAGTAGGAGTACTACCGTAGGAATCCAGCACTTATTGCCACTGTTGCCCAAATTGTCAAAAATACTGTTTTGGTCCCCTCTGAACTTTTTAGTCCTTAAAAATACTATTTTGGTCCCTATGCACTATTGGTCCTTCAAAAATGTTGTTTTGGTCCCTATGTGACTGTTTAGTACCTTAGGTGATTTGCTTAGTCCTTGTGGGTGTCGGTTTAATAATTGATGTGGGCTTCGGCCAAAGAGGTGGGTTAATACTTGATGTGATGAATTAATAATTGATAAAGTGGTGGTCAATAATTGATAAAGTGGTGAGTTAATAAATGATGTGGGCTTCGGCCAAAGCGAAGAGTTAAAAAGCGAAGAGGGCCTCGGCCAAAAAGTGACGAGTTGTGTTGTGGTGATGTTTTGGGTGATGTGACAATGAATGTGGTGGTAATTGATTGTGTATGTTGCATTGTCATAGTGTCGCATAAAGCATATGCATAAGCGAAGTGGGCTTCGCCAAAAGCGAAGTGGGCTTCGCCAAAGCGAAGAGTTAAAAATAAAGCGAAGAGTAATGGATCCACATGCATATTGCATACATGCATAAACTCATACATTCTTAGAATGCTTGTTGATGGTTAATTAATTCATTATTGTGGTTTTGTTGATAAGTTAAGCGAAATGGTAAATGTCTTGAATTACGTGAATTGTTGTTGCTAGATGTTTTCCTAATATAATGCTTATCTTACTTGTTATTATTTACGTAAAAAGACTCACCCTAGCATTTTTATGTTGCTCGCTCGTCGCGGCAAAACAGTGACTCTGAGTGAAGGTGCCATGCCTTCTTGGGATATTTGTGTCGGCTCGATTTAGTAACACCGGGATGGGATTTTAGTACCGCTATTTTATGTTATGTATTAGATCTTTTGACTATGTATTGAGTATGTTGAACTCGCTTTATTTCCATTGCGTTGCAAAATATTTTCTCGGATTATTGTAAACACTAAACAGTATTTGAGGGTTTTAACCCACGTGACTATGATATGTATTTTGCGCACTTGATGCGTTTGAATTTTGAGATATGTTTGACGGTTTTTATTAAATGTAGCACTCTCTTTTGAGGTGCGTGGACGATTTTGAAAAACTCGATTTTTGTTGATTAAATAATATTAATAGAAGGGGTGTTACATTAGTGGTATCGAGCGATTCGGTCCGTCCGCCAAGTTGTCGAGTCTGTTAACCCTCGAGTCTTGGTACTCGTACTAAATCATAATTATGTTGCTGTTTATTACTGTTAATTTTGTTGGTTTAATCATTCATTGACGTGCCTTGCGCATCGAACCGTAGTTGGTGGTGGTAGCATTGATTTTGTCTGCTCGCGATCGTTGTTTGTATTATTAAGATATGTGTGATTAAAAGAGTTCTAACGACGTCAAAGGAGTGAAAGTCGTGACGACGCCGCGCAGCACTCGGATCACGTTAAAAGTCTTTTAATGTAGTAGTTATAAATTGAAAAGGAGTAGTTTTTGTGACCTTAATTAGTTGGTTGCATGAGTGGGAGGGATTGATCACCCCAATCACTCATTCCCAATGAAAGAGGCGACAATAACTCGTGGTTTCTATAAGTTCTGAATATGTACTAATTACAACTTGATTGATTGAGTGGTGTGTGCAAGTTTGGTTGACTATTAATTCTTAGATAAATAGGTGCCTTATGGATGTTTGAGTTTGATTTGGGGTTTGATAGTAGGGAGATGTCAAAATAGGGATTGACACTTTGGATTTGAAGTTCATGCAAAGAAAATAGAGCATGCCTTTTTGGAAAAAGTTTAGAAAATCTGGTTCTGGAAAGCCTAAGGTAGAAAAATTGTTCTTAAAAGTATGGTAGTTGGGGGAGTACCTATATAGGAGCTAGATGATAGTGTGTAAGCTTCGTGAAAGTCTTAATGAGTGTTGGACTAGTTGTGAAGGGAAAGTGTTTAGTAGTTGGCTTAAGTATGATCATAGTATGAAGATCAAAGGAAAGAAGGAAGAGGAATGTTAGGTACATAGGACTACATATGAACTGAGGTGTAGATGTTTAACCATAGGTGTGTTGAAGTGTAATATGCATGCGACGTAATATGTGGGAGTCAAAGTATGTAGTACCGAGGTTTAGGTACGTTTGAATAGTAAGTGTAGTGAAGCTTAGCGTGACGTAGTGTAGAGAACCGAGGTGCCAAAAGAGTGTACCGAGGCGTTGTGTAGTGTAATGGCCGAGGTTAGGGAGTGCTTAGGTGTAGTGTGCCTAAGTGTATTAGTCAAGGGTGAAGTGACTAAGGGTAGATGATGAAGTGAGTTAGGAATAAGCCTAAGTGTAGTGGATAGACAATATTTGAAGGATCGCTTTTTGAATATCGTTACACCCTTGATTGACGTTTTACTATAGGTTGATTGTTTCTATAATGCACATGAGTTTAATTTTGATTTGTGCTAAATTGTTTTGAAGTTATGTGTTGAAATGAAATGCGGTGCTTGGTTATAACAATTAAGGTTAGGATTCGCGTATAGTCTCCTTTTTGTCAAAGATGAAATGACTGACTTTTCTTACCTTCTGAATTTATGTCGGAGGTTAAAACTTTGAACTAATAAGTAGTTGTATATGTGGTTGCATGCTTGAGTAAGGTTGAAGTTCGCATATAGTTTTCTTTTTGAACAAACTTTGAGTTCTAGGGTTTTCGAAAAACGGTGCTCGGAAATCCTTGTGCTATTGGGGATAGATGGGATGTCAAACTAGTATTGAATTTGGTTTCCAAGTTGTTCTAAGATTTTTATTTCAAAATGAGACATGATTTCGGTTTTGGCACCAATTAGGTTGTGGATTAGTGTTGTTTGAAAATTATGGGGGGTCACACTAAATGTATGGTTAGGGGAGTGAAAATTTTTATGTTACGAGAATGTGAGTCCAATAGTAGTTGGCAAGGTTTTAGAAACAAAAGTAAACCATTTTGAGTACCTTCTAACTGTGAAATACAATTGGGAAGATTTTGTTCAATTTGTGACTTAACTGTAGCCTTGTTGTTGCCATTACTATTGTTACTTGTCACTTTTTGAAGATTGTTTTACGAGGATTATAAATTTAATGATGAAAACTGTGCAACGGGGTATTTTGTGTATTCCTATGTCTTGATTTGTTTTCCTTGCCAAATGTCGACAAGAGTATTTAATTTCATTTGGTTAGGTTAATATCAATTCTTGGATCAAAACAATTGTTTTATGATGCATGTGTTAGTTATATTCTTTGTGATAGGAAATCATCTCAATTTGGTAGAAGAATATGCCCATGATATTTTCTAGGGAGGTTGTAAAAATTGCATGCTAACCAATCCCTAGGAATAAAGAAAAATCGAAGAATATGCCTATATGTTTAATCTTTTCGAAATTGTGTGTTTAAATTAGTTGCATGATTGGTTATGCTTGTTTGGCGTTTGATGAAATGCAAAAGTATGTGATGATTATAAATGGTTTTGGTAATTGATCATGATGAGTTTTACTTGCTTAATGGTTTTGTGCTTAGAATGAAAGCATGATTGTTATACAACCTAGGAGTAGTAATGGTGTCAGAATCAATGTCTTAGGTTGGGAGTCATGGGGACCGGTAAAGCTATGCATACTTTTGCGAACTTTATGAAAATGCTATTTTTATAAAGCTCGGTGTAGGATTATTAGTAATGGTGGCTGAATTATGATGTTTGATTGTGTTGTTGAGTTCACTCGCTTTTGAGATGTTCGACATGAGTCCAGTAGTTCAGTGACTGAGAACGTTTTACTAATTGAAAAATTATGTGGTTTGTCATTTTGAAAACTTGATTGAATGCTTGTTAATTTGCCACTGATTTGGTTACATTTGGAGTTGTAGAACTTGAGTTATAGGTGAAACAAGTTAGGTTAAAATTCTGGAAACAATCTGGACATAGGGTCAGTGTTTTGGTTACTGCGTTTTCAAAAGAGCTCATTTTCGAACGAATCCAATTTCTTTGAAAACTTGATAGAATTTGCCTCACTTTATGCACAAGTTTCATGCAATTTGATCGAGTTTTGGTCATTATAGAACTGCTTGAATTTGAAGGACAGAAACTGCATCTTTTGAAACTAGTATGCGTATTTTTGAAAACTGTACCTATTGAACACTCTCCTTCAAAAACTGAACTTAGGGGTAAGTAGACCCATAGGGCTTTCCAACAAGTATTTAATTGTCGAAATCCGAGGTCGTTTACTATTTTAATTAATTCGCCAAAGTAGGCGCAAAGTTATAGAATTTTCTGCACCCGAGTTTAGGTGGACTAATTTGAACGTTGAATAAAATGATTAATTGTGGAATACGTTGAACTTGAATTTTGATGTTATGATCGTGCTAATTGTTGATGTGAACGATGTTGGATATATGATAAATTGTTGAGATTGGTATTGTTGTGTAATTACGGTTGTTAGGGTTGTTGGGCCTCTGGCCATAATTGTTGCTGCCTCGTGTGTTGGGTAGTCGGGGGGGATTTTGACAACCTACAGGTTAGAATACCTAATTGGGAAGTAAGAGTGTAGGGAAGAGTGTTTGATCTGTTGTGTGTACGATGGGACTTGGATGATAACGGTTAGAGGAGATAAGAATAGTGGATGTTTATTTCATGGGATTAGCGTAGGTTTTCGAGGAGGATAGCAATCGTTCATACAAGATAGTGAAGGAGAAGAGGAGTTCTCGGTGTAGTGGGAAGCCTATGAAGTTCCAGGTGGTAAGAGCAAAGGAGAGGAGAGTTCGGGCAAAGAGCCAAGTGGGGGAGACGCTACTGCGGGAATTGCGTGTCATTCTTGAACCTGTAGTGGCGATTTATGCTTAGAATGGAAGTACACAGTTATGTAACCTAAGCGGTGGAGTCAATATATTAGGTTGAGATCCATGAGGAGAAGTAGACGCATACGTTAGTGTTTCACAGACCAAAGAATAGAACTTTGAAAGGGTTGTAGGTGGATGTACCTGGTTAACACTAGGATTTAAATCGTGTAAGTTTTGAAGAGATTAAGTGCGAACTAGATTCATCTTGTTGTTGAGATTAGCGTGATTTTCGAGGGCGAAAATATTCTAAGTGGGGAGAGTTGTAACACCCCAAAATTAATTAGGTGAGTATTTAACTAATTTATTTAGGTGATTATTTAATTTACTTAATTAAGTGATTATGACTAATTTAATTAAGTAATATGTTAGTTGGCCATATTTAAATAATAATAAGGTAATCAATTTATTTAAAGAGTGAGGTGTAGTAATTAAATGAGGGGTCTAATTTATTTAAGGTGGGGTGTAGTAAATAAATGAGAAGTATTTTAATTAGATTGGGAGGATGTGAGAAAGTACCTAGAGGGTGTAAATAAGGGGCCCAAGCCCACTAAATGGGCCCAAATACATGACTTAAGTTAGGGATAGAGAGGGAGGTATAGAAAGAAAGAAAACAGAAAAAAATAGAAGAGAGGGAGGTATAGAGAAGCCACGCAGCAGCCATGGGAAGGAGGAGAGAAGGGAAATGTCACTTCTTGCTTGGGTAAGTGGTATGTGGTACCAATCTTCCCCATTTTTCTTTCTCTACCTCTTAGTGTAAATTTCCTACACTAATTCCTTTCCATTTCCTCTTTTCCATGGATGGGTTTTTGAAGCTCAAGGTAGGAGAGCTTCCTTTTTGGTGGGTTCTTGTGTTTTTGGAAGGAGAAGCTTCTTGGGTTTTCAATTTGAGGTTAGGGGCTCTACTTTACATACATAATAAGTTGTATGATATGCATTGTGTGTGGAATAGCTCTAGGATGATTTGGTTGGTTGAGTTTTGTGTTAAATCTATGTTTGTTGTTGTAATTGTATTTAATTTGGTGATACCATGATGATTGATGTTGGAAATAAATGTGTTGTTGAATATGCATGCCATATGTTTGATTAAATGCTTCAATGTAAAGATATATGAGAATGTGTTGATTTAATGATGTTGATTAAATGGTGTCTAAGTGTTGTGGAAATTAAATTGATGCTCATGTATTGTTGGATTAAATGTTGGTTAAGTGTTGTTGATTTTATTGGGGGTTGATGATGAGTTTTACTTGTTTACGGTTTTTGTGTGTTTTCTGGACACTGTTTTCGGTTTTCTCAAACTGGTACTGTTTGGTTGGTCAAAAAATTATGTGGCTAATTGTTTTTGAAAATAGACTTAAGGCCGGTCGTTTTGGCACTGGTTTCGTTAAATTCGGAGTTGTGTAGCTCCAGTTATGAGTCTCCAAAGTCGGGTCAATTTTCTGGAGTCAAACTGGGAGTAGGTTCAGTTTTTGCAGGTTTTGTGTGCTCAATTGAACTCCGTTTTGAACGATTCTTATTTCATTGAAAAATAGACTTAATTCTCTACGAAATAGGCACTGATTTCACTGAATTTCATTAAGAAATGAGAAAGAAAATTTGGCTGCAAGTTGGGTAAAACGTTTTGTCCGATTTGGGCACCTCAGCGTAGTGTTTTGAAAAACTGTACCAACTGGACACTGATTTTGAGAAACTAAAATCATAGGTAGAAACTACACTCAGAGGGCTTTCCAATGAGTGGTCTTTTGTAATTTTTCGATGTCGTTTGCTATTTTAAATAAATCGCCGAAGTAGGAGTACTACCGTAGGAATCCAGCACTTATTGCCACCGTTGCCCAAATTGTCAAAAATACGCTTTTGGTCCCCTCTGAACTTTTTAGTCCTTAAAAATACTATTTTGGTCCCTATGCACTATTGGTCCTTCAAAATGTTGTTTTGGTCCCTATGTGACTGCTTTAGTACCTTAGGTGATTTATTTAGTCCTTGTGGGTGTCGGTTTAATAATTGATGTGGGCTTCGCCAAAGAGGTGGGTTAATACTTGATGTGATGAATTAATAATTGATAAAGTGGTGGTCAATAATTGATAAAGTGGTGAGTTAATAAATGATGTGGGCTTCGGCCAAAGCGAAGAGTTAAAAAGCGAAGAGGGCCTCGGCCAAAAAGTGACGAGTTGTGTTGTGGTGATGTTTTGGGTGATGTGACAATGAATGTGGTGGTAATTGATTGTGTATGTTGCATTGTCATAGTGTCGCATAAAGCATATGCATAAGCGAAGTGGGCTTCGGCCAAAAAGCGAAGTGGGCTTCGGCCAAAGCGAAGAGTTAAAAATAAAGCGAAGAGTAATGGATCCACATGCATATTGCATACATGCATAAACTCATACATTCTTAGAATGCTTGTTGATGGTTAATTAATTCATTATTGTGGTTTTGTTGATAAGTTAAGCGAAATGGTAAATGTCTTGAATTCTGTGAATTGTTGTTGCTAGATGTTTTCCTAATATAATGCTTATCTTACTTGTTATTATTTACGTAAAAAGACTCACCCTAGCATTTTTATGTTGCTGCTCGTGGCGACAAACAGGTGACTCGAGTGAAGGTGCCATGCCTTCTTGGGATATTTGTGTCGGCTCGATTTAGTAACACCGGGATGGGATTTTAGTAATCTTGCTATTTTATGTTATGTATTAGACCGCTTTTGACTATGTATTGAGTATGTTGAACTCGCTTTATTTCATTGCGTTGCAAAATATTTTCTCGGATTATTGTAAACACTAAATGGGTATTTGAGGGTTTTAACCCACGTGACTATGATATGTATTTTGCGCACTTGATGCGTTTGAATTTTGAGATATGTTTTGACGAAGTTTTATTAAATGTAGCACTCTCTTTTGAGGTGCGTGGGCGATTTTGAAAAACTCGATTTTTGTTGATTAAATAATATTAATAGAAGGGGGTGTTACAAACACTGGTCGCATTAACGAGAAAGCAATAAACTGGGAAAAGCGGTAAATTAGGAAAAGCAGTAAATTGGGAATTCGGAGGTTGCCTAAAAACCTTCTAACGGACTCTTGTCGAGTCCGAGCTGCGGGTGGCCTCTTGAGCGGCGATCAACATCGGTCCGAATCGATTTGATCAATGGATTTACGCTTGTGCCTTAGGTGACACAACTAATCCGAAGGACTTAACGGTCGATGGATCCATCGCGTGCTCGCATACCGATGTTGTGATCTCGTGGAAGGAGTTCACTAACTCGTGGGAGTTCACTAACTCGGGTTGATGGAGTTTACGAACTCGGATTGATGGAGTTTACTTAACTCGGATTGATGGAGTTTACTAACTGCGGGTTGATGGAGTTTACGAACTCTGGGGGTGGCCTTTTCGAGCGGCCGATCAACATCAGGTCCGGAACTGATTTGATCAATAGATTTACGTTGTGCCTTAGGCTGACACAACTAATCCGAAGGACTTAACGAAGTCTGATGGATCCATCGCGTGCTCGTACACGATGTTGTGATCTGTGGAAGGAGTTCACTAACTCTGTGGGAGTTCACTAACTCTGAGTTGATGGAGTTTACGAACTCTGGATTGATGGAGTTTACGAACTCTGGGTTGATGGTGATTTTCTGAAAAATGAGATTTTGGGACTCTTTGGTCCGAAGTAACTTTTCTCTGGGATGGTGCATGAAATGCATGCACTTGGGTATTTGGGTGCACATGGATGCAATGATTGATTTTGGTGGGATGCTCTTTGTGTTTGATTATTCTTTCGCTCTTCTGAGATGCGAATTTGAAAGTGTAATGTACTGTTTGATGCCATGGGGTGATGAATGTTATGGATGATATGAGAATGATGAATGATATGAAGATGTTGTGTTCTTTTGTGTTCCGTCTTCTGTGATTCTTCTTCTCTTTTGTTTTTTTGTTTTTTTTTATTTATTTTTTTGCTCATTCTGTTTTTTCTTTAAGCAGCTTTCTTTTTTCTGCTTATTTGTTTTTTTTTTGGCACTTTTTTTTTGCTGATTAAATCGATCCGTCGGACGGAAGCTGCCCTAGGACGATGATCACGCGAGGATTGCGCACTGGTTCGTCATGACTGTTTTGTCTCTTTTTTTTTGCAATTTCATTCACTTGGGAAATCATTTCTTTCTGTATTTTTCAAAGATTTCGTAATGATCCTGTAATGCTCTGAATGTGCACATGTTTTGCAAATCAATTTCATCAATCGTAAAAATTATTATTTTGAAAGAAACTGAATAGATGAAAGCAGAGACACGAAAGAGCACATATATGAAAGAAAAGTTGGACTTTTATTCATATAGAAATTGGACGTGCAGAAAGTCACGCCAATTGAAAGTGCGTTACAATCTTTCTTTTAAACTGAGAAAATACAAGAGAAAGGAACAGATCTCGTGATTTCATCTCTGAAGTAACGGTGCCCGCCGTTCATACTCATAACTCTGATCACCCTCTTATCCAAACTTTTGGGAGTGCTGATTGCCTTTTCTTTTCTCAAGCCCAAGTTTTCTGACCCTAATTTTTGTCTGGATCGCCCTTTGCTGGTTTTCAATCCACCGGGTCGCTCTAATTTTGCCTAGGCCGCCCTTTGCGGGTTTTCGACCTAGCGAGCTAATTTTTCCTTGGCTTTTCTTTCTCTTTTTTCGTCTATTTTTCTAGGCATAATACTTCTTGACCACATCTGAGTTCACTGGATTTGGAATCTCGTCTCCGTCCATGTTTGCCAGGATTAGAGCTCCTCCTGAGAATGCCTTCTTCACCACATAAGGTCCTTCATATTTGGGAGCCCATTTGCCCCTGGGGTCCGTCTGTATCGGCAAGATCTTCTTGAGTACAAGTTCTCCCTCTTGGAATTCCCGAGGACGAACTCTTTTGTCAAAAGCCCTTATCATCCTCTGTTGGTACAACTGTCCATGACACATCGCGGCTACCCGTTTCTCGTCAATGAGGTTCAACTGGTCAAGACGGATCGAGCCCACTCGCTTCATCAAGTTTTGTCTCCATTATCACCCGCAGATGGTATTTCAACTTCAATGGGGAGGACGCCTCCACCAGTAAACTGATGAGTAGTAGGGTTGCCCCAGTCGATGTACGCACCGAGGTACGATAGCCATGCAAAGTGAAAGGAAGCATTTCGTGCCAGTCTTTGTAGGTTACCACCATTTTCTGCACTATTTTCTTGATATTCTTGTTGGCCGCTTCAACTGCCCCATTCATCTTGGGGCTGATGCGGGGATGAATTGTGATGTTTGAATCTTGAACTCAAAGACATAGGTCCTTCATCATTCTCATTGTTCAAGTTCTTTGCCATTATCGATGAACTTGGCAACCACCGAATCGTTATACTTGAATATGAGGCAGCTTCAACCCACTTGGTGATCTCTAAAACTTTGCCCTGATATAATTGTAACTTGAATGAATCTTGGAGTGCCAGCCTTTTGATTTTTCTTTCTCCCTTTTTGTTGAGATTATTTTTTTTTTTGACAAACATATTTAAGTAAATAAACTTATTTGTCCTAAAGCTAAAACTCTGAGAAAACAAAAGCAATCGATCATTGATCGGAATGGATTTTTGGAGATTGTGGGTTTTTGTGGAGGAAGGATGATTGGGTTTAATGAAGTGTTTGAAGCTAATGGTAGGATGATTTTTATTCGGCGTTGGCTGACGTTTGATGATTTATGATGGTTATTTGGCTTGATGAGGTGCTTGGAAGTTTTATTCCTGGCTAAGGGTTGGTGGAGGGCGGGATGCCGAGGTCAAAGGGAAGTATTTGCAGTTTATTGAGACAAGGATCTCCTGTGTTTTGTGGTAACGTGTATCAGCTCTCCACTTACATTTCTTTTGTGTTTTTGGGATTTTCATTTTTAAATCCCTTTTTTTCTTTTTTTTCTTTTTTGATTTTTTTTTCTTTGATTTTTTTGATTTTTTCTTTGGCTCGGGTGAGCTTGATAAAAAGTGATGCATCTTTTTTGATATTTGAGGTGATCCTTGTCTAGGGTGATTTTTGGATTTTTTGGCTTACAGTGGGTAGCATAGTTTTTTTCGAGAATATGGGAAGATGGTCGAACTTTATTTCAAATCACGATTGCTCGTTTTCTCAAAAAATTAACTCAAAGACAATAATTTATTTACTCCTATATATTTATATTTTTTGCCCCTTTTTTTTTTGAAGGAGAAAATCATCTTTGGGACCAGCACGATTCAGATCTCTGTAGTCGACGCACATTCTGACCTTCCCATCCTTCTTGGGAACTGGGACAATATTGGCGACCATCATGGGGGTACTTGGCCCCTTGCTAGGAACCCTGCATCAAACTGCTTATTTACCTCATCCCGAATTTTCAGTGACATCTCTGGCTTCATTCTTCTTAATTTCTGCTTGACTGGTGGGCACCCTGGCTTGACCGGCAACTTGTGTTCAACAATGTCGATGATCTAACCCCACATATCTTTGTACGACCATGCAAAGACGTCGGCATAATCATGCAAGAGAGTGGGTTAACTTTTTTTCACCATCTTCCATGGCGATGCATTCGACCTTAACTTCTCTTTTATCTTCTTACGTACCCGTGTTGACGATCTCAATCGACTCCCCATGAGGTTGAATGATCTTTTCTTCTTGCTCTATTAATCTCATTAATCCCGGGAGGAGTTTCCCGTTTTTCATCAACATCCCCTTCATTTGGTTAATTGGATGATCAAAGTCGTAATAGGGATTGTTGGCACTGTTATTTTCAGAGACAATTCTCGTGGTTCCGCTTTTGTCGAGCGAAAAAGCGAATGAAAAGCGAAACTAACAAGCAAACAATAATAAAACAGGAAAGAGGACACATGAAATATGGAGAAATGATTTTTATTGATGGAAATTCAAAAACAACGTTTTTATTGATGATAATGATTCTGAAAATAAAAACATGCGTGCCCCTAACGACGGGTCCTTATGGCATTGGGCAGATCCACAGGGTTGTATTACAACTAATTACTTTAAATTAAAAGTCACAGGAGAATCACCAGCCTTCCAATTCTTTAATTCTTCACCGGCGAACCAGACTCGCCCCACCCTCTTCAGACTCAGAACTATCCATGATGGCAGCAATTTGGTTGTGTTGCTCATCTTCCTCATCCCATCCCGTAGACCGGATGTCTTCCAATCGGATTTGAGCACTCTCAGGAACATCATATCTGACCAAGTAATCGAACTTTCCGCTGGGCTCCCCTAGGGTATCCCAACATCCCTCTTTTGCCACGTTGACAACCACTTGGTTGTGTTGCTCATCTTCCTCATCCCATCCTGTAGGCTGGATGTCCTTCATTCGGATTTGAGCACTCGCAGGAGCATCATATCGACTAAGTAATCAAACCTTCCACCTGGCTCCCCTAGGGTATCCCAACATCCTCTTTTATAGGCACTCTTTATTACGTCTTCATTGATTTCTTCCTCTAGCATCGACATCGACTCTCGGTTTCGATAGGGTAATTCTGAGGGAAACCATTCACGCCGTAATGAGGATTATTCATCGTCACTACGGCTGGGTTCACGTGTGGGTCACGTGAGTGAATTGTATTCCCAAGGATTGGTCCCCTGAACTTGGGGATGGATCATCGTGGCCAATTGAAACCCGCGGAGTTCCCGGAGCGATGGCGAGGATTGGGATCTGGATCTGGGCTTGAGGCGCCCCTGCTTCCAACTTCATTCGCAACTACGTCAGTGAGTGTAACGCCCCAAAGATTACTAGATATTTATTTAATAAATTGTTGGGATTAGATTGTGGAAAAATATTAGAAATAAAAATACGGTATTTTTATACGCTATTGGTATTATAAGATTAATAATATTATATATTTATTCTATTTCTATTAAATGCTAGTGTGAGAGATATTATTTATTTAAGGAGTTATTTTGGTCTATTGAGGTGTTAAAATAATAGTTATAGTGATATTGGGCTCTAAAAGTATTTAAAAGGAGTTTTTGGTCGCTTTTACTTGCATACACCCTCTCACGGGTGCTAAGCGCACCCCACCATCGAGTCACTTAAGCCCAAAGACGTTCCCCACCCACACGAATAGACCTAGGACTGACCCAACCCGATCCTCTTCTCCTCGGCGTGAAGCTCTGCAAAAAACGGCAACCATGGTTCTCCTCACGGCCTCATTTTCGTTCTCACTCTTCTCTCCATTGTTGACCCTCAAACTCCACTCTCCCACTCGAAAATGGCCACCGAGCATGATTATGGGTCTGCTTTCTTCAATCGTGGTCCCGCTTTCTCACCCTCTTCACTCACGAACGCATAGCCATGGGAAACTCACGGTGATGCTACGCTTTGGTTGCTAGACTCAAACGCTCGGACTTGGGTAGATGTTCGAAATCTCACGGTCCTGTTTCCATTGGAAGCTTGTTCGAGATCTAGATTTGAGTCCTTCGGTCCCGACTTCAATCTCGTTCGGGTACTTTCCGATAGGTACTCCTTTTTCCAAACATTAGTTAATAATTTGTAAACGAACGATTTCGTATTTCCAATAAACTGTGATTGGGTAATAAATTGATTGTTCTTATGTTTAATTGTATGCGCGCGAGTCAACGCTCGCCGTTGAAATTAGATCCCGCCGAGAGTTCGTGACTCGCCCTTGCACCGTGTCAAAAGGAAGAAAGAAGGAAGGAAGGAGCTCGATTCTTTGCCGCGTTCATGTTGGTGACTCAGTAGAGAGCTCTGCTTTCGGTTTATTCGAGGTAAGGGGAGTCTCACTCTATAATAGAGGATATAATAGGTTGTATAGGAGTCATAGAGTCTCTATTTGGTGTTAATTGATTGATTGATTGAGTTGTGGTGATAAATTTGATGGATTTGTATGTGGAAATCGATTTAGGGCTTTACTTAGGGTTTATAACATGTGGTTTTCGTGATTTATGACGTGTTTGATGATTGAGCATGAAATTGATTGTTATAATATGAAATTAGGAGTATTAGAATGATTATGGAGTGATTTGATTTGAGAGAGTTTGGAGAATTTGGGGTTTTTGAGTCTTGGGCGCCAAATTGCTAGGCCTTGTGCGCCTCAGTGTCTTATGTGATGAAGAGGCTATAGGTTGTGTTCTTTGTTCGGCGCCACTTTGCCGAGGAATTGGCTCTGGGTTCTTGCTCACGTCTTTGGAATTGTGTCCGAGTGCGGGTGTGTCGGTGTCCGGGCGCCAATGTGGGTGTTTGGGGCCCGGGAGTGAAACTTGTATTTCGGGCACATTTTCTCGTGCAAAATTTTGTATTCACCGCCCAAATTCAATTTTAAGTGCTTTGGCTCGAATGGTTTTCTCGTGGCAGTCTTTGTTTTACAAATGTCCCGTGGGGTGGCTTTGTGTGTGTAAACGGGGTGGGTTGAATAAAACTTGTATTTCTGGGCATAATTTCTCGTTCCAAATTTTGTATTCACCGCCCAAATCCAATTTTAAGTGTTTTGGCTCGAGTGGTTTTCTGCAGTTGCGGTGTTATTTTACAAATGTCCCAGTGGGGGTGGTTTTGTGTGTAAATGGGGTGGGTTGAGTGAAACTCACATTTCCGAACATATTTTACCGTGCCATATTTTGTATTTACTCGCCCAAAAACATTTTTAAACATTTTGGCTCGAGTGGTTTTTGGTTTGCAAGTGTTGTGAGTCTTTGGGTCGGTTGTGGGGCGCCAAATTATCTTTGCCAGGCGCCAGGTGGTGCCTCGTGTTCGAGTTTGTGTCCGAGTTGGTGTCCGGGTTTGTGTCTAGGTCGTGCTTGCCTGCAGGGCGCCAGTTGCTAGAAAAGTGGCGCCAGTGGGTGTGTTGCCACGGGCGCCAAATTGCCGAAGTTCGCGCGCTAGTCTTTGTGTTGCACCGTGTGCGCGCTGAATGTGGGAAAAATGGCGCTCAGGTGCTTTGCCAAGTGCCGAGCGTGGGTTGTTTTGGTTCCTAGGTGACAGTTTGGTCCCTAGATGATTGTTTTGGTCCTAAATGGTGGTTTAGGTCCTTGAGTGAGGTGAGTCCTCTAGATGAGATTAGTCCCGGGGACTTAATGGTGTTGAGAGTATCTCTGAGATGACCGAGGATGCCATGGGGGCATGAGCCGGGGCCAAGCCATGAGGGCTATAAAATGAGATTAATAATGAGGTAAGAGTTAGTGCGTGGATTGAGATATTTGAGAATGTGTTGTGTTGTTACATGGAGTCTCATGCATACATTCTATTGCGGTCGTAGAGCTTATAAAATGATTGTGAAGCTCGAGGCGTGGGAGGCCGAGTCATGAGGACTCCATGAGATCTAGCCGGAGGGCAAATATTGAGAATGCCGGAGGGCAAATGGTACCACATGCATAACTACATTGCATACATTCTCAATGAGTGCATGAATACTTTTGAGTGATGATTGGTATGTTTGATTGTGCTGTGAACTGTGATTGTATATATTGCCTATCATCACTTTTATTATATAGTTCGAGACTCACCCTTTCTGTTGTTGTTTACCACGTAGTCATGAGTGAGGGCTTTCTACCTTCACTATTCCCGAGTCGGTGCACTTCCGATACGTAGCACCTAGGGGATGGGTTATGAACTATAGTTGTTCTGTTTTGCTCCTTGTTGAGCCTTATATGTATTGTTTTGAGACTGTTGATTATTCTGTGTGAGATTATGATTTATTTTCCGCTGCGTTATGCGAAATTATATTCCCACGGGTTTATTCTATGGTGTTACGTATTTGAACTGCTATTGTGAGCTGAGATGATTGTTGAATGATTTTTAAAGAGATAAGTGTAGCATCCCATTGGATGGTTTTAATTGAGAAATGAATTTTTATACTCTGATTTTTACTATAAACTACCGGGTAGAAATGGGGTCCTACACTGAGCTTGCCCCGCGGTTCTTGGAGGATTTCCTCCAGGATTTGTGTCAGCAGCAGGAGGCGTGTAGCCTAGTGGGAGACCAAAGGGAGGCCATTGCACTGTTTGAAGGGCTAGAGGGATCCCCGACCCAGGAGGGGGAGGAGTATTGTCCACCCCAGCAGTAGTAGCTTCAGTTGTACCAACATTTCTTAAGGCACTCAGCACTCTTATGACCTCTGCCATTTGAGCTTTTATGATTTCCATCTCAGCTTGAAGGACTTGATTCCCTTGATTCTGAACATGCTGACCCTGACCACTAGGATTCGGATCTTCTGGAATTCCAGCACTCTGATGTGGCAATGGATTGCCCTGGTCAGCGTCGCCTTGATTGTTGTCCATGTTCCTTGCTTGTAAACGCGTCAAATAGCGATGCCTAACCAGCTTGCCTGATTTTCTGTTGACGAAACACACTTATGAACACAAGAATGAATGAATGCAATGCTTTAATGCATGAAGAATGCAAATGACGAATTTTTGTTGGATTTTGTTAGATGCAAATGCAATGGTGCAAAATGATGTGAATGCGAAATGATGTGGATGTGAAATGATGTGTTATTTACATGGAAAAATAGTAAGAAAATGAGGTTTAATTGGTGGTACTTTGAACATTTTCGAAGATACACGCTGCATGCCACCTCATGTAGGTGCTTATGAGGGAAAAAAGAAAAATTACAACTTTTGAAATAAAGTTTGAGAAAAATGAATGATTAAGCTAAATGCAACAAACAAAGGTGTGCCCCCGTGTCTTACGAAGGGTGGGAATCCTAGGGTCTAAAGTCGATGAAAAGGGTAATCCTCCCATGTAGGTTCTAATCACTTCCTCACAATGGCAACCAAGAGCTAAAGTCTTTCTCATGATGACACCCACAATCGTAGAAAGCTACCGAGTGTGAGGCATCATGACAAAGCGCACTCTTGGGCGGAACTTTCATGAGAGCCATACAGACAGAGGTCTACGAATGGCAGTCACTAGTCGTTCCCACTCTCCTAGGATTTTGTTCAGACCTTGGGTTTTAGGCCCCACTCAACGCTCACAAGTATAGGGTGTGTGTGTGTGCTGAGGGCACAATACTTAGCAATAACTACCCTTCCCCCACCTGCAAATGAAAACCCAGACAGTCCAGACAAAGGCAAATAATAACATGTTGTCTACCCTAGGGTTTAATATCAAACAAGTCAGCCTAGAGTTCCAACAGCAACCAATTGCATTGCTTACCTCAAGAAAGGGAGCCAAGAAGAGGGAACATGATAGAATTGGGGAATATGCATGAAGAACTAAGCATACAAGGCAGTAAGATAAACGGGGAAGCAATCATAGAAGAGGAAGAAGCAAATGTATATGAATGCAACAATGCTTGTATGAGAAAGAAGAAAAATAGAGGCAAAACAAGATATTCAAATCAAACACACAAATCACATATTTAATTAATTAGGCTCGACCCTCTTTTGAAAATTTTTTAGTCCCCAGTGGAGTCGCCAGCTGTTGCGCCCGAAAAAGTCCCCGAGGGGTTTTTCTTCGGTTACAACGGTTTAAAAACAATGAAGTCGCCACCAATATTTTTTATAAGGAAAATATTGAAGAAAAACCTTTTTGGAAGGCAAATGGTTTTTTGGAAAACCGGAAGATTTGGGTTCGGGGGTCGGTTAGGCATGGGGAAGGTATTAGCACCCCACACCTCCTTTCTACTGAAAGGGAACCTTTAATTAATGTGTGGTTTTAAAGTGTTGGTTTGAAAAATACTTAAATTTGCCTCTTGATTGAAAAGACTTAATGAATTTTTGTTTGCGGCGCGAGAGTTAGCCGCTTTGGGTTTTTGAAAGGAAAAATATTTTTAGTTTGTTGTGCTTGACTTTAGGATCCGCTCCTACGTATCTCCAAAGCGATGGAGAATTCAATGCTACGTAGTTCTAGGTTTTGGTTTTATTTTGTTTAATTGTGAAATTGAGCTTTTATGATGATCAATTGAGCGAAGGCTCCAAGTGACCACCATTAGTACTCCATTGTTAATGATCAGGCAAGCAAAGGCTTCGCAAGACCACTAACAAAGTTTTTTGATTTATTTAAAGTCTTTAGAAAAATTATGCGTTCATGATGATCAATTGAGCAAGGGCTCCAAGTGATCACCACTAGTTCATCATTGTTAATGATCATGCAAGCAAAACCACTAACAAAGTTTTTTTGATTTATCGAAAGTTTTTAGAAAAATTAGGCGTTCGTGATGATCAATTGAGCAAAGGCTCCAAGTGATCATCACTAGTTCCTCATTGTTAATGATTATACAAGCAAAGGCTTCGCAAAACCATTAACAAAGTTTTTTGATTTATTGAAAGTCTTTCAAAAAATTAGACGCTCATGATGATAAATTGAGCAAAGGCTCCAAGTGATCATCACTAGGTCCTCATTGTTAATGATCATGTAAGCAAAGGCTTCACATGACCACTAACAAAGATTTTGATTTATTGAAAAGTGTTTGAGTTAGAAAGAATTAAGTAAAAAAAACGAGAAAAGGGTGAAAATTGCGAAACGGGGGTGTTACTACTTATAGGGAGTGGTATAACTAAACTGGGGGTGTAAACAACAAGCCCAAATCAAGATACGTAAGCCCAAAGATGCTGAAACCGGGCTTAAGTGAGGGGGGTTGCATGCGTTAATTCGTAGGGTGCGCTTAGCAATCTGATAAATTAAAAAATAAATAATTTTGAGGACCTATATATGCCCAAACCTAAAAAAACCCTAAAATTTTCTTCCCTCCCTCTTTCTCTTCCAAATACACACATGCCCATAACACCACTCCAGAGGAATCAAAGTAAAAGTTTCGCCATGTTTCCAGAGAGAGAGAGATTTACTGAGTCGCTCACTGGAGGGAGAGAGGTTTACGGCGTGGTTTACGGCTGCAGTTTCTACGGCGATGCGACGGTGATAGAGAGAGGGTTTCTAGTGGTGGTGCGACGGTGATAGAGAGAGAGGTAGGCGTGAATCGGTGAGGGGGTGGTCGCGACGGTGATAGAGAGAGAGGGAGGCGTGAATCGGGGAGGGGGTGGTTGCGACGGTGACAGCTTGTGGGATAGGGTGGTGGTGACTGGTTCGGTTTGGTGGTGAAGTTTCCGGTGGAGGCAGTTTCGTGGTTGGTTTTGGTTTGGGGGGAAGCTTACGGCGGTGGGTTCGCCGGAGAAGGTGACCGGAGGTCCCCGGCGCCGGAGAAGGTGACAAACAGAGGTTAGTTTCTCTTGACCGATCTATCTTTGGGGTTCTCATTGCTGCTCTTGTTGTTTTTTTTCTTGACTACTCATCGTTTCTCCCTTATTTTTTTTACTGCTCAGATCTAAACAATCTGTTTAGGTGATTAGGGTTTCAGTGTAAAACCCTAATCTCTTTTTGGTGATTTTCTTTTTTACCTTGAAATTCGTGTAGCTGTCCTTGACCACGGTCTGATCTCCTTTTTATTCTGGAAAACTAGGTTTAAGCATTTAATTTGTGTTTCTTGGGCTTTGACTAACTTTGACCCTCCTTGTTTTTCAGATCTGCACCCTTCAAATCAGCTGATTGGAGAGCAAACATTGAACCCCTGATTTGTCTTCGCTTTTTATTATTTATTTTGTATTTTCGGATTTATTTCTTTTTGTATATTTTGTGTTATTATTTTTTGTATTTTTTTAGACATTTGGACATTTGAACACTTCTAGTTTGTAATAAAAATTAACTAGATTTTTTTTGACATTTTTGGATTATATAACACTTTTAAATTTTAAATAACACTAAATAGAATTTTTGAAATCTTGGACTATATACATATGCTCAAAATAAATTAACTGCGCAAAAAAAGAATAATAATAAAAAGAGTCTGGCCAAACACAAAGACGAGAACGGGCCAGACTAGACGAATACGCTAAAACGAGACTCAAATAGGAGAAATGAGCTCATTAACTAAAAGCACTACTTATGTACGACTAAACCCAAATACGTAGATTAAATTGAAGAACGCACGAAAAGATTGATCATTCGCGTGCCTGCTTAATTTAAAAGCGGTATTTCGATTTAGTTGAGCTTGATGATTGAAATTGGCTTAAGTTAAAGGACGGACAAAATTAGGGTATTACACAAGGAAAAATGGGTAGTGATGAAAATGAAGATTCTAGTCTTGCAATTTCCGAAACACCTTGTTTGTTAACACAAGTGCCTACTTTAATTGATGACAACGAAGTTGACGATGAACATGCCACTCGCAATGATCATAATGAAGGGATTTTGTACGAAGGAGTTTAGATTTGTTCTCATTTTTTTTGGAACCTATGAACATGTACTCTTGAATTTTGTATTTCCGATACGTTTTGGCAATTGGATGTGTCTTTATGCCTACTATTACACTTTTGTAGTTGTATTGTGTTTGGTCCTTATGGAAAGAAGTGATTGTTAGTTGATGTGTCTTTATGCCTACTATTACACTTTGTAGTTGTATTGTGTTTTGTAGAAATGCATCATGTATGGTATAGAACTATTGCACTATCTTAGCAGATCAAAGATGAATGTTGTATGTTTTGTTCCTAACTCACTTTACTTTTACACTTCATCGTTATTTTACTTTTACTAACTCTCGCTTTTTCATCAAGGTTGTAGCTTCTAATGTTTATCATCTTTGTCACATACTTTAAGATAAGTGAACACTTTGAAGTTTAAGTTATTTAGTTGGCAATATATTGAATTGTACTATTTGAAGGGCAGGATGTGGAGGACATTTAATTATTGATATTGATATTGAATTGTACTATTTAGTTATTTAGTTGACATTTAATTTGTGGAGTTATATGCTGTGATGATAACATTTCTTAACAGTTTTTTGTTATTTCTTAACAGATATCATGGATGATTCCAGTGCCAACCCTCCAAAAAAAGCTACTAGACGTCCGACATCATTAAAACGTTTCACTTCTAGGCTCGCAACCGATCAAAATTATCTAGTGGAAGTTGATAGTAAAGGCGAGCTTATCGGTGAATATGCAAACCAATTCAAAACCTATTTAGGGGTGGTTGCATGAACAAAATTAAGCATATTGCCAATGACTTGGGGTGACATTGATGCTAAGACAAAATAACTTGTTTGGGCTGATGTAAAGCAACATTTTGATGTTCCCGAGGATGACACATTCAAGAACAAGTGGACGTCTCAAATCAATGAGGCTTGGAGACACTTCAAGACAAAGCTCACCTCCACTTATGTTTTTGGCAATGGGGATAAAAACGGTGAAACAACTCCTTGTTACAAGTATAGTAACATATCTACTGAGACATGGGCCGCATTTGTTAAAAGTCGCACTACTCCGGAGTTTGTGGTATTGCTTTAACCACAAATTTTTTAGTTTCTTAAATATTTTGGATTTGTTATATATGTGGTGTTGTTTGTTATTTGTAATAAAGCTAAGAGAGAAGTCACTGCAGAATACTCAAAAAAATAAACACAAACACACAATGGGGCAAGGAGGTTATAAAAAGGTGAAGCAAGACTTGAAAGAAAAGAAGATTAGAAAAATCCAGGAGGAGTCTGGTGATACTGATTTGGTGGTGGAGACTGTAACACCCCAAAATAATTCAATTAATTAACTTAGTTGAGTTATTAAGGGTTTGCAACATTTTACTTTTAAGTCAAATAATTCATTAAGTGAAGGTTAAGCATGTGTTGCATTTTAGGAAAATGTCTAAGTTAGGAAAGGGTGTGGGTAGAAGAAGCCCACGGCCTAATAAGGCCAAGGCCTCATTTAAGTCCCTTAGGACATGTTAAATGGTGCCTTCGTAGGAGACCATTTACATTGTTCCAAAGATAGTCAAAGTTACCAAATTAAGAAAGTAGAGAGAAGTGAGACTTAGAGAGAAGGAAGAGAACCGAAGGGAGAACCAAGAGAAAAAGGGAAGAGTGAGTCGAATCTTGAAAGATTCCTAGAAATGCTAGTGAAGAGGGTGTGTCTACTGGTTATAATCAAAGTTAGGGGCTCTTTTAATCCTTGTAATGTTTTGTGTTTGGTAGTATTTTGGTGTGAGTGGTTCCGATCACCTTGCATGTGTGTTTTATGTGTTGTTCATAACGTGTTTTTTGTGTTTTGCTCTTTTTTGTGTGATTTGTGGTGAGGTACGATGGTGGATCGGTTGGGAAAGAGAGAGGAGTGTAACACTCTCTCTGCTCTATGTACGAAGGAGCATTGCATGGTGAGGTATCGAGGGGTGAATCAGCGTAGTGTGAAGAAAATGAGTTTGCATGTAGAGTTAGGGAGAGGATCGGAGACGATGGAGTGAGTATCCGAGTGTGCATGAGTGTGGTGATGCTTTGAAATGGGTTGCATGTTGGGTTTAAGTAAAGAAACAGAGTAAAAGAAGTAAAATGGGAGTTAAGCGCCTTTATTACGCTGCAGAACCAAGTACCCTTCACTTAGAGTGAGAGAGAAACCGAAGTTGAGGGAAGTCAACGCCTAGAGTGTCTTAGTGTTGAGAGTCTGTTGGTGAGTTTGAGGAGAGTATGTGTCTAAACACCATTAGCGAGGGTAGGGACGCATAAACCGAAGTGTAGGTGTTTCGCCTTAAGGTTACCGAGGTGTGTAGGAGTGAACCAAGTCCTCAAAGCCGAGGTAGCGTCACCGAGGTGAAACGCCCAAATGCCTAAGTGTAGGTGAACTGAACCAGGGAATGCCGAGAAGTGAATCCCCATGAGTTAGACGATTTTAGTGTAAGGGAGCGCGTAATTGTGAGTATGTTGTAACACCCCTTTCTACCCCTTTAATTCACACGTCATTATCATAGAAATCTCTTTTTCAAAAAACCTCATTTAATTAGTAGAAAGGAAATGCCACATCATCATTAATAAACCTCATCATCCGCACCATCAAAGTTTGTGCCAAAAATACAATCATGAAATTTAAACTTCAAAATTAATCTCGTCGCAGCGGAAATAAAACAACAGCTCACTATGCCTCTCAAACACGTATCATTTCATCAACATAGTCATTAAATAGTTAATTAAACAATAACAACTCCAACTACGCCCCCTAGGTGTCACGGTATCAGAGAGCGACTCAAAACATCCCAACAGCTAAACAAAGAAGGCAGTAGGACCTTCACTCGCGGTTACCTGCAGCTTTGCCACAATAGAGCAACATTCCAAGCAGAAAGGGTGAGAATTTCAATAAAACATAATCGATACGTAGTAGAGAAATGAGAGCGAGCAATCACACAAGATCATCATCATCGCTTACATCATAAACACACAACACCGGCTCCAATCACAAACAAAGAACCATTCACAGCTTATGATTATGTATGAGAGTGCAACCCCACCAGGGCATATGCATGATGGTACCATATTCATCACAATTAAGAGGCCAAGCCTATTCTTCATCGAGGCCAAGCCTATTCTTCGCAAAGAGGCCAAGCCTATTCTTCACATTTATGCACATGCCATGAGGTCCTATATACACATGTGCATTTCATCAAAATACTCACCGGAGTACTCACCATCATCATCATAAAACACTCATGGAGTGTATTCGTGCGCAATTCATCACAAACAAACAACAAAGATTATTAAAACTATACTCATAGAGTATATTGTTCACAAAACATCACAAGTCATATCACAATATCATAATCACTCGTAGAGTGAACTCATCACCTTTCACACAAATCATACTACAACACCATCCTAATTATACTCATAGGGAATGTTCCTGGGTGTATTAGCAAATACGAGGATCGCCAACAAAGAATTGGACTCGCGCCCACCCATCTCGACGGCCCATACACGCCGCTTGGAGCGCACTTCGCCGCCACGAAATCTTCGCATAACGGTCGGACCTCACAATATATATACGCCATTCGCACATGGCATCAGTGCACGCTTCTCTAACCTTGTGCTATCTCGCCTCGAGCGACCTCTCACTAGATCGTCGGAGTGTCTTTGCGCAGTACCACCCGAGGTGCTCAACGCGTGAAGCCAGGACCGGTCCTTTCAACCCTCTCAACGACCGGCCCACTAGACGAAGCAACAAACACTTCAACTCTTCATTGGTCAAGGTACGATCAGGGAACATTTACCGCAACTCGTCAAAACCATACACACCACATCATTTAAGGTATATATATTTTTCGGTTATCTTTTGGTTTAGTGTGTTATAAAATAGTGAACTGACTGACTATGGGATTACTCAGGTAACTGATACTACTTGCAATAGGCATTGGCCACCTTTTGCAAGGCTCTCAGTGATGCCCTTATAAATACACCAGTGAAAGAAATTCTGGCCTTAGTGGTAAACCACAATCTAGCCATAGTCAATCTGCACACTAATAGTATAACATTTCATTCTTACATCAGTTACCACAAAACAGTTTATTTTTGCCTTAAAAGTAGAATATTCAGTTAGGCCTCTGAATAAGCTTTCCAACGCATCTTAGAACACCTCAATCGGGTTCCCGGTTCTCAATATGAATTTTTCAAAAACGTGAAGAAACAGTGATCGATTATGAAAGCAAGTAATTGATTATTGACTCTACATTTTGAAAGCAAGTAATCGATTATGGACTCTATATTTGAAAGCAAGCAATCGATTCCTCTATAATTTGAAAACAAGCAATCGATTCTTCTATAATTTGAAAGCAAACAATCGATTCCTCTATATGTTTTAAAAGCAAGCAATCGATTCTTCTATATGTTTTAAAAGCAAGCAATCGATTCTTCTATATGTTTTAAAAGCAAGCAATCGATTCCTCTATATGTTTTAAAAGCAAGCAATCGATTCTTCTATATGTTTTAAAAGCAAGCAATCGATTCCTCTATATGTTTTAAAAGCAAGCAATCGATTTCTAAGACACACACAGCAGCAACCTTACGCTTTACAACAAAACACACAAAGAATCATGCATTACAAACATCATCAAAATTCATCAACATCATCCAGGTTCATCACCTACTCAATCATCTCAAAAACAATCAAGATCATCAATTGATATCATCACACACTCAATCATCTCAAAACAATCAAAATCATCAATTGATATCGTCACATACTCAATCAACAACATAGCCCTATTCTCCTACATAAACTATTATGTTAAACTGAAATACTCCTTACCTTGAGAATTTCGATGTTCCTAAGCAAAGGTTAAGAGAATCACGTGCAAGAACCCAAAGAACCCCGAACGAACGCCTCCTTCCTCCTTCGAAACCGTAATCTCGCCACCTTCTTGATCAACGAGGAATCAATACAATGGAGTAAGGATCGAATGATACAACACAATGGAAAAGAGAAGCAACGGCATAAAACTCTTACCAAGCGAAACTTGAGATGATTCCTCTTCTTCTCCCTTCTTAGCGTAGCGCTTCTCCTTCTTCTCTCAATTCGATTTCGCTTCCTTTCTCTCTCTCAATTCGCAGCTCTCTCAAATTTTTGCACAAATGAGAGAGTTGTGCTAGACTCCTAGGGTTTAAGCAAATGGGCTCATGACCACCGGGCCTCCACGCCAACACCCCTTCTATTACTCGATCCATCTCCTAATAACACATTTATTTTTCTCGATCAATCACATCTCTAATGAACTTAATAATTCAATTAAACAATTTAATTAAATTATTTCCGGTGTTACAACTCTCCCCACTTAAGATTTTTCGTCCTCGAAAACATACCGATTCAAATAACTCCTGATACGACTCTCATCTTTATCCTCCAGCTCCCAAGTCGGGTTTTCTCCACCGCCCCAAACCATACAACTTTCACCAAATTGATCTTCTTACCTCGGCGGTCTTCACTTCCCAATCCTCAATTCGAACAGCACGGTCTCCACAAAGAGATTATCCCGCACCTCTACATCATCCGGTTGAATCACATGAGACAGATTCGCAATATACTTTCAAGTCGTGGACACGTGAAACACGCTGTGCAAGTTCGAAAGATTAGTGGCAAGGCCACCCGATATGCAACACTTCCAACTTTCTCCGTAACTGATACGGTCCAATGAAGCGAGGAGTCAACTTCTTTGATTTCAAACAAGACGCCCGACACTGATTCGTCATAGGTGTGACCTCAAGAACACGTGGTCACCCGCCTCAAACTCTAAATCCTTCCTTCTCTTATCATGGTAGCTCTTCCGTCTACTGCGAGACGCTTTCATTTTCTCTCGATCATCTTCACTTTCTCGTTTCCCTAACCACCAGTCCAAGCACTAAACTTTCCCGCCTCATACCAACATACCGGAGTCCTACACCTCCGACCATACAATGCCTCAAACGGTGCCATCCCGATACTTGAGTGATAACTATTGTTGTATGTAAACTCGATCAAGGGAAGATGAGCATCCCACGCACCTCCTCGCTTCTAGAACACACGACCTCAACAGATCCTCCAATGATTGAATTGTCCTCTCTGCTCGCGTCGCTTTGAGGATGATAAGCCGAACTCACCTCAATTTCGCACTCCAACTCCTTCGCAAAACTACTCCAAAATTCCGAAGTAAACCTTGGATCTCTATCCGACACAATGCACAAAGGAACACCATGCGACTTCACGATCACCAATGTAGATTTCAGCCAATCTCGACACCTGATACTTAATACCGATAGGGATAAAATGAGCCGACTTCATCAATCATCCACCACTACCCAAATCGAATCATGTCCTCTCACCGTATTGGGTAACCCAAATACAAAATCCATGGAGATACTATCCCACTTCCACTGGGACATTCAACGGTTGCATCATTCCCGCAGCTTCGATGCTCGACCTTCGACTTCCGGACAGTCAAACACGAGTACACGAATCGCGCCACATCTCGCTTTAACCTGTGCCACCAAAACATCTTTTTCGGATCTTGATACATCTTCGTCGCTCCGGATGGATACTTAATTTACTCCTATGTCCTTCCTCAAGGATTGCTTTTTCATTTCCTCATCTTCGGAACACAAATTCTTCCACGGTACCTCACTACGCTCGAGTATCTAACTCAAGTCTTCATTCCCAGCTTACCAATCCCACTCATCAAATCCACCAATTTCACATCTAACTTCAAGCGCTTCCGGGATACTAGTCATAAAATCATTGCCAATTTTTAACATGCCCAACCCGACACTCGAGGTGTGACTTCACAAACTAAACTCATGTCCCCGAATTGCTCAATCAACTCAAGCTCTCGCCATCAATGCCGACATATGTAAGGTCTTCCGACTCAAAGCATCTCGCAACCACATTAGCTTTACCCGGTGATAACTCAATTCAAAATCATAATCTTTCAATAGTTCCAACCACCGCACGCCTCATATTCAATTCTTTCTCGATCGAACAGATACCGTGAGACTCTTGTGGTCACTAAACACCTCAAATCTCGATCCATACAAGTAGTGCCTCCAGATTTTCAATGTAAATACCACAAAGAAGAAGTTCTAGATCATGAGTAGGGTAATTCTTCCTCATGAGTCCTTAATTGCCTCGACGCATAAGCGACCACTTTCCCATTCTCGCATAAGCACGCCACCCAAACCCATCTTGGAAGCATCACAAGATACTACAAACGGGTCGACCGAACTAGGTAATGTCAACACCGGAGATGTAGTCAATCTTCTTTTCACTCATTGAAGCTTTCTTCACATCGGTCATCCCAACAAAAGCTTTGCCCTTGCAAGTTAATTGGGTCAATGGCGAGCCAACTTCAAAATCCTCAATGAATCTTCTATAATAGCCACTAATCCCGTAAAACTCCTTATTTCAAGAATCGACTTTGGAGACTCCCACCGCAACATCACACAACTTTGGAAGGGTCCACCGCAATCCCTTCACTAGAAATCACATGACCGAGAAAAGCCGACCTTTTTCAACCAAAACTCACACTTGGACAACTTGGCATATAACTTCCGACTCCTCGTAATTTCTAACACCAACCTCGGATGTTCCGCATGCTCCTCTTCCGACTTAGAGTAAATCGTAATGTCATCAATGAAAACCACCACAAACTTGTCCAAGTACTCCGGAAAATTTGGTTCATGTATCCCATGAATACTCCCGGTGCATTAGTCACACCGAAAGGCATAACGGAATACTCATAGTGTCCATATCTTGTCCTAAATGCCGCCTTCTAACATCTTCATCCTTGACCTTGAGCCGGTGATAACCGCACCTTAAGTCCATCTTGCTAAATACTTTAGCACCCACTAATTGATCCATCAAGTCATCAATCCTCGGCAACGGGTACTTATTCTTGATTGTAACTTTGTTCAACCGACGGTAGTCTACACACAACCTCATACTCCCATCTTTCTTTTCACTAGCAAAGACCGAGCTCCCCAAGGTGACACACTCTTGGTCTCTCACAAACTTCTTTTCTAACAAATCTTCAAGTTGCTTTTTCAATTCTCGCCAACTCGGATGCGAGACATTCTATATGGTGCCATAGACACAGGCTTAGTGCCAGGAACCGGGTCAATAGTAAACTCCACCTCTCTCTCTGGTGGTACGTCCGGAATCTCATCAGGGAACACCTCGGAAAACTCACGCACTACCGGCAATTCATCAACCTTCGCTTGGCTCTCAAAGACAACGATGCTAATAGAGAAAACAAAATGAACCTCTTCTCTCATCATCCCGTAGCCGACCACAGATAGCAAACTGCACTTCTCTTCTGCGAAGCAAAACTCACGGACCTTTCACGACAATTAATATGAACATGGTTATCAACTAACCACCCATACCTGAATGACATCCATACCACTCAACGGCAAACAAATTAGATCAACCAAAAATTATTTACCATACATAGATACAGGGCATTTAGCACAAACAATGGAGGTAGTCACCGAACCCTTAGCTGGAGTATCGATAACCATCTCCCTCAACATATCAGATAACACAAGGCTTAAGTTCTCAACACATGCAAAGAAAGAATAAAACTATGGGTAGCACCAAAGATCAACAATAGCAACAAGAGGAGTATTATTGATATAGCACGCACTCTCGAATCTCGCTCACCACGCCGGACTCTGGCTAGAGCAAAAACTTTTCCATACGACTTCTCTTTCTTGGGTTTAGGACACTGTGTACTGACGTGACCACTCTCTTCACAATTGAAGCATACCACATCCTTCTTATCACAGTTGAAGGACATGTGCCCCTCCTTCCCACACTTATAACATCTCTTCTTCTCCTATGCCTCTCAAACACGTATCATTTCATCAACATAGTCATTAAATAGTTAATTAAACAATAACAACTCCAACTACGCCCCCTAGGTGTCACTTGATCGTAGAGCGACTCAAAACATCCCAACAAATTAAACAAAGAAGGCAAAGCGGACCTTCACTCATGGTTACTGCAGCGTTGCCACAATAGAGCAACATTCCAAGCAGAAAGGGTGAGAATTTCAATAAAACATAATCAGATACGTAGTAGAGAAATGAGAGCAGGCAATCACACAGTATCATCATCATCGCTACATCATAAACACACAACACCAGCTCCAATCACAAACAGCAACCATTCACGGTTATGATTATGTATGAGAGTGCAACCCCCACCAGGGCATATGCATGATGGTACCATATTCATCACAATTAAGAGGCCGAAGCCTATTCTTCACTGGAGGTCGAAGCCTATTCTTCGCAAGAGGCCGAAGCCTATTCTTCACATTTATGCACATGCCATGAGGTCCTATATACACATGTGCATTTCATCAAAATACTCACCGAGTACTCACCATCATCATCATAAAACACTCATGGAGTGTATTCGTACGTAATTCATCACAAACAAACAACAAAGATTATTAAAACTATACTCATAGAGTATATTGTTCACAAAACATCACAAGTCATATCACAATATCATAATCACTCGTAGAGTGAACTCATCACCTTTCACACAAATCATACTACAACACCATCCTAATTATACTCATAGGGAACATTTACGCAACTCACAAAAAAACCATACACACCACATCATTTAAGGTATATATATTTTTCTTATCTTTTGGTTTAGTGTGTTATAAAATAGTGAACCGATCGACTATGGGATTACTCAGTAATCGATACTACTTGCAACAGGCATTGGCCACCTTTTGCAAGGCTCTCAGTGATGCCCTTGTAAATACACCAGTGAAAGAAATTCTGGCCTTAGTGGTAAACCACAATCTAGCCATAGTCAATCTGCACACTAATAGTATAACATTTAATTCTTACATCAGTTACCACAAAACAGTTTATTTTTGCCTTAAAAGTAGAATATTCAGTTAGGCCTCTGAATAAGCTTTCCAACGCATCTTAGAACACCTCAATCGGGTTCCCGGTTCTCAAGATATGAATTTTTCAAAAACGTGAAGAAACAGTGATCAATTATGAAAGCAAGTAATTGATTATTGACTCTACATTTTGAAAGCAAGTAATCGATTATGGACTCTATATTTGAAAGCAAGCAATCGATTCCTCTATAATTTGAAAACAAGCAATCGATTCTTCTATAATTTGAAAGCAAGCAATCGATTCCTCTATATGTTTTAAAAGCAAGCAATCGATTCTTCTATATGTTTTAAAAGCAAGCAATCGATTCTTCTATATGTTTTAAAAGCAAGCAATCGATTCCTCTATATGTTTTAAAAGCAAGCAATCGATTCTTCTATATGTTTTAAAAGCAAGCAATCGATTCCTCTATATGTTTTAAAAGCAAGCAATCGATTTCTAAGACACACACAGCAGCAACCTTACGCTTTACAACAAAACACACAGCAATCATGCATTACAAAAATCATCAATTGATATCGTCACATACTCAATCAACAACATAGCCCTATTCTCCTACATAAACTATTATGTTAAACTGAAATACTCCCCTTACCTTGAGAATTTCGTTGTTCCGGAAGCAAAGGTTAAGAGAATCACGTGCAAGAACCCAGCAACCCCGAACGAACGTCTCCTTCCTCCTTCGAAACCGTAATCTAGCTCACCTTCTTGATCAACGAGGAATCAATAAAATGGAGTAGGGATCGAATGATACAACACAATGGAAAAGAGAAGCAACGACATAGAACTCTTACCAAGCGAAATTTGAGATGATTCCTCTTCTTCTGCCTTCTTAGCGTAGCGCTTCTCCTTCTTCTCTCTCTCCGATTTCGCTTCTTCTCTCTCTCAATTCGCAGCTCTCTCAAATTTTTGCACAAATGAGAGAGTTGTGCTAGACTCTAGGGTTTAAGCAAAGGGCTCATGACCATCGGGCCTCCACGCCAACACCCCTTCTATTACTCGATCCATCTCCTGAATAACACATTTATTTTTCTCGATCAATCACATCTCTAATGAACTTAATAATTCAATTAAACAATTTAATTAAATTATTTCCGGGGTGTTACATATGTCACCGAAGTGAGGGTTTGAGTGTAACATGCCGAGGTGCCAAAGCTGAGCTAGGTGCCGAGGTGATGTAGAATACCGAGTTGGAGTAGTTAGCCGAGGTACACGCATAGTGTGCCGAAGTGATGTTAGGCGCCAATGTTGCCTAGCACATTGTGGGACGCCACTGTGAGTGCTATTTTAGCACTAAGTGTGCCAAGTAAGGGAGCGATAGAGTCCATTTTGGTCCTTAGGTGACATTTTGGTCCCTAAGTGTCGTTGCAGTCCTCGGTGTGACAATTAGTCCACCATGGAGTGCCGAGGTGATTGAGAGGTCGGTTGTAGGTCCTAGGGTGATTCTACCGGTGTAGTAGGGTCGACCTTAGCACTGTGATGATGACTAGATGGTGTGGACGTCAGTGTGAGCGACGGAGTAGAACGACGGAGTAGAACGACGGAGTAACGACGGTGAACGACGGTGTAAGCATTCACATGCGTTATGTTTGATTGGTGTGTGATTGCATTTGTCATGAAGTCACATGTTCATGTGCATATTACGACGGAGGAGGTTTCGGCCTCGATGTGGTAGGACTTCGGTCTCCATATCAAATAATGACGGAGTAAATAACGACGGAGAGCCGATAGGCTAAATAACGACGGTGGAGGTACCTCATTGCATAATGCCCTATGGTTGGGTTGCATACATGCATACATTTCATAATTTAATGTGTTTTTGAGTGATTGATAATTGTTGTGGTTATTTGAACTATCGCTGAGTGGTCAGATTAATTTGAACCGAGGTGCTTTAGTGCTATCTCTAACCTTAAGCTTCTTCACATTATATTACTTGTGTTAAGAGACTCACCCTAGCCGCTTTTATGTTGCTTCTCATGTCGGCAACTTGCGGTACACATGAGTGATAGTTGTGCCTAGCTCAAGTCGGTTGTGTCCGCTTCCGGTGTCGTGTAACACCGGGTTGGGCCGAGTAGATTTTAGTGCTTCTTATGCCGATCTTGTGTACTTTCTCGCTAGATAGTCTTTTGAACTAAAACTATCACATTTTGTTGTAACTTTTACTATGTATTATGACTTGATGTCTTACTTGCCGAGGTGCCTTATGTTATGGGCTTAGACCTTTTTGCCGATGTGATGCGCATGATTACATGTTTAGTATAATGTCAGTCACAACTGCTTGAACTTAATTGAATTTCTGTTTTCCTTTTAAATCATCAAATGTAGCCTCTCCTTGAGTGGAATTTTGAAACTCGATTTTAATTTAGTAGATCGAATTGATTAGATAAGGGGTGTTACATTGTTGGTATCGAGCATAAGTTCCGTCTTGTCCGACCAAGTATTGAGTCTAAGTGTCTTAAGCCTCGAGTCTTAGGCTCGTTCTAAACCGCCTTGATTGTGTAATCGAAGTGAAGTAAGAATGGCTAGAAAGAGTGGAAGAGATGATCTTTGAGCTCGTGAGGCTCGCTACTTTCCAGAGGAGAATCCTCCTACCTTCAAGGGAGGTATGATCCCGATGGGGCTCTAGCATGGTTGAAAGAAATAGAGAGAATTTTCAGAGTGATGGATTGCACCGATGAGCAAAAAGTGAGGTTTGGGACTCATATGCTCACCGAGGAAGCAGACGATCGGTGGCTTGGAGTTCTTCCAAGACCGAAGTCTGCAGAGGAGAGATCACATGGGAGAATTTTAAGAAAGAGTTCATGAGGAAGTACTACCCAAGATGTGAGAGGAAAGAAAGAGATGGAATTCTTGGAGCTCAAACAAGGTAACATGACCGTGTCGGAGTATCTTTGCCAAGTTTTCCGAAATGATAAAGTTTTACCCCATTACACCGGACCGATCGCAGAGTTCTCCAAGTGTATCAAGTTTGAGAACGGTTTGAAGCCTGAGACCAAGCAGGCAATTGGGTATCAAAGGATAAGGGTGTATTCCGAGTTGGTGGACAGTTGTAGAATTTATGAAGAAGATAGTGTGGCTACTAGCCGAGCTGGGAAAGATAAGAAGACTTTTCAACCTCGATGCGTTTGGAAACCTTACGACCATTCCGGTGGTAGAGGAAGGGGGAATTCCGCAGGGAGAGGAAAGCCTAGTAGGGGAGACGCTCCTGCTATTCTGACCTGTTACAAGTGTGGATTGCCTGGGCACAAGGCGAAGGAGTGCAAGTGTAACACCCCAAAATTAATTAGGTGAATATTTAACTAATTTATTTAGGTGATTATTTAATTTACTTAATTAAGTGATTATGACTAATTTAATTAAGTAATATGTTAGTTGGCCATATTTAAATAATAATAAGGTAATCAATTTATTTAAAGAGTGAGGTGTAGTAATTAAATGAGGGGTCTAATTTAATTAAGTGGAATAATTAAGATAGGATTTATTTTATTGCAGGAGGTGAATTAAATTAGTTGGAGGGGTGTAAATAAGGCCCAAGGGCCATTAGTGAGCCCAATCTCTAGTCATAAAACTAGGGGTCCCTAAGTTAAGGTCTCATTATGTCCCAAACAAGGAAAGAAAAAGAAGAGAATCGAGAGAGGAGAAGAGGAGGGTCGACTACAAGGAGGAAGGGAAAAGGAGAGAGCTTTCTCTTAGGTGTTGTTTGGTAAGTAGAGTTTCTTGGTTCATTGTTCACCATTTTTCTTCCTCTTTCTAGTGTAGTAGCCTTTAACTCTTCATTTCCATTTTTATTGTATCTCCATTTTTACCCAAGGGAGGGGAGTCCACGGCTCTAGCTAGAAAAGGGAGGAAGGTTACTTCACTTGGTTGGTTTTTGGTGTTTGGTTGAAGTGCTAGCTCACTCAAGGTTAGGGGATTCTCATTATGTCTATAATAATTGGTATGATATGTGTTGTGTAGGAAATAGCTAGCATGATTGGATTGTGTGGATTGTGTGTTAATATGAGATTGTTGTTGTAGTTGTATTTGATGTTGAATGTGATGTACCATGATGCTCAATGTTGGAAATGAATGTGTTGTTGTTTGTGCATGTCAAGTGTTTGTTTAAATGTTCCAATATGAAGATTTATGAGATTGAGTGAATTAAAGGATGTTGAGTAATTGTTTAATTGGTGTTAATGAGTTGAAAATTTAATTGTGGGATGAAAATGTGTTTTGGTGTTTTGGTTAGGTGTTTTAAGGTGAGGGGCGCCAAATCCTAAGGAAAGTGGCGCCTTGGGTTGCTGTTTTGTGGGTTGGTTCGGTTTGGCTAGGCTGGCAAGGAGGGGGCGCCATTTGCCTAGCAAAATGGCGCCAGGGGCACTGTTGATTTGCTGGCTGTGTGTTTTGCACAAGGGGGGCGCCAAATGCTAGGCATTTTGGCGCCTGGTGTGGAGTCTGGCGTGTGATGGTTCGGCCTGTGCAGGAGGGGCGCCAATTCCCTGGGAATGTGGCGCCCGTGTCTAGTGTGTGGCGTGTGTGTGTGTGTTGGGAGAGGCACGGAACAGGGCGCCAAAATGGGCAGCCCTGCGTGCGTGTGTGCGCCTGTGGATGGCACGGTGCAGGGCGCCAACTGGGCGGCCCTTGTGCGCTGTGTGTCTTCTTTGCCAGGCGTAGTATGGGCGCCGCCATGCCCCCCTTGGCGCCTTGGTGCCTGTGGAATGTGTCTAAGGATGGTTTAGTCCCTAAGAATTAGTTTAATCCTTGGTGTGACTAAATAGTCCCTAAGAATTAAATTAATCCTTGGCGTGACAAAATAATCCCTTAGTGTCTAATTAATCCTAATAGGTTAACATAAGTTCCTAAATACTAAATTAATCATAATGTGTTAAAATAACCCTTGGGTACTAAATTAAACTGTTGTGGGTCAAAATGGTCCTTAGGTGGGTTTTAGTCCATGGGTGAGATTTAATTTAATCAATAAGTTGTGTTGGTGAAGTGATAACAAAGTGGTGGGTTAATGTTGAGGTGTTGAATTAATAAATGATGTGGGCTTCGGCCAAAGCGATGGGTTAATAAGCGAAGGGGGCTTCGGCCAAAAGCGACGGGTTGTGTTGTGGAGATGTTTTAAGTGATGTGACAATGAATGTGGTGGTAATGTATTGTGTATGGTGCATTGTCATAGTGTCGCATAAAGCATATGCATAATTAAGTTGTGATTGTTGTTCTTAGCATTATAATTGAAGGGTAAATGTCTTAATTGTGAAGGGTTGATGTTGCTAGATGCTTTCCTATTATAATGCTTATCTTACTTGTTATTATTTATGTAAAGAGACTCACCCTATCATTTTATGTTGCCTGCTCTTGTGGCGACAAACAGGTGATTATGAGTGAAGGTGCCATACCTTCTTGCGTCTTCGGTCAACTCTGATTAGTGACACCCGGTGCGGGATTGTAGTGTAGTTATTTGATATTATGTATTTGAACTGATTTGGATTATGTACTGCGCATATTGAACTTGGTTTTACTTCATTTGTCTTTGAGAACCATTTCTTGGATTATTGTAATACTAAAGACAGGTTTTTGAGGGTTCGCCCGTTTGGATATGATTTTTATTGCGCGCACTAGATGCGTTTGAATTTTAATTATACTTTGATGACGTTTTGTGAAATGCAGCACTCTCTTTGAGGTGCGTGGAAAGGTTTTTGAAAACTCTGATTTTTAGTTAGTAAAATAGTAATTAAATAGAAGGGGGTGTTACAGCAAGGCTGAGGTGAAGAGGTGTTATAGATGTGGCAAGGAGGGCCACCTATCTGCTGAGTGTGGGCGAAAGGAGATAGTCTGTTTCAATTGTGGAGAGATGGGGCACATCACCCCAAGTGTCCAAAGTCAAGCAAGAGAGGCGTGGGGAAAGTGTTTGCATTAGCTGGGTCCGAGGTAGAGAACGAAATCACAGGTACGTGTTATATCAACGGTGTTCCTCTAGTTGCAATTGTAAATACTAGCGCAACTCATTCCTTCATTTCTGCCATGTGTGCTAATAGACTGAGTTTAGTGTTGTCTTCATTGGTAAGGGAGATGGTCATTGACACTCCGGCTAAGGGTTCAGTGACTACCTCTCTGGTATGTTCGAAGTGCCCACTGACTGTATTCGGCAGGGACTTCACTGTTAACTTAATTTGTTTACCACTAGAGGGAATGGACGTCATCCTTGGTATGGACTGGTTGGTAGACAACCATGTTCATATCAATTGCGCTGAGAGATCGGTTAGTTTTCCTGCTACCGAGGTGAAGGAATCGGCTTTACTCTATTTGCATTATGGGCGTCATTAATGTAACAGCCTGGGTCCACCACCCCAGCGCTATTACTCAAAGAACTTCTCTACCCCCGTAGAATTTTTGCCTTCCGTGGGAATCGAACCTCGTACCTCTTGTACATTTCCCTCGCATTCCCACTACCAATTGAGCTAGTAGCTCAATTGGTGGGAATGCGTGGGAAATGTACAAGAGGTAATGAGGTTCGATTCCACTAAGGCAAAAATTTACCTGGGCAGAGAAGTTCTTTGAGTAATAGCGTAAGGGTGGTGACCCAGTCATTAAATAAAAGGCGCCTTTTATTGTAACGCCCGCCCACTCTCATGGCCCGCATGCGCTACCTCAAAAGAACTTCTCTACCTCATGTAGAGTTTTTGCCTTCCGTGGGAATCGAACCTCGCACTCTCTTGTACATTTCCCTCGCATTCCCACTACTAATTGAGTCAGAACACCCCAAATAATTTAATTAAGAAATTAATTAAATTGTTTAAGTGTTGCAATAATTTTAATTATATTAAATTATAATATGGTGTTTATAATTTAGTATTTCATTTTAATTTAAGGGAGTGGTGGAAGAAATGGGCTGTAGGTGTAAAAAGGGCCCAAGGTGCGCTTGCCCCAATATACATATACCCAAAAGTGGAATTTTATTTCATTTGTGAAAGAAAGAAAGAAAGTTTCAAGGAGAGGAGAGAAAAGAGAGAACCCACTACAAAAAAACCTAGGAGAAGAGGAGGAGAAGAGCAATTTCGTGGCTTGGAGCTTGGATTGTTATGCGGTGGTTTTGTTCGTGACTGCTCCTGCTTCTTCTCTCACGGTTATTTCGAGGTAAGGGAGTCTCACTCTATAATAGAGGAGATAATGGGTATTATATGGGTCATAAATGCTTTTTTGATGTTATTTGATGATCACATGTTGATTGATTCCTTGAATTGATGAAATTGTTGGTGAAAAAATTGATTTAGGTGTGAGTTAGGGTTTTACATTGTGTGATTTTGTGATTTTGATGTGTTTGATGATTTGAGCATGCAATTGGTTGTTTGATTTTGAAATTAGGAGTGTTAGAACCATCATTGGGTGAATTGGTTTGGAAGATTTTGAGAAAATTGGGGTTTTGGTGTTTGGGCGCCAAGATGCTAGGATTCTGGCGCCTGTGTAATCGCTCACGGTGAAAATTGGAGTTTGTGCAGGAATGCTACTGCCAGGGCGCCACATTGCTGGGAAAATGGCGCCACGGCACCTTTGCTCATGCGTGAAGGTGTTCTGCGTGTGTGTGTTCCGCCAGGCGCCAAGTTGCTTTGGAAAATGGCGCCACATGCACCGCTTGTGTGTTGGGTGCGTGTGTGCGCTGTGATGTGGGCGCCGATGCTGCCCCAGGGTGCCCGTAATGGCGCTGTGTCACCAGAGCGTGATGTGCGGTGAGTGAGTTGTTGCTGGGCGCGAAATGTGGGTATTTTGGAGCCCTGGGAGTGAAACTTGCATTTCTAAACATATTTTCTCGTGCAACTTTTGTATTCACCGCCAACTTTCAATTTTAAACCTTTTGGCTCGAGTGGTTTTCGTATTTCAAGTGTATTTTTGAAAATGTTCCTGGTAGGCTCGTTTTGGGTGTGTTTTGGAGCCCTGAGTGCAACTTGTATTTCTAAACATATTTTCTCGTGCCAACTTTTGCATTCACCGCCAATTTTCAATTTTAAGTATTTTGGCTCGAGTAGTTTTCTCGAGTTCAAGTGTATTTTTGAAAATGTCCCTGTAGGGCTCGCTTTGGGTGTGTTTTTGGAGCCCTGGGTGAAACTTACTTTTCTAGGCATATTTCATCGTGCAAATTTTGTGTTTACTCGCCCAAATTCATTTTTAAACATTTTGGCTCGGGTGGTTTTGGTTTGGAGGTGTTGGGTGAGCTGGTCAGCAGGGGCGCCAACCGTGTCGCTTGCTGTGTGCGAAATGGTGTCCTTGCGCGCCATCTTGCGCTGCCCCTCGGCAGAACCTCGCGCAAGCACACTTCTCACCAAGGACAGAAACTTTGAGAGTTAGAGCGACCTACCCGCGCGCGCTTTCTTGCGCGCTTCTTCTTCTTGCGCGCGCGGTGTGCGCGCCTCCGGGTCAGGGGGATTTTTCCAAAATCTTGTCTTTGTTGAATTCCTAAGTTCTTAAAGGTGCTGCCAAGTGCCTAAGAGGGTGCTGTTTGGTCCCTAGGTGACAGTTTGGTCCCTAGATGATTGTTTTGGTCCTAAATGGTGGTTTAGGACTCTGAGTAAGGTTGAGTACCCTAGAGGAGGACAGTCCGGTGGGACATAATGGTGTTGAGGGTTATAATGAGGTGATTGAGCATGCCATGGGGGCATGGGCCGGTGGGCCAAGCCAGGAGGGCTATGAAATGAAGTTGATACCGAGGTAAGAGTAATGGGTGTATTGAATTGTTTGAAATGATGTTTGTGATGTACATGGAGTCTCATGCATACATTGTCGCGGATCGTAGTGTTTATAATATGATCGTGAAGCTCGAGGCGTGGGGGCCTTATAAAGTGAATATGAAGCCTGCGGGCGGCCGGGGGGCCTTGTATGATGATTGTGAAGCCTGAGGGCGGCCGGTGGGCCAATGGTACCACATGCATGATGACATTGCATACATTCTCATTAGTGCATGAATAGTATTGATTAATGATTAGTGTGTTTGAGTGCTGTACACTATGCTTGTATACTGCTTATTATCACCTTTATTATGTAGTTCGAGACTCACCCTTTCTGTTGTTATTTACCACAGGTAGTCAAGGAGTGAGGGCTTTCCCCTTCACTACTCCCCGAGTCGTCTGCTCTGATACGTAGCACCTAGGGGCCGGGGTTTTAGACGATTGTTGCTGCTTTGCTCCTTGTTGAGCCTTTATGTATTGTTTTGATATTGCTGGATTATGCCTTTGAGATAATGATTTGTTTTTCCGCTGCATTATGTGAAACTATATTTCTATGAGTTATCTGCTGGTGTTACGTATTTGGTTTTTGGTTTATGATAAAGAGTCGTGACGCTCCATTTCATTGATTATTAAATTTTGTTATACTATTAGTGTGCTGAATGACTATGGCTAAACTGTGGTTCGCCACTAAGGCTAGATTTTCTTTCGGTGTATTTACAAGGGCATCATCGGTAGCCTTGCAAAGGTGGCCAATGCCTGTTGCAAGTAGTATCGATTACACGAGTAATCCCATAGTCACCAAAGGCACTATTTTATAACACACTAAACTAGAAAATGATTCAGAAAAGATTTTTGTACACTCTGATTTTGATTTAAATCACCGGGTAGAAATGGGGTGTTACATTAGTGGTATCAGAGCAGCAGACCTCTCCCAGTACGGTGTGGTTCGAGGACGAACCAAGCGGAAGCTGGTGGGCATGTGACATCCGGGGTGAGGAGGGGGAGTGATCGCCGGGTGCCCAAAAAGGTGGCATGGCAAAGAGCGGCTCTGGCGACTTCAAAGCGGCGGGCGCGTGAATGAACCGAATACGCATCGGAATGAGAGGATCCCGAGGTCGCAGTACGGGATCGCATGCAGTTGAAGGAAGGCTTAAAAGAATTGATTTGAACTACCTATACCAACAAGGTGCATCTTCTTTTCGTGAGCTCATCCCATAAGAACTCCATAGTTAAGCGTGCTTGGCTTGGAGTAGTAGTGGGATGGGTGACCTTCTGGGAAGTTTCCCAGAAAGCATGCAAGTGAGGACAAAACATGCCGAAAAGACTCGTGTTGGTTCGTGGGGCGCGATCGCGCTCCGAAGCACCGATGTTACAATTAATGATGAGAATCAAGTCAAGATTGAAGATCCGCCGATGGTTGAGAGTTTGCCGAGGTGTTTCTGAAGAAATTCCCGATGTGCCACCCGAGAGAGATCGAGTTCACCATAGAATTGATTCTCGAACAAGACCGGTGTCTATGGCACCTTATAGGATGTCCGCATCCGAGCTGTCCGAGTCAAGAAACAAATTGGAAGAATTGCTAGAAAGGAAATTCGTGAGACCGAGCGTGTCACCGTGGGGAGCACTGTGTGTTACTAGTGAAGAAGAAAGATGGAAGCATGAGGTTGTGCGTGGACTACGCATGCAGTTGAACAAGGTTACAATTAAGAACAAGTATCCACTACGTACTCAAGAATTGACGATTTGATGGATCAATTAGTGGGTGCTCATGTATTTTCCAAGATTGATTTGAGGTCGGGCTACCATCAAATCAAAGTGAAGGACGAAGACGCACTAAAAGACGGCTTTTAGAACTCCTGTATGGACACTACGAGTACTTAGTAATGCCATTCGGTGTCACTAATGCTCCAGGGGTATTCATGGAGTATATGAATCGTATTTTCCATGAGTACTTAGATCGGTTTGTGGTAGTGTTCATAGATCGATATCTTGGTCTACTCTAAGTCGGCAAGCAGAAGAGCATGCCGAGCACTTAAGGGTAGTGCTGAAGGTTCTGAAGGAGAAGAAGTTGTATGCGAAGCTATCCAAGTGTGAGTTTTGGTTGAGGGAAGTGAGTTTCCTAGGCCATGTGATTTCCATCAATGGGATTGCAGGGACCCTTCAAAGATTGAAGTCGTGTTGAAGTGGGAGACACCCACGTCAGCCACCGAAGTGAGGAGCTTCATGGGATTAGCCGGTTATTACAGAAGATTCATTGAGGGCTTCTCCAAATTGGCGTTGCCATTAACCCAATTGACATGTAAAGATAGGGCTTTCGTATGGGATGACCGATGCGAAGAGAGTTTCCAAGAGTTGAAGAGGAGATTGACAACGTCGCCGATCTTGATATTGCCTAATCCAGAGGATCCTTTTGTGATCTATTGTGATGCATCTAAGTTAGGTTTGGGCTGTGTGCTGATGCAAGAAGGTAAAGTAGTGGCGTACGCTTCAAGGCAACTGAAGACTCATGAGAAGAATTACCCCACTCATGATTTAGAGCTAGCTGCCGTAGTGTTTGCTTTAAATATATGTAGGCATTACCTTTATGGTTCAAGGTTCGAGGTGTTTAGTGATCACAAGAGTTTACAGTACTTGTTTGATCAGAAGGAATTGAATATGAGGCAGAGGAGATGGTTGGAGTTATTGAAGGACTATGACTTCGGTCTAAACTATCACCCAGGGAAGGCCAATGTTGTAGGCGATGCAACCGAGTAGGAAATCTCTGCATATGTCATCGATGATGGTAAAGGAGCTGGAATTGATTGAATAGTTTAGAGATTTGAGCCTAGTATGTGAAGTAACACCTCGGAGTGTTAAGTTGGGGATGTCAAGATCACCAATGAGTTCATGGTTAGTATAAGGAAGCACGTAAGGTTGATGTGAAGTCACCAAGATGTATCCATCCGTGAGCTACTCACGAAGATGTATCAAGACTTGAAGAAATTATTACGTGGCAAGGAATGAAGAAGGATGTAGCTCGTTTCGTCTATCCTTGTTTGACTTGCCGTAAGTCAAAGGTGGAGCACCGTGGTTCCGCGGGGTTGATGCAACCGCTGCATATTCCCGAATGGAAGTGGGACAACATTTCCATGGACTTTGTAACCGGGTTGCGAGGACAACAAGAGGGTTTGACACAATTTGGGTGATTGTTGATAGGTGACAAAGTCATCACACTTTATTCCTATTAACATCACATACCCAAAGGCTTAGAGGTTAGCGTAAATTTATATCAATGTCATTGTGAAGCTTCATGGAATCCTTTTGAGTATTGTATCGCATGCAGATCCAAGGTTTACTTCGAATTTTGGAAGAGTTTGCAAGAGGCGTTGGGTTCCAAGTTGCGTTTGAGCTCGGCATACCATCCTCGGGATCGATGGTCATTCCGAGAGGACTATCCATCCTTAGAAGACTTATTGAGAGCTTGTGTGCTTGAGCAAGGAGGTGTGTGGGATTCGTATCTACCATTGATAGAATTCACTTACAACAACAGTCATCATTCAAGTATTGGAATGGCACCATTTGAAGCATTGTATGGCCGTAGGTGTAGGACTCCACTTTGTTGGCATGAAGCAGGAGAGAGGGTTGTGTTAGGCCCCGAGTTGGTTAGAGAGACTACCGAGAAGGTTAAGATGATCAGAGAGAAGATGAGGGCGTCACAAAGCAGACAGAAGAGTTACCATGACAAAAGGAGGAAAGACTTAGAATTTCAAGCCGGCGACCATGTATTCCTTAGAGTCACCTCGTTTCATTGGACCCTATCAAATCTTGGAGAGAGTTGGGAAGGTGGCGTACCGAATTGCATTGCCACCCAATCTGTCAAATTTGCACGATGTGTTCCATGTATCTCAACCGAGGAAGTATGTTCTGACCTGGCCCCATGTCATTCAAATGGATGATGTGCAAGTGAGAGAGACGACCTCACCGTGGGAGACAATGCCGATCGAATTGAAGACCGAGATGTAAAGACCCTTAGGGAAAAGAAATCAAGTTGGTGAAGGTGGTTTGGGTAGGAGCTGCTGTGAGCATGCTACTTGGGAGCTAGAGAGCAAGATGAAGGAAGTCTATTCCGAAATTTTGTTTGATTGAGGTAAGATTCCGAGGACGTAATCTCCTAAGTAGGGGAGGGTTGTAACACCCCAAAATAATTCAATTAATTAACTTAGTTGAGTTATTAAGGGTTTGCAACATTTTACTTTTAAGTCAAATAATTCATTAAGTGAAGGTTAAGCATCTGTTGCATTTTAGGAAAATGTCTAAGTTAGGAAAGGGTGTGGGTAGAAGAAGCCAACGGCCTAATAAGGCCAAGGCCTCATTTAAGTCCCTTAGGACATGTTAAATGGTGCCTTCGTAGGAGACCATTTACATTGTTCCAAAGATAGTCAAAGTTACCAAATTAAGAAAGTAGAGAGAAGTGAGACTTAGAGAGAAGGAAGAGAACCGAAGGGAGAACCAAGAGAAAAAGGGAAGAGTGAGCTGAATCTTGAAGGATTCCTAGAAGTGCTAGTGAAGAGGGTGTGTCTACTGTTATAATCAAAGTTAGGGGCTCTTTTAATCCTTGTAATGTTTTGTGTTTGGTAGTATTTTGGTGTGAGTGGTTCTGATCACCTTGCATGTGTGTTTTATGTGTTGTTCATAACGTGTTTTGCTGTGTTTTGCTCTTTGCTGTGATTTGTGGTGAGGTACGATGGTGGATCGGTTGGGAAAGAGAGAGGAGTGTAACACTCTCTCTGTTCTGTGTGGTACGAAGGGAGCATTGCATGGTGAGGCATCAGAGGGTGAATCAGCGTAGTGTGAAGAAAATGAGTTTGCATGTAGAGTTAGGGAGAGGATCGGAGACGATGGAGTGAGTATCCGAGTGTGCATGAGTGTGGTGATGCTGGAAATGGGTTGCATGTTGGGTTTAAGTAAAGAAACAGAGTAAAAGAAGTAAAATGGGAGTTAAGCGCCTTTATTACGCGCGTAAACCGAAGTACCCTTCAGCTTAGAGTGAGAGAAACCGAAGTTGAGGGAGTCAACGCCTAGAGTGTCTTAGTGTTGAGAGTCCGTTGGTGAGTTTGAGGGAGAGTATGTGTCTAAACACCATTAGCGAGGGTAGGGACGCATAAACCGGGTGTAGGTGTTTCGCCTTTAAGGTTACCGAGGTGTAGAGGAGGAACCAAGTCCTCGGTAGCCGAGGTAGCGCCACCGAGGTGAAACGCCCAAATGCCTAAGTGTAGGTGAACCGAACCGGGGAATGCCGAGAAGTGAATCCCCATGAGTTAGACGATTTTAGTGTAAGGGAGCGCGAATTGTGAGTATGTCACCGGTGAGGGTTTGAGTGTAACATGCCGAGGTGCCAAAGCCGAGCTAGGTGCCAAGGTGATGTAGAATACCGAGTTGGAGTAGTTAGCCGAGGTACACGCATAGTGTGCCGAAGTGATGTTAGGCGCCAATGTTGCCTAGCACATTGTGGGACGCCACTGTGAGTGCTATTTTAGCACCAAGTGTGCCAAGTAAGGGAGCGATAGAGTCCATTTTGGTCCTTAGGTGACATTTTGGTCCCTAAGTGTCGTTCATGTCCTCGGTGTGACAATTAGTCCACCATGGAGTGCCGAGGTGATTGAGAGGCTCGGTTGTAGGTCCTAGGGTGATTCTCACCGCAGTAGTAGGGTCGACCTTAGCACCGTGATGATGTCTAGATGGTGTGGGCGTCGGTGTGGCGGCGAGTAGAACGACGGAGTAGAACGACGAGTAACGATGATGAACGATGGTGTAAGCATTCACATGCGTTATGTTTGATTGGTGTGTGATTGCATTTGTCATGAAGTCACATGTTCATGTGCATATTACGACGGAGGAGGTTTCGGCCTCGATGTGGTAGGACTTCGGTCTCCATATCAAATAACGACGGAGTAAATAACGACGGAGAGCCGATATAGGCTAAATAACGACAGGTGGAGGTACCTCATTGCATAATGCCCTGTGGTTGGGTTGCATACATGCATACATTTCATAATTTAATGTGTTTTGAGCTGATTGATAATTGTTGTGGTTATTTGAACTATCGGTGAGTGGCTATATTAGCTGAACCGAGGTGCTTTAGTGCTATCTCTAACCTTAAGCTTCTTCACATTATATTACTTGTGTTAAGAGACTCACCCTAGCCGCTTTATGTTGCTTCTCATATCGGCAACTTGCGGTACACATGAGTGATAGTTGTGCCTAGCTCAAGTCGGTTGTGGTGCCGCTTCTGGTCGTGTAACACCGGGTTGGGTTGGCCGAGTAGATTTTAGTGCTTCTTATGCCTGGGTCTTGTGTACTTTCTCGCTAGATAGTCTTTTGAACTAAAACTATCACATTTTGTTGTAACTTTTTACTATGTATTATGACTTGATGTCTTACTGGCCGAGGTGCCTTATGTTATGGGCTTATACCCTTTTGCCGATGTGATGCGCATGATTACATGTTTAGTATAATGTCATGTGCAAAATTGTTTGACCTTAATTGAATTTCTGTTTTCCTTTTTAAATCATCAAATGTAGCCCTCCTTGAGTGGAATTTTGAAACTCTGATTTTAATTTAGTAGATCGAATTGATTAGAGAAGGGGGTGTTACAGAGCCTACATCTCCAGAGCGACATGAGTTCTGGAAGGCTGGACGCAAAACGAAGTCTAGATCTTATATATCAGTTGCATCTAAGATTGTAAGTCAAAATTTTATCTGTTGGGTGTTTCTAATTATACAGATTTCACATGCTGTCTAACATGTTGTGATTATTGTCTGTGAACATGTTTTTTTTTGTAGGATGAACTTACCGTTATGACTAGCCAAGGATCTTTCGTTCCGCGAGGAAAGAATGATATTTTGACCGCTGCCATTGGAACACCTGAGCATCCCGGTCATTGTCGCGGAGCTGGAAAAGGTGTCGGGCTAAAGAAATACTTTGGACCGGTTCTTTATTGCCGCTCGAGTAACTCAGAAGTTGACCTAATGACGTTCAAGAAAGAAATCATGGAGAGCGTGGAAGCGATGGTGCAAGACCTCCTTCGGCAGGCGTTAGCAGAGGTATATAGAAACTAATTTGTAGTTATAACAGTATATCTATGGTCAGATTAACTGCTGAACGAGTTCTTTCTTTTTCTTGACCAAAATAAATTTGCTTGAGTTTATTTGTTGTTAGGTGAACTAGGTATGTGTTTTCATATAGTTTATTGAATTATATGTATGTTTTAATTATTCAGCACACTTTGTCATTTGGAAGAGGTCAAAATGAGGCCGTTCAGGTTCCCTCTGCCGTTCATGTAACACCCTCTTTCTCTTAATAATTTAATTTATAAAATCAGAGTTCGAAAATCGTTTTTCCTTTTTAAAGACACATCCTCAAGGGAATGCTACGTTCATCAAACATCACTTTCACTTAGCCAAAAATACTTTTCACAAATAAATATAATTGCGTGATACATAGCACGACTTAAATGGGGCGAACCCTCGAATTCTAATACATCATTCTATTACAGTTCAACAAGTTATCTTAATCAACTAATAGACTACCCGGCTCCCTAGTTCGACGTCACAGAGCAAGACGCCACAACTAGACTGAGGGAAGAAAGGACCTTCACTCAGGATCACCTGCACGTTGCCGACATAAGAAGCAACATAAAAAGCAGTAGGGTGAGTCTCTTTTCATAAATAATAAAATGTATGATAAACATTATGCTAGAGAAAGACAACTAGAAACACTCCGACTCAACCAACCCCACACAACACCAAGTTAAGACACACCAACTCCTAATCATCAACAGACACCAATGTGCATGAGTATATGCATGATGCAGACCCAAAACACCAAGGGCATATGCATGATGGATCCATTAAGACTGAAGTCTTCTGCTTACACCTTAGGACCGAAGTCCTCTGCTTTCACCATAGGACCGAAGTCCTCTGTTTTCACCATTATGTTTATGATTTATGCGACACCATGAACAATGCATAACACACAGCATATACATCATTCAATTAAATCATAACACAATCTCAGTAACTCACCAATTAGACCGCAGCCTTCTGTTCATAAATAGGACCTAAATCCTCTTCTCACCTCTAGGACCGAAGTCCTCTGCATTCACCCTTTTCATTTATTTTAATGCCCATCAGGGACTTCATCAATTATCACACCTCTACTCATAACCCTAAGGCTAACATCACTCAGACATCATCACTGCACTAAGGCTGACATCTCTACATCGTCCAATAGCTCTATAGCTAGCGTCCAACTCACTGGACATCTCCACACCTCATTCCCTAGCTCTACAGCTAGCGTCCAACCCATTGGACACTTTGCCACCAAAAGTAGTGGACTACACAGTCACTACGAGAACCACAACGTCACCTAGGACTAAAACGTCACCTAGGGACCAAACCTGACTACACCATTCAGCCACTTAACGTTCTCGGCACTAGACAACACTCACAGTTGCGCCTGGCAGCATCCTATGCTACTGCAGGTCGACCAAAGACCTAGGCACTCTCATCACGCACCTCGGCACTCTCACCAAGCACCTCGGCTCTCGCATCACCTCGCCTACGCACACGGACTCTGGCGCAGCGGGCAGCCACATTTGGCGCCCACACCGAGACCCACACGCCGCCTGAGGGCATGCCACACTTGGTGCCCTCACCGTGACCCACACCAAAACACAATGCGCTAAACACCAAGCACTACGCACACGCCTCATCAAGCACAACGCGCACACCATACCGAGCATACACTCACTCCACTTCACCTCAACTCGGTATCCTCTCACTTCACACCAACACACTCTCGCTTCACTTCGCACACACATACATACCTACATCTCAACTCACTTATAGTTCAACATCCTTAATACCTCTTCACCTCGACAGTACATACCTTGATCATAATACACCTCACTTAAATAGCTACCCTTAGGCATACTTAATCTACACCTTGATACTTCCCTTAGACAGCTACACCTCATCATCATCCTCCTCGGCTTCTACCTCGGTTGCCACTTACAGATACACTTAGGAACATCACCTCTTCACTATTCATCTCTCTCTCAACTACCTCGCTTTCTCCTCGACTATACTCTCGAAACTCTCGGCACCACTCGATGCCTCGGCACCCATCGGTACCTCGGCACACACACCCCATCTTCCATCACACCTACACTTCAACACATACACCTCGGTATAGACACCCTATACCTCGGCAATACTAGCTTAGACGTCCATGCACTACACTTCATCAACTACACATAGGCTTATTCACACCTCACTTCATCATCTACAGTTAGTCACTTCACACCTAACCACACCACTTCACCTTGGCTACTACACTTAGGCACTTCACACCTAAGCACACCACTTCACCTTGGCTACTACACTCAGGCACACTACACCTAAGCACTCACTTCACCTCGGCCATTACACTTAGGCACACTACACCTAAGCACTTACTTCACCTTGACCATTACACTTAGGCACACTACACCTAAGCACTCACTTCACCTCGACCTATTACACTTAGGCACACTACACCTAAGCACTCACTTCACCTTGGCCTATACTTCACAACGCCTCGGTACACTCTTTTGGCACCTCGGTTCTCTACACTGCGTCACGCTAAGCTTCACTACACTTACTATTCAACGTACTCCTAAACCTCGGTACACTCACCTCGGCAGATGCACGCTATAACACAACGTCTCACGACTTCAAAGAACTACGCTTTAGGTATATATACACTCCACTTCGGCCACTTCACCTCGGTATACATACCCCACACCTCGGTAGTTACAAGTCGACACATAACCCTCGACACACTTCCTTACCCTTCGTCTCCTATACATCATCACTTACGCTCCGTCACCTATATTCAACACTTACGCTTTGGCACACATACGCCTCAAATGAACTATACCTAGACCACCACACTTCGCTCCAACTGACTACACCTGACCACTACACTTCGCTAGCACCGCGCAATACCTCACCTCAACACAGTGCACCACCTCGATCCGATACAAGTCTACACCTACGCTTAGTCTTGCACACACGCGTACCCTGTCACCTAAGCTTCATCACACACCTCGTCACTCCTACGCCCAACACCTACGCTTCAACCCCACCGATCGTCGACTTCCTTGGGCTTCATCACGCTTACATGGATCGACCATCTTAATCTCGGACAACTCAATCTCTGGACATGACCGATATTAATCAATCTCGCCCCTACCTACTATCTAGGATCGACATCTTAAGAATTCCACAAGGCTACGTCACCCACTCTAGCTCACTTGGGACCGAGAGTTTCTCGGCTCCCATTCCACTCCCCTGGTCTCTCGTATGACCAAAACCACAACAACTCAACACAACTTCACCAAGTGAACTAAAACACCACGTCAAACACATCAAACACACAAAACATACAAGGCAAATTCGAAATCATTCCTAGAGTCTACTCACGCATAACACACATCATATACTCTATTATAGATGAAAGAGAGCCCCTAACCTCAAAAGATTGAAGAAGTAGCACTCTCTCCACCAAGCCTTCCCGATCCACCAAGAATCACCAACCATCACCAACAATCCAGCTCCTCCTCCTTGGTATTGAGCTCTTCCTCGCCATTCCTCTTCCTCTCTCTAGAAACTATCTCACCTACCACTCTCTCCTCTTACTTTCCCTTTGCCTTTTCTTAGATTTTGGTTGGAATGCATGTCTCCCCTTCCGACAACATCCCTTTAAGACATGCAAATGGGCTTAATTCATGGATCATGGGCCTAACTCTCATGGGCCTCTAAGCACATCCCTCCATTACTTGCACTACTCCTCTTTTAATTAAATTACCACTCCCTTTTACTAACCACCACTCCTCATTTAAATCAAATACCTCCTAAATACCATAAACTCCAATTAATCCTTTGACTTAACCAAATGTTGTAAGCCTTAAAGAACCCAACTAATAAATAATTGAATTATATTTGGGGCGTTACAACTCTCCCCCACTTAGAATATTTTCGTCCTCGAAAATCTCCTCATTTACATGAACACACTAGTTCTATCAATCTTATTCTTGCTCCCAACTATCAACAACACCTCCTTGTACACCTAGGACTAGGACATACACACCTCTCTACACCTTTACTTTGTACCAAAATCTATTCTCGGGTCACCAAAGTCTCACTCGATTATCCAAACACCATTAATTTATCGTTAGGGAACTACACCATAGAAATCATTTAAAGTACTAATGCTCCTATCTTACGTCAATCTATATCCAAACCACAAACAATGCCTTCCTCAGCTCGGCATTCCTATTCTTCGTACCGAATTCTAATCCATTAATCATCAAAGTTACACACTATCATCCAGATCCTATATAGGTACTCCCCCGACTACCATACTTTTAAGAACAATTTTTCTACCTTAGGCTTTCCAGAAACCATATTTCTAAACTTTTTCCAAAAAGGCATGCTCTATTTTCTTTGCATGAACTTCAAACCCAAAGTGTCAATCCTTATTTTTACATCTCCCTACTATCAACCCCCAAATCAAAACTCAAACATCCATAAGGAACCTATTAATCTAAAAATTAATAGTCAATCAAACTTGCACACACCACTCAATCAATCAAGTTGAAATTAGTACATATTCAAAATTTATAATAACTACGAGTTATTGTCACCTCTTTCATTGGGAATGAGTTATTGGGGTGATCAGTCCCTCCTACTCACCCATTCAATTTAGTTAAGGTCACAAAACTACGTCTTTTCAAATTTTCACAACTAAGAGACTTTTAACGCGGTCTAGAGTGCGAAGACGTCGTCACGACTCCCACTCCTTTGACGTCGTTAAAACCCTTCTAATCACACATACCTCACTAATAGAAACAACAGTCACAAACAACTACAAGCAATGCTGCAAACAACCAAACAAAATCTACAACAAAGTCTCTGTTGGAGATCGACAAGGGATCTCTGAGACACTACGACTGGACAAACTTGGCCGGACAGACCGAACTGCTCTGATACCAACATGTAACACCCTCTTTCTCTTAATAATTTAATTTATAAAATCAGAGTTCGAAAATCGTTTTTCCTTTTAAAGACACATCCTCGAGGAATGCTACGTTCATCAAACATCACTTTCACTTAGCCAATAATACTTTTCACAAATAAATATAATTGCGTGATACATAGCACGACTTAAATGGGGCGATCCCTCGAATTCTAATACATAATTCTATTACAGTTCAACAAGTTATCTTAAACAACTAATAGACTACCCGGCTCCCCAGTTCGACGTCACAGAGCAAGACGCCACAACTAGACTGAGGAAAGAAAGGACCTTCACTCAGGATCACCTGCACGTTGCCGACATAAGAAGCAACATAGAAAGCGATGAGGGTGAGTCTCTTTTCATAAATAATAAAATGTATGATAAACATTATGCTAGAGAAAGACAACTAGAAACACTCCGACTCAACCAACCCCACACAACACCAAGTTAAGACACACCAACTCCTAATCATCAACAGACACCAATGTGCATGAGTATATGCATGATGCAGACCCAAAACACCAAGGGCATATGCATGATGGATCCATTAAGACCGAAGTCTTCTGCTTACACCTTAGGACCGAAGTCCTCTGCTTTCACCATAGGACCGAAGTCCTTTGTTTTCACCATTATGTTTATGATTTATGCGACACCATGAACAATTCATAACACACAACATATACATCATTCAATTAAATCATAACACAATCTCAGTAACTCACCAATTAGACCGCAGCCTTCTGTTCATAAATAGGACCTAAGTCCTCTGCTCACCTCTAGGACCGAAGTCCTCTGCATTCACCCTTTTCATTTATTTTAATGCCCATCAGGGACTTCATCAATTATCACACCTCTACTCATAACCCTAAGGCTAACATCACTCAGACATCATCACTGCACTAAGGCTGACATCTCTACATCGTCCAATAGCTCTATAGCTAGCGTCCAACTCACTGGACATCTCCACACCTCATTCCCTACTCTACAGCTAGCGTCCAACCCATTGGACACTTTGCCACCAAAAGTAGTGGACTACATAGTCACTACGAGAACCACAACGTCACCAAGGACTAAAACGTCACCTAGGGACCAAACCTGACTACACCATTCAGCCACTTAACGTTCTCGGCACTGAGACAAAGACTCACAGCTTGCGCTGGCAAAGATCCTATGCTACTCTTGGTCGACCGGCAGACTCGGCAGACTCATCACGCACCTCGGCACTCTCACCAAGCACCTCGGCACTCTCGCATCACCTCGGCTACACACACAGGACCTGGCGCAAGGGGCACACCACATTTGGTGCCCCACACTGAGACCCACACGGCACAAGGGCATGCCTTGGTGCCCCTCACCGTGACCCACACCAAAACACAATGCGCTACACACCAAGCACTACGCACATGCCTCATCAAGCACAACGCGCACACCATACCGAGCATACACTCACTCCACTTCACCTCAACTCGGTATCCTCTCACTTCACGCCAACACACTCTCGCTTCACTTCGCACACACATACATACCTACATCTCAACTCACTGATAGTTCAACATCCTTAATACCTCTTCACCTCGACAGTACATACCTTGATCATAATACACCTCACTTAAATAGCTACCCTTAGGCATACTTAATCTACACCTTGATACTTCCCTTAGACAGCTACACCTCATCATCATCCTCCTCGGCTTCTACCTCGGTTGCCACTTACAGATTCACTTAGGAACATCATCTCTTCACTATTCATCTCTACAACTACCTCGTTTCTCCTCGACTATACTCTCAGAAACTCGGCACCACTCAGTACCTCGGCACCCATCAGTACCTCGACACACACACCCTATCTTCCATCACAACTACACTTCAACACATACACCTCGGTATATACACCCTATACCTCGGCAATACTAGCTTAGACGTCCATGCACTACACTTCATCAACTCAACACCTAAGCACACCACTTCACCTTGGCTACTACACTCAGGCACACTACACCTAAGCACTCACTTCACCTCGGCCATTACACTTAGGCACACTACACCTAAGCACTTACTTCACCTCGACCATTACACTTAGGCACACTACACCTAAGCACTCACTTCACCTCGGCCTATTACACTTAGGCACACTACACCTAAGCACTCACTTCACCTTGGCCTATACTTCACAACGCCTCGGTACACTCTTTTGGCACCTCGGTTCTCTACACTGCGTCACGCTAAGCTTCACTACACTTACTATTCAACGTACCTAAACCTCGGTACACTCACCTCGGCAGATGCACGCTATAACACAACGTCTCGCACTTCAAAGAACTACGCTTAGTATATATACACTCCACTTCGGCCACTTCACCTCGGTATACATACCCCACACCCTCGGTAGTTACAAGTCGACACATAACCCTCGAACACACACTTCCTTACCGCCGTCTCCTATACATCATCACTTACGCTCAGTCACCTATATTCAACACTTACGCTTTGGCACACATACGCCTCAAATGAACTATACCTAGACCACCACACTTCGCTCCAACCGACTACACCTGACCACTACACTTCGCTAGCACCGGCGCAATACCTCACCTCAACACGGTGCACCACCTCGATCGATACAAGTCTACACCTACGCTTAGTCTTAGACACACGCACCGCCGTCACCTAAGCTTCATCACACACCTCGTCACTCCTACGCCCAACGACTACGCTTCAACCCCACCGATACGTCGACTTCCTTGGGCTTCATCACGCTTACATGGATCGACCATCTTAATCTCGGACAACTCAATCTCTGGACATGACCGATATTAATCAATCTCGCCCCTACCTACTATCTAGGATCGACATCTTAAGAATTCCACAAGGCTACGTCACCCACTCTAGCTCACTCGGGATGAGAGTTTCTCGGCTCCCATTCCACTCCACTGGTCTCTCGTATGACCAAAACCACAACAACTCAACACAACTTAATCTGAAGTGAACTAAAACACCACGTCAAACACATCAAACACACAAAACATACAAGGCAAATCGAAAATCATTCCTAGAGTCTACTCACGCATAACACACATCATATACTCTATTATAGATGAAAGAGAGCCCCTAACCTCAAAAGATTGAAGAAGTAGCACTCTCTCCACCAAGCCTTCCCGATCCACCAAGAATCACCAACCATCACCAACAATCCAGCTCCTCCTCCTTGGTATTGAGCTCTTCCTCGCCGATTCCTCTTCCTCTCTCTAGAAACTATCTCACCTACCACTCTCTCCTCTTTACTTTCCCTTTGCCTTTTCTTAGATTTTGGTTGGAATGCATGTCTCCCCTTCGACAACATCCCTTTAAGACATGCAAATGGGCTTAATTCATGGATCATAGGCCTAACTCTCATGGGCCTCTAAGCACAGTCCCTCCATTACTTGCACTACTCCTTTTTTTAATTAAATTACCACTCCCTTTTTACTAACCACCACTCCTCATTTAAATCAAATACCTTCTAAATACCATAAACTCCAATTAATCCATTGACTTAACCAAATGTTGTAAGCCTTAAAGAACCCAACTAATAAATAATTGAATTATATTTGGGGCGTTACAGTTCAGGTTCCCTCTCCCATTACTACTATTGGATCTAAGGCTAGCTACTCACCATCTCATGTGGAGGAGAAAGAGGTCAAAATCGATTTCATAGACATGTCAAGATACAGTTGGACCATGACAAAACTGTTTGCTTTGTCTCCTTCAAAGAGATCTCCGACATGGTTTCTGGTAAAGAGTGGCTTGAGTTAGGCCACTTGAGCATATGGTGCACGTAAGTAGTAAAGTTTATTTCATTATATAGATTTCTCGTGTTTCTACATATATTAATCAATTTGATAGTTTTTCTTACGTGTGACTAGATATCTGTATCGCCAATGTGTTGAAAGGGGTATCAATGACATATATGGATTTGTGTGTCCACATTCAAGAACATATTCAACATTCATTGGCCACTAATAAGGAAGTATATTTTGCTCCTTTTTGCAATGGGTACGTGATTGGATATTTGAACGAATTGGTAATAAATATTCTTTTGTTTGTTTCTTATTTTTATATATGTTTACCAATGTTGTAGCAATCATTGGCAACTGGTTATCCTACTCCCGAAGAAAAATACTGTGGTGTGGATGTGTTCCTTATCTCGCCAACCAAAAAAATCAATCGAGAGATATGTTCAAAGAAGTAAGTCAAAACCCGAACTTGACCAAATCATTTTAGAGTTGTAAATATTTTGAGTTAAAAGATTGAGTGTGTATTACTAATTTATATATATTGTTATTATTATGTTGTTAGACCTGTCAAAGGAGATTCTACATTGGCCACCAATTGGTTGTACCCTATAGTAAGTAGTTTAAAATATATTATGTTGATTCAATTTAAAGTGAATTCTATATGATATATATATATATATATATATATATATATATATATATATATATATATTAGGCTCAAATATCATTTACCCCATAAATATCACCATAATCCATTTACCCCACAGTAAAATAAAAAAATTTAAAATGCGCCTTGCAAATATAAAGCATTACTGTTACACCCCTACAAGGGGGTAACCGTAAACGATTTATATTTTGCAGGGGGGTAACCGTAAACGGTTTATACCCATTATACACTTAACACTGTCAATATAATCTAACAGCAGGGGGGTAACCGTAAATAGTTTATATTTGCAAGGGGCATTTTAAAACTTTTTATTTTACAGGGGGGTAAATGGATTATGTTGATATTTGCAGGAGGTAAATGATATTTAAGCCTATATTTTATATAATATTCTCTTTTAATTCATTTGTGTAGATGCCAATACAAACGAATGGATATCATTGTGGGTATTATGTGATGAAGTTTATGCTAACCATTGTGAGGTCTCGTGTTGTTGATAACTGGGAGAAGGTATAAAATTTGTCTTCACATCTGGAATTGTTGGTTTCTAAACTTTGGCATGATTTTAGCAATGTACATGATAATAGGAAAGTGTTTGTGTTAGTAATGTGTTGTTGTCTGGAATGATTGGAATAATAGGTTTGAATAAATAAATAAATTTATTGGTGCGAATTAAAAATATAAAAAAAAATCAAAAAAATAAACAAGGAATTTAGCATCGGTTATCTAAGATGACCGTTGCTAAAAGTCACCAAAAATGGACTTTTAGCATCGGTTATTTAAATAATCGATGCTAATAGTATGCTTTCAAGACATAAAAAACACCAAAAATGGACCTTTAGCATCGGTTATTAAGGATAACCGTTGCTAAAAGTCACCAAGATTGACTTTTAGCATCGGTTATTTAAATAACCGATGCTAATAGTATGTTTTCAAGACATAAAAAACACCAAAAAAATGTCATTTAGCATCGGTTTTTTGAAAATCCGATGCTAAAACTCACATTTAGCATCGGTTGTTTAACCGATGCTAAATGTCCGACATTTAGTATCGGTCGAATTAGTATCGACAGATAACCGATGCTAAATGTGCAAAACAACCGATGCTAAATGTCTTTTCTGCACTAGTGGGACCATTTAAGTTGATAAAGGTTTATCCACATGGAGCAGTAGATTTATTAGATAAGACATCAAATACTGTCTTCAAGGTGAATGGTCAAAGAATCAAGATGTACTATGGTGAACATGTGGTGAGAGACAAAACCATCACCCATTTGCAAAATCTCTAAGTAAAAAGAGGTAGTCAGGCTGACAAGACTCTTAAAACAAGCGCTTAATGAGAGACAACCCATCATTTTTTAAGTATTTTTGTTTTTTATGTTTTTAGTTGTTTTGTAGGAATGCAGGATACTAATGCAGCTGCATTACAGAAGAAATTTGCCCTGCATCAAAAATTTCAAAAATTTGAAGAATTTGATTAAGTGTGAGTCTTAAGGCATCAAGAAGATCAAAGGGAAGTTAAGCAAGATAAATGATGTGTTAGTAGCCAAAGATGACACATGGCGTGATGCATGCGCAACACACAAGACATAACGGCTACCTACAAACTCCACTTCCTCTTCCTGAAACATTAAAGCCTTAATCTTATTACCAATTATCCCTTCTTCGCAAACCTCACAAATTTCTCTCATTCTAGAAACGATTACTCCTCACATTCTCATCTCAATTTTTTCAATCAAAAACAATCAAAGACCTAGAAATTGAAGAATCAAAAAGGTGAAGAAGCAATCAGCAAAAAAATCATCAAGCAAGCATACCAAAACTCCCCAGAAAGAGAAGAAAGTCATGCATGCAGGATCATCATCAAGCAAGAAAGGCAAAGTCAAAGAATCAACATCGAGAACCGATGATAATGCACATCTATGGAGGAAGCATCTTCTGCCTGAAAGAGGATATGATTTGAAGAAGGCTAGCCCATCATTCATGTCAACAGTGGCCAATCTCAATTGGGATCATTTCGTTCTTCCAAGAGGAAGCTACATTGAAGATTTGGTCAGAGAATTCTATGCTGGAATCACACCACAAGAAAGAACAGAGCATTCCTACACTTCTATGGTGACACTTCTATGGTGAGAGGTAAACTTGTACACTTTCATGCAAAGAAATTGAATGAACATTATATGCTGAGATATAATGGGATTGAATTTGAAAACAAAGTGGTCAAGGCCTTTAAGAAAGAAATGGATGAAGTGAAAAATGGGATAGAAGCACATATTTGATTGATGCATTAGGAAATTGGCATTTGTTCATAGCCACTTCAATTCTGCCTACATCACACACATATGCAATGACCAAAGAGAGATTGATCTTGCTAGATACAATTCTCTCCGAGGGGAATGTTGACATAGGTAGATTGATTGCTAGGGAAATTCTTGCATGCACAACAAAATCAAAGGGATTTTTGTTTTTCCCTTGTCTTATTACTGAGTTATGTAACGCCCCAAAAATAATAAAGTATTTATTTAATTAATTTATCTAGGTGTTATTTTGGTTGGTTATAATAAAAGAAATAAATAGTGTTTTAATTTAAATAAGGGGTGGTGTGTAGTAAATGAGGGAGTGGTAATTTAATTAAAGAGGAGTAGTGTTAGTAATTGATTAGGTAGTAAAGAGAGCCCAAGACACTAGAACCCATAATATTTAAGCTCTAGGGTTAGTGTCTTAGACTCAATGCAAAGAAAAAGAAGAGAAGAGAAAGGAAAGAAGGGTGTGCGACGGCGTGAAGAGAGAAAGGAGAAAAGGGAACGGCGCGAGAGGGAGAAAGGAGAAGAAAAAGAGAGAGAAGAGATCGCACAAGAGAGAGGAGAAGGGAGAGGAAGCTAGTTGCGGTGATTCTTCTTGGAGTTCGTGAAAAGAATCCTTTATTAGGCAATTCTTAAGGTAAGGGAGTCTCATAGTATAAAGGGTTGTATGATGGGTAGTATATAGGAGGGTAGAAACTATGATGCCTAGGTGATGTTTGATAAAATGTTTGAATGAATTATGAGTAGATATATGATGGGTATTATGTTGGAGTTAGGCTCTATGTTCTTGTCTTGATTGCTTTGAATGTGTATTTGATGATTGATGAATGTATTAGGCTTGTTTGAAATTGTTGCATGATGGTTGAACATGATGAGTTTCACTTGTTTACGGTTTTGTGCACTTTCTGGACACTGTTCGGTTTTTCGAGAACTGCTACTATTTGTTTGATCCAAAAATTATGTGGCTGATTGTTTTTGAAAATAGACTTAACACCGGTCGTTTTGGCGCTGGTTTCGTTAAATTTGGAGTTGTATAGCTCGAGTTATAGGCAATACAAGTTAGGTTAAAATTCTGGAAACGTTTTGGGTATGGGTTCAGTATTTCGATGAATCGGGAACGTTGTATTGACTGAAAAATTATGTGGTTTACTTTTCTGGAAAATAGACTTAATGCTTGTTAATGTGGCACTGGTTTAGTAGCATCTAGAGTTGTGTAGCTCGAGATATGAATTCCACAAGTTAAAGTAAGATTATGGAAACAATCTGACATAGGGTCGGGTGTTTTGGCTATCTGGCGTTTTCAAAAGAACTCCTTTTCGAACGAATCCAATTTCTTTGAAAACTAAACTGAATTTGCTCCAGTTTATGCACAAGTTTCATGCAATTTGATTGAGTTTTGGTCATTTTAGAACTGCTTGAATTTGAAGGACAGAAACTGCCCTCTTTTGAAACTAGTATGTGTATTTTTGAAAACTATACCTATTGAACACTCTCCTTCAAAAAATGAACTTAGGGATAAGAAATAGACCCATAGGGCTTTCCAACGAGTATTTATTTGTCGAAATCCGATGTCGTTTACTTTTTTAATTAATTCGCCGAAGTAGGTGCACTGCTATAGGAAATTCAGCATCGCGGCGTCCGTGTGTTCTTTGTCATCTTTGTTGTCTTTGTTTTATGTTCTTTGTCATCTTCTGTTGTCTTTGTTTTTATGTTCTTTGTCATCTTGTTTGTGTTGTTTTTATGTTAATGTCATGTTGTCGTTCTTTGTTTTTATGTTCTTTATCCACGTTCTTTGTCGTCTTTCTTTGCTGCCGCTTTTATGTAGTTGTTTGGCGTGTGGCGCAACCTGAGTTGCTACCGTGCTACCGATTATGGTGTTGTTTGGCGCCAAGCGTGAATGTGTTGCTATTGGTGTTATTGTAGGGCGCCATATAGTGCTGCCTAGTGTTGTGACGTCTTGCGATGTCCAATGTGTATAAATAATGATAAAAATAACGATGTGTCAATTGTGCCAAGTTACCTATGATGATGTGAATGTGTTGTATGTGGACTGTATAGTTAATAACGATGTGTCGGGTCAAATAAGACAATTTTGTGAAATTGTTGTTGTGGGTCATTATGACCAAATGATGATGTTGATGAGGTTGTTGCACACGTTGTATTACCCTGTTGTTGAATGTTTTTCCGATGAGTTGTGCATGGAGTCTCATGCATAGCATATTGCAGTTATTACGACGATGTAGGCTTCGGCCTTGGAGCTATGCTCAAAGCGACGGTTGTGCCCAAGAGGCTATTTTTACGACGATGGTACCTCATGCATATGCCCGGCGACGTGGGTTGCATTTCATACATACATTCATATCAAGGTGTTGTCGCTTATTGTTGTTGTCTTTGTTGTTGCTTATTGTGTTGCTCATTGGTGTTGCTACTTGGAAGTTGTAATGATGTTGAGTTGTAATGACGTTGGGGAGTATTTATGTTGAGGTGTAATTATGTTGTGGTGTAATGATGTGATTGCGTAGTGATGTTGTTGTGATGTGTTGTATTCCGTTGTTGATGTGCTGTGGTGGTTATAGTTGCGTATTCTCTAGTATATTATCTATCATATATGCTTTTATGCTATTTGAGACTCACCCTTCTGGATTTAAAATGTTACCTCGATGTCGGTAACGTGCAGGTAATCACGAATGAAGATCAAGGTCTTTTATGAGCTGAGTCAGTGTCGTCTCTGATACGTAGCACCCGGGGGGATGACCACTGTCTTTTATTTATTTATTTGTTGCATTTAATTATTTTGAACACGAGTTTGTAGTTTTGAAGTATGGAACAAATATTTGGGATGTAAACTAAATTGAAGTATTTTGTTTTCCATGTTTTATTTATTTACACGTCGCTGGATTTTGAAAACGTCGAATGTGACGCTCCAATTTGTGTTTTGAATTTAGTTTCCGCACTCTGATATTTTATAAAACGAACGGGTAGAATTGGGGTGTTACATTAGTGGTATCAGAGCAGTTCAGTCTGTCCGGCCAAGTTGTCAAGTCGTCGAGTCTATTAACCCTCGAGTCTTGGTACTCGTTCTAAATTATAGTTATGTTGTTGTTTGTTACCGATTTCTTATATATTTAGGAGTCATATTAGATGTAAGGATTTGAAATGTTAACGATATTTTTATACTATTTATTTCATTTGTTTTGTCCTATGTGTCTAGCTGTCAACGTTGTGAGTTTTGTATCATTGTGAATTGTTCCGTAACTTTCATGCTATATGATATATGATCACATATTTTAACTGTGTACACTCGAATCTTTTCGATTTGACTCTGGTTGTTTTCTCTTTATAGTTGTGTTCGTGGTTTTGAAATCTTAGGATAATAATGTGTGCTGAGAATGCCTGTACACTTCTTTTAAATTAGATTTTAGTGCTAGATGTTCACATAAGTATTTAAGTTGACTTTTGGTTGAGTTAATTACTAGTCTTCCGTAAAATCTATTGCTATCACATGCTTTTATTTTTGTGTAATGAAGCTAGCTTTGTTTTCATTAGTTCGTTACACAAGTATGCTCTCTATCTATCACTTTTGTTACCTTTAAAAATAAGGGTGTATGTTGTTTGTTTCTTTTTAATGGAAGCTTAGAATAGTGTGGAAGTTGATGAGGGTACATTTTCAAGACGAAAACATTCTAATGGGGAGAGTTGTAACGCCCAAAAATAATCAAGTATTTATTTAATTAATTTATCTAGGTGTTATGTTGGTTGGTTATAATAAAAGAAATAAATAGTGTTTTAATTTAAATAAGGGGTGGTGTGTAGTAAATGAGGGAGTGGTAATTTAATTAAAAGAGGAGTAGTGTTAGTAATTGATTAGGTAGTAAAGAGAGCCCAAGACACTAGAACCCATAATATTTAATCTCTAGGGTTAGTGTCTTAGACTCAATTGAAAGAAAAGAAGAGAAGAGAAAGGAAAGAAGAGGGTGTGCGACGGCGTGAAGAGAGAAAGGAGAAAAGGAGCAGCGCGAGAGAAGGAGAAGAAAGAGAGAAGAGATCGCACAAGAGAGAGAGGAGAAGGAGAGGAAGCTAGTTGCGGTGGTTCTACTTGGAGTTCGTGGAAGAATCCTTTATTCGGCAATTCTTAAGGTAAGGGAGTCTCATAGTATAAAGGGTTGTATGATGGGTAGTATATAGGAGGGTAGAAACTATGATGCCTAGGAGATGTTTGATAAAATGTTTGAATGAATTATGAGTAGATATATGATGGGTATTATGTTGGAGTTAGGCTTTATGTTCTTGTCTTGATTGCTTTGAATGTGTATTTGATGATTGATGAATGTATTAGGATTGTTTGAAAATTTTGCGTGATGGTTGAACATGATGAGTTTCACTTGTTTACGGTTTTGTGCACTTTCTGACAATCGTTCGGTTTTTCGAGAAATGTTACTATTTGTTTGATCCAAAAATTATGTGGCTGATTGTTTTTGAAAATAGACTTAACACCGGTCGTTTTGGCGCTGGTTTCGTTAAATTTGGATGTATAGCTCGAGTTATAGGCAATACAAGTTAGGTTAAAATTCTGGAAACGTTTTGGGTATGGGTTCAGTATTTCGGTAACTGGGAACGTTGTATTGACTGGAAATTTATGTGGTTTACTTTTCTGGAAAATAGACTTAATGCTTGTTAATGTGGCACTGGTTTAGTAGCATCTAGAGTTGTGTAGCTCGAGATATGAATTCCACAAGTTAAAGTAAGATTCTGGAAACCTTCTGGACATAGGGTCAGTGTTTTGGCTACTGCGTTTTCAAAAGAACTCCTTTTCGAACGAATCCAATTTCTTTGAAAACTAAACAGAATTTGCTCCAGTTTATGCACAAGTTTCATGCAATTTGATTGAGTTTTGGTCATTTTAGAACTGCTTGAATTTGAAGGACAGAAACTGCCCTCTTTTGAAACTAGTATGTGTATTTTTGAAAACTGTATCTATTGAACACTCTCCTTCAAAAACTAAACTTAGGGATAAGAAATAGACCCATAGGGCTTTCCAACGAGTATTTATTTGTCGAAATCCGATGTCGTTTACTATTTTAATTAATTCGCCAAAGTAGGTGCAATCTTTTAGAAGAAATTCAGCACCGCGCGCTTGTGTTCTTGTCATCTTTGTTGTCTTTGCCGCTTTATGTTCTTTGTCATCTTGTTGTTGTGCTGTTTTTATGTTGTTGTCATCTTTGTTGTCTTTGTTTTTATGTTCTTTGTCATCCCGTTGTCTTTTTTTATGTTGTTGTCTTTGTTTTTATGTTCTTTGTCATGTTGTCGCTCTTTGTCCACGCTGTCTTTGTTGTCTTTGCTTTATTCTTAGTTTTTATGTTCTTTGTTTGCCGTGGCTAACACAACCTTGCTACTACTAGCGCTGATTATGGTGTTGTTTGGCGCCAAACGTGAATGTGTTGCTATTGGTGTTATTGTAGGGCGCCATATAGTGTTGCCTAGTGTTGTGACGTCTTGCGATGTCCAATGTGTATAAATAATGATAAAAATAACGGTGTGTCAATTGTGCCAAGTTACCTATGATGATGTGAATGTGTTGTATGTGGACTGTATAGTTAATAACGATGTGTCGGGTCAAATAAGACAATTTTGTGAAATTGTTGTTGTGGGTCATTATGACCAAATGATGATATTGATGAGGTTGTTGCACACGTTGTATTACCCTGTTGTTGAATGTTTTTCCGATGAGTTGTGCATGGAGTCTCATGCATGGCATATTGCAGTTATTACGACGATGTAGGCTTCGGCCTTGGAGCTATGCTCAAAGCGACGGTTGTGCCCAAGAGGCTATTTTTACGACGATGGTACCTCATGCATATGCCCGGCGACGTGGGTTGCATTTCATACATGCATTCATATCAAGGTGTTGTCGCTTATTGTTGTTGTCTTTGTTGTTGCTTATTGGGTTGCTCATTGGTGTTGCTACTTGGAAGTTGTAATGATGTTGAGTTGTAATGACGTTGGGGAGTATTTATGTCGAGGTGTAATTATGTTGTGGTGTAATGATGTGATTGCGTAGTGATGTTGTTGTGATGTGTTGTATTCCGTTGTTGATGTGCTGTGGTGGTTATAGTTGCCTATTCTCTAGTATATTATCTATCATATATGCTTTTATGCTATTTGAGACTCACCCTTCTGGATTTAAAATGTTACCTCGATGTCGGTAACGTGCAGGTAATCACGAATGAAGATCAAGGTCTTTTATGAGCCGTCGATGTAATCGCCTCTCGATCGTAGCACCGGGGATGAACAACGCTTTTTTTTATTTATTTGTTGCATTTAATTATTTTGAACACGAGTTTGTAGTTTTGAAGTATGGAAAAAATATTTGGGATGTAAACTAAATTGAAGTATTTTGTTTTCCATGTTTTATTTATTTACACGTCATTGATTTTGAAAACGTCGAATGTGACGCTCCAATTTGTGTTTTGAATTTAGTTTCCGCACTCGATATTTTATAAAACAAACGGGTAGAATTGGGGTGTTACATTAGTGGTATCAGAGCAGTTCAGTCTGTCCGGCCAAGTTGTCAAGTCGTCGAGTCTATTAACCCTCGAGTCTTGGTACTCGTTCTAAATTATAGTTATGTTGTTGTTTGTTACTGATTTCTTATATATTTAGGAGTCATATTAGATGTAAGGATTTGAAATGTTAACGATATTTTTATACTATTTATTTCATTTGTTTTGTCCTATGTGTCTAGCTGTCAACGTTGTGAGTTTTGTATCATTGTGAATTGTTCCATAACTTTCATGCTATATGATATATGACTGCGTATTTTAACTGTGTACACTCGAATCGTTTCTGATTTGACTCTGGTTGTTTTCTTTTTATAGTTGTGTTACGTGGTTTTGAAATCTTAGGATAATAATGTGTGCTGAGAATGCCTGTACACTTCTTTTAAATTAGATTTTAGTGCTAGATGTTCACATAAGAATTTAAGTTGACTTTTGGTTGAGTTAATTACTAGTCTTCCGTAAAATCTATTGCTATCACATGCTTTTATTTTTGTGTAATGAAGCTAGCTTTGTTTTCATTAGTTCGTTACACAAGTATGCTCTCTATCTATCACTTTTGTTACCTTTAAAAATAAGGGTGTATGTTGTTTGTTTCTTTTTAATGGAAGCTTAGAATAGTGTGGAAGTTGATGAGGGTACATTTTCGAAGACGAAAACATTCTAATGGGGGAGAGTTGTAACGCCCCAAAAATAATCAAGTATTTATTTAATTAATTTATCTAGGTGTTATGTTGGTTGGTTATAATAAAAGAAATAAATAGTGTTTTAATTTAAATAAGGGGTGGTGTGTAGTAAATGAGGGAGTGGTAATTTAATTAAAAGAGGAGTAGTGTTAGTAATTGATTAGGTAGTAAAGAGAGCCCAAGACACTAGAACCCATAATATTTAATCTCTAGGGTTAGTGTCTTAGACTCAATTGAAAGAAAAAGAAGAGAAGAGAAAGGAAAGAAGGGTGTGCGACGGCGTGAAGAGAGAAAGGAGAAAAGGGAACGGCGCGAGAGAAGGAGAAGAAAAGAGAGAGAGAAGAGATCGCACAAGAGAGAGGAGAAGGAGAGGAAGCTAGTTGCGGTGGTTCTACTTGGAGTTCGTGGAAGAATCCTTTATTCGGCAATTCTTAAGGTAAGGGGAGTCTCATAGTATAAAGGGTTGTATGATGGGTAGTATATAGGAGGGTAGAAACTATGATGCCTAGGAGATGTTTGATAAAATGTTTGAATGAATTATGAGTAGATATATGATGGGTATTATGTTGGAGTTAGGCTTTATGTTCTTGTCTTGATTGCTTTGAATGTGTATTTGATGATTGATGAATGTATTAGGATTGTTTGAAAATTTTGCGTGATGGTTGAACATGATGAGTTTCACTTGTTTACGGTTTTGTGCACTTTCTGGACACTGTTCGGTTTTTCGAGAAATGTTACTATTTGTTTGATCCAAAAATTATGTGGCTGATTGTTTTTGAAAATAGACTTAACACCGGTCGTTTTGGCGCTGGTTTCGTTAAATTTGGATGTATAGCTCGAGTTATAGGCAATACAAGTTAGGTTAAAATTACGGAAACGTTTTGGGTATGGGTTCGGTATTTCGATGGCGGGAACGTTGTATTGACTGGAAATTTATGTGGTTTACTTTTCTGGAAAATAGACTTAATGCTTGTTAATGTGGCACTGGTTTAGTAGCATCTAGAGTTGTGTAGCTCGAGATATGAATTCCACAAGTTAAAGTAAGATTCTGAAACCTTCGGACATAGGGTCAGTGTTTTGGCTCTGCTGCGTTTTCAAAAGAACTCCTTTTCGAACGAATCCAATTTCTTTGAAAACTAAACAGAATTTGCTCCAGTTTATGCACAAGTTTCATGCAATTTGATTGAGTTTTGGTCATTTTAGAATGCTTGAATTTGAAGGACAGAAACGCCTCTCTTTGAAACTAGTATGTGTATTTTTGAAAACTGTATCTATTGAACACTCTCCTTCAAAAACTAAACTTAGGGATAAGAAATAGACCCATAGGGCTTTCCAACGAGTATTTATTTGTCGAAATCCGATGTCGTTTACTATTTTAATTAATTCGCGAAGTAGGTGCAATCTTTGTAAGAAATTCAACCTTTGTCTTTGTGTTCTTTATCATCTTTGTTGTCTTTTTTTATGTTCTTTGTCATCTTTGTTGTCTTTATTTTTATGTTGTTGTCATCTTTGTTGTCTTTTTTTATGTTCTTTGTCCCGCTGTTGTCTTTGTTTTTATGTTGTTGTCTTTGTTTTTATGTTCTTTGTCATGTTGTCGTTCTTTGCCACGCTTTCATTGTCTTCTTTGTTATCGTTTTATGTTCTTTGTTTGTACCGTGGCGCAACAAAGTTGCTACCAGCTACCGATTATGGTGTTGTTTGGCGCCAAGCGTGAATGTGTTGCTATTGGTGTTATTGTAGGGCGCCATATAGTGTTTGCTTTAGTGTTGTGGCGTCTTGCGATGTCCAATGTGTATAAATAATGATAAAAATAACGGTGTGTCAATTGTGCCAAGTTACCTATGATGATGTGAATGTGTTGTATGTGGACTGTATAGTTAATAACGATGTGTCGGGTCAAATAAGACAATTTTGTGAAATTGTTGTTGTGGGTCATTATGACCAAATGATGATATTGATGAGGTTGTTGCACACGTTGTATTACCCTGTTGTTGAATGTTTTTCCGATGAGTTGTGCATGGAGTCTCATGCATGGCATATTGCAGTTATTACGACGATGTAGGCTTCGGCCTTGGAGCTATGCTCAAAGCGACGGTTGTGCCCAAGAGGCTATTTTTACGACGATGGTACCTCATGCATATGCCCGGCGACGTGGGTTGCATTTCATACATGCATTCATATCAAGGTGTTGTCGCTTATTGTTGTTGTCTTTGTTGTTGCTTATTGGGTTGCTCATTGGTGTTGCTACTTGGAAGTTGTAATGATGTTGAGTTGTAATGACGTTGGGGAGTATTTATGTCGAGGTGTAATTATGTTGTGGTGTAATGATGTGATTGCGTAGTGATGTTGTTGTGATGTGTTGTATTCCGTTGTTGATGTGCTGTGGTGGTTATAGTTGCCTATTCTCTAGTATATTATCTATCATATATGCTTTTATGCTATTTGAGACTCACCCTTCTGGATTTAAAATGTTACCTCGATGTCGTGAACGTGCGTGTAATCACGAATGAAGATCAAGGTCTTTTATGAGCTGAGTCAGTGTCGTCTCTGATACGTAGCACCCGGGGGGATGAACACTGTCTTTTTTTTATTTATTTGTTGCATTTAATTATTTTGAACACGAGTTTGTAGTTTTGAAGTATGGAACAAATATTTGGGATGTAAACTAAATTGAAGTATTTTGTTTTCCATGTTTTATTTATTTACACGTCGCTGGATTTTGAAAACGTCGAATGTGACGCTCCAATTTGTGTTTTGAATTTAGTTTCCGCACTCTGATATTTTATAAAACAAACGGGTAGAATTGGGGTGTTACATTAGTGGTATCAGAGCAGTTCAGTCTGTCCGGCCAAGTTGTCAAGTCGTCGAGTCTATTAACCCTCGAGTCTTGGTACTCGTTCTAAATTATAGTTATGTTGTTGTTTGTTACTGATTTCTTATATATTTAGGAGTCATATTAGATGTAAGGATTTGAAATGTTAACGATATTTTTATACTATTTATTTCATTTGTTTTGTCCTATGTGTCTAGCTGTCAACGTTGTGAGTTTTGTATCATTGTGAATTGTTCCATAACTTTCATGCTATATGATATATGACTGCGTATTTTAACTGTGTACACTCGAATCTTTTCTGATTTGACTCTGGTTGTTTTCTTTTTATAGTTGTGTTACGTGGTTTTGAAATCTTAGGATAATAATGTGTCTTGGAGAATGCTGTACACTTCTTTTAAATTAGATTTTAGTGCTAGATGTTCACATAAGAATTTAAGTTGACTTTTGGTTGAGTTAATTACTAGTCTTCCGTAAAATCTATTGCTATCACATGCTTTTATTTTTGTGTAATGAAGCTAGCTTTGTTTTCATTAGTTCGTTACACAAGTATGCTCTCTATCTATCACTTTTGTTACCTTTAAAAATAAGGGTGTATGTTGTTTGTTTCTTTTTAATGGAAGCTTAGAATAGTGTGGAAGTTGATGAGGTACATTTTTCAAGACGAAAACATTCTAATGGGGAGAGTTGTAACGCCCAAAAATAATCAAGTATTTATTTAATTAATTTATCTAGGTGTTATGTTGGTTGGTTATAATAAAAGAAATAAATAGTGTTTTAATTTAAATAAGGGGTGGTGTGTAGTAAATGAGGAGTGGTAATTTAATTAAAAGAGGAGTAGTGTTAGTAATTGATTAGGTAGTAAAGAGAGCCCAAGACACTAGAACCCATAATATTTAATCTCTAGGGTTAGTGTCTTAGACTCAATTGAAAGAAAAAGAATAGAAGAGAAAGGAAAGAAGGGTGTGCGACGGCGTGAAGAGAGAAAGGAGAAAAGGGAACGGCGCGAGAGAAGGAGAAGAAAAGAGAGAAGAGATCGCACAAGAGAGAGGGAGAAGGAGAGGAAGCTAGTTGCGGTGGTTCTACTTGGAGTTCGTGGAAGAATCCTTTATTCGGCAATTCTTAAGGTAAGGGGAGTCTCATAGTATAAAGGGTTGTATGATGGGTAGTATATAGGAGGGTAGAAACTATGATGCCTAGGAGATGTTTGATAAAATGTTTGAATGAATTATGAGTAGATATATGATGGGTATTATGTTGGAGTTAGGCTCTATGTTCTTGTCTTGATTGCTTTGAATGTGTATTTGATGATTGATGAATGTATTAGGATTGTTTGAAAATTTTGCGTGATGGTTGAACATGATGAGTTTCACTTGTTTACGGTTTTGTGCACTTTCTGGACACTGTTCGGTTTTTCGAGAAATGTTACTATTTGTTTGATCCAAAAATTATGTGGCTGATTGTTTTTGAAAATAGACTTAACACCGGTCGTTTTGGCGCTGGTTTCGTTAAATTTGGATGTATAGCTCGAGTTATAGGCAATACAAGTTAGGTTAAAATTAAAAACGTTTTGGGTATGGGTTCATGATTTCGGTAATCGGAACGTTGTATTGACTGGAAATTTATGTGGTTTACTTTTCTGGAAAATAGACTTAATGCTTGTTAATGTGGCACTGGTTTAGTAGCATCTAGAGTTGTGTAGCTCGAGATATGAATTCCACAAGTTAAAGTAAGATTCTGGAAACAATCTGGACATAGGGTCAGTGTTTTGGCTACTGCGTTTTCAAAAGAACTCCTTTTCGAACGAATCCAATTTCTTTGAAAACTAAACAGAATTTGCTCCAGTTTATGCACAAGTTTCATGCAATTTGATTGAGTTTTGGTCATTTTAGAACTGCTTGAATTTGAAGGACAGAAACTGCCCTCTTTTGAAACTAGTATGTGTATTTTTGAAAACTGTATCTATTGAACACTCTCCTTCAAAAACTGAACTTAGGGATAAGAAATAGACCCATAGGGCTTTCCAACGAGTATTTATTTGTCGAAATCCGATGTCGTTTACTATTTTAATTAATTCGCCGAAGTAGGTGCATCGCTTGTAAGAAATTCAGCACCGCGCGCTTGTGTTGCTTGTGTTCTTGTCATCTTTGTTGTCTTTTTTATGTTATTCTTTGTCATCTTTGTTGTCTTTGTTTTATGTTGTTGTCATCTTTGTTGTCTTTTTTTATGTTCTTTGTCATCCTGTTGTCTTTGCTTTTATATGTTGTTGTGCCGTTTTTATGTTCTTTGTCATGTTGTCGCGTTCTTTGTCACGCTTCTTTGTTGTCTTTCTTTATTCTTGTTAGTTTTATGTTCTTTGTTTGGCGCCGCGTGGCTAACCAACACAAGTTCTTGCCAGCGCCGCTTATGGTGTTGTTTTGGCGCCAAGCGTGAATGTGTTGCTGTTGGTGTTATTGTAGGGCGCCATATAGTGCTGCCTAGTGTTGTGATGTCTTGCGATGTCCAATGTGTATAAATAATGTTAAAAATAACGACGTGTCAATTGTGCCAAGTTACCTATGATGATGTGAATGTGTTGTATGTGGACTGTATAGTTAATAACGATGTGTCGGGTCAAATAAGACCATTTTGTGAAGTTGTTGTTGTGGGTCATTATGACCAAATGATGATGTTGATGAGGTTGTTGAACACGTTGTATTACCCTGTTGTTGAATGTTTTTCCGATGAGTTGTGCATGGAGTCTCATGCATGGCATATTGCATTTATTACGACGATGTAGGCTTCGGCCTTGGAGCTATGCTCAAAGCGGCGGTTGTGCCGAGAGGCTATTTTTACGACGATGGTACCTCGTGCATATGCCCGGCGTGGGTTGCATTTCATACATACATTCATATCAAGGTGTTGTCGCTTTTTGTTGTTGTCTTTGTTGTTGCTTATTGTGTTGCTCATTGGTACCTCATGTAATGACGTTGGGGAGTATTTATGTTGAGGTGTAATTATGTTGTGGTGTAATGATGTGATTGTGTAGTGACGCTGTTGTGATGTGTTGTATTATGTTGTTGATGTGCTGTGGTGGTTATAGTTGCCTATTCTCTAGTATATTATCTATCATATATGCTTTTATGCTATTTGAGACTCACCCTTCTGCATTAAAAATGTTACCTCGATGTCGGTAACGTGCAGGTAATCACGAATGAAGATCAAGGTCTTTTATGAGCTGAGTCAGTGTCGTCTCTGATACGTAGCAGGTAATCCCCAATATGGACTTTTAGCATCGGTTATTTAAATAATCGATGCTAATAGTATGCCTTCAAGACATAAAAAACACCAAAAATGGACCTTTAGCATCGGTTATTAAGGATAACCGTTGCTAAAAGTCACCAAGATTGACTTTTAGCATCGGTTATTTAAATAACCGATGCTAATAGTATGTTTTCAAGACATAAAAAACACCAAAAAAATGTCATTTAGCATCGGTTTTTTGAAAATCCGATGCTAAAAGTCACATTTATCATCGGTTATTTAACCGATGCTAAATGTCCGACATTTAGTATCGGTCGAATTAGTATCGACAGATAACCGATGCTAAATGTGCAAAACAACCGATGCTAAATGTCTTTTCTGCACTAGTGGGACCATTTAAGTTGATAAAGGTTTATCCACATGGAGCAGTAGATTTATTAGATAAGACATCAAATATTGTCTTCAAGGTGAATGGTCAAAGAGTCAAGATGTACTATGGTGAACATATGGTGAGAGACAAAACCACCACCCATTTGCAAAATCTCTAAGTAAAAAGAGGTAGTCAGGCTGACAAGACTCTTAAAACAAGCGCTTAATGAGAGGCAACCCATCATTTTTTAAGTATTTTTGTTCAATTTTATGTTTTTAGTTGTTTTGTAGGAATGCAGGATACTAATGCAGCTGCATCAGTGCACCTGCATTACAGAAGAAATTTGCCCTGCATCAAAAATTTCAAAAATTTGAAGAATGTGATTAAGTGTGAGTCTTAAGGCATCAAGAAGATCAAAGGGAAGTTAAGCAAGATAAATGATGTGTTAGTAGCCAAAGATGACACATGGCGTGATGCATGCGCAACACACAAGACATAACGGCTACCTACAAACTCCACTTCCTCTTCCTGAAACATTAAAGCCTTAATCTTATTACCGTTATCCCTTCTTCGCAAACCTCACAAATTTCTCTCATTCTAGAAACAGTTACTCCTCACATTCTCATCTCAATTTTTTCAATCAAAAACAATCAAAGACCTAGAAATTGAAGAATCAAAAAGGTGAAGAAGCAATCAGCAAAAAAATCATCAAGCAAGCATACCAAAACTCCCCAGAAAGAGAAGAAAGTCATGCATGCAGGATCATCATCAAGCATGAAAGGCAAAGTCAAAGAATCAACATCGAGAACCGATGATAATGCACATCTATGGAGGATGCATCTTCTGCCTGAAAGAGGATATGATTTGAAGAAGGCTAGCCCATCATTCATGTCAACAGTGGCCAATCTCAATTGGGATCATTTCGTTCTTCCAAGAGGAAGCTACATTGAAGATTTGGTGAGAGAATTCTATGTTGGAATCATACCACAAGAAGGAACAGAGCATTCCTACACTTTTATGGTGACACTTCTATGGTGAGAGGTAAACTTGTACACTTTCATGCAAAGAAATTGAATGAACATTATATGCTGAGATATAATGGGATTGAATTTGAAAACAAAGTGGTCAAGGTCTTTAAGAAAGAAATGGATGAAGTGAAAAATGGGATAGAAGCACATATTTGATTGATGCATTAGGAAATTGGCATTTGTTCATAGCCACTTCAATTCTGCCTACATCACACACATATGCAATGACCAAAGAGAGATTGATCTTGCTAGATACAATTCTCTCTGAGGGGAATGTTGACATAGGTAGATTGATTGCTAGGGAAATTCTTGCATGCACAACAAAATCAAAGGGATTTCTGTTTTTCCCTTGTCTTATTACTGAGTTATGTAACGCCCCAAAAATAATAAAGTATTTATTTAATTAATTTATCTAGGTGTTATTTTGGTTGGTTATAATAAAAGAAATAAATAGTGTTTTAATTTAAATAAGGGGTGGTGTGTAGTAAATGAGGGAGTGGTAATTTAATTAAAGAGGAGTAGTGTTAGTAATTGATTAGGTAGTAAAGAGAGCCCAAGACACTAGAACCCATAATATTTAAGCTCTAGGGTTAGTGTCTTAGACTCAATGCAAAGAAAAAGAAGAGAAGAGAAAGGAAAGAAGGGTGTGCGACGGCGTGAAGAGAGAAAGGAGAAAAGGGAACGGCGCGAGAGAAGAAGAAGAAAAAGAGAGAAGAGATCGCACAAGAGAGAGGGAGAAGGAGAGGAAGCTAGTTGCGGTGGTTCTTCTTGGAGTTCGTGAAAGAATCCTTTATTAGGCAATTCTTAAGGTAAGGGGAGTCTCATAGTATAAAGGGTTGTATGATGGGTAGTATATAGGAGGGTAGAAACTATGATGCCTAGGTGATGTTTGATAAAATGTTTGAATGAATTATGAGTAGATATATGATGGGTATTATGTTGGAGTTAGGCTCTATGTTCTTGTCTTGATTGCTTTGAATGTGTATTTGATGATTGATGAATGTATTAGGCTTGTTTGAAATTGTTGCATGATGGTTGAACATGATGAGTTTCACTTGTTTACGGTTTTGTGCACTTTCTGGACACTGTTCGGTTTTTCGAGAACTGGTACTATTTGTTTGATCCAAAAATTATGTGGCTGATTGTTTTTGAAAATAGACTTAACACCGGTCGTTTTGGCGCTGGTTTCGTTAAATTTGGAGTTGTATAGCTCGAGTTATAGGCAATACAAGTTAGGTTAAAATTACGGAAACGTTTTGGGTATGGGTTCGATATTTGATGGCTGGAACGTTGTATTGACTGAAAAATTATGTGGTTTACTTTTCTGGAAAATAGACTTAATGCTTGTTAATGTGGCATTGGTTTAGTAGCATCTAGAGTTGTGTAGCTCGAGATATGAATTCCACAAGTTAAAGTAAGATTATGGAAACAATCTGGACATAGGGTCAGTGTTTTGGCTACTGCGTTTTCAAAAGAACTCCTTTTCGAACGAATCCAATTTCTTTGAAAACTAAACTGAATTTGCTCCAGTTTATGCACAAGTTTCATGCAATTTGATTGAGTTTTGGTCATTTTAGAACTGCTTGAATTTGAAGGACAGAAACTGCCCTCTTTTGAAACTAGTATGTGTATTTTTGAAAACTGTACCTATTGAACACTCTCCTTCAAAAACTGAACTTAGAGATAAGAAATAGACCCATAGGGCTTTCCAACGAGTATTTATTTGTCGAAATCCGATGTCGTTTACTATTTTAATTAATTCGCCGAAGTAGGTGCATTGCTATAGGAAATTCAGCACTGTGCGTGCACGTATTCTTTGTCATCTTTGTTGTGTTTGTTTTTATGTTCTTTGTCATGTTGTCGTTGTTGTTTTTATGTTGCTTATCACGTTCTTTGTCGTCTTTGTTGTTGCCGTTTTTATGTCGCTGTTTGGCACCGTGGCGCAACACAAGTTGCTACCAGGCGCTGATTATGGTGTTTTTTGGCGCCAAGCGTGAATGTGTTGCTATTGGTGTTATTGTAGGGCGCCATATAGTGCTGCCTAGTGTTGTGACGTCTTGCGATGTCCAATGTTTATAAATAATGATAAAAATAACGATGTGTCAATTGTGCCAAGTTACCTATGATGATGTGAATGTGTTGTATGTGGACTGTATAGTTAATAATGATGTGTCGGGTCAAATAAGACAATTTTGTGAAGTTGTTGTTGTGGGTCATTATGACCAAATGATGATGTTGATGAGGTTGTTGCACACGTTGTATTACCCTGATGTTGAATGTTTTTCCGATGAGTTGTGCATAGAGTCTCATGCATGGCATATTGCAGTTATTACGACGATGTAGGCTTCGGCCTTGGACTATGCTCAAAGCGACGGTTGTGCCCAAGAGGCTATTTTTACGACGATGGTACCTCATGCATATGCCCGGCGACGTGGGTTGCATTTGATACATACATTCATATCAAGGTGTTGTCGCTTATTGTTGTTGTCTTTGTTGTTGCTTATTGTGTTGCTCATTGGTGTTGCTACTTGGAAGTTGTAATGATGTTGAGTTGTAATGACGTTGGGGAGTATTTATGTTGAGGTGTAATTATGTTGTGGTGTAATGATGTGATTGCGTAGTAATGTTGTTGTGATGTATTGTATTCCGTTGTTGATGTGCTGTGGTGGTTATAGTTGCCTATTCTCTAGTATATTATCTATCATATATGCTTTTATGCTATTTGAGACTCACCCTACGGATTTAAAATGTTACCTCGATGTGCTCGTAACGTGCGGGTAATCACGAATGAAGATCAAGGTCTTTTATGAAATTTGAGTCGATGTCGTCTCTCGATCGTAGCACCCGGGGATGAACAACATCTTTTTTATTTATTTGTTGCATTTAATTATTTTGAACACGAGTTTGTAGTTTTGAAGTATGGAACAAATATTTGGGATGTAAACTAAATTGAAGTATTTTGTTTTCCATGTTTTATTTATTTACACGTCGCTGGATTTTGAAAACGTCGAATGTGACGCTCCAATTTCTGTTTTGAATTTGGTTTCCGCACTCTGATATTTTATAAAACGAACGGGTAAAATTGGGGTGTTACATTAGTGGTATCAGAGCAGTTCGGTCTGTCCGGCCAAGTTGTCAAGTCGTCGAGTCTATTAACCCTCGAGTCTTGGTACTCGTTCTAAATTATAGTTATGTTGTTGTTTATTACTGATTTCTTATATATTTAGGAGTCATATTAGATGTAAGGATTTGAAATGTTAACGAAATTTTTATACTATTCTTTTCATTTGTTTTGTCCTATGTGTCTAGCTGTCAACGTTGTGAGTTTTGTATCATTGTGAATTGTTCCATAACTTTCATGCTATATGATATATGACTGCGTATTTTAACTGTGTACACTCGAATCTTTTCTGATTTGACTCTGGTTGTTTTCTCTTTATAGTTGTGTTACGTGGTTTTGAAATCTTAGGATAATAATGTGTGCTGAGAATGCCTGTACACTTCTTTTAAATTAGATTTTAGTGCTAGATGTTCACATAAGTATTTAAGTTGACTTTTGGTTGAGTTAATTACTAGTCTTCCGTAAAATCTATTGCTATCACATGCTTTTATTTTTGTGTAATGAAGCTAGCTTTGTTTTCATTAGTTCGTTACACAAGTATGCTCTCTATCTATCACTTTTGTTACCTTTAAAAATAAGGGTGTATGTTGTTTGTTTCTTTTTAATGGAAGCTTAGAATAGTGTGGAAGTTGATGAGGGTACATTTTCGAGGACGGAAACATTCTAGTGGGGGAGAGTTGTAACGCCCCAAAAATAATCAAGTATTTATTTAATTAATTTATCTAGGTGTTATGTTGGTTGGTTATAATAAAAGAAATAAATAGTGTTTTAATTTAAATAAGGGGTGGTGTGTAGTAAATGAGGGAGTGGTAATTTAATTAAAAGAGGAGTAGTGTTAGTAATTGATTAGGTAGTAAAGAGAGCCCAAGACACTAGAACCCATAATATTTAATCTCTAGGGTTAGTGCCTTAGACTCAATTGAAAGAAAAAGAAGAGAAGAGAAAGGAAAGAAGGGTGTGCGACGGCGTGAAGAGAGAGGAGAAAAGGGAACGGCACGAGAGAAGGAGAAGAAAAGAGAGAAGAGATCGCACAAGAGAGAGGGAGAAGGAGAGGAAGCTAGTTGCGGTGGTTCTACTTGGATTCGTGGAAGAATCCTTTATTCGGCAATTCTTAAGGTAAGGGGAGTCTCATAGTATAAAGGGTTGTATGATGGGTAGTATATAGGAGGGTAGAAACTATGATGCCTAGGAGACGTTTGATAAAATGTTTGAATGAATTATGAGTAGATATATGATGGGTATTATGTTGGAGTTAGGCTCTATGTTCTTGTCTTGATTGCTTTGAATGTGTATTTGATGATTGACGAATGTATTAGGGTTGTTTGAAAATTTTGCGTGATGGTTGAACATGATGAGTTTCACTTGTTTACGGTTTTGTGCACTTTCTGGACACTGTTCGGTTTTTCGAGAACTGTTACTATTTGTTTGATCCAAAAATTATGTGGCTGGTTGTTTTTGAAAATAGACTTAACACCGGTCGTTTTGGCGCTGGTTTCGTTAAATTTGGAGTTGTATAGCTCGAGTTATAGGCAATACAAGGTAGGTTAAAATTCTGGAAACGTTTTGGGTATGGGTTCAGTATTTCGGTAACTGGGAACGTTGTATTGACTGGAAAATTATGTGGTTTGCTTTTCTGGAAAATAGACTTAATGCTTGTTAATGTGGCACTGGTTTAGTAGCATCTAGAGTTGTGTAGCTCGAGATATGAATTCCACAAGTTAAAGTAAGATTCTGGAAACAATCTGGACATAGGTCTGCAATGTTTTGCTACTGCGTTTTCAAAAGAACTCCTTTTGAACGAATCCAATTTCTTTGAAAACTAAACAGAATTTGCTCCAGTTTATGCACAAGTTTCATGCAATTTGATTGAGTTTTGGTCATTTTAGAACTGCTTGAATTTGAATGACAGAAACGCCCTCTTTTGAAACTAGTATGTGTATTTTTGAAAACTATACCTATTGACCACTCTCCTTCAAAAACTGAACTTAGGGATATGAAATAGACCCATAGGGCTTTCCAACGAGTATTTATTTGTCGAAAATCCGATGTCGTTTACTATTTTAATTAATTCGCGAAGTAGGTGCACTCAGTAAGAAATTCAACACTTTGCGTGCGCTTGTATTCTTGCTCATCTTTGTTGTCTTTGTTTTTATGTTGTTGTCATCTTTGTTGTCTTTATTTTTATGTTCTTTGTCATCTTTGTTGTCTTTTTTTATGTTGTTGTCATGTTGTTGTGTTGTTTATGTTGTTGTCATCTTTGTTGTCTTTGTTTTTATGTTCTTTGTCATCTTTATGTCGTTCTTTGTCCGCGTTCTTTGTTGTCTTTCTTTATTCTGCCGCTTTTATGTTCTTTGTTTATGCCGCGGTGCTAACAAGTTCTTTGCCAGCGCCGCTTATGGTCTTTATTTGGCGCCAAGCGTGAATGTGTTGTTGTTGGTGTTATTGTAGGGCGCCATATAGTGCTGCCTAGTGTTGTGATGTCTTGCGATGTCAATTGTGCCAAGTTACCTATGATGATGTGAATGTGTTGTATGTGGACTGTATAGTTAATAACGATGTGTCGGGTCACCATTACCCTCCCTTAATGATCCACCAGTCCAATCACCACCACAAACAACCCCTCCACCACCCTCTCCAACAAATGAACCTGAGAAAACAACTCACACTGAACAAATCATCTCTGAAACAACCCCTGTTATTCCAGAAATAGAACCAGAACAACAAGTACCTTATGACCCAAGTAACATTACTGCTAATGTTATTTTTGCTCTTGAGAAAGAGTGTGTGCAGGAAAGAGAAGAAGAAGGACTCGACAAAGACAAAGGAGAAGAAGAATCATCTGCAAAGGAGCCTGTAGCTCAATCTGAAATGATGCAGAGTGATGCTCCCCGCATCACATGCTCTTGCATCACAAAGAGCAACAACACAAAGATGATGAGGCAACAATCAAGCTTGTTCTCGAACAAATGGCTCAACAGAAGAGAGATGCATTGCACAACACTCGAAATTCTTCAAGAAACTTGCGAGGCGAGCAAGCAAAATTGACACCAAAAGGAAGCAACTGATGCGATCGATCGATGCAATCGCATCGGTCCCGTAAGCCTCTGCAACTACACTTGAGGAAGAAGGTGCATCTCACCTCTTCAAGAAACTCCAACCAAGCTATCCAAAACAAAGAAGCGTATAGAAACATGTAACGCCCAAAATAATTTAATTATTTATTTAATTAAGTTGTTTAAGGCTTGCAACATTTAATTAAGTGAATTAATTAGTTTGGTGTATTTTATTAAGAAAGGGTCTAACTTATTGAGTGGAATAATTATGTTAGAGTTTATTTTATTTTCAGGGGGTATCTAAATAAGTAGAAAAGGTGGTGCTGATAAAGGGCCCAAGTCAAATAATGACCCAAGCCCAATTGCCTAAAACCCCTAAAACCCTAAGGAAGGGTCACATTACCCATTATTTTGAAAGAAAGGAAACGAAAAATAGAGAGAAGGGGGAGGGTGAAGCCGACGCGAAGGGAGGAGGAGGAGAAGGGAAAGGTTTTGCTCACTTTGACTCTAGGTAAGGAGAAATTGGTCTCAATCTTCCACATTTCTTTTCCTTCATTTCTATGAGTCCTATGGTCTCATTCTTGTCCATTTTGATTTTCATTTTCACCCCAAGGGAAGGGATTTTCGGTTCAGCTGGAAAAAGTGGTTGGAGGTGCTTCATTTTGTTGATTCTTGGTGTTGGTTGAAGCTCTAGCTCATTCAAGGTTAGGGGATTCTCATTTACATCTATAATAAATTGTATGATAGGTGTTGTGTGTGTAATAGCTCTAGCATGATTTGATTGTGTGAATCTTGTGTTAATCTTATGGTTGTTGTTGTGTTGATGTTTAAATTGGTGACATTATGATGCTTGATGTTGGAAATAAATGTATTATTAAATGTGCATGCAAAGTGTTTGATAAAATGCTTCAATGTGATGAAATAAGAGATTATGTGGATTAAATAATGTTGATTAATTATTCAAGTAAGTGTTGTGAATTGGGTAATGAATTATTGGATTGAGATGTTGTTGGAGTGTATGTGATTGTTGAGGAAAAATCATGGGAGAATGGTGTGAATAGTGCAGGAGGCGCCACTAGGCTAAGGAAATGTCGCCTAGACATATGCTGTCACGGTTTGGGGTTGCTGGGGAAACAGGGGCGCCATTTGCTAGGCAAACTGGCGCCAGGTATACTGTGCAAGGGGCTGGCAGGGTGTGTGTGGGATGCAGGGGCGCCAATTCCCTAGGAATTTGGCGCCTGGTGGGTGCTGGATGCGCGCGGTGGCTGAACTTGTGTAGGGGAGTGTAACGCCCCAAAAATAATCGGTTAATTATTTAACTAATTAGAGGGAATTAGCTTGCGGAGAAATATTAGAAATAATAATATGGTATCTAGTTAGATCTAGGGAGTGGTGTGAACCAATAATTAGGTGGTGAATGTATTTGAAGGGGAGTGTTTATATAATAAATAGTGGTGGGTGTAATTTAATTGAAGGGGGTGATATTGGTAACTCCGGAGTGGTGAAGAATGGCCCAAGAAGCCCAAGCCCGATCGCTTAAGCTCCTTAGGCGCTAAGGGGTTAGGGTTTGCGCCCATTGTGCAAGAAGAGAGAAAGAAATCGGAATTTAGAGAGAGTGAGAAGTAGGAGAGTCTGCGCTAAAGGAGAGGAAGGAAGGGGAATCTTCTCAAGTTTTCTGGTGAGTGAGTGAGATTACGGTTTGAAGGAGGAAGGAGAGCGTTTCATTCGTGGTGTTCTTTGAGTTCTTGCACGTGATTCTCTTAACCATCGCTTTCCGGAACATCGAAAAATTCAAGGTAAGGGTGAGCGTTTCGGTTTAACGTGATTGGGTATATGATGGGTTTTGGGGTTTTAATGTTGTTTTAATAACTTGTGAAGTTGTTTTGATGAATTCGATGTGATTGATAAATGTTGATGATGTCTTGATGAAATTGATGATTAATTGATGAATTCGGTGATTCTTGATGAATGTTTGAAGTTGCGTGATGAGTTTCTGGTGATTTCCTTGTGGTATTTTGATGTGTCTATTGATGATCTTATGATGAATATCTTGATGAACAAAATCATGTTTTGAAATCTGAAATTGAGATGGGAAAAATATCGAAAATTCTGAGTTTTCTGCGTTTTGAGCTGTTTCTGCCCACTGGCGCCTCGGTCGCGCTCGGGTGGCGCCTCAAGCGAAAGAGTGATGCGCTGATGGCTGATATTTCTGTCCTCTGGCGCCTCGGCGGCGCCTCACTCGCGCCCGGAGCGCGAGTCACCTGTCCTCACTGTTTTGCACTGTTTTTCACTGTTGTTTGTACGTTTTTGAAAAATTCATATCTTTTGAACCGGGAACCCGATTGAGGCGTTCTAAGATGCGTTGGAAATCTTATTCAGAGGCCTAACTGAATATTCTACTTTTAAGGAAAAATAAACTGTTTTGTGGTAGTTGATATAAGAATGAAATGTTATACTATTAGTGTGCTAATTGACTATGGCTAAATTGTGGTTTACCACTAAGGTCAGAATATCTTTCACTGGTGTATTTACAAGGGCATCACTGAGAGCCTTGCAAAGGTGGCCAATGCCTGTTGCAAGTAGTATCAGTTACCTGAGTAATCCCATAGTCAATCAGTTCACTATTTTATAACACACTAAACCAAAAGATAACAGAAAAATATATATATTTTAAATGATGTTGGTGTGTATTGGTTTTGACGAGTTGCGGTAAATGTGCCCTATGAGTGTAATTAGGATGGTGTTGTAGTATGATTTGTGTGAAAGGTGATGAGTTCACTCTATGAGTGATTATGATGTTGTGATATGACTTGTGATGTTTTGTGAAGAATATACTCTATGAGTATAGTTTTAATAATCTTTGTTTTGTATTTGTGATGAATTATACGAATACACTCTATGAGTGTTTTATGATGATGATGATGATGAGTACTCCAGGTGAGTATTTTGGTGAAATGCACATGTGTATATAGAATCTCATGGCATGTGCATAATTGTGAAGAATAGGCTTGGCCTCTTGCGAAAGAATAGGCTTGGCCTCCAATGAAGAATAGGCTTGGCCTCTTAATTGTGATGAATATGGTACCATCATGCATTATGCCCTGGTGGGGTTGCACTTTCATACATAATCATAACTGTGAATGTTTGGTCTTTGTTTGTGATTGGAGTTGGTGTTGTGTGATCATGAAGTGGTGATGATGATGATCTTTGTGTGAATGCTCGCTCTCATTTCTCTATTATGTATCCGATTATGTTTTATTGAAATTCTCACCCTTCGCTTGGAATGTTGCTCTCACGGTGTAACGCTGCAGTAAATCATGCAGTGAAGGTCTAGCCGCTTTCTTGTTAGGCTGTCGGGAAGTCTGTTTGTGTCGCTTTCTACGATCTGTAGCACCTAGGGGGCGTGGTTGACATTTATTAGTTATTAGTTAAGCGTTTAATGACTATGTTGTTACTATGAGATGTGTTTTGAGAGGCTTAGTGAGGTTATTATTTTATTCCGCTGTGATGATTGATTTATGGCATGTACTTTTGAGACGTGGTTTTGCTGCACAAACTTTAATGAGTGCAATTGATGAGATGAGTTTTTATGACGAGGTAGCATTTCTTTTCTACCAATTAAATTAATATTTTTGAAAAGGAAATTACTCACGATAATGACGTGGCGAGAGGGGTAGAAAAGGGGTGTTACATTAGTGGTATCAGAGTAGTTCGGTCTGTCCGGCCAAGTTGTCCAGTATCGAGTCTAGTTATCTCTCGAGTCTTGGTACTCGTCCTAACCATTGTTTGTGTAGTAAGTGATATTTCTGCAGGTGTGGGGCAAACCGAGTACTGCTGAATGGTAAGTGAATAAGTGGGGGAGATACCCCGCTGATAATGTGTGCTGTATTGTGTTTCCAATGTGTGAACTCTGTGTCTTCTGTTTTTGAATTCCCTGACGGTTTGGAAAATGATTGGTTTGCAAAAGATGCGTTAGTTACTTCTTTTGAAAACGAAGGAAAATATTTTTGCCGCTCTAGGCTTCAATGTTCTTATAAATAATTATTACATGATTTTAAGAGTTGAGGACACCTTTCATTTATGAAAATCATTTCCAAAAAGTAAATTGTTGATTGTGTTGGAAAACAACTTTTCCTCATTTTTCGCACTTCTACTTATAAATATTTTTGAAGTAGAGATGTCGCATTTATTGATATGTAGATTGTGTGATTGTTATTTGACTTAAATTTGGTCCATGACCTTTGTTGTTGTTGTTGTTATTGGGTCAATGTACCAAAGCATTGTTGTTGTTGTTATTGGGTCAATGTGCCAAAGCGTTGTTGTTGTTGTTGTTGGGTCAATGGGACCAAAGTGTCGTGTTGTTGTTGTCGGGTTGATTTAATAATGTATTTGTGAGTTAAATGACGTGTGCATTAAATGATGAAATTGCGGTGTTTAGTGTAGAGATGAACTATGAACATATGTTGCCTACAAGTTGTTTGATAGTATTACCTTGTGAGTTTTGAAGGTGAAATTACTATGCTTAAGTAGTATATGATGTTGAAAGTGGTATTGTGGTGGTTGGGTGGATTTGGGGTGTCGGGATGATTTGATTAGATTGTAGTCAAAGTGTTGCATGTAAAGTGTTGATAAAATGCATAAGTGAAGTTTAGAGTGCATGTAGGTGTTTGACCAAATATCAAAATGTTGATTGGATGCCCAAGTGTTGTTTGATGACATGAATTGTTAAATTTGAGTGTTGTTTGAGATTATTGTTTCGTGATGAAACATGATGAATTTTACTTGTTTACGGTTTTGTGCATTTCGACCTTTGTTTGGTTGATCCAAAATTATGTGGCTGATTGTTTTGAAAAAGCGGATTTAACTCGGTCGTTTGCCACTTTGGTTTCATAAATTTTCAATAAGAGACGAGAAAGAAAATTCGGTTGCAAGTTGATAAAGAAGTTCTGTCCAAGTTTGGTACCTAAGTGCAGTATTTTGAAAAAATTGTACCAATTGGCTACTTATTTTGAAAAATAAAAATCATAGATAGAAACTACACTCAGAGAGCTTTCCAACAAGTATTTATTTGTCGAAATTCGATGTCGTTTACTATTTTAATTAAATCGTCAAAGTAGACACATAGTTGCAGAATTTTCTGCAACCGAGTTTATGAAGATTTGCAAAAACGTTTTGAACTCGGATCTTCATATGTTGTGGATTTGTAATTTAAAAACGGTGATTTTGAGGTTGCTTGTGAACCTTTAACAAACAATGTTATGGTTGGGTATTAATGTGAGTATTAAATTTATTTTCAACAAATGAGTACTCACCTTGTTGTCGTATGTTCTCCTATGTGTTTACTTATGTGGCTAAATTAAACTATAGTCTCGCATGAACTTGTTATGTGGTTGATTTAACATTATCACTTTGACTATATGAATTGGTGAAAGTGTAGCATGAAGTATAATATGAATTTTTACTGTAACATGTTCTTGATTACGTGGTAATGTTGGATGCTAAATGCCTTGTAGATTAATCTTTCTACTTGTGTTAAGATGCTTCATTGTCTTGACCATTAAGAGTGATCCTTTGTAGGGGGTACCCGGTGACCCTGATTTGTGTTTATGTGTTATGTGTTAGGTATTATGGGAGAACCATTGTAGTAGCAAAGAAGTAAATGTAAATGATGAGTTCTTTCTAGTAAATTGAGTAAATGCATGCTTTGATGATGACGTAATTGAATATGATTAAGATTGATTGATGATTTGTTTAAGTGTGCTAGGACAATGAAAATATTTTGCTCACAAAACGTATTGTGTATGATCTTGAGGATAGTTTAATGATACGGATTAATGAATTGATTTTATACTGATGGTATGTGGTTATACATGATTGGTTGAACTCGTGGGGTTGATGTCTTTGGCTTGTTCCTTTCTAACTAACTAGTTGATGTGATGAAAAGTTGGGTCGTTAATTGTTCGAGATAGGTATGGTTAAAAGAGTTTTAACGATGTCAAAAGAGTGGGAGTCGTGACGACGCCTTCGCACTCTAGACCGCGTTAAAAGCCTTTTAGCGTAGTATGTGTAAATTGGAAGGATTGTAGTTTTGTGACCTCAATTAATTGGTGGCATGAGTAGGAGGGACTGATCACCCCAATAACTCATCCCCAATGAAAGAGGCGACAATAACTCATGGTATTATAAATTTTGGATATATGTGTTAATTTTGATTTGGGTAATTAAGTGGTGTGCTCATACTTGACTTCATGTTAATTATTACATGTGTATATATAAGTGTTTTCAAAACGTGATGTTGTGAAAAATGCTTGATTTTGAAGTCACGTGTAGTACTACAAATTTGTTATTCATTTTAGAACTTGTGGGTCGTATAACTGATTATGTATTTTTCTATGTGTGGTCCTTGAGAATAGAAGGTTAATTAAATCTTGTTTTAAATTTCGTGCCTTTATTGAGTTGTGGGTAGTAGTTGTGTTTGGATTGAAAGTAGATAGTTATGTGGTATGAGGGATTGAATCAATACCTTAAGTTGAGACTCGTGAGGAATAATAAGACCATACATTATAAGAACTTTTGGGAATGTGTCCTTATGGAATTTGATATGAGTTTGATGATGTTTGAGTAGTTGAGTAGGACTTTGATAACCTACAGATTAGAACATCTAAGTGGGAGTAAAGATGTAAAGAAAAGTGTTTAGTATGCTACTAAGTATATGATGGATCAAGGGGAATGATGGTGAACCGAAGTAGATGTAACCGAGGTAGTTGTAGAGGTGGGTGATGATGAGGTGTAGTTGCCTAAGTAAAGTGTCAAGGTGTTTGAGTAGTTGAGTAGAACTTTGATGACCTTCAGATTAGAATGGTCAAAGTGTCAAGGTTAAGTATATGATAGGTGACGGACAAGCGATGATGGTTAGAGGTGACAAGGAGATTGGGTTTGGTTTCGTGAGTCGGAGTAAATTTTCGAGGACGAAAATAATCTAAGTGGGGGAGAGTTGTAACACCCCAAAAATAATCGGTTAATTATTTAACTAATTAGAGGGAATTAGCTTGCGGAGAAATATTAGAAATAATAATATGGTATCTAGTTAGATCTAGGGAGTGGTGTGGACCAATAATTAGGTGGTGAATGTATTTGAAGGGGAGTGTTTATATAATAAGGAGTGGTGGGTGTAATTTAATTGAAGGGGGTGATATTGGTAACTCCGGAGTGGTGAAGAAAGGCCCAAGAAGCCCAAGCCCGATCGCTTAAGCTCCTTAGGCGCTAAGGGGTTAGGGTTTGCGCCCCATTGTGCAAGAAGAGAGAAAGAAATCGAAATTTAGAGAGAGTGAGAAGTAGGAGAGCTGCGCTAAAGGAGAGGAAGGAAGGGAATCTTCTCAAGTTTTCGGTAGTGAGTGAGATTACGGTTTGAAGGAGGAAGGAGACGTTTCATTCGTGGTGTTCTTTGAGTTCTTGCACGTGATTCTCTTAACCATCGCTTTCCGGAACATCGAAAAATTCAAGGTAAGGGTGAGCGTTTGGTTTCTGTGATTGGGTATGATGGGTTTTGGGGTTTTAATGTTGTTTTAATAACTTGTGAAGTTGTTTTGATGAATTCGATGTGATTGATAAATGTTGATGATGTCTTGATGAAATTGATGATTAATTGATGAATTCGGTGATTCTTGATGAATGTTTGAAGTTGCGTGATGAGTTTCTGGTGATTTCCTTGGGGTATTTTGATGTGTCTATTGATGATCTTATGATGAATATCTTGATGAACAAAATCATGTTTTGAAATCAAAATTGAAATTGGGAAAAATATCGAAAATTCTGAGTTTTCTGCGTTTTGAGCTGTTTCTGCCCACTGGCGCCTCGGTCGCGCTCGGGTGGCGCCTCAAGCGAAAGAGTGATGCGCTGAGGGCTGATGTTTCTGACCTCTGGCGCCTCGGCGGCGCCTCACTCGCGCCCGGAGCGCGAGTCACCTGTCCTCACTGTTTTGCACTTGTTTTGCCTTTGCTTTTCACCTATTGTTTATGCGTTTTGAAAAATTCATATCTTTTGAACCGGGAACCCAATTGAGGCGTTCTAAGATGCGTTGGAAAGCTTATTCAGAGGCCTAACTGAATATTCTACTTTTAAGGAAAAATAAACTGTTTTGTGGTAGTTGATATAAGAATGAAATGTTATACTATTAGTGTGCTAATTGACTATGGCTAAATTGTGGTTTACCACTAAGGTCAGAATTTCTTTCACTGGTGTATTTACAAGGGCATCACTGAGAGCCTTGCAAAGGTGGCCAATGCCTGTTGCAAGTAGTATCAGTTACCTGAGTAATCCCATAGTCAATCAGTTCACTATTTTATAACACACTAAACCAAAAGATAACAGAAAAATATATATATTTTAAATGATGTTGGTGTGTATTGGTTTTGACGAGTTGCGGTAAATGTGCCCTATGAGTGTAATTAGGATGGTGTTGTAGTATGATTTGTGTGAAAGGTGATGAGTTCACTCTATGAGTAATTATGATGTTGTGATATGACTTGTGATGTTTTGTGAAGAATATACTCTATGAGTATAGTTTTAATAATGATGTTGTGTGACTGTGATGAATTGCGACGAATACACTCTATGAGTGTTTTATGATGATGATGATGAGTACTCCAGGTGAGTATTTTGGTGAAATGCACATGTGTATATAGAATCTCATGGCATGTGCATAATTGTGAAGAATAGGCTTCGGCCTCTTGCGAAGAATAGGCTTCGGCCTCCAGCGAAGAATAGGCTTCGGCCTCTTAATTGTGATGAATATGGTACCATCATGCATTATGCCCTGGTGGGGGTTGCACTTTCATACATAATCATAACTGTGAATGGTTGCTGTTTGTGATTGGAGTTGGTGTTGTGTGATCATGAAGTGGTGATGATGATGATCTTTGTGTGAATGCACGCTCTCATTTCTCTATTATGTATCCGATTATGTTTTATTGAAATTCTCACCCATACTCGCTTGGAATGTTGCTCTCACGGTGGCAACGCTGCAGTAACAAATGAGTGAAGGTCTAGCCGCCTTCTTGTTAGGCATCGGGAAGTCTGTTTGTGTCGCTTCTACGTCTGTAGCACCTAGGGGCGGTTGACATTTATTAGTTATTAGTTAACTGTTTAATGACTATGTTGTTACTATGAGATGTGTTTTGAGAGGCTTAGTGAGGTTATTATTTTATTCCGCTGTGATGATTGATTTATGGCATGTACTTTTAAGACGTGGTTTTGCTGCACAAACTTTAATGAGTGCAATTGATGAGATGAGTTTTTATGACGAGGTAGCATTTCTTTTCTACCAATTAAATTAATATTTTTGAAAAGGAAATTACTCTGATAATGACGTGAAAACTGAGGGGTAGAAAAGGGGTGTTACAGGGAGGGCGCCAGTTCACTAGGAACTTGGCGCCCAGTGTGTGTGTGCGTGTGTGTCTGTGCACAGGGCGCCAGTTTGCTAGGAACTTGGCGCCTGTTGTAACACCCCAAATAATTTAATTAAGCAATTGATTAAATTATTTAAAGTGTTGCACTATTTTTCTAATTATATTTAATTATAATATAATGTTTATAATAAAGTAATTTATTTTAATAGAAGGGAGTGGTATTAGAAATACCAGAGCTGCTGTTTTGGGCCCAGGAGCCCAAGCCCAATGACTTAGGCTCCTAGGGTTGGTGCATTTCGCACCAAAGGAAGAAAGAAAGAAGAAATAACGAAAGAAAGAGAGAAAGAGAGAGGGAGAACGGCGCTGAGGGTGAGAAGAAGGAGAAGAGGGATCGCGTCACTCTGAAGGAAGAAAAAGGAGCTCTAGTTCTTTGTGGGTTTTGTGCGTGACTAAGTGAAAGAGTCTTTCTACGGTGTAAAATAAGGTAAGGGGAGTCTCACTCTATAATAGAGGATATAATAGGTTGTATAGGAGTCATAGGATCTCTATTTGGTGTTGATTGATTGATTGATTGAATTTGATGAAATTGCATGAGAAATCGATTTAGGGCTTGGTGTTAGGGTTTATGTGCTTAATTTCGTGTGATTATGCAATTTGATGTTTGAGATGTGAAATTGAAGGTGTTAAAATGATCATAGAGTGAATCTAAATGATATATGTGGGTTAGAATTGAGAAGAATTGATAATTGGGAATTTTGAGGCATGGGCGCCAAAATGCTAGGAAATATGCGCCACATGTCTTGTAGCGAGGAGTGTTGGTGTTATGTTCTTTGTGCAGGCGCCAATTTCCTAGAGAAATGGCGCTGTGTCACACGTAGCATGCAGCGATGGTGGGGTAAGTGTGTTTCTTTGTCTGGGCGCTAGAATGTGGGTATTTTGGGGCCCGGGGAGTGAAACTTGTATTTCTGGGCATGTTTCCTCGTGCAAATTTTGTATTCACCTGCCAATTTTCAATTTTAAGTGTTTTGGCTCGAGTGGTTTTCTCAGTTGCGGTGTTATTTTGAAAATGTCCGGTGGGGCTTGTTTTGTGTGTGTTTTGGGGCCCGGGAGTGAAACTTGTATTTCTGAACATATTTCCTCGTGCAAATTTTGTATTCACCGCCAACTTTCAATTTTAAGTGTTTTGGCTCAGTGGTTTTCTGGTTTGCAGGAGTTATTTTGAAAATGTCCTGTGGGGCTTGTTTTGTGTGTGTTTGGGGCCGGGAGTGAAACTTGTATTTACGAACATATTTCCTCGTGCAAATTTTGTGTTCACCTGCCCAAATTCATTTTTAAGTGTTTTGGCTTGAGTAGTTTTCTGTTTGCAGTGTCATTTTAAAAATGTCTCGGTGGGGTGATTTTGTGTGTGTTTTGGGGCCCGGGAGTGAAACTTACTTTTCTAGGCATATTTCATCATGTGCAAATTTTGTATTTACTCGCCCAAATTCATTTTTAAACATTTTGGCTCGGGTGGTTTTTGGTTTGGAAGTGTTGGGTGAGTGGGTCGATGGGGCGCTAAATCTGTGCTTTGCCCAGGCGCCTAGTCTGCTTGCACAATGTGCGAGATTGTGTCAAATCGTATGCGAGTTTGTGTCTAGGTCTGTGTTGCGTGGGCGCCAGATTGCTAGAAAAGTGGCGCCTAGTGGTCAGTTGCCACGAGGGCGCCAAAATCTTGAGTTCTGGCGCTAGTCTTTGTGTTGCACCGGGGCGCGAGAATGTGGGGAAAATGGCGCCTAGTGCCGCCAAGTGCCTAAGAGGGTCTTTGTTTTGGTCCCTAGGTGACAGCTTTGGTCCCTAGATGATTGTTTTGGTCCTAAATGGTGGTTTAGGTCCCCAGAGTGAGGTTGAGTACTCTAGAGGAGATTAGTCCATGGGACTTAATGGTGTTGAGAGTTTTATAATGAGGTGATTGAGCATGCCATGGGGGCATGGGCCGGAGGAGCCAAGCCAGGAGGGCTATAAAATGAGATTGACAGAGGTAAGAGTTAATGGGTGTATTAAGCTGTTTGAGATCGTGTTTGTGTTGTACATGGAGTCTCATGCATACATTTGGCTGCGGTCGTAGAGTTTATAAATAATTGTGAAGCCTGAGGGCGGCCGGAGGGCCAGAATTGTGAAGCCTGAGGGCGGCCGGAGGGCCAGAGTCATGAGGACTCCATTATTGATGAGAATGCCGGAGGGCAAATGGTACCACATGCATACTTACATTGCATACATTCTCATTAGTGCATGAATATTGTTGAGTGATGATTGGTGTGTCTGTGAACTATGATTGTATATATTGCTTATTATCACTTTTATTATATAGTTCGAGACTCACCCTTTCTGTTGTTGTTTACCACAGGTAGTCATGAGTGAGGGCTTCCTACCTTCACTACTCCCCGAGTCGGTCTGCTCTGATACGTAGCACCTAGGGGTTGGGGTTATGAACTATAGTTGTCTTGTTTTGCTCTTTGTTGAGCCTTTTATGTATTGATTTGAGGCTCTTTGAATTATTACATTTGAGATCATGAGTATTTTCCGCTGCATTATGTGAAACTATAGTTCCACGAGTTTATTTGCTGGTGTTACGTATTTTGATTATGTTTATGAGATGAGTTAACTAATGAATGTTTTTAAGAGAAATGTGTGACGCTCCATTTTATTGAGGAATTATTTATGTTATACTATTAGTGTGCTGAATGACTATGGCTAAATTGTGGTTCGCCACTAAGGTCGAAATTTCTTTATTTGGTGTATTTACAAGGGCATCATCACCGAGCCTTGCAAAGGAGGTCAATGCTCATTGCAAGTAGTATCGATTACAGAGTAATCCCATAGTCAATCAGTCCACTATTTTATAACACACTAAACCAAAAGATGACCGTAAATGATTTTTATATACTCACGATTTTTGATTTAAATTACAGGGTAGAAATGGGGTGTTACATTAGTGGTATCGAGCAAAAGTTCGGTGCTGTCCGGCCAAGTGTGTCGATCATTCATAGTGTGTATGACAACTAAGTGTCTTAAAAAGTTACAACCGGTTGTTTATCTTTGCGGTGTTAGGTTGATATGGCGGAAGGATCGATCTTCGCTCTTCTTGAGGCCTTGCGAGCTATAAGCGCGGACTGTGGGTACCCAATGAGAACATCGAGACCGCGATGATGCAACGCGTTCAGAGAGAGAACCCCTACCTTCAAGGGGAGGTACAACCCGGATGGTGCCTTGACTTGGTGAAGGAGATTGAGAGGATCTTGGGGTGATTGGTTGACCGATGAGCGAGAAAGTCGTGCACGTACTCATACTTTATCTGAAGAGGTGATGACCGTGGCTAGAGACGAGTGAGAGATTGGGTCTTGCGGGAGGAGATCACTTGGGTGTGTTCGAAGGAATTCTTGAGAAAGTATTTCCGGAGGACGTGAGAATAAGAAAGAGTGGGAATTCCTTGAACGAGGCGGGAAGTATGTCTATTACGAGTATCTTTGCCAAGTTCACTGAGTTGGCCAAGTTCTATCCCCACTATCTTTGAATTTGGGGCTGAATTCTCAAAGTGCATTAAGTTTGAGAATGGGTGAGGTGATATCAAGCGACTGTGGGGTATCGAGAAGATTAGAGTATTTGCCGATCCGGTAGATTGCTTGCAGGATTTATGAGGAAGACAATGAATGCCCGCTCTAGGGTCATGAGGACCGGAGGGGGAAATTCCATAACGAGGGTAAGCCTTATGAGGCGTTTCTTGACAAGGGGGAAGCAAAGGTATTCGTGTGGTAACAAGTATAATGGTGGAAACAGTCTGTGAGGGTAGGAGGTACCATGAGGGCAAGAAGCCAAGTGGGAGACGCCCCATCCGATATGTGTGTTTCAAATGTGACAAGCCAGTCACAAGAGCTTTGATCGTAAGATGGAAGTGAAGAGATGTTTTAGGTGTGGGAAGAGTGGTCACATGGCATCCGAGTGTGATCGCAAGGAAGTCGTATGTTTCAAGCTGTGGTGAAGTGGTCACATTAGCTTCAAGTGCCCCAAGCCTAAGAAGGAAAGATCTCTTGGGAGGGTGTTTGCATTGGCGAGTTCGGAGGACCTAATGATATCTCGAGGTACATGTTTCATCTCTCCGGTACACCTTTAGTTGCTATTGTTGACACGGGTGCTACGCACTCTTTTATTGCATTTGTTTGTCTTTGAAAAGTTAAATTTAGTATTGTCTACTATGGAGAGAGGATGGTTATCGACACTCCACCTAAGGTCCGGTAACTACTTCTACGATGTGTGCTAGGTGTCCTCTGTCGGTCTTCTTGAGAGATTTTCTAGTTGATCTCGATTTGTTTGCCTTTGGGTGGGTTAGATGTGATTCTGGGCATGGACTGGTTGCTTATGCGTCCCGACAGTTGAGGACCCATGAGAAGAACTATCCTACTCATGACTTAGAGTTGGTTGCGATTGTGTTTGTGTTGAAGATTTGGAGGCACTATCTGTAATACCCCAATTTTGTCCGACCAGTTTACAAAAAAAACAAAAAAATATACTTTGTGTAAACACCCAATTTTAATGGGTATTTTTCTCGTTTTCAAAAAGCTCAAAAATATGTTTCATTTTGCTCGCACATTATTTCTAATCGCGTACGCGTGTTAGTTTTTAATGACCTTGCACTATTTTTTTTTTTTTTTGTTGTTGTGGCGCGTGTTATTTTAATTGAGTACACGCATTATTATTAATTGCGTGTGCATTTTTTTCTAATTGGGTACACGTGTTTATTTTCGTGTGTATTAAACTTCTAATCATGTACTCGTGTCATTTAATAGTCGTTAGCCATCTTTTTTTTAATTATTATTATTGATGTTACCATTATATTAAACAAAAATAAATAAATAAAGGGAAGTGTGGACATGTTTTATACAAGTTTTTGTTTTAAGAAAGGTCACAAGATAGGTATCAAAGAGAATGGGTAGGGTACCAAAGCTGATGGCTTGAATACAGTTTTTTATAATGTCATTATACATAATAGGAGCTATGTGTGGCCCAAGTCCTTTACAATATATCAAGAGTAAATATTAGACCAAAAGCCTAAGTCATTTTAGTGCGAAAGGTTACATTTGAAGTGTAAAAAGACAATGAAGCATAACGTCAAAAACAAGAAGAAAAATCCAATATGCATAGGCTCCAAGACTCCAAATAGAAGGTCTCTCCTTCCTTTGTAACTTTTTCCTGCACACATACACAAATGGGGAAGACATTAAGCAGCTGAATAGAGTCAAACAAGCCTATTTTTGGGATACAACAGAGCTTGGGGAGAGGGAGTTTTCTGAAAAAAGGCTTTAAACACCAAAACATGAAACATGTTGAAAAAATACAAGCTCAGATGCAGAGGCAAAATTGATCACACACAGACATTAATCTATACAACTCTGCCTACATATTAAGCTTGAAGCGGATATCAAAAGGAAAAAAAAAACATAAGACAGGGGACATTAAACACACGCATACAAACAGGAGGGAATTCAAAAAAACTCTTGAAAATTCCACTCTTTTTCATACTCTACACACTTCATAAACAACAACCACCAAACACCATAACACCACCACTCCAATCCATTTTATGAACCCAAACTCAGAACAAGAGGAAGAGGAAAGGAACAGCAAACACAAAACACAGTAAACTAAACAAACAGCAACAAAAACACACGCAGATACGAAGTAAGAGAGGGGAAAAAAAGAGGTTTCTCACCGTCACTGTCGGCGTCTCCGGTGAACCACCGCCGTCGCCGCCGCGCCTCCCCACATAGCGCCCTCTGTCTCTCTCCCTGGACCTCAGTCATCCTCTTCACCAACACCAACGCCACAACCACCACAGAACCCAAACCACCGCCCTGTCTCTCTCTCTCCGCCGCGCCTTCGCTTCGTTTTCCACCAACATCGCCGGAAGACCTCCGTTCGACCTTTCCATCGAACACCACAGCCACCGTCCCTCACTCTCTCACCGTCGCGACCTCCATTTCTGGTTCGCTCTCTCTCTCTCTCTCTCTCTCTCTCTTTCTTTGCTGAAAATGGAACGGACGGCGCATGAGGGAAGGAATTAAACTTAGGTTTTTCTGTTTCAGCATGTGTGGATCATGGGCTGTTCCCTTTTTGTTATTTTTAAGTTTTTTTTTATACCCAATCACTAATAACACCCCCAGTATTACTAATCCAGGACCCCCCACGTTTCCTTAATAAAAATGCTAGTTACACTCCCTTTATCTCTGTTCAGCACCCACCTCTTTTCATTTATTTATTTCTTTTTCTGCTGTTATTACTATTATCATCGTTACTATTTACCTCATGTTATCATCTAATAATATATCTTTTTGCTTATTATTTGTTATCACTAGTATGATGGTTTGTGTAATTTTTTTAAACTAGGAATAAACACTTAAGGTATAAATATGGCTACCTAAATCCACTTTTGCTCATATCATGTTCAATATTCGTTTTCAAAATAGTCATTCCAAGTTACCTCATTCGAACGCTTGAACCTAAAACAAAACCAATTATCATTAACAACCACTCGCGCCGTTGCCGTTTGGTCGTTAATGATAATTTCATTTTCAAAAGAGTTAGTAGTATGACCTCTCTAAACCGTTGTTGTTTGGTCATCGCGAACGCTCAATCCAATTGCGAATTCCTTTTATCACGATGTTCTCTCCAATTCAAACCAACGAAAACACTTTTCAAAAAAACAAATCTTTTCAAACATCAAAATCAAAACTAATTGTCACTGATGATCACTCGCGCCGTTGCCGTTTGATTGTGGGTGATGATCTCATTCCCGTGGGAGTTAGTAGTGTGGCCACTCTAAACCGTTGTTGTTTGGTCTTCACAAACGCTCCCCTTCAATTGCGAAAACCCTTTCAATAATCGAAATAAAAACCGATTGTCATCAATAGTCACTCGCGCCGTTGCCGTTTGATTGTTAGTGACGATCCCATTTTCAAAAAGAGTTAGTAGCATGGCCACTCTAAACCGTTGTTGTTTGGTCACTACGAACGCTCAACCCCTTTTGCGAAAAACTCTAAAAAGATAAAAAACAAAAACCTTTTTCAGGACAAACAAGAACTACGTAGCTTTGAATTCTCCATCGCACTGGGAGATACGTAGGAGCGAGAGGCCAACTCCCGTCAAGCGCCCAAAATAAAAATTTTCATTAAGTCTTTTCATTCCTTTTTCAATAAAGAAGCAAATTTAAGAATTTTCCAAATCGACACTTAAAACCACACGTTTAATTAAAGGTTCCCTTTCGATAGAAAGGAGATGTGGGGTGCTAATACCTTCCCCATGCCTAACCGAGGCCGAACCCAAATTTTCCGGTTTCTAAAAGGCCATTCGCTTTCCAAAAAGGTTTTCTTCAATATTTTCCTTATAAAAAATATTGGTGGCGACTTCATTGTTTTTTTAAAAAGTTGTAAACGAAGAAAGATCCCCTCAGGGATTTTTCGGGTGCAACAGCTGGCGACTCCACTGGGGACTTTTCTTTTAAGTGGGTCAAGCCTAATTAATTAAATGTGTGGTTTAATTTGCTATCGATTTGATTTGGACACTTTATTTGCTTCTATCCCTTTTCGGTTTCCTTTTCTTATCATGTTGTATGCATCTCCCCCCATCTTGGTATGTTCCCTTCTTCTCGGCTCCCTTTCTTGAGGTAAGCAATGCACTTGATTATTGTTAAAACCCTAGGCTAGCTTATTTGATATTGAACCCTAGTGTAGACAACATGTTGTTGCTTGCTTTTATGCAGGTGGTGCGCTTTTCCTTCGCAGGTGGGGATATATGTGGGTAGTTTTAGGCGGTATGTCCTCGCTGCACACACTCACATCTTATGCTTATTGTGCGTTGAGAGGGGCCTAAAACCCAAGGTCTGACAAAACTTAGGAGAGTGGAAACGAGTAGTGACTGGCAATTGGACCGTTGTCCTTCCGACTCTCACGAAAGTTTCAAACGAGTATGCTCTTTCATGATGCCTCACACCGATGGCATTCCATCGTTGTGGGTGCTATTGTGAGAGAGAATTAGCTCTGGTAACCTGGTGAAGAAGTGACTAGAACCCACATGGGAGGAACATTCCAGATGTCCTAGAACTTAGGTCCCCACCTTCGTAGGACACAAGGGGCATACCAAATTGTGTGTTGCATTGTAAATTAGGCACGTTTTCAAAAAGAAAAGGAGATTTTTCAAAAAAAAAAAAAAAAAAAAAGAGAAAAAATAGAGAAAGAGTTGACGTTGTAGCCTTTCTTTTGCCGACCCGTACGAAATGACATATGAACTGCTTTATTTTAAAAAAAAAGGGGGGTGAAAGAGTTACCGCTGTAGCCTTTCTCTTACCGGTCCATATGAAATAACGTACGACCCGCATTTTCCAAAAAAACTTGAATCACTGCCAATAAGGACTTTTCTCTGAAATACATGGGCATAAAACATCATTATCATTTGCACACATCCTTTGCATAAAACATACATTTTCAATAATTTTCGCATGCATTTTTGCATTTCATCATGGTTTGGTTGCCGAGAATCCCAAGTAATAAGAATTTTTTTGTCATAGATACGGCATGGAATCTAGAAGGGAAACGGTGTATACCCCAAGGTACCCCGCTGTAAACAAGGTAGATGTGACTAGTCTGAAAAAATGTGCTGACATGATGGGACCTATTGAAAGGGGATCGTTTGACAATGCTTATGGGAACCTCCTGTTCTTTGTTGCTAGAGAGTGCATCGAGGCTATTGTGGCTTTGAGTAGATTCTATGACTCGGGATTAGGTGTTTTCTTTTGAGAAATTTCCAATTGGCTCCCACATTGGAAGAATATCAGCCAGATTTTGGGTTTCACTCGCATGTGTCGTCCCTCACTGCAGATTATCAAAACGATTACTACGGATGAGGGGTTTCTTTGCATTGTTGCAAGTGAGTGTAGAGGATCTGAAGCTCCAAAAACAGAAGAGAAACAATGTGATAGGTTTCCCGCAGAGCTACCTTGAGGGTTTAATGGAAGCCTATGCCAGAAGTAAAAATTGGGTTGTCTTCAAGCGAGTTTTGGCCTTAGCAATTTTGGAGTTGTCCTCTTTCCATGATTGAGAGGTATGTGGATGTGACTGTTATCGGTATTTTCCTAGCTTTTCAGAATGGAAAGAGCCCCGTTAATCCAATTCCTGCCATCCTTGCCGACACTTATTCTGCTTTTACTCATCATTGTGACTTGAGAAGGAAGAAAATCTCTTGCTCTTCTCACCTGTTGTATGCTTGGCTTCTCATTCATGCCTTCACCAATCCAACACGAGTTGAAAAGTTGATTGACTACTGTCAGTAACTTGTGAGGTGAAAGCTATGAATATTCAAGAGTGGATCCAGCTTCTAGGGAGTCTAGATGAGCACTCAATCCGTTGGTATCTCTCATCTTGCTGGGAAGATAGGCCTACAGTAGTCTTCCGTTGTGGTGTTTTTCAAAATGTCCCGCTGATGGGCACTAAGGGATGCATCAACTACAACCCGTCTCTGACTCTGAGGCAATTGGGATATCCGATGAGGAATTCGCCTGCTGAAGAGATGATATTCTCGTTTTACATCTTTGAAGGAGGACCAAAAGATGACGGTTTGCTTAGAAAGGTCTTGCAAGCCTGGAGTACGGTGGTTCGCATGGGAAAAGTAGAGTTGGCTCAGAGGACTAGTGGTATTACCTTCGCTCGATGGCTCGAAAAAGAATCCAGAATGTTCAATTGCCCTACCAAAGAGAATTGCAAGTTGAAAGGGAAGTAGTAGACGCTAGTGTCCCTGTTGTCGAAGAGTTAGGCGAGGTTAAGTTGGCTCTGATGAAAGCAGAAGAAGAGAAGAGATATTTGCAAGCTGAAATAGAGAAGATGGCTTTGAAGAACAAAAGGTTGAAAGAAGAAAATGCCCTCAAGTCTGCCACCATTGAGAAGTTCAGTCAGAAACTAAAAGGGGAAGAGGAGAGCAAGTTAGAAGTTCAAAGGTATCTGCAAGGAGCCAAGGAGGAAATTAAGAGGCGAAGCTTGAAAGAGAAGAAGGCCTTGGAAGAAGCCAATCAGTGGAAAGAATTATGGGATGAAGCAAAAATGGAAGAGAGAACTGCGAAAAGCTTGCTTGCCAAGTCAAAAAGAGAATCCCGCATGTTACAAGCTGAATGGGCGAGTAAGTTAGACAGTGTTGTGCAAGAAAGAGACTCATTTGAGAACATCCTCAGAGAATATCAGCAGGCCTTAAAAGCAGAACAAGAGGATTCTGATGAGTTGAAGAGGCGCCTTTGTCACATCAGCGATGCATACCGGCAAGTGAGGGATGAAAGTCAGTATTGGGAACATCGCTATGTTGAGCTGCTCGGTAGGATTGAAGAGCAGGCAGTCATCATTGAGCTGAGGGATGAAGTTCAACACTGGAAGGATAGGTTCTCCAAGCTATCAGAGTTGGTCAACCGTGCTCTTGCGGATGTGCCCAAGAAATTAAGAAAAGTGGCGAGATGTATCCCCTCAACACCCCGCTTGAGGTGTACAAATTTGTGGAGTCTTCACAGAGCCCTAGTTGAGGAAGCCAAAGAGAAAGCCGAAGTACCTCTACCAACAACAAAAGGAAAAGGAGTGGAAATGTCAAAGCTCTTTGTATTTGAGTTTCTTTGTTGTAATTTTCCATTTTGTTTTTATTGTACCTTTCCTTTTTCAATTATTGTATCAGAATGTCGTACTTTTGGATTCAGATTTTGAAGTATTTTGTTTAAATTCAAATGTATGGAATACACCTATTTCGCTTCCAGATTCCAATTTCAGTATGATCCGAAGAAAGTAATATAATAAAAATAATCAAAGATCTACCTGCGTATCTATGACAAGACATAATACACTGCGATTCTCGGCAAAACAAACCAAACATGCACTCATTCACATTACATTCATTTACGCATTCATACTTGTACTCATAAAAATGTTCTACCAACAGAAAAGAAAGGCAAGCTGGTTCGCCAACACCGATATTACACTCGTCTACAAGCAAGATTGATGGCTAGCAATCAGGATTTCGAGATTGAGGACTGCCCGAGTCAAGATGAGTTGGCAGTGGAGATTCTTAACCCTGAGCAGCTGGCTCAGGAGAATCAGGTTTTGAAGACCAAAGTTGAGGCTATGGAAGCACAAATGGCCGAAGTAATGAGTATGCTACGGAATCGAGGGGGTGGAGCCGCTGCTTTGAAATTGCTTCATTGTGAATCTGAAGGGTTGCTACTTTCGTTTCTCCTCCGGTGGATCTTGAAGTTACAACTACTCACACTCCTCCTCGGAGCGGGGGATCACCACTTTGCCCATCCTCCGAGGATGAGCGGACAGAGTCACCCGAATGCCTGAGCATATCCACGGGGATGCCAATGGGTTATGTGCCGCCCGTCGCTGAAGCTATTCCTGTGGGGTCGATCCAACCTGCCACGGTTATACCTAGTGGAGCTGCTATTGGACCACAAATTCATACTCCTGGTCTTGGTATTGTGCTGCCAAGAAGTTCACCCAGTCCTACTCTGGGAGCTGCCATAAATCCTCAGAATGCTGTCCATCATATGGGGAACCCTGCTCAGTATGGGGGTTATTATTACGGTCCGGGGAACTATCCACAAGGTCATTTGTTTGAGAACACTCAGCATAGGGATCGGTACCACTTGCTTGAAGAGCGTTTAAGAGCTATGGAAGGATCGGGTACTAGAGCCAAGGAGGCCCGAGATTTGTGCCTTGTCCCAGATGTTGTCATCCCTCCTAAATTCAAAGCACCTGACTTTGATAAATATCGCGGCACTGGGTGTCCATCTAGCCATTTGACGATGTATGTCAGAAAAATGGCCGCTTATGCTCATGATGACAAGGTGCTCATTCACTATTTCCAGAACAGTCTGACTGGGGCATCGTTAGATTGGTATATGCAACTACAATCATCCGACATTCACAGTTGGAAGGATCTCTCTGAAGCATTTCTGAAGCAATACCAGTATAACATGGACCTTGCTCCCGACCGGTCTCAATTGCAGCACATGAGTAAAGGAGATAGAGAATCATTCAAAGAATATGCTCAAAAGTGGAGAAGCATAGCTGCTCAGGTGAAGCCGCCATTGACTGAAAAGGAGATGGTGTACATGTTTATGGAGACTCTTCCAAATGCTATACTATGATAGGTTGGTGGGAAGTGTTTCATCCAGATTTCTCGATATGGTTGTCATTGGAGAGCGGTTAGAGCACGGATTACGCGGAAAGATTCTTTGGAGGTTTTAGCAATTCTCTTTGGACAAAAGAAACCCTTTTCCAACTTCCCAAGAAGAAAGAAGGGGAAACCAATGTTATTATCGCGGGGAGGCCCATCTTTCACTCTCCACAACAAATGAAGTGCCATTTTCTGCTCCACCTCGGCCACAACAAACTAATTGAGTCACACACGACCCGGAACTATCAAGAGAAGAGGCGTGCGATTTTGATCCGATTCCGATAACCTATCTTGAGTTGTTCAATCACCTCGTCTCAAAGAATTTGATCAATACTCGCCCCATGAAGCCTATGCAACCTCCCTTTCCTAGGGGATACAATCGCGATGCTACTGTAGCTTTCATAATGGAGAATTCGGTCACACGGTGGAAGATTGCAAAGCTTTCAAACATGTAGTCGAGATTTGATTGACGCCAACCGGCTCTCTTTCAAGCGAGAATGGTCCAAGCACAACTACAAAAACCTACGACACATGGGATATCATCCGCTAATGCGATGAGAAGAGTCTGTGGGACAAACAATGATAAAAGATGTTGAGTGTATCCGGACTCCTCTTGAAATATACATGCTTTGAGCTATCTTTGTTGTGGTGTTATCAAGAAAGGTCGTGTATGTGCGGATCCTTCATGTGTAGGCGCTGTGAAGTTTTCAAGTCGGTTTGCAAGACTTGATGGATCGTTATGTGGTTCGAGTGGGAGTGGTTGAAAAGAAGAAAGCGTGTTGATGTTGCAATGCTTAATGATGGTAAAGAGGCTAGAAAGCCAATTGAGATATTATACAATCCAAAACCAGCCCAAGTCAAGCCTCAGCCTGTGGTTATTGAGATTCCTGCTCCATTCCCATATGAGAAGGACAAATGCGGTGCCATGGAAATACAATACTCTTGCCTCCAGTAGAGAGTTCTCCAAACACCTCTGTTGTTACCAATATAACTGGGGCAAGTGGAATTACAAGGAGTGGCCGTATATATGCCCCCGAGTTCGTTCGGGGTGAATCATCCATAGAAGCTGAAGACAGGGCTCGTAAGGGGAAGGATAAAGAAGCGGAGAATGCTCAGAAAAAGAAAGTGGCAGAACAGGAAGTCGATGAGTTCCTAAAGATCGTAAGGCAAAGTGACTATAAGGTGGTTGACCAGATGAATCAAACCCCAGCAAAGATTTCAATGTTGTCATTATTGCTAAGTTCAGAAGCGCATCGAACTGCCCTGATGAAAGTACTGAATGGGGCTCATGTTTCTCAGAATATTTCCGTGGGCCAATTTGATGAAATAGTCGGGAATATCGTGGCTGCGAACCATGTGACTTTTGCTGATGACGAGCTTCCCCCAGAAGGAAGGAAACACAACCAAGCCCTACACATCTCTGTGAAATGTGGGGATTTCGTGCTAGCTCGTGTTCTGATTGATAATGGTTCTTCTCTAAACGTGATGCCAAGGTCCACTGTGAGCAAGTTGGATGTGGATTGCTCTTTCATGAAGCCTAGCTCGACATTGGTGAGGGCGTTTGATGGATCAAAGAAAGAGGTAATAGGGGAGATGGAGTTCCCCATTCAGATAGGTCCTGAGACATTCTGTGTTAACTTTCAAATCATGGACATCTCCTCGTCGTACAGCTGTCTGCTCGGAAGGCCATGGATTCATATGGCGGGAGCCGTTCCTTCCTCTTTGCATCAGAGAGTCAAGTTTGTGGTCGATGATAAAATTGTGGTAGTGTTCGGAGAGGAAGAGATGTTAGTTAACAAACCTTCTCCTTTCCGCTATGTGGAAGCAGCCGAAGAGTCCCTGGAAACTTCTTTTCAATCTCTCGAGATTGCCAATGCTGTGTTTGGAGGGAGTGAGTTGCCGTCGCCTGTGATAAAGTTGTCGAAAGATGAAGAGATGGTTGCAAGGATCATGATGGGTCAGGGATACCAGCCGGGATGTGGTTTGGGAAAAGTAGGACAAGGAATTCTGGCTCCTGTCCAGCTGAAAGAAAACAAGGGTCGTTATGGGTTGGGATACCACCCAAGTGAGGCTGAAAGGAAGAAGTTGGCTGAAGAGAGAAGAGGTGAGTGGTTGGCCAAGCTGAGAGGCCAGGACCCACGGTCAAAGAGGATCCCCATCTGTGACATCCGTCAGAGCTTCAAAAGTGCAGGGTTACTAGACCCGGATCAAATTACTCTTTGTTGAGGATGGTTTAGAGGATGAAGAGGGCGGTACCAGCTTAGTCCGTCGTTGCCTTGCTAAAGAAGAGCTCAAAAATTGGGAAGCTGTCGACTTGCCCATCACTTTTAGTTCAAAGTAATGTTTGTAATGCAATCCTTTGGCTCTGCCCAAGGCCTCAGGATAGTTTGTTAGGGCATGCATGTTTTTATTTTCAATGACACCATCATCAATAAAAACGTTTGTTTTGAATTCCATCAATAAAATCTCTTTTCTTCATTTATCTTGTCTTTCTTTTCGCTTTATTTTGTCTGCATTTAGCTTTTCATTCTACTTTACTGCTTCCACGAATGCGGATCAAAAGTAATTATCTCTGAAAATAACGATGCCAATGAATCCTATTATGACTTTGATCACCCAATTAACCAAACCAAGGGGGGTGTTGAGGAAGGTGAGGAAACTCCTCCGAAATTGATGAGACTAATAGAGCGGGAAGAAAAGATCATTCACCTCATGGAGAGTCGATTGAGATAATCAACTTGGGTGCGAGAAGAGGATAAAAGAGAGGTTAAGGTCGAATGCGCCATGGAAGATAGTGAACGCAAAAGGCTAATCCAACTCTTGCATGATTACGCTGATGTCTTTGCGTGGTCATACAAAGATATGCGGGGCTAGATACCGACATTGTTGAACACAAAGTTGCCGGTGAAGCGGTGTGTCCATCGGTCAAACAGAAATTGAGAAGAATGAAACACGAGATGTCATTGAAAATCGGGGGCGAGGTAAAAAGCGATTTGATGCGGGGTTTCTAGCGGTGGCCAAGTATCCACAATGGGTAGCAAATATCGTCCTGTTCCGAAAAAAAAAGATGGCAAGGTCGGGATGTGTGTCGATTACGGGGATCTCAACGAGCTAGCCCCAAAGATGACTTCCTCTCGCCCCATATTGATATTCTCGTAGACAAGATGCACCCCCAACATTCTTTATTCTCCTTCATGGATGGATATTCGAATGTACAATCGGATAAAAATGGCTCGGAAAGATATGGAGAAACCACCTTCATAACTCTCTCGGGAACGTTACGCTACAAAGTGATGCCTTTTGGACTCAAGAATGCCAAAAGCGACTTATCGAGAGGGCAATGGTGACATTATTCCACGACATGATGCACAAGGAAATTGAGGTATATGTAGATGATATGATTGCAAAATCCAAGGCGATGAGGGCACATTGTTAATCAGCAAAAACTCTTGAACGCCTACTGGAAGTTCAAGCTCGAGTTAAACCAGTAAATGCACCTTCGGTGTGAGATCCTAAAGTTCTTTGGGGTTTATCGTCGATCGAGAAAGGGATAGAGGTCGATCGGATAAAGTCAAAGCCATCCTTGAAATGCCAAAGCACCAAAGACTGAAAAAGAGGTCCGTGGTTTCCTTGGGAGACTGAACTACATCTCAAGGTTCATATCCCAATTGACCGACACTTGTGAGCCTCTCTTTAAGTTGTTGTGCAAGAACCAAAAACTAGAGTGGAGCGATGATTGCCAAAGAGCCTTTGAGAAGATTAAAGATTATCTGCGGAATCCACCAATTACGATGCCGCGGGTGTCAGGAAGACCACTTATCACATGCCTAACCGTGTTGGACAATTCGATGGGATGTGTCTTTGAGGCAAAGCATGATGAATCGGGAAAGAAAGAGCATGCCATATACTACTTGAGTAAAAAGTTCACTGATTGTGAGACGAGATATTCAATGCTAGAAAAGACTTGTTGTGCTTTAGCATGGGCCGCTCATCGTTTAAGGCAGTACATGATGAGTCATACAACCTGGTTGGTATCTAAAATGGATCCAATCAAGTACATTTTTGAAAAGCCAGCACTCACAGGACGGATCGCTCGTTGGCAGATGTTATTATCGAGTATGATATCCTTGTATGTCACGCAGAAAGCAGTCAAGGGCATGCACTTGCCGAGTACTTAGCACGCCAGCCGATCCCAGACTACCAACCAATGCGGCATGATTTTCTTGATGAAGATATCATGGCATTGTTCGACGAGGGGAAGTCCCAAGAAAATGAAAGGTGGAGAATGATATTCGACGGCAAAGGTCAAATGTATGGGGGCATGGGGCGGTGCCTGTGTTGATATCTCGACAACCGCTTCATTCCTCGCCATCTGCAAGACTAAGCTTCTATGTCACAAACAACATAGCGAGTATGAAGCGTGCATTTTGGGTATTCAAGCAGCCCTAGAATGGAAAGTTAAAAGGCTAGATGTGTATGGGGATTCACCTTGATTATTCATCAAGTAAGAGGCGATTGGGAGACCAGAGATCCCAAACTGATTCCTTATTGCGATTATGTACAAGAGCTGATGGAGTCTTTCGACGAGATCACCTTCAAGCATATCCCTCGAGATGAAAACCAGTTGGCCGATGCATTGGCAACACTGTCTTCCATGTTCAATGTTAACTGCGACAAGAGCTTGACCAATATCGAATTCAAAGACCGAGCCTACCCGCGCGCATCATTATTGCGCGCGAATAGATGAAGAGTCGATGACAAGCCATGGTATCATGATATCAAACAAGACATCACTAATCGGGAATACCCACAGGGCATCGAGAGAATGACAAGAGAACTCTCAGAAGATTGTCAAGGAATTTCTTCTTGAGTGGTGAAGTTCTCTACAAAAGAAACTATGATATGGTTCTCCTAAGGTGTGTTGCCAAAGAAGAAGCTGAAAGAATCATGAGAGATGTGCACGAAGGTTCGTTTGGTACCCACTCAAGTGGACACACCATGGCTAGAAAGATTTTGAGAGCCGGCTATTACTGGTTGCAAATGGAGTCTGATTGCTACAGTTTTGTGAGAAAGTGCCACAAGTGCCAGATCTATGCTGATCACATTCATGTACCGCCTGCTAAATTGAATGTCTTGACCGCGTCTTGGCCGTTCTCAATGTGGGGCATGGACGTCATAGGACCAATTGAACCCAAAGCATCAAATGGGCATCGTTTCATCCTGGTCGCCATTGACTATTTCACAAAGTGGGTTGAAGCTGCCTCATATTCAAGTATAACCAGTTCAGTGGTTGCTAAGTTTGTCAAGAAAGATCTGATTTGCCGCTATGGTTTTCCCAACAAGATCATCACTGATAATGGCGAAAGAACTTGAACAAATGAGAATGATGAAGGACCTGTGCGCCGAGTTCAAGATTCAGCATCACAATTCATCCCCGTACCGTCCCAAGATGAATGGGGCAGTTGAAGCGGCCAACAAGAATATCAAGAAAATAGTGCAGAAAATGGTGGTAACCTACAAGGATTGGCATGAAATGCTTCCTTTCGCCTTGCATGGCTATCGTACCTCGATACGTACATCGACTGGGGCAACCCCTTTCTCTACAGTATATGGGTCGAAGCGGTGCTTCCCGTTGAGGTTGAAATACCCTCCTGCGGGTACTAATGGAAACCAAGTTGGAAGAAGCGAGTGGAGTGCAGGCTCGTGCGGATCAACTAAATCTCATTGAGGAGAAAAGAATTGCGACCTTGTGTCATGGGCAATCAGACGTGAGAGGATGAAAACTGCCTTTGACAAAAAGGTTCGTCCCCGAGAATTCAACGAGGGAGACCTAGTGCTCAAGAAGATCCTGCCTATTCAAAGTGATCCCCGTGGAAAATGGACTCCCACCTATGATGGCCCATATGTAGTCAAGAAAGCCTTTTCTCGGAGGAGCGATACTCACAAACATGGATGGAGAAGATTTAAGGAACCCGATTAATTACGATCAGTGAAGAAGTATTATGCCCGAAAGAAATAGACAAAAAAAGAAAAATAAGCCAAGTAAAAATAGCTCGCTAGGTTGAAAACCCGAAAAAGGCGACCTAGGCAAAATCGGAGCGACCCTGTGGATTGAAAACCCGCAAAAGGCGATCCAGGGCAAAAATTAGGGTCGAAAAAACTTGGGCATGAAAAGTAAGAAAAGGCATACAACTTCCCGAAGGTTTGGATGAAGGGGTGATCAAGGTTAAGGACATAAATGGTTGGCATCGTCCCCACGAGAGATGGACAATCGAGAAATTAGCTCCTCTCTTTTTCGTGTCTTTTTGTAGTTTAAACTTTCAAATGTATTGAGCGATCAGGCGTAACTTTACATGCGACCGGTTTTCACATCAATAAAGTTCACTCTTTCTCATATCTGTTTGTTTTTCTATTTCCTGCTTTTACTTGCTCAAATAAACGTTTTATGATGAAGGTGACATTGAGTCATAAAACATGTGCATAAATCATAAAGCATCACAATCATTGCGGAATTTCTAAAAGTCATGGAAAGGAAACAACTTTTCAATGTAAATTAAGTTCGCGAGAAAACAATTATGCTCGTAATCATCCTCAAATGGCAAAATTACAAAGCAAATGCATTTGGCTCATACGCCGCCACAATCTTAATCGGTTCCACAGCTTGCGTCACGGGTTGGTCGAACCAAAGAAAAGAAAAAGTCAAAAGAGCAAAAAGCAAATGAAAAAGCGGATGATAAAAAAAAAAAAAAAAAAAAAAAAAAAAAAAGCGATCAAGGAAAAACCAAATCAAAAGGAAAACCTCAAGAGTGTTTCACCACATGCATCATCACACCAAAATCATAGCATTGCATGCACTCGCATAACATGCTCTGCATAACATGTCGTTGCATAACATGCACCCATGCTCCATGCATCATTCCTTGCATCACCGACGTATGCATGTACCTCAATCCAATGCGGCGGCGTTGGCTATTTCAATCAATCAATCAACGAGATTCGTGAATCCCCCGAGGACCCAAGCCGTCCTTCAAAAGCGACTTCACCTCGTATTCGCGGCGCAGGGTAGTCCTTCCGACCCCATTAGGTCCATCGAAAAGGATAGCCGTGTCGGCCTAAGACATGGCGCGCGATCCAAGGAAATATCGAGATCTAGACTTGATATTGTCCCCGGTCGCTCTTGAAGATCACGAGCCCAAGTGCAAACTCGGATCGTTCGCGGTTCGTTAAAAGGCTTTAAGCGACCTCCAATGATCGGCTTCTTCGAGGCGGTACCTTCTTTATTGCTTTCTTTATCGCTTTCTTTCTTGCTTTATTTCATGCTTTTCTTTGCATGAGGGCTAGCACCAATTCATTTTCTGCTTTCTTTGGCTTCTTCGAGGTTGGCACCAATTTATCTCCGCTTTTGTTTCCGCCTACGAGGGCGGTACTTTCTTCACTACTTTCTTTATCGTTTCGCCACCATCGAGGGTCGGGTACCAAGCTTATTTTCATTGTTGTTGGCGAAGGTGACACCCATTCAAAATTTGGATTTCCCAAGCGGACAAAATCGGTATAATTTCTGAATTCTTTATTTCTATTTTATCTTCGAAATATGTCTCGGCCAATTCATATTTCTTGATAAAATCCAAATAAAGAGGGCAGCAAAAGATAATACCCCAATTTTGTCCGACCGGTTTACAAAAAAAACAAAAATATACTTTGTGTAAACACCCAATTTTAATGGGTATTTTTCTCGTTTTCAAAAAGCTCAAAATATGTTTCATTTTGCTCGCACATTATTTCTAATCGCGTGCACGCGTGTTAGTTTTTAATGACCTTGCACTATTTTTTTTTTTTCTTGTTGTGAGCGCGTGTTATTTTAATTGAGTACACGCATTATTATTAATTGCGTGTGCATTTTTTTTTCTAATTGGGTACACGTGTTTATTTTCGTGTGTATTAAACTTCTAATCATGTACTCGTGTCATTTAATAGTCGTTAGCCATCTTTTTTTAATTATTATTATTGATGTTACCATTATATTAAACAAAAATAAATAAATAAAGGGAAGTGTGGACATGTTTTATACAAGTTTTTGTTTTAAGAAAGGTCACAAGATAGGTATCAAAGAGAATGGGTAGGTACCAAAGTGATGGCTTGAATACGCTTTTTTTATAATGTCATTATACATAATAGGAGCTATGTGTGGCCCAAGTCCTTTACAATATATCAAGAGTAAATATTAGACCAAAAGCCTAAGTCATTTTAGTGCAGAAAGGTTACATTTGAAGTGTAAAAAAGACAGCAAGCATAACGTCAAAAACAAGAAGAAAAATCCAATATGCATAGGCTCCAAGACTCCAAATAGAAGGTCTCTCCTTCCTTTGTAACTTTTTCCTGCACACATACACAAATGGGGAAGACATTAAGCAGCTGAATAGAGTCAAACAAGCCTATTTTTGGGATACAACAGAGCTTGGGGAGAGGGAGTTTTCTGAAAAAAGGCTTTAAACACCAAAACATGAAACATGTTGAAAAAATACAAGCTCAGATGCAGAGGCAAAATTGACTGCACAGTACATTAATCTATACAACTCTGCCTACATATTAAGCTTGAAGCAGATATCAAAAGGAAAAAAAAACATAAGACAGGGACATTAAACACACGCATACAGCAGAGGGGGAATTCAAAAAAAAACTCTTCAGAATTCCACTCTTTTTCATACTCTACACACTTCATAAACAACAACCACCAAACACCATAACACCACCACTCCAATCCATTTTATGAACCCAAACTCGTAACAAGAGGAAGAGGAAAGGAACAAAGAAACACAAAACACGAGAAACTAAACAAACAAACAACAAAAACACACGCAGAATCTGAAGTAAGAGAGGGAAAAAGAGGTTTTCTCACATCATCGCTTCGGCTCTCGGTGAACCACCGCCCGTCGCGCTGCGCTTCTCCCCACATAGCGCCCTCTGTCTCTCTCCTGGACCTCGGTCATCCTCTTCACCAACACCAACGCCACAACCCACCACGTAACCCAAACCACCGCCTCTGTCTCTCTCTCTCCGCGCGCGCCGCCCGTTTTTCCACCAACATCGCCGGAAGACCTCCGTTCGACCTTTCCATCGAACACCACGACCACCGTCCTCACTCTCTCACCGTCGCGACCTCCATTTCTGGTTCGCTCTCTCTCTCTCTCTCTCTCTCTCTTTCTTCTTTTGAAAATGGAACAGACGGCGCATGAGGGAAGGAATTAAACTTAGGTTTTTCTGTTTCAGCATGTGTGGATCATGGGCTGTTCCCTTTTTGTTATTTTTAAGTTTTTTTTTATACCCAATCACTAATAACACCCCCAGTATTACTAATCCAGGACCCCCCACGTTTCCTTAATAAAAATGCTAGTTACACTCCCTTTATCTCTGTTCAGCACCCACCTCTTTTCATTTATTTATTTCTTTTTCTGCTGTTATTACTATTATCATCGTTACTATTTACCTCATGTTATCATCTAATAATATATCTTTTTGCTTATTATTTGTTATCACTAGTATGATGGTTTGTGTAATTTTTTTAAACTAGGAATAAACACTTAAGGTATAAATATGGCTACCTAAATCCACTTTTGCTCATATCATGTTCAATATTCGTTTTCAAAATAGTCATTCCAAGTTACCTCATTCGAACGCTTGAACCTAAAACAAAACCAATTATCATTAACAACCACTCGCGCCGTTGCCGTTTGGTCGTTAATGATAATTTCATTTTCAAAAGAGTTAGTAGTATGACCTCTCTAAACCGTTGTTGTTTGGTCATCGCGAACGCTCAATCCAATTGCGAATTCCTTTTATCACGATGTTCTCTCCAATTCAAACCAACGAAAACACTTTTCAAAAAAACAAATCTTTTCAAACATCAAAATCAAAACTAATTGTCACTGATGATCACTCGCGCCGTTGCCGTTTGATTGTGGGTGATGATCTCATTCCCGTGGGAGTTAGTAGTGTGGCCACTCTAAACCGCTGTTGTTTGGTCTTCACAAACGCTCCCTTCAATTGCGAAAACCCTTTCAATAATCGAAATAAAAACCGGTTGTCATCAATAGTCACTCGCGCCGTTGCCGTTTGATTGTTAGTGACGATCCTGTAACACCCCATTTCTACCCGGTGATTTAAATCAAAATCAGAGTGTACAAAAATCTTTTCTGAATCATTTTCTAGTTTAGTGTGTTATAAAATAGTGCAATTGGTGACTATGGGATTACTCGGTAATCGATACTACTTGCAACAGGCATTGGCCACCTTTGCAAGGCTCTCGATGATGCCCTTGTAAATACACCAAAAAAGAAAATCTAGCCTTAGTGGCGAACCACGCTTTAGCCATAGTCATTCAAAGACACTAATAGTATAACAAAATTTAATAATCAATGAAATGGAGCGTCCACGACTCTTTATCATAAACCAAAAACCAAATACGTAACACCGGCGATAACTCATAGAAATATAGTTTCACATAATGCAATGGAAAAACAAATCATTATCTCAAAGGCATAATCCAAAGAATATCAAAACAATACATAAAGGCTCAACAAGGAGCAAACAGCAACAATCGTCTAAACCCCAGGCCCTAGGTGCTACGTGATCGGAGCGAGACGACTCGGGGAGTAGTGAAGGTGGAAAGCCCTCACTCCCGACTACACCGTGGTAAATAACAACGAAGGGTGAGTCTCGAACTACATAATAAAGGTGATAATAAGCGTTATACAAGCATAGTGTACAAAGACTCAAACACACTAATCATTAATCAATACTATTCATGCACTAATGAGAATGTATGCAATGTCATCATGCATGTGGTACCATTGGCCCCCCGCCGCCCTCGAACTTCACAATCATCATACAAGGCCCCGGCCGCGCAGCTTCATATTCACTTTATAAGGCCCCGGCGCCTCGAAGCTTCACCAATCATATTATAAACACTACGACCGCAGCCAATGTATGCATGAGACTCCATGTACATCACAAACATCATTTCAAACAATTCAATACACCCATTACTCTTACCTCGGTATCAACTTCATTTCATAGCCCTCCCGGCTTGGCCGACCGCCCATGCCCCATGGCATGCTCAATCACCTCATTATAACCCTCAACACCATTATGTCCCACCTGACCGTCCTCCTCTAGGGTACTCGACCTTACTCGAGTCCTAAACCACCATTTAGGACCAAAACAATCATCTAGGGACCAAACTGTCACCTAGGGACCAAACAAAGACCCTCTTAGGCACTTGGCAAAGACCTTTAAGAACTTAGGAATTCAACAAAGACAAGATTTTGGAAAAATCCCCACTCGAGGCGCGCACACCGGGCGCCAGAGAAGAGAGCGCGCAAGAAGAAGCGCGCGGTAGGTCGCTCTAACTCTCAAAGTTTCGTCCTTCGAGAAGTGTGCGCGCGAGGTTACGCTGTGCAGGACGCCAGCGCAAGATGGCGCGCAAGAGACACCATTTCCGCACACAGCAAAGACCACATTTAGCGCCCCCTGTGACCAGCTCACCCAACACCTCCAAACCAAAAACCACCCGAGCCAAAATGTTTAAAAATGAATTTGGGCGGTAAACACAAAATTTGGCACAATGAAATATGCCTAGAAAAGTAAGTTTCACCCCTGGCTCCAAAACACACCCAAAACGAGCCCTACCGGGACATTTTCAAAAATACACTTGAACTCGTAAAACTACTCGAGCCAAAATACTTAAAATTGAAAATTGGCGGTGAATGCAAAAGTTGGCACGAGAAAATATGTTTAGAAATACAAGTTGCACTCACCGGCTCCAAAACACACCCAAAACGAGCCTACTAGGAACATTTTCAAAAATACACTTGAAATCAGAAAACCACTCGAGCCAAAAAGGTTTAAAATTGAAAGTTGGCGGTGAATACAAAAGTTGTACGAGAAAATATGTTTAGAAATGCAAGTTTCACTCCCGGGCTCCAAAATACCCACATTCGGCGCGCCAGCAAAGAACTCACTCACCCGGACAACGCTCATAGCTGGACACACAGCGCCATTCTGGGCACCACAGGGCAGCATCTCGCGCCCCATCGCCGCACACACGCACTCAACACACAAAAGCGATTGCACGGCGCCATTTTCCGGCAAACTTGGCGCCACTGGCAGAACACACACACAACACCACCTTCGCACATGAACAAAGCGCACACGGGCGCCATTTTCCCAATGTGGCGCCGGGCAGCGTGCATTCTGCACAAACTCCAATTTTCACCCGTGAACAGTACACAGGGCGCCAGAATCCTAGCATCTTGGCGCCCCAAACACCAAAACCCCAATTTTCTCAAAATCTTCCAAACCAATTCACCCAATGATGGTTCTAACACTCCTAATTTCAAAATCAAACAACCAATTGCATGCTCAAATCATCAAACACATCAAAATCACAAAATCACACAATGTAAAACCCTAACTCACACCTAAATCAATTTTTTCACCAACAATTTCATCAATTCAAGGAATCAATCAACATGTGATCATCAAATAACATCAAAACAGCCCCCTATGACCCATATAATACCCATTATCTCCTCTATTATAGAGTGAGACTCCCCTTACCTCGAAATAACCGTAGAGAAGAACCGGACAGTCACGAACAAAACCACCGCAACAATCCAAGCTCCAAGCCACGAAATTGCTCTTCTCTCTCCTCTTCTCCTAGGGTTTTCATGTAGTGGGTTCTCTCTTTTCTCTCCTCTCCTTCGAAACTTTCTTTCTTTCTTTCACAAATGAAATAAAATTCCACTTTTGGGTATATGTATATTGGGCCAAGCGCACCTTGGGCCCTTTTTACACCCCTGGCCCATTTCTTCCACCACTCCCTTAAATTAAAATGAAATACTAAATTATAAACACCATATTATAATTTAATATAATTAAAATTATTGCAACACTTAAACAATTTAATTAATTTCTTAATTAAATTATTTGGGGTGTTACAACTCTCCCCCACTTAGGAGATTTCGTCCTCGAAATTCATACCTGAGTCAAATAACTCTGGATAGGACTCCCGCATCTTGCTTTCCAGCTCCCAAGTCATACTCTCGCCAGCAGCTCCCACCCACACTACCTTGACCAAGGCAATGTCTTTCCCTCTCAACACCTTCACTTCTCTATCCTCAATCCTCACTGGCATAGTCTCCACAGTGAGGTTCTCACGTACCTCTACATCATCCATGTGAATCACATGGGGCCAGTCCGAATATACTTAGAAGGCGTGACACGTGGAAGACATCGTGCAAGTTCGAAAGATTGGGTGGCAAGGCCACCCTATAAGCAACCTTTCCAACCTCTCGGTGATTTGGTGCGGTCCAATAAATCTTGAGTTAACTTCTTTGCCTTCGTGAGCACGCCCAACACCAGTCATAGGCGTGACCCTCAAGAACACATGCTCACCAGCCTGAAACTCCAAGTCCTTCCTCCTCTTATCATGATAACTTTTCTGCCGACTCTGAGACTCTTTCATCTTCTCCCTGATCATTTTCACCTTCTCAGTAGTCTCCCTAACCAACTCTGGTCCAAGGACAACACTCTCCCCGGACTCATGCCAACACAACGGAGTTCTGCACCTCCGCCCATACAGTGCCTCAAAAGGAGCCATCCCGATGCTCGAATGGTAGCTGTTATTATACGTGAACTCAATCAATGGAAGATGTGTATCCCACGCACCTCCTCGCTCCAAATACACAAGCTCTCAAAAGATCCTCCAAAGACTGGATGGTTCTCTCTGTCTGACCATCAGTCTGAGGATGGTAAGCTGAACTCAACCTCAGCTTGGACCCCAAAGCCTCCTGCAAGCTTCCCCAAAACTCTGAGGTAAACCGCGGGTCTCTATCCGACACAATACTCTTCGGAACCCCGTGAAGCTTCACAATTATCTGAATGTAAATCCTAGCCAACTTTGGCACAGGAAAGGTGATGTTGATAGGAATGAAATGGGCAGACTTGGTCAACCTATCCACAATCACCCAAATAGTGTCAGACCCTCTCACAGTACTTGGCAACCCAGTCACAAAGTCCATGGAAATGCTGTCCCACTTCCATTCCGGAATCTCCAAAGGTTGCATCAGCCCCGCAGGCTTCTGGTGCTCAATCTTTGACTTCTGGCAAGTCAAACATGCATATACAAATCACGCAACATCTCTCTTCATACCGTGCCACCAAAATAGTTTCTTGGATCATGGTACATCTTAGTGGCACTGGATGAATGCTCAACTTACTCCTATGACTCTCCTCAAGTATCATCTTTTTCAACTCAAAGATCATCCGGAACACGATTACGTCCCTCGAACCTCAACACACCACGGAATCCAACTCAGTAATCCCCATCACAGCCTTGCTCACCAAAGAACCAACAAATCTACCAACTTCACATCTAACTTCGGGCGTCTACGATACTAACCAAGAAGTCGCTCCCAATCCTCGGCATCCCCAATCGACACTCGAGGTGTCACCTCACGCACCAAACTCAAGTCACTAATTGCTCAATCAATTCCAACTCCTCACCATCATAGCCGACATATGCAAAGTCTTCCGACTCAAAGCATCACCCACGACATTAGCTTTGCGGGGTGATAGTTCAAGCCGAAATCATAGTCCTTCAACACTTCTAACCAACGCCTCGCCTCATATTCACTCATACGGTCAAACAAGTACTTCAGACTCTGTGGTCACCGAACACTTCGAATCTAGTACCATAGAGATAGTGTCTCCAGTTTTTCAACACAAACACAATCGCAGCCCAACTCTAAGTCATGGGTAGGGTAGTTCTTCTCATGGGTCCTCAACCGCTTGGACGCATAAGCAACCACCTTCCCATCCTCGCATCAAAACACCTCCCAAACCCATCTTGGAAGCATCACAAGACACAACAAATGGTCGCTCGCACAGCAACACTAACACCGGGGGCGTGGTCAACCTTCTCTTTAGCTCTTGGAAACTCTCTTCACACTTTGCATCCCACACAAATGCCTTTCCTTTGGTCAATCGAGTCAATGGAAGGGCTAGCTTAGAGAACCCTTCAATGAACCTCCCGTAATAACCACCAACCCCAAGAAACTCCCGATCTCGGTCGCAGACTTTGGACTCTCCCATCAGTAACACTGCATCTACCTTGGGCCGGATCCACGGCTATACCATCACCCGAAATAATATGACCCAAGAAGCTCACCTCATGCAACGAACTCACACTTTGACAACTTGGCATACAACTTCCTCTCTTTCAAGACCTCTAGCACCAACCTCAAGTGCTCGCATGCTCTTCCTCGATTTTGAGTACACCAAAATATCATCAATGAAGACCACCACAAACCGATCCAGATAGTTATGGAAAATTCGGTTCATGTACTCCATAAACACCCCTGGTGCATTGGTGACACCAAACGGCATTACAGAGTACTCATAATGCCCATACCTTGTCCTGAATGCTGTCTTCTGGATATCCTCATCCTTCACCTTAATCTGGTGATACCCGGACCTCAAGTCAATCTTGCTAAACACTTTAGCACCCACCAGCTGATCCATTAGATCATCTATCCTCGGGAGAGGATACTTATTCTTGATAGTCACTTTATTCAATTGTCTGTAGTCCACGCACAGACGCATACTCCCATCCTTCTTCTTTACCAACAAAACTGGAGCTCCCCATGGTGATACACTAGGCCTCACAAACTTCTTCTCAAGAAGCTCCTCTAACTGCTTCTTCAATTCAGACAACTCGGAAGCCGACATCCCAGACGGTGCCATGAACACGTGCCTAGTACTGTGCACAAGCTCAATCCCGAACTCAACTTCCTCTCTCAGGGGCACACTAGGAATCTCATCCGGAAACACTTGAGGGACTCACACACCACCAGTAACCCATCAATCACCGCTCTGTTTCTCGGCAGACATGGACGCAATCAAAGCAAACAACCGACCACCCTCTTTCATTACCTCGCGCAATTGCTCGTGACAAATGAGCGAACTCTTCCTCTTCGGGAAGGAGAAAGCTAATGGACTTATCGAATAGCTTGATGTGCACGTGGTTATCTACTAACCAATCCATGCCCGTAATCACATCTAACCCACCCAAAGGCAAACAAATCGATCAACTGTAAAATCTCTCTGCGAGACCGATGAGAGACACCTAGCACACATCGAGTAGTAGTTACTGGACCGCTTTAGCCGGAGTGTCGATAACCATCCTCTCTCCATAGTAGACATTACTAAATTTAACTTTTCAAAGACAAACAGATGCAATAAAAGAGTCGTAGCACCCGTGTCAACAATAGCAACTAAAGGAGTACCAGAGATGAAACATGTACCTCGGATATCATTAGGTCCTCTCGACTCACGCCAATGCAAACACCTCCCAAAGAGATCTTTCCTTCTTAGGCTTGGGACACTTGAAGCTAATGTGACCACTTCACCACGCTTGAAACATACAGTTTCCTTGCGATCACACCCGGATGCCATGTGACCACTCTTTCCACACCTAAAACATCTCTCGCACTTCCACCTTACAGGTCAAAACTCTTGTGACTGGCTTGTCACATTTGAAACACACAATATCGGATGGGCGTCTCCCCACTTGGCTTCTTGCCCTCATGGTGTCTCCTACCCTCGCAGACTGCTCCCACCATTGTACTGTTACCACCCGAATACCTTTGCTTCCCTCTCAGTCGTGAGACTTCTCATAAGGCTTACCTCCGTGATGAAATTTCCCCCTCTGGTCTCTCATGACCCTAGAGCGGGCATTGCTATCACCCTCATAGATCCTACAATATCCAACCGATCGTGAACACTGATCTTACGATACCCTACACCGCTTGATATCGGCTCTCAAACCATTCTCAAATTTGATGCACTTTGAGAATTCAAATTTCTACCGAGTAATGTGGGTAGAACTTAGCAAGGTCAAAGAAATCTAGCAAATACTACTCGTGGATCGACATACTACCCCCTTCTCGGCTCAAAAAACTCTATCTCTTTCTCGTCTCTCCGCGTCCTCTGGAAAATACTTTCTTAGGAACTCCTCCCGAACACGGCCAGGTAACCTCCTCATGGGCAGCCCCTAGTCTCTCACTCGGGTCTCCAACCACCACCATCGACCTCTTCGGATAGGGTATGAGTACCATACCTTACCTTACTGCTCATCATTCTGACCAATTACCCTAAGATCCTCTCGATCTCCTTCAACCAAGCCGTGCACCATCCGGATTGTACCTCCCTTGAAGGTGGGAGGGTTCTCTCTCTGAAAGGTAGCCAAATCTGCGGGCCTCCGCGTTCTCATTGGTACCCACGATCTGCGCTATGGCTTGCAAGGCCTCAAGAAAGCGCAAGATCGATCCTTCGGCCATATCAACCTAACACTGCAAAGATAAACCACCGATTGAAATTACTTTAAGACACCTAGCATTGTCACACACACTATGACAGATTGACACACTTCAGGCCGGACAGACCAACTTTTGCTCGATACCACTAATGTAACACCCCATTTCTACCCTGATTTAAATCAAAATCGAGTGTACAAAAATCTTTTCTCGAATCATTTTCTAGTTTAGTGTGTTATAAAATAGTGCACCGGGTGACTATGGGATTACTCGAGTAATCGATACTACTTGCAACAGCATTGGCCACCTTTGCAAGGCTCTCGATGATGCCCTTGTAAATACACCAAATGAAAGAAAATCTAGCCTTAGTGGCGAACCACGCTTTAGCCATAGTCATTCAAACACACTAATAGTATAACAAAATTTAATAATCAATGAAATGGAGCGTCACGACTCTTTATCATAAACCAAAACCAAATACGTAACACCAAAGCAGATAACTCATAGAAATATAGTTTCACATAATGCAATGGAAAAACAAATCATTATCTCAAAGGCATAATCCAAAGAATATCAAAACAATACATAAAGGCTCAACAAGGAGCAAAGCAGTAACAATCGTCTAAAACCCCGAGGCCCTAGGTGCTACGTATCGAGCGGGCGACTCGGGGAGTAGTGAAGGTGGAAAGCCCTCACTCCCGACTACACGTGGTAAATAACAACAGAAGGGGTGAGTCTCGAACTACATAATAAAGGTGATAATAAGCGTTATACAAGCATAGTGTACAAAGACTCAAACACACTAATCATTAATCAATACTATTCATGCACTAATGAGAATGTATGCAATGTCATCATGCATGTGGTACCATTGGCCCACCGCCGCCGAAGCTTCACAATCATCATCATACAAGGCCCCCTACGCCCGCAGCTTCATATTCACTTTATAAGGCCCCCGCCGCCCTCGAGCTTCACCAATCATATTATAAACACTACGATCATGACCAATGTATGCATGAGACTCCATGTACATCACAAACATCATTTCAAACAATTCAATACACCCATTACTCTTACCTCGGTATCAACTTCATTTCATAGCCCTCCCGGCTTGGCCCACCGCCCATGCCCCCATGGCATGCTCAATCACCTCATTATAACCCTCAACACCATTATGTCCCACCTGACCGTCCTCCTCTAGTGGTACTCAACCTTACTCGAGTCCTAAACCACCATTTAGGACCAAAACAATCATCTAGGGACCAAATCGTCACCTAGGGACCAAATAAAGACCTCTTAGGCACTTGGCAAAGACTTTTTAAGAACTTAGGAATTCAACAAAGACAAGATTTTGGAAAAATCCCCACTTGAGGCGCGCACACCGGCGCGCCGTTGAAGAAGAAAGCGCGCAAGAAGCGCGCGGGTAGGTCGCTCTAACTCTCAAAGTTTCTGTCCTTCGCCCGAGAAGTGTGCGCGCGAGGTTACGCTAGCAGGGGCGCTGCAAGCAAGATGGCGCGCAAGGACACCATTTCAGCACACGAAAGACACGGTTTGGCGCCCCCTGTGACCAGCTCACCCAACACCTCCAAACCAAAAACCACCCGAGCCAAAAATGTTTAAAAATGAATTTGGGCGAGTAAACACAAAATTTGGCACAAAGTGAAATATGCCTAGAAAAGTAAGTTTCACCCCCGGGCTCCAAAACACACCCAAAACGAGGCCTCTACGGGACATTTTCAAAAATACACTTGAACTCAGAAAACTACTCGAGCCAAAATACTTAAAATTGAAAATTGGCAGGTGAATGCAAAAGTTGGCACGAGAAAATATGTTTAGAAATACAAGTTGCACTCACCGGGCTCCAAAACACACCCAAAACGAGCCCTACCGGAACATTTTCAAAAATACACTTGAAATCAGAAAACCACTCGAGCCAAAAGGTTTAAAATTGAAAGTTGGCAGGTGAATACAAAAGTTGGCACGAGAAAATATGTTTAGAAATGCAAGTTTCACTCCCCGGGCTCCAAAATACCCACATTCTGCGCCCGAGCAAAGAACTCACTCACCCGTACATCAAGCTCTGGTGACACAGCGCCATTCTCAGGCACCCTGGGCAAAGCATCTCGCGCCCATCGCCATCGCACACACGCACCCAACACACAAACGATTGCAGGGCGCCATTTTCCCGGCAAACTTGGCGCCTGGCGTAACACACTGCGCACAGAACACCTTCCTGCACATGAACAGTGCACAGGGCGCCATTTTCCCAGCAATGTGGCGCCCTGGCAGTAGCATTCCTGCACAAACTCCAATTTTCACCGTGAATGATTACCACGAGCGCGAGATCCTAGCATCTTGGCGCCCCAAACACCAAAACCCCAATTTTCTCAAAATCTTCCAAACCAATTCACCCAATGATGGTTCTAACACTCCTAATTTCAAAATCAAACAACCAATTGCATGCTCAAATCATCAAACACATCAAAATCACAAAATCACACAATGTAAAACCCTAACTCACACCTAAATCAATTTTTCACCAACAATTTCATCAATTCAAGGAATCAATCAACATGTGATCATCAAATAACATCAAAACAGCCCCCTATGACCCATATAATACCCATTATCTCCTCTATTATAGAGTGAGACTCCCCTTACCTCGAAATAACCGTAGAGAAGAACCGGAACGGAGTCACGAACAAAACCACCGCAACAATCCAAGCTCCAAGCCACGAAATTGCTCTTCTCCTCCTCTTCTCCTAGGGTTTTGCGCCGTGGGTTCTCTCTTTTCTCTCCTCTCCTTCGAAACTTTCTTTCTTTCTTTCACAAATGAAATAAAATTCCACTTTTGGGTATATGTATATTGGGCCAAGCGCACCTTGGGCCCTTTTTACACCCCTGGCCCATTTCTTCCACCACTCCCTTAAATTAAAATGAAATACTAAATTATAAACACCATATTATAATTTAATATAATTAAAATTATTGCAACACTTAAACAATTTAATTAATTTCTTAATTAAATTATTTGGGGTGTTACAGATCCCATTTTCAAAAAGAGTTAGTAGCATGGCCACTCTAAACCGTTGTTGTTTGGTCACTACGAACGCTCAACCCTTTTTGCGAAAAACTCTAAAAAGATAAAAAACAAAAACCTTTTTCAGGACAAACAAGAACTACGTAGCTTTGAATTCTCCATCGCACTGGGAGATACGTAGGAGCGAGAGGCCAACTCCCGTCAAGCGCCCAAAATAAAAATTTTCATTAAGTCTTTTCATTCCTTTTTCAATAAAGAAGCAAATTTAAGAATTTTCCAAATCGACACTTAAAACCACACGTTTAATTAAAGGTTCCTTTCGATAGAAAGGAGATGTGGGTGCTAATACCTTCCCCATGCCTAACCGACCCCTCAACCCAAATTTTCCGGTTTCTAAAAGGCCATTCGCTTTCCAAAAGGTTTTCTTCAATATTTTCCTTATAAAAATATTGGTGGCGACTTCATTGTTTTTTAAAAAGTTGTAAGCGAAGAAAGATCCTCGAGGGATTTTTCGGGTGCAACAGCTGGCGACTCCACTGGGGACTTTTCTTTTAAGTGGGTCAAGCCTAATTAATTAAATGTGTGGTTTAATTTGCTATCGATTTGATTTGGACACTTTATTTGCTTCTATCCCTTTTCGGTTTCCTTTTCTTATCATGTTGTATGCATCTCCCCCCATCTTGGTATGTTCCCTTCTTCTCGGCTCCCTTTCTTGGTGGCGACTTCATTGTTTTTTTAAAAAGTTGTAAACGAAGAAAGATCCCCTCAGGGATTTTTCGATGCAACAAATTTCGACTCCACTGGGGACTTTTCTTTTAAGTGGGTCAAGCCTAATTAATTAAATGTGTGGTTTAATTTGCTATCGATTTGATTTGGACACTTTATTTGCTTCTATCCCTTTTCGGTTTCCTTTTCTTAACATGTTCTATGCATCTCCCCCCATGTTGCAATGCACTTGATTATTGTTAAAACCCTAAGGCTAGCTTATTTGATATTGAACCCTAGTGTAGACAACATGTTGTTGCTTGCTTTTATGCAGACTGTCCGGCTTTTCCTTCGCGCAGTGGGGATATATGTGGGTAGTTTTAGGCGGTATGTCCTCGCTGCACACACTCACATCTTATGCTTATTGTGCGTTGAGAGGGGCCTAAAACCCAAGGTCTGACAAAACTTAGGAGAGTGGAAACGAGTAGTGACTGGCAATTGGACCGTTGTCCTTCTGACTCTCACGAAAGTTTCAAACGGTATGCTCTTTCATGATGCCTCACACCGATGGCATTCCATCGTTGTGGGTGCTATTGTGAGAGAGAATTAGCTCTGGTAACTTGGTGAAGAAGTGACTAGAACCCACATGGGAGGAACATTCCAGATGTCCTAGAACTTAGGTCCCCACCTTCGTAGGACACAAGGGGCATACCAAATTGTGTGTTGCATTGTAAATTAGGCACGTTTTCAAAAAGAAAAGGAGATTTTTCAAAAAAAAAAAAAAAAAAAGAGAGAAAATAGAGAAAGAGTTGACGTTGTAGCCTTTCTTTTGCCGAATTGTCATTTAAATGACATATGAACTGCTTTATTTTAAAAAAAAAGGGGGGTGAAAGAGTTACCGCTGTAGCCTTTCTCTTACCGGTCCATATGAAATAACGTACGACCCGCATTTTCCAAAAAAACTTGAATCACTGCCAATAAGGACTTTTCTCTGAAATACATGGGCATAAAACATCATTATCATTTGCACACATCCTTTGCATAAAACATACATTTTCAATAATTTTCGCATGCATTTTTGCATTTCATCATGGTTTGGTTGCCGAGAATCCCAAGTAATAAGAATTTTTTTGTCATAGATACGGCATGGAATCTAGAAGGGAAACGGTGTATACCCCAAGGTACCCCGCTGTAAACAAGGTAGATGTGACTAGTCTGAAAAAATGTGCTGACATGATGGGACCTATTGAAAGGGGATCGTTTGACAATGCTTATGGGAACCTCCGGAAGTTGTTGTTGCTAGAGGTGCAGACTGAGGCTATTGTGGCTTTGAGTAGATTGGGTATGCTGAGGATTGGGAATGACTTCTTGGTTAGTATCAGAGACGCCCAGAAGTTAGATGTGAAGTTGGTAGATTTGTTGGTTCTTTGGTGAGCAAGTCATTGATGGGGATTACAGTTGGATTCCTGGGGTGTGTTGAGGTTCGGGGGACGAATTTGTGTTCCGGATGATGCTGAGTTAAAGAAGATGATACTTGAGGAGAGCCATAGGAGTAAGTTGAGCATTCATCCAGGTGCTACTAAGATGTACCATGATCTGAAGAAACTATTTTGGTGGCCTGGTATGAAGAGGGATGTTGCGCAGTTTGTATATGCATGTTTGACTTGCCAGAAGTCAAAGATTGAGCACCGAAAGCTGCGGGGTTGATGCAACCTTTGGAGATTCCTAATGGAAGTGGGACAACATTTCCATGGATTTTGTGGATCAGGTTGCCAAATACTGTGAGAGGGTCTGACACTATTTGGGTGATTGTGGATAGGTTGACCAAGTCTGCTCACTTTATTCCTATCAACATCACCTTTCCTGTGCCAAAGTTGGCTAGGATTTACATTCAGGTGATTGTGAAGCTTCATGGGGTCCCGAAGAGCATTGTGTCGGATAGAGACCCGCGGTTTACATCAGAGTTTTGGGGGAGCTTGCAGGAGGCTTTGGGGTCCAAGCTGAGGTTGAGTTCAGCTTATCATCCTCAAACTGATGGTCAGACAGAGAGAACCATCCAGTCTTTGGAGGATCTTTTGAGAGCTTGTGTGCTAGAGCAGGGAGGTGCGTGGGATACACATCTCCCACTGATTGAGTTCACTTATAATAACAGCTATCACTCGAGCATTGGGATGGCTCCTTTTGAGGCAGCCTTTGTATGGGCGGAGGTGCGAACTCCTTTGTGTTGGCATGAGTCCTGTGAGAGTGTTGTTCTTGGACCGGAGTTGGTTAGGGAGACGATCGAGAAGGTGAAAATGATCGAGAGAAGATGAAAGAGTCCCGAGCCGATGCGAGAAAAGTTATCATGATAAGAGGAGGAAGGACTTGGAGTTTGGTGGTGAGCATGTGTTCTTGAGGGTCACGCCTATGACCGGTGTTGTTGGCGTGCTCAAGGCAAAGAAGTTGACTCCAAGGTTTATTGGACCGTGCTGCATCACCGAGAGGGTTGGAAAGGTTGCTTATAGGGTGTCCTTGCCACCCAATCTTTCGAACTTGCACGATGTTTTTCACGTGTCACGCCTTCCTAAGTATATTCGAACTGCCTCATGTGATTCACATGGATGATGTGGAGAGTGCGTGAGAACCTCACCGTGGAGACTATGCCGGTGAGGATTGATGATAGAAAGTGAAGGTGTTGAGAGGAAAGACATTGCCTTGGTCAAGGTAGTGTGGTGAGGCTTTCTTTGGTGAGAGTATGACTTGGGAGCCGGAAAGCAAGATGCGGGAGTCCTATCCAGAGTTATTTGACTCAGGTATGAATTTCGAGGACGAAATCTCCTAAGTGGGGGAGAGTTGTAACACCCCAAATAATTTAATTAAGCAATTGATTAAATTATTTAAAGTGTTGCACTATTTTTCTAATTATATTTAATTATAATATAATGTTTATAATAAAGTAATTTATTTTAATAGAAGGGAGTGGTATTAGAAATACCAGAGCTGCTGTTTTGGGCCTAGGAGCCCAAGCCCAATGACTTAGGCTCCTAGGGTTGGTGCACCTAGAAGGAAGAAGGAGAAGAGGGATCGCATCACTCTAGAAGGAAGAAAGGAGCTCTAGTTGCTGTGGGTTTTGTACGTGACTAAGTGAAAGAGTCTTTCTACGGTGTAAAATAAGGTAAGGGGAGTCTCACTCTATAATAGAGGATATAATAGGTTGTATAGGAGTCATAGGATCTCTATTTGGTGTTAATTGAATGATTGATTGAATTTGATGAAATTGCATGAGAAATCGATTTAGGGCTTGGTGTTAGGGTTTATGTGCTTAATTTCGTGTGATTATGCAATTTGATGTTTGAGATGTGAAATTGAAGGTGTTAAAATGATCATAGAGTGAATCTAAATGATATATGTGGGTTAGAATTGAGAAGAATTGATAATTGGGGAATTTTGAGGCATGGGGCGCCAAAATGCTAGGAAATATGCGCCTGTAATCAGAGTGTGCGAGGAGTGTTGGTGTTATGTTCTTGCAGCGAGGCGCCAATTTCCTAGAGAAATGGCGCTGTGTCACCAGAGTGCTGATGGCTGGTAAGTGTGTTTGCTGTCTGGGCGCTAGAATGTGGGTATTTTGGGGCCCGGGGAGTGAAACTTGTATTTCTGGGCATGTTTCCTCGTGCCAAATTTTGTATTCACCTGCCAATTTTCAATTTTAAGTGTTTTGGCTCGAGTGGTTTTCTGGTTGCAGGTGTTATTTTGAAAATGTCCCGGTGGGGCTTGTTTTGTGTGTGTTTTGGGGCCCGGGGAGTGAAACTTGTATTTCTGAACATATTTCCTCGTGCCAAATTTTGTATTCACCTGCCAACTTTCAATTTTAAGTGTTTTGGCTCGAGTGGTTTTCTGGTTGCAGGAGTTATTTTGAAAATGTCTCGGTGGGGCTTGTTTTGTGTGTGTTTTGGGGCCCGGGGAGTGAAACTTGTATTTCTGAACATATTTCCTCGTGCCAAATTTTGTGTTCACCTGCCCAAATTCATTTTTAAGTGTTTTGGCTTGAGTAGTTTTCTGGTTGCAGGTGTCATTTTAAAAATGTCTCGGTGGGGGTGATTTTGTGTGTGTTTTGGGGCCCGGGGAGTGAAACTTACTTTTCTAGGCATATTTCACTGTGCCAAATTTTGTATTTACCTGCCCAAATTCATTTTTAAACATTTTGGCTCGGGGGGTTTTTGGTTTGGAAGTGTTGGGTGAGCTGGGTTAGTAGGGGCGCTAAATCATGTCGCCCAGGCGCTAGTCTGCTTGCACTGTGTCCGAGATTGTGTCTCAAATCGTGGTTCGAGTTTGTGTCTAGGTCTCGTGTTGCCCGAGGCGCCAGATTGCTAGAAAAGTGGCGCCCAGATGGGTCGTGTTGCCACGGGGGCGCAAAATGTTGAAGCCGGCGCTAGTCTTTGTGTTGCACCGGGGCGCTGAATGTGGGGAAAATGGCGCCTAGTCTTTGCCAAGTGCCTAAGAGGGTCTTGTTTTGGTCCCTAGGTGACAGCTTGGTCCCTAGATGATTGTTTTGGTCCTAAATGGTGGTTTAGGTCCACGAGTGAGGTTGAGTACTCTAGAGGAGATTAGTCCATGGGACTTAATGGTGTTGAGAGTTTTATAATGAGGTGATTGAGCATGCCATGGGGGCATGGGCGGAGGCCAAGCCGGGAGGGCTATAAAATGAGATTGACACCGAGGTAAGAGTTAATGGGTGTATTAAGTCGTTTGAGATCGTGTTTGTGTTGTACATGGAGTCTCATGCATACATTTGGTATGATGCAGAGAGTTTATAAATAATTGTGAAGCTTTGAGGCGGCGGAGGCCGAATTGTGAAGCTTGAGGGCGGCGGGAGGGCCGAGTCATGAGGACTCCATTATTGATGAGAATGCTTGGAGGCAAATGGTACCACATGCATACTTACATTGCATACATTCTCATTAGTGCATGAATATTGTTGAGTGATGATTGGTGTGTCGTGAACTATGATTGTATATATTGCTTATTATCACTTTTATTATATAGTTCGAGACTCACCCTTTCTCGTTGTTGTTTACCACGTAGTCATGAGTGAGGGCTTCCTACCTTCACTACTCCCCAGTCGATGCCTCGCTCGATCACGTAGCACCTAGGGGTTGGGGTTATGAACTATAGTTGTCTTGTTTTGCTCTTTGTTGAGCCTTTTATGTATTGATTTGAGATCGCTGAATTATTCATTTGAGATCATGAGTATTTTCCATTGCATTATGTGAAACTATAGTTCCACCGAGTTTATTTCTTTGGTGTTACGTATTTTGATTATGTTTATGAGATGAGTTAACTAATGAATGTTTTTAAGAGAAATGTGTGACGCCCATTTTATTGAGGAATTATTTATGTTATACTATTAGTGTCTTTGAATGACTATGGCTAAATTGTGGTCCGCCACTAAGGTCGAAATTTCTTTCATTGGTGTATTTACAAGGGCATCATGAGAGCCTTGCAAAGAGAGGTCAATGCTGTTGCAAGTAGTATCGATTACAGAGTAATCCCATAGTCAATCAGTCCACTATTTTATAACACACTAAACCAAAAGATGACCGAGAAATGATTTTTATGTGACACAGGTTCACCACTTGTAGTTATTACTCAAAGAACTCCTACACCCCATGTAGAGTTTTTGCCTTCCGTGGGAATCGAACCTCGTACCTCATGTACATTTCCTCGCATTCCCACTACCAATTGAGCTAGTAGCTCAATTGGTGAGTGGGAATGCGAGGAAATGTACATGAGGTACATGAGGTTCGATTCCCACTTAAGGCAAAAACTCTACATGAAGTGAAAGAGTTCTTTGAGTAATAGCGCTGGGTGGTGGACTCAGTCGTTAACACCCCAAATAATTTAATTAAGAAATTGATTAAATTGTTTAGGTGTTGCACTAATTTTTAATTATATTAAATTATAATATGGTGTTTATAATTTAGTATTTTATTTTAATTGAAGGGAGTGGTGGAAGAAATGGGCGGGGGTAAAAGGGCCCAAGGTGCACTTGGCCCAATACTTATATACCCAAATTAGGTATCCAAGCTCATTGTGAGAAGCAAACGAAAAAGAAAAGAGAGGAGAAGAGAGAGAGAAGGCTGCTAGTGGCAAGAGAGGAGAGAAAGAGGAGGATTTCGTGGCTTGAAGCTTGGATTGTTGCGGTGGTTTTGTTCGTGACTCGATTAGGTGCTTTTCTACGGTTTAATTTGAGGTAAGGGAGTCTCACTCTATAATAGAGGAGATAATGGGTATTATATGTGTCATAGGGGCTGTTTTGATGTTATTTGATGATCACATGTTGATTGGTTTCTTGAATTTGATGAAATTGTTGGTAAAAATTGATTTAGGCTTGAGTTAGGGTTTTGTAATATGTGAATTGGTGATTTTGATGTTAATTGATGATTTGAGTATGCAATTGGTTGTTTGATTATGCAATTAGGAGTGTTAGAAGGGTTATTGGGTGAATTGGTTTGGGAGATTTTGGGAAAATTGGGGTTTTGGGGCGCCAAAATGCTAGGATTCAGCGCCACGTGTCTGTTCACTGAGTGAAATTTGGAGTTTGTGCGAGAATGCTCTTTGCCGAGGCGCCACATTCTTTGGGAAAATGGCGCGCCACAATGCCTTTATTCATGTCTTTGAAAAATGTTTTGTGCGGAGGTTGTTACGCCAGGGCGCCAAGTTGCTGGGAAAATGGCGCCCTGTGCACTGTTTGTGGGCTGGGTGCGTGTGTGCCAGTGTCAGGGGCGCCAAATGCTGCCCCAGGGTGCCCAGAATGGCGCCTGTGTCACCAGAGCTTGATGTCTGGGTGAGTGAGTTCTTTGTCTGGCGCGCCGAGAATGTGGGTATTTTGGGCCCGGGAGTGAAACTTGCATTCTCAGGCACATTTCCTCGTGCCAACTTTTGTATTCACCGCCAACTTTCAATTTTAAACATTTTGGCTCGAGTGGTTTTTACGATTGCAGTGTATTTTTGAAAATGTTCCGTAGGGCTCGTTTTGGGTGTGTTTTGGAGCCCGGTGAGTGCAACTTGTATTTCTAAACATATTTTCTCGTGCCAACTTTTGCATTCACCTGCCAACTTTCAATTTTAAGTGTTTTGGCTCAGTGGTTTTCTGAGTTCAAGTGTATTTTTGAAAATGTCCCAGTAGGGCTCGTTTTATGTGTGTTTTGGAGCAGGAGTGAAACTTACTTTTCTAGGCATATTTCATTGTGCCAAATTTTGTGTTTACTGCCCAAATTCATTTTTAAACATTTTGGCTCGGGTGGTTTTGATTTGAAAGTGTTGGGTGAGCTGGGTCAACAGGGGCGCCAAGCGTGTCTTTGCTGTGTCTTAGTTTGTGTCTAAATCGCGTATGCGAGTTTGTGTCTAGGTCTGTGTTGCCCGGGCGCCCAGATTGCTAGGAAAGTGGCGCCCGTGGGTCGTGTTGCCACGGGCGCCAAAATCTTTGAGTTTACGGCGCCTAGTCTTTGTGTTGCACGGCGCGCGAGAATGTGGGGAAAATGGCGCTGGTGCCTTTGCCAAGTGCCTAAGAGGGTCTTTTTTTGGTCCCTAGGTGACAGCTTGGTCCCTAGATGATTGTTTTGGTCCTAAGTGGTGGTTTAGGTCCACGAGTGAGGTTGAGTACCCTAGAGGGAATAGTCCGGTGGGACATAATGGTGTTGAGGTTCATAATGAGGTGATTGAGCATGCCATGGGGGGCATGGGCGGTGGAGCCAAGCCGGGAGGGCTATAAAATGAGATTGACGCGAGGTAAGAGTAACGGTGTATTGAATTGTTTGAAATGATGTTTGTGATGTACATGGAGTCTCATGCATACATTGGCTGCGATCGTAGAGTTTATAATATGATGTGTGAAGCTCGAGGCGGCCGGGGCCTTATAAAATGATTGTGAAGCTTTGAGGCGGCGGGGCCTTATAAAGTGATTGTGAAGCTGAGGCGGCCGGTGGGCCAATGGTACCACATGCATACCAACATTGCATACATTCCCATTAGTGCATGAATGTTGTTGGTGATGTTTAGCGTGTTTGAGTGTCTTTGTAAACTATCTTTGATATATTGCTTATTATCACTTTTATTATATAGTTCGAGACTCACCCTTTTCGTTGTTATTTACCACAGGTGTAGTCGGGAGTGAGGGCTTTCTACCTTCACTACTCCCCCCAGTCGGTGCGCTCGATACGTAGCACCTAGGGGTCGGGGTTTAGGCTATTGTTGCTTGTTTTGCTCCTTGTTGAGCCTTATGTATTTGTTTGATATTCTTTGGATTATCTTTGTTGAGATAATGATTGTTTTCCATGCATTATGTGAAACTAGAATTCTATGAGTTATCTTAAATTGTTACGTATTTGGTTTTTGGTTTAAGAGAAAGAGTTGTGACGCTCCATTTCATTGAGTATTACTTTATGTTATACTATTAGTGTCTTTGAATGACTATGGCTAAACGTGGTTCGCCACTAAGGCTAGAATTTCTTTCATTTGGTGTATTTACGAGGGCATCATCGAGAGCCTTGCAAAAGTGGCCAATGCATTGCAAGTAGTATCGATTACTCGAGTAATCCCATAGTCAGCCAGTCCACTATTTTATAACACACTAAACTAGAAAATGATCAGAAAAGATTTTTGTACACTCTGATTTTTGATTTAAATTACCGGGTAGAAATGGGGTGTTACAATTTTTATATACTCTGATTTTTGATTTAAATTACCGGGTAGAAATGGGGTGTTACACCTGTGAGTGTGTTGGGTGCGTGCACTGTGTGTGCGTGAGTGTGGGTAGCACGGGTGCCAAATGAGGCGCCATTCTGCGCCATGTGTGCGCGTGCCAGTGTGTCTGCGTGCGTGGTTCTGGAGTGGCACGGTATGGGGCGCCAAATTGGCTGCCCCTTGGCGCCTAGTGGTGCGCTGTGTGCCTTGGTGTGTGCTAGGTGGGCGCCAAATTGGCTGCCTTGGCGCCTGTTGGTGCCCAAAAGTGTCTAAGTGCTGTTTTGGTTCCTTGGTGTCTAATTAATCCTAATGTGTCAAAATAATTTTCTAAGTACCAAAATAATCCTATTGTGTCAAATAATTCCCTAAGTACTAAATTAGTCCTTGGTGTGTCAAAATAGTCCTTAGGTACTAAATTAATTTTGGGTGTGTCAAAATGGTCCTTAGGTGTTGAAAAGGTCCTTATGAGGTGATTTGGTCCTTAGGTGGGATTTAATTCTTGGTGTGAGATTTAATTTAATAAATGAGGTGTGGGGTGTTGTAGTGATGATTAAGCGACGGGTAGGTTTCGGCCAAAGCGACGGGTTATGTTGTGGAGATGATTAAGTGATGGGTCAATGAATGTTGTGGTAAATATATTGTGTTGTGGTGCATTGTAATGGTGTCACATAAATCATACATATAAAGCGATGTGGGCTTCGGCCAAAGCGATGGGTGCCCTTGAGGCTTATAGCGATGGTGATGGATCCACATGCATATTGAATACATGCATACACTCATACTGTCTTAGGGCATCTTGGTGATGTTTGATTGTTCCATTACTAATATTTCTTGGTCTTATAATTATATGGTAAATGCCTTAATTGTTGTGGATTGGTGTTGATAGTTGCTTTCCTATTATAATGCTTATCTTACTTGTTATTATTTATGTAAAGAGACTGACCCTACTGCTCTCTATGTTGCCTGCTCTCGTGGCAGCGTGCAGTGTGTTCTCGAGTGAAGGTGTTCATACCTTCTTGGGTCGTTTGTGTCAGCTCTGATTAGTAACACCAGGGACGGGGATTGTAGTATTGTCATTTTCTTTTATGTATTAGATTGATTTGCATTATGTACTGAATATGTTAAACTTGGTTTTATTCCGCTGTGCTGTGAAACTATTTTCTGGATTATTGTAAACTTAAAACAGGTTTTGAGGGTTCGCCCCAATTGGATATGTTATACATATCACGCACTAGTTGCGTTTGAGTTTCCTAAATGCTATTTTGTGAAGTTTTGATTAAATGTAGCACTCTCTTGAGGTGCGTGGAAAAGTTTTGAAAACTCGATTTTTATTTAGTAAAATAGTAATTAATAGAATGGGGTGTTACATTAATGGTATCAGAGCAAAAGTTCGGTCAATCCGCCAAGTGCATGCTGTCATAGTATTTAGGACAACTAGGTAGTGTTAGTTTGTTTCTTAATTGGTGCTAATGCTGCAGTGTTAGGTTGGAATGGCTAGGAGAATGGATGCTGCTCTTGCTGAAGCTTTGCAAGCCATAGCTCAGGCAATGGGGAACCAGCGGGGTGGCAGAGAGGATGCTGAAGACCGCAAGTTGTGTAACATCCCGCATCGCTTCGGAAGCGCCGATCGCCCCACGAACCAACACGAGTCTTTTCAAATGTTTTGTCCTCACTTGCATGCTTTCCCGAAAAACTTCAGAAGGTCACCCATCCCACTACTACTCCAAGCCAAGCACGCTTAACTATGAAGTTCTTATGGGATGGGCTCCAAAAAGAAGATGCATCTTGTTGGTATAGGTAGTTCAAATCAATTCTTTTAAGCCTTCCTTCAAGCTATGCAGATCCCCATACCGCACGACCTCGGGATCCTCTCATTCCGGTGCGTATTCGGTTCATTCACGCGCCCTTCGCTTTGAAGTCGCCAGGAGCCGCTCTTTGCCATGCCACCTTTTTGGGCACCGGCGATCACTCCCGCCTCCTCGGCCGGATGTCACATGCCCCCACTTCCGCTTGGTTCGTCCTCGAACCACACCGTCTTGGGAGAGGTCTGCACGCTCGATACCATTTGTAACATCCCGGTCGCTTCCAGGAGGCTATCGCCCCACGAACCAACACGAGTCTTTTCAGCATGTTTTGTCCTCACTTGCATGCTTTCCGGAAACTTCGAGAAGGTCACCCATCCCACTACTACTCCAAGCCAAGCACGCTTAACTATGAAGTTCTTATGGGATGGGCTCCCGAAAAGAAGATGCATCTTGTTGGTATAGGTAGTTCAAATCAATTCTTTTAAGCCTTCCTTCAACTGTACAGTCCCATACCTGCACAGCCTCAGGATCCCTCTCATTCCGGTGCGTATTCGGTTCATTCACGCGCCTTCCGCTTTGAAGTCGCCAGGCCGCTCTTTGCCATGCCACCTTTTTGGCACCGGCGATCACTCCCCGCCCTCCTCAGCCCCGGATGTCACATGCTGCGTTGGAGGCGACGACAAATGCTATGGGGAATCGACCTTAGCAGAATGCCAATGATGCTGGAGCTCGTAGGCTCGCTACTTTCCAGAGGAGAATCCTCCTACCTTGAGGGAGGTATGATCTGATGGGGCTCTAGCATGGTTTAAAGAAATAGAGAGAATATTCGAGTGATGGATTGCACAGATGAGCAAAAGTGAGGTTTGGGACTCATATGCTCATTGAGGAAGCCGATGGTGGTGGCTTGGAGTTCTTCCAAGATTGGAAGGCTGCAGAGGAAGAGATCACATGGGAGAATTTTAAGAAAGAGTTCATGAGGAAGTACTACCCCAGAAGATGTGAGAGGAAAGAAAGAGATGGAATTCTTGGAGCTCAAACAAGGTAACATGACCGTGTCGGAGTATGCTGCCAAGTTTTCCGAGATGATAAAGTTTTACCCCCATTACACTGGAGCTACTGCTGAGTTCTCCAAGTGTATCAAGTTTGAAGCGGTTTGAAGCTTTGAGATCAAGCGGGCAATTGGGTATCAAAGGATAAGGGTGTATTCCGAGTTGGTGGACAGTTGTAGAATTTATGAAGAAGATAGTGTGGCAAGGAGGGCCACCTATCTGCTGGGGCACATCAGTCCCAAGTGTCCAAAGCCAAAGCAAGAGAGAGGCGTGGGGAAAGTTTTTGCATTAGCTGGGTCCGAGGTAGTGAACGAAATCAAAGGTACGTGTTATATCAATGGTGTTCCTCTAGTTGCAATTATAGGTACTGGCGCAACTCATTCCTTCATTTCTGCCATGTGTGCTAATAGACTGAGTTTAGTGTTGTCTTCATTGGTAAAGGAGATGGTCATTGACACTCCGGCTAAGGGTTCAGTGACTACCTCTCTGGTATGTTCGAAGTGTCCACTGACTGTATTCGGCAGGGACTTCACTGTTAACTTAATTTGTTTACCACTAGAGGGAATGGACGTCATCCTTGATATGGACTGGTTGGTAGAACACCATGTTCATATCAATTCGCGCCGAAGATCGGTTAGTTTTCCTATTTGCCGAGGTGAAGGAATCGGCTTTACTTCTGCTAGACAAGTGCGCAAGTTGTTAGGAGAAGGGGTTACTCTGTTTGCATTATGGGCGTCATTAATGAGAGAATCAAGTCAAGATTGAAGATCCGCGGTGGTTAGAGAGTTTGCCGAGGTGTTTCTGAAGAAATACACGATGTGCCACCGAGAGAGAGATCGAGTTCACCATAGAATTGATTCTGGAACAAGGCCAGGTGTCTATGGCACCTTATAGGATGTCTGCATCCGAGTACATGCGGTGAAGAAGCAGTTCGAAGAATTGCTAGAAAGGAAATTCGTGAGACCAAGCGTGTCACGATTGGGGAGCACTTTGTGTTGCTAGTGAAGAAGAAAGATGGAAGCATGAGGTTGTGCGTGGACTACGGACAATTGAACAAGGTTACAATTAAGAACAAGTATCCACTACCAAGAATTGACGATTTGATGGATCAATTGGTGGGTGCTCGGTATTTTCAAGATTGATTTGAGGTCGGGCTACCATCAAATCAAAGTGAAGGATGAAGACGTACCAAAGACGGCTTTTAGAACTCGGTATGGACACTACGAGTACTTAGTAATGCCATTCGGTGTCACTAATGCTCCAGGGGTATTCATGGAGTATATGAATCGTATTTTCCATGAGTACTTAGATCGGTTTGTGGTAGTGTTCATAGACGATATCTTGGTCTACTCTAAGTCGGCAGAAGAGCATGCCGAGCACTTAAGGGTAGTGCTGAAGGTTCTGAAGGAGAAGAAGTTGTATGCGAAGCTATCCAAGTGTGAGTTTTGGTTGAGGGAAGTGAGTTTCCTAGGCCATGTGATTTCCATCAATGGGATTGCAGGGGACCCTTCAAAGATTGAAGCTGTGTTGAAGTGGGAGACACCCACGTCAGCCACCGAACTGAGGAGCTTCATGGGATTAGCCGGTTATTACAGAAGATTCATTGAGGGCTTCTCCAAATTTGGCGTTGCCATTAACCCAATTGACATGTAAAGATAGGGCTTTCGTATGGGATGACCGATGCGAAGAGAGTTTCCAAGAGTTGAAGAGGAGATTGACAACGTCGCCGATCTTGATATTGCCTAATCCAGAGGATCCTTTTGTGATCTATTGTGATGCATCTAAGTTAGGTTTGGGCTGTGTGCTGATGCAAGAAGGTAAAGTAGTGGCGTACGCTTCAAGGCAACTGAAGACTCATGAGAAGAATTACCCCACTCATGATTTAGAGCTAGCTGCCGTAGTGTTTGCATTGAAGATATGGAGGCATTACCTTTATGGTTCGAGGTTCGAGGTGTTTAGTGATCACAAGAGTTTGCGATTACTTGTTTGATCGGAAGGAATTGAATATGAGGCGAGGAGATGGTTGGAGTTATTGAAGGACTATGACTTGGTGCGAACTATCACCCGGGAAGGCCAATGTTATAGCCGATCGCAATGAGTAGGAAGTCTCTGCATATGTCATCAATGATGGTAAAGGAGCTGGAATTGATTGAGCAGTTTAGAGATTTGAGCCTAGTATGTGAAGTAACACCTCGGAGTGTTAAGTTGGGGATCTTGAAGATCACCAATGAGTTCATGGTTAGTATAAGGGAAGCCACGAAGGTTGACGTGAAGTTGGTTGATGTGTTTGAGAGAGTTTGGCGAAATGATAACAAAGATTTTGAGTTGGATGCGCAAGGATTGTTGAGGTTCGAGAGTCGGATATGTATACCCGATGATGAGGAGATCAAGAAGGCAGTGCGGAGGAGTGTCACGAAAGTCGGTTGAGTATCCATTCGGAGCTACGAAGATGTATCAAGACTTGAAGAAATTATTCGGTGGCAAGGAATGAAGAAGGATGTAGCTCGTTTAGTCTATGCTTGTTTGACTTGCCGTAAGTCAAAGGTGGAGCACCGAAAGCGGCGGGGTTGATGCAACCGTTGCATATTCTGAATGGAAGTGGGACAACATTTCCATGGACTTTGTAACCGGGTTGCCGAGGATAACAAGAAGGTTTGACACCATTTGGGTGATTGTTGATAGGCTGACAAAGTCATCACACTTTATTCCTATTAACATCACATACCCAATCTTAGGTTAGCGTAAATTTATATCAATGTCATTGTGAAGCTTCATGGAATCCCTTTGAGTATTGTATCGACATGAGATCCAAGGTTTACTTCGGAATTTTGGAAGAGTTTGCAAGAGGCGTTGGGTTCCAAGTTGCGTTTGAGCTCGGCATACCATCCTCAGACTGATAGTCAATCCGAGAGGACTATCCAGTCCATAGAAGACTTATTGAGAGCTTGTGCGCTTGAGCAAGGAGGTGCGTGGGATTCGTATCTACCATTGATAGAATTCACTTACAACAACAGTCATCATTCAAGTATTGGGATGGCACCATTTGAAGCATTGTATGGCCGTAAGTGTAGGACTCCACTATGTTGGCATGAAACAGGAGAGAGGGTTGTGTTAGGACCCGAGTTGGTTAGAGAGACTACCGAGAAGGTTAAGATGATCAGAGAGAAAATGAGGGCGTCACAAAGCAGACAGAAGAGTTACCATGACAAAAGGAGGAAAGACTTAGAATTTCAAGCCGGCGACCATGTATTCCTTAGAGTCACCCTGTGGATCGAGTTGGACGAGCTCGAGGTCCAAGAAAGCGTCACCTCGTTTCATTGGACCCTATCAAATCTTGGAGAGTTGGGAAGGTGGCATCTGAGTGCATTGCCACCCAATCATCAAATTTGCACGATGTGTTCCATGTATCTCAACCGAGGAAGTATGTTCTGACCGTCCCCATGTCATTCAAATGGATGATGTGCAAGTGAGAGACGACCTCACCGTGGAGACAATGCCGATCGAATTGAAGACCGAGAAGTAAAGACCCTTAGGGAAAAGAAATCAAGTTGGTGAAGGTGGTTTGGGTAGGAGTGCTGTGGTGAGCATGCTACTTGGGAGCTAGAGAGCAAGATGAAGGAAGCCTATTCCGAAATTTGTTTGATTGAGGTAAGATTCCGAGGACGTAATCTCCTAAGTAGGGAGGGTTGTAACACCCTAAAATAATTCAATTAATTAACTTAGTTGAGTTATTAAGGGTTTGCAACATGTTGCTTTTAAGTCAATAATTCATTAAGTGAAGGTTAAGCTTGTGTGGCATTTTTAGGAAAATGTCTAAGTTAGGAAAGGGTGTGGATAGAGGAAGCCCACGGCCTAATAAGGCCAAGGCCTCATTTAAGTCCCTTAGGACATGATAAATGGTGCCTTCGTAGGAGACCATTCCCATTGTTCCCAAAAATAGTTAAGTTACCAAATTAAGAAAGTAGAGAGAGAAGTGAGACTTAGAGAGAAGGAAGAGAACCGAAGGGAGAAGGAAGAGAACCGAGCTGAAGAAGGGAAGAGTGAGCTGAAATCTTGAAGGATTCCTAGGAGTGCTAGTGAAGAGGGTGTGTCTACGGTTATAATCAGGTTAGGGGGCTCTTTTAATCCTTGTAATGTCTTGTGTTTGATAGTGTTTTGGTGTGAGTGGTTCTGATCACCTTGCATGTGTGTTTTATGTGTTGTTCATACCATGTTTGCTGTGTTTTTGCTCTTTGCTGTGATTTGAGGTGAGGTACGATGGTGGATCGGTTGGGAAAGAGAGAGGAGTGTAACACTCTCTCTGTTCTGTGTGGTACGAAGAGAGCATAGCATGGTGAGGCATTAGAGTGTGAATCGATGTGGTGTGAAGAAAATGAGCTTGCATGTAGAGTTAGGGAGAGGATCGGAGCCAATGGAGTGAGTATCCGAGTGTGCATGAGTGTGGTGAGCTGGAAATGGGTTGCATGCTGGGTTTAAGTAAAGAAACAGAGTAAACCGAGTACCCTTCAGCTTAGAGTGAGAGAAACCGGGTTGAAGGAAGTCAACGCTAGAGTGTCTTAGTGATTGAGAGTCTGTTGGTGAGTTTGAGGGAGAGTATGTGTCTAAACACCATTTGCGAGGGATAAGGGCGCATAAACCGAAGTGTAGGTGTTTCGGCTTAAGGTTACCGAGGTGTAGAGGTAGTGAACCGAGGTCCTCAGGCAGAGGTAGCGTCACCAAGGTGAAACGCCCAAATGCCTAAGTATAGGTGAACTGAACCAGGGAATACTGAGAAGTGAATTCCCATGACTTAGACGATTTTAGTGTAAGGGAGTGCGTAACTGTGAGCGCGCTACCGAAGTGAGGGTTTGAGTGTAACATGCCGAGGTGCCAAAGCTGAGCTAGGTGCCGAGTAGCCGAGGTACACACATAGGGTGCCGAGGTGATGTTGAGTAGTTAGCCGAGGTACACACATAGTGTGCCGAGGTGATGTTAGGCGCCAATGGTGTGTGATTGCATTTGTCATGAAGTCACATGTTCATGTGCATATAACGACGGAGGAGGTTTCGACCTCGGATGTGGTAGGACTTCGGTCTCCATATCAAAATAACGACGGAGTAACGACGGAGAGTCGATAGGCTAAATAACGACGGTGGATGTAACAACCGGGCCTCTCTACCCCCTTGTCTACCCCATGCACTCTCACGACCTTCTCTACCCCCCTTGTAGAGTTTTTGCCACCCTGTACCTCACGACCTTCTCTACCCCCCTTGTAGAGTTTTTGCCTTCCGTGGGATTCGAACCTTGCACATGGGGCTCAAATGCAATGTCAGCTTCTGTAGCATCAGAAGTAGCAGTGACAGATGGCACATCAGGGGTTGGTGGGATAACAGGGGTTTGTATGGGAGTTTATGATAGGGTGTGGTAAGTGTGGTGATTGGGTTGCAGATGGAGTGGTGGTGGGAATAGGTTAGGGAACTGGTATGGCTCCTTTGGAGTTGTCAAAGTTGGGGTCAACCACAAATTCAGAAGAGGCATCAGAATTGTTCCCCTCTTCAGTTTGCTCTTCCTCCTCTGAGGAATCAGGGTCTTCCTCATCACTCTCCTTATTCAATTCTTCAATCACCTCCTTGTTTAACTCCTTCTCAGCCTCACTCAAGGACTCGTCATCATCAGATTCTAAAATTTCCTCTTCCTCCACAGGCTTACTCTCCTTTTTCTTTCCTTTCTTTACTTTTTGCCTCTTTCTCTTTTTCTCAACCAGCACCTCTTCTTCAATGTCTACATTGGCTTCATCCTCATACACTTCTGGTTCTGCAACTTCTTCCTTAAGCACCCATTCTGGGAATGTTGGTGCTTCTACATCTAACATCTCCTTCAAATTAGCAGCCAAGACGACACCAATCCAACTGTGCTGCTTCTCCATAAATTCCCAGATAGCACGCTGTTGTAGCATGAATTGCGGCAGTATGGTGGGATCACCAGATGCTGCAGCAACTTTCTTCATCTTCAGAACAGTTGGAAAGGCATTCACAGGGTAACTCTTCCTTTCTCCTTTGATTTCCACACCGGCATTGATACACAAATTTGTAATTAAACACGGCAAGAACAGATAACCAGCGGTCTTACCTTTACAAACTAAGATTTCTCTACTGATAAGCCTTCCCACATCCACATTCTTCTTGCTCAGAATAGCATCCAGCAACATCATGCGCTCCTTTTCAACATTTGTAGTGTGGGAGGTAGGCAATAGGGATTGCTTCACGAAGTTGAACCATACATGCGCATCATGGGTGAGATTACCCCTTGATAAGTCCATTTTTAGTTGTCTTTTTAGTACTTATTTTAAGTAAGTTGTTTGGTATTTTAGTTCAATTCTAGAGCTATTTTACTACCTTTTGTTTGTTTTAATTTCAGGTCTATCTTTGAGGAAAATGAAGGATTTAAGCTTAAAAGAGCAAAAACAAAGTTTCAAGTCAAAAGAGAAACAAAAAATTGAAAAATATAAGAAAAGGCAAGCAAAGTCGTTTCTACTGACGATAGTTGCACGACCGTCTTTGGATTTGGCACGACCCGTGCTGAACTTTTTCTTCCTTTGCGCTGAAAGTCTACGATAGTTGCACGACCGTGCTGCGGATTTGGCACGACCCGTGCGGAATGCATCGATTCCAAAGATGTTACCGGTTTGCTCTTTAATGGCTTGTAAATTGTCTTAAGTGACTTGTCTCTTCTCTTTGGCTATATAAAGCACGAAATTCTGAGTGCTTAGGACACCTTAGGCTATTGCAAACACTACTCAAAGTTTATTTCTAAGATTTTATGCAATTTACTTTCTTCATTTTAAGTTCTTGTTCTTTATAATTCTTGCACTTTACATTCTTGCAACTTTACTTTCTGTCCTTATTTTCCAGCACCTTTATTTTCTGCACTTTACATTTTGTCATTTATCTTCTTGTTATTTATCTTTTATGTCTTCTTCTTCTTCTTCTTCTTTTTCTAAGCTTTTGTCTACTATGATCATGTGTGAGTAGACCTCTTTAGTCTTGGGATTGTGGGAAACAATTCAATGATGGATCCCTAAACAATTCCAAGACTAAACTCTATCTTATTAGAACTTGATTTTTAATCTAGCCTCATCATTCTTATTTCATAAATCAAATATCAAACGAGGTACCGAGAGGTGAAGTTTGATATTGGACCTATGAGGTTGGACAAGGCAATCAAAGCATGAGAATAGCTTTGAGTGTCTTGGGACAATAAGGTTGGGCTTAATGGGTCTCTGCGATGATCAACCATGAGAATAGGCTTGATCATTGTTTCGAGACACATTCTTGTATTCCGAGAGGAAACTTGAATTACACCAAAAGAATACCTTGTCCTTAAAAACAATTTCAATATAAGATAGAGGATAGTTAAGGGATTGTTAAATTTCCATCGTTGTGATTTGTCCCATAATCCTGAGACACTTCTATATTCTACATATTAATTAAACAAATATTCCTTTTTCCTAAAAATCATTTCCTTTTAGCTAATCACCACTGAAAAATGAATTGGTAATCACAAAAGTCTCTGTGGGATCGATACTTTTTATTACGCGATAGAACCGTGCACTTGCGGCCTATCAAGTTTTTGGCGCCGTTGCCGGGGAACGAACCCGGGTCGTCCGCGTGACAGGCGGAAATACTTACCACTAGGCAATAGGGATTGCTTCACGAAGTTGAACCATACATGCGCATCATGGGTGAGATTACCCCTCTTCACTTTGAATTCATTTGCACTGCAAGGCTTCCACGGTGTTCCAGGCACATAAATGATCTTCTTGACTCCTTCCATCTCTTTCTTTCTCCATTTGGCCACATTTTTGGTGAAAGCCAAACTATGAAAATCCAACCCGTAATTAGCATTGACTGCTACAGAGTCAAATTCCACAACAACTCCACGCACTTTAGAGATGAACCTTTGCTTGCCATCTTTAGAGGGGACGATTCCTTTGTAGAACTCGCGAACAATAGAGGGGTAGAAGAACAAGGGTTGTTGAATCAGCTTTTCCCAACTTAATGCGGTCACAATAGATGTGAACGCATCAGGGGCTCCTTTTAACTCGAACCCGCGCTCCGCCCAGAAATTCATACTCTGGAACTTCGCAGATGCATCCCCTTCTTGGTTTTTGGCGTTCTTCCTTCGCATTTGGCTTGATTCTCCACGCTCAGGGTTTGATTGGTGCTTTCCAGAGGATTTGAGAACGCTTGATATTGATCTTGCCATGGTGATTGAAATCGAGAGTGGGAAGGAATTGGTAGGTTTTGAGAACGGTTTGAATGGGGAAAATTTCAGATTAGGGATTTTGGAGAGTTGGTTGCACTTGATAGAGAGAGCGTGGTGAGAAAAGCGATGGAGGGTGGTTATAAGTAAGGTGATGGGACGGTTTTATGGGGAAAAGGGATTGGCGCTTTTAATTCAAAAGTAGTCGTTGGTTTGAGAGGTATGTGGACGGCTAAGATTAGAAATTTGGACAGTTAATGACTTGGATTAGACAACCCACTGATGGTGCACAGACCTTGGTACAATAACTGCTATTATTTTATTTTTCCTCAACTGCTACTCATTGCTGCAGCACTGATTGCTGCCACACCCTCAAACTTTAAACTAATTTCCTGCAAGACATAAAACAATAACAACACTGGTTTATTTGTTTAAAACGCTGGGTTGCCTCCCAGTAGCGCTTGGTTTAAGAGTCCTCAGCCTGACTACCCTCCAAGATTAGAGGTCTTGCACATCAGTGGTGATTTTGCTCCTCACCACTGGTTCACCATAGTATTTCTTCACCCTTTGACCATTCACCTTAAAGTGTTGCTATCTTTCATCACAATACAAATCCACAGCACCATGAGGGTACGCTTTCTCAATTTTGAAAGGTCCAGACCACCTAGACTTTAGTTTTCCAGGGAACAGCTTGAGTCTTGAATTGTATAGTAACACTTGGTCACCTTCCTTCAGCTCCTTTTTCTGGATCCTCTTGTCATGCCAAGCTTTGGTCTTAGCCTTGTACAATTCAGCACTCTCATAGGCAAAATGCCTCATTTCTTCTAACTCATTCAATTGCAATAGCCTAGCTTCCCCTGCCTTAAATCAAAATTGAGCTTTTTGATTGCCCAATGAGATTTGTATTGCGGCTCAAAGGCAGTGTGCAAGCTTTGTCATACACCAATCTGTAAGGGGACGTTCCAAAAGGAGTCTTGAAAGCAGTTCTGTAGGCCCATAAAGCATCATCTAAATGATTAGACCACTCCTTTGTTGTAGGCCCTACCATCTTCTCTAGCATTTTCTTTATCTCTCTATTTGATAACTCAGCTTGGCCACTAGTTTGGGGATGATATGTTGTAGCAATTTTGTGGTTGACCCCATACTTGGCTAGGAGAGTTTCAATCAATTTGTTACAGAAATGAGATCCTTCATCACTGATTATAGCCCTAGGAGTACCAAACCTTGTAAAGATATTCTTTTGCAAGAACTTGCTAACAGACTTAGCATCATTGTTAGGCAAAGCCACTGCTTCAACCCACTTTGATACATAATCCACAGCAACAAGGATGTAAATATTACCAAACGAAGGGGGGAAAGGTCCCATAAAGTCCATACCCCAAACATCAAAGAGTTCAATCTCCAAAATGTTGGTCAATGGCATTTCTTATTTATTGGAGATGTTCCCACTCCTTTGGCAATTATCACATTGTTTAACAAACTCATGGGCATCCTTGAAAATGGTAGGCCAGTAGTAACCTGATTGTAGCACCTTTGCTGCTGTTCTCATACCTCCAAAGTGTCCTCCATATGCTGCAACACTTTCTGTTGTTCTTCATCCGCCACACATCTTCTAAACAGTTGATCAGGGCACTTCTTGTAGAGAAAAGGATCATCCCAGAAATATTGCTTGGCAACATGGAAAACCCTCCTCTTTTATTGGTAGTTCATATCACGAGGAACCACCTTGCTAACTGAAAAATTGACTATATCTCGCATACCACGGTCTTTGTAGCATCAGTCTTTGCGAAAGACTTATAGCCAGTAAGTGCTCATCAGGAAAATGTTCTTTGATTTCACCAAATGTACCTGCACTTTCATTTTCCAATCTAGACAAATGGTCAGCAACTTGGTTCTCCACCCCCTTCTTATCTTTAATTTCAAGATCAAATTCTTGAAGGAGGAGAACCCATCTTATTAGCCTAGGTTTTGCATCTTTCTTAGCAATCAAGTACTTAATGGCCGAATGATCAGTGTAAACAATTACTTTTGTGCCAATTAAGTATGATCTAAACTTATCAAATGCAAAAACCACAGCTAATAGCTCTTTTTCAGTAGTAGTGTAATTCAATTGAGCTTCTACAAGTGTTTTACTAGCATAATAAATAGAATTAAAGACTTTTCCATACCTTTGGCCAAGGACAGCACCTATGGCATAGTCACTAGCATCACACATGAGCTCAAAAGGCTTGCTCCAGTCTGGAGTCACAATCACAGTCTGCGAAAATCGGGGCATTCGCAGCAACTTCAAATGTTTGCAAAGACAATCCTCATCAAAGACAAATGGAGTGTCATGTTGCAGCAATTGAGACAAGGGCTTAGAAAATTTGGAGAAGTCCTTGATGAATCTTCTATAAAACCCAGCATACCCAAGGAAACTTCTTACACCCTTAACATTGGTTGGAGGCTCCATCTTCTCAATAACTTCCACTTTAGCTTTGTCAACCTCAATACCCTTCTTAGAAATCTTATGACCCAGTACATTACCTTCTTGTACCATGAAGTGGCATTTCTCCCAATTAAGCACCAAGTTGGTCTCTTCACATCTATCCAAAATTTTCTCTAAGTTATCAAGACATAAGTGGAATGTTTCCCCAAAGACAGAGAAATCATCCATAAATACCTCCATAGATTTTTCAATAAACTCAAAGAAAATAGACATCATACTCCTTTGAAATGTTGCTGGTGCATTGCATAACCCAAATGGCATTCTCCTAAAAGCAAAAGTACCATAGGGACAAGTGAAGGTAGTATTTTCCTGATCTTCAGGCACTATGGCTATTTGATTGTAACCAGAGTAACCATCCAAAAAGCAATAGAACTCCTTACCAGCAAGTCTATCTAGCATTTGATCAATAAAGGGCAAAGGAAAATGATATTTTCTTGTGGCCTTGTTGAGCTTCCTATAATCCATGCAAATCCTCCAACCAGTTACTGTTCTTGTAGGAATAAGCTCATTCTTCTCATTGGCTACCACTGTGACCCCTCCTTTCTTTGGAACACACTGCACAGGACTCACCCATGCACTATCAGATATAGGATACACAATGCCAGCATCAAGCCGCTTGATAATCTCCCTTTTCACAACTTCTTTTATGATAAGGTTTAGCCTCCTCTGTCCTTCAACACTATTTTTAGCACCTTCATCAAGAATGATTCTGTGCATACAGATGGTAGGACTAATCCCTTTTAATGCAGCCATTTGCCACCCAATTGCCTTCTTATGCCTCTTTAGGGTAGTAATGAGATCATGCTCTTGACTTTTTGAGAGGTCAGAAACAATGATCACAGGCAGTGTATCATTTTCCCCTAAGTAGGCATATTTGAGATGCTTTGACAATTCTTTCAATTCCAGATCAAGGGGTTTCTCTATGGAAGGCACATTTGTAACACCCAAATAATTTAATTAATTATTTAATTAAATTATTTTAGTATTACACTGACTTAATTATATGAAATTATTAATATAGTGTTTAACTATAATGAAGGTGTTCCTGGGTGTATTAGCAATTACGAGGATCGCCAATGAAGAATTGGACTCGCGCCCGGCCCATCTCGATCGCCCAAACACGCCGCTTGAGCGCAATTCTCGCCGGCGAAATCTTCGCAAAACGGTCGGACCTCGCAGTATATATACGCCATTCGCATATGGTATCGTGCACGTTCTCTAACCTTGTGCTATCTCGCCTCGAGCGACCTCTCACTAGATCGTCGAGTGTCTTTGCGGTACCACCCAAGGTGTTCAACGCGTGAAGCCGTGGCCGGTCCTTTCACTCATTCAACGATCGCCCATTTGACGAACCAATCAACACTTCAACACTTCATTGGTCAAGGTACGATCAATCGGCGACCACAGATGGGAGCGCGCGAGCGCTATCCTACCTCTTTCATGGCTCCACGCGACCGCCCCGCACGCGCCACTTCTCGACTCAATCCCTCCGGCGAGAATCGCAGCAGACCGGAGGGGGTGGCGTCCATATCCACGAGTCTCAAGGACTTCGCGACAAGAACCGCTCGGTGCACAACGGTCGCGACCTATCCTCCAACGAGTTCAACCGGCCGCTCTCGAGACTTGCCGCCCGAAATGCCGTTTGAAGCGGGCATTCGAAACCTCTACCGCATCATGTTACTCGCCGCTTTGCGGCTCCCGCAAAACAAAAATCAAGTGATCGCAGATCGAGACGCTCATCTCTCTCTGAAGACGAGGTTCGGGCCTTCGGCCGCCACGGTGGAAGACGGAGAACCTTCGCTGCGTCGCCGACGGCCGTGCCGAAGACACCGCTCCTCCTCGAAGGAGCATTTCTCGCCGAGAGCACTACTCATTGCTCCCCGGCAAGAAAAGCGCAGGCACACGACGCGCCCCAAGCGAGAACGAGCGTAGACGCCGCTCGATGTCCTATGATTATGAAGATTCTAGCTACCGCCCCGACACCGGCCGCTCACCGACCAGTACTCCTCCAACGAGTCGTCCGGTCACGTCGGTCGAGAAGCGATCTTGGGATTCTCGTGAAGAGCCGGAAGATTATAGAAATGGAAGAATTAGGGGCGTTTCGCGTCGGCTCAGGCCAAAGCGGCGACCTGCACGCCTCCTCGCCTTCCACCAACCGCCCATCCGGAGATTCTATGGAATGCCGCAACAACGAGGCGTGCCTCGCGATGCAACCCTTTGGGTCGAACGGCATTCGGGAATGAACACGCCCGTTCTCCAGGAGATCAGCGTTACAAGATTCCGAGAGACCTCCGCAAGCCGCCCAATCTCAACAAGTTTGACGGCGAGGAGATCCCGACAAGCATCTCCGTTACTTCAAATAATTACCGCTATAGGGAATTGGGACCGACCATGAAATGCGTGAGCTTTTCCCCGATCTCGGACGGCCGAGCATTGGAATGGTGGGAGTCTCGCGACCCAATTCCATCTCCTCATGGGACGACTGATCGTAATATTCTTGTCTCACTACACTGCAAACCGCTGCCAATATCGGTATGAAGAATACTTGGACTCTGTTGTTCAAGGAGATAATGAGACGCCGAGGCGATATATCGACCGGTTTAACACCGAGGCCGAGTCCGCTCGTGACTTGTCGACAAGGACAAGCTAAAATATCCGAGCGTGGTATTCGACCGACCACCGGTTCGTAGAAGAATTCACTCTTAACCTTTACCAAGATCTCAACTACTTCTTAACGAGGGCTAACGTCCACATGGTGTATGAAGAAACCTTGGCAGCAAGAAAGGCCGTCCGTGCACGACCTAAAGAGGAAAGCGATGAGGGTCGGCCAAAGGACATGAAGGTCGCCGCGACAATCGGCCCGACTTTCGTGATAAAAAGTTTGATCATCGCACTTTCGACTCAACACCTCTATTGCGCAGATCTACAAATGGAGTCGTCGAATAATGAGTTTGTGGGAGTTAAGCGGCTGAACCACTCGTGCTCAAGAAGGGGGGGCACGACCGACCAAAAGATACTTGCCGCTACCACAAGAGTAAGGGGGCACGATACTAACGATCGTATGGCCTCAAAGATGATATTGAAGAGCTTATTCGAAAAGGCAAGTTGGGAAAGTATGTGAGGTCGAGAGGAAGGCGACCGACCTCAAGAGAAGCGAGAAGAAGCCGATCCGCACAGAGGAAAGGGGCCTCCGGCCATAGAGAGCACCCAAAACAAGGATCGATCCGAGGATCGTGACACTCCTGGCGATCCAAAGGCCGTAATGTTGCGATGGTTATTCATGGTGGAAACCCCGGATCGCGAGGGAATCTAACAAAGCCACCAAGAGAAAATGGGACGAGTTGTTAATGGTCGCATCCACTTCAAACCACCACCGGTCTCGGCGAGACTTCATCTCGCTTCGGTGGCGACTCCTATACGACGGCAAGCCTAATAGTTATGTTCCATTGGTAATCAGAGCTGTCATGGCAAACACAGAGGTGCAGAGAATCTGGTCGATCAAGGTAGCTCGGCCGATATCATGTTTGAAGACTTGATCGACAAAATAAAGGTTGATCGGAGCGAGATAATTCCCCAGGCCGAGCCTACCCCTCTAACAGGTTTCAATGGGGCGACCACCTACCCGTTGGGAACGATCGAGCTGCTAGTCATGTTTGGTGACGACACTGGGGATAGTACTCTGACAGACGGTCGGACGACGACTTCCTTGTACTCCCCCTCAAATCCTTGCTATCAATGTATTATTGGTAGGCCGACTTTGGGTAAGCTAGAGGCCGTTACATCGACGGTGCATCTAAAAATGAAATTCTACAGCAAAGACGACCAAGTGGTCACCTTGGCGGCCGACCTTGAATCAGCAAGAAGAAGCCACACTCTCTACCAAGAAATATGTGACGAGGTAGATCGTGGCCCGAACGTTCAGAGCACTAGTGAAGGCCATCAAGTCAATGTCGATTTGGGCGCCTCGGTATGATCCGACATAAATGACCTGAGGACAATGATGATGATTTGGCTCGAGAGTCAAAAACAGTGAAAAGACCAGAGCCTCATGGAGAGTTGGTAGATGTTCAATTGGGTGACGACCCATCCAAAGCGGTAAAGCTCGGTGAGCGACCTACCGAGCAAGTGAAGCAAGATCTAGTGCAATGCTTGAGAGACTACGCCGACTGCTCGCATGGCGTGCATCGGACATGCCCGCATCCCTATCGAGTAGCTTTGCCATCAACTTTCGATCGATGAAGGGGGTCGCTTGGTCGCTCAAAGAAGACGCACTCAAAACGAGGAAAATCTCAAGCCGCTGCAAAGCCGTTGAGGACCTCATAAAGGCCAATTTTATAGAAGAGATCAAATACACGACTGGCCGTCCAATGTCGTGGCCGGTTAGAAGAAGAATGGAAAATGGAGGATGTGTGTGGACTACATCGATCTAAATAAGGCATGCCCGAAGGATGCCTTCCTCGTACACTCCAACATCGACAAGCCGGTCGATGGGGCCTCGCTACAAACTATCGTCTTTCTCGACGCTTACTGCGGATACAATCGGATCACGATGTATCCGCCCGATCGGCACAAGACAAACTTCATGACCGATCGGGAAATTTTCAAGACAAGGTGATGCCTTTCGGCCTCAAGAACGCTGGAGCGACCTACCAAATAATGATGAATAAAATTTTCAAGAGGCGGATCGGTCGCATCTCGAGGTGTATTTGGGCGACATGATCATTAAAAGCGTAACCGACCCGCATCATGTGAGCGATCTCGGAGAAATATTTGAAGAAGCTAGGAAGAAGAACTCACTAAGATCCAACCCCGAGAAGTGTACCTTTGGGGTGAGGGCGTGAGATTTTGGGCTTCCACCGACCGAAAGAGGATAGAAGCAAACCCCGAGAAGTGCGAGGCGATGCGCCGATATGAGGCCGCCACAACTAAAAAGGAAATACAACAATTTGAATCGGCATGGTAGCTGCCCTGTCCAGGTTCATCCCCAAAGCGGCCTGCAAGTCGCTCCCACTCTTTAGACTGTTGAAGAAAGAGGTGGATTTTGAGTGGACAGACCAATGCCAGCGAGCGTTGGATGAGTTGAAGCAAGCATTGACCAACCCGCCGATTATGACTAAGCCGCTGCCGGGCGAGACTCTGTATTTATACTTGGCCATAACAGAAGAGGTGCTAAGTGCAGTATTAGTCAGAGAAAACGATCCAAACAGTAATCCGCCTTTTCATAAGTAAAGTACTCCAAGGGCCCGAGCTGAGATACCAGAAGATTGAGAAATTTGCCCTTGCACTCCTAATAGCTGCCAGAAGGTTGAGACCCTACTTTGTGGCCCATCAGGTCGTGGTAAGGACCGACCAGCCTATCAGGCAAGTCCTACATCGGCCAGACCTGGCGGGACGGATGATAAAGTGGGCCGTGGAGCTCAGTGAGTTTGGAATCAAATTTGAATCCGCATCGGCCGCAAAAAGCGCAAGTGTTGGCCGACTTCATAGCCAAATGACTCCTATCTCGTAAGAGCGGTAAATGAGACGACCGGATCTTGCATGTAGATGGGTCGTCCAATAGCAAAGGGTGGAGCAGGCCTAATATTGGAAAATTCGTAAGGCCTTGCCGCCGAAGTCTCTTTAACCTTTGCATTCCACACTTCAAACAACCGGGCCGAGTACGAGGCATGCATAGTCGGCCTTCACCGCCAGAGATTTCAATGTCGACCGGGTTGAACTCGGATCGATTCCCTACTCGTAGTCTCGCAGATCAAAGAATTATATGATGCTAAAGACGACGTCTTTGAAAAGTTATCTAGCAAGTGGTGAGAGAATCGCTCAGCAGCTCGACCGAAATAAAGTGGTACATGTGCCTCTGACCAAAATGTTCGAGCGGATATATTATCAAAGCTTGCAAGTACCAAGACTCGGAAATCACAGAGTTTAATTCAGAGACGCGTTAAATCGGCGAGAGTGTGTCGACTAAGCCAACCCACCACCGGCCGTTCTTTGTGTCAATTTCGATTCGATTGGATCGCCCCATCCTAAGGTACATCGTTGAAGGTGAAGAACCGAGCGACCAGTAGCGCGCGAAATTGGTCGCCTCAGGCGACCAAATACTCGTGATAGAAGGAAAGTTATATAGAAGGGGGTTCTCGCCCCATTATCGAGGTGCCTTTTACGCCTGGCCGGCTTCACCATGTGCTACGAGATATTCACGAAGGTGTTTGTGGGAGCCACCAAGGGCACGCTCCATAGCAAAGAAAGCCCTCGTGGCCGGCTATTCTTGGCGACCATGGATGAGGACGCCAAGAAGCTCGCTCAAAAATGCAAGAAATGCCAAGTACATGCCGATGTCCACATTGCACCTTCCTCGTAATTACAAAGTCTTGTCTCACCTTGGCCGTCACCTTGGTGGGGCATGGATCTTCTAGGCCCGTTTCCACCCGCCTCCGGCCGCCTCAAGTTCTTGATCGTGGCGAGATTACTTTACTAAGTGGATCGAGGCCGAGCCTCTTCTGCAACAATCACATCGGCCAAAGTCGCAAGTTCTTCTGACGGTGTGTGCTAGCCCGCTTTGGGATCCCCAACAATTGATAATGCATAACGGCACCTAGGCACGTGACAAGAGATTCAGAGAAATGTTGGCCGACTTAGGGGTCAAACAAATAAGCGTTTCACCTCGGTCGAGCACCTCGCACTAACGGCCAAGCCGAAGCGCCAACAGAGTTATCTCACGTGGTTTAAAGCGGACTCGGATGAAGCGAAAGGAAATCGGGTCGAAGAGTCGCAGATCCGTTCTCAGGGCCTACAGATCGACCCTCATTCATCGGCCGGAGTCGCCTTCAGATTGGTGTACGGAATCGACACTGTGATACCCATAGAAATGGGCGAGCCGAATTGGAGGACTTCAAACCCCTACAAAGGTTGAAAACGACCCGAGCTATCCGAAGAAGAATTGGACCTAATTGAAGAATCTGCGCACCCAAGCTTCACTAAGAGAGCAATTGATCAAATGTAGGTCGCAGCCGGTACAATGCTCGAGTTCAAAAGAGAGAATTCTCGGTCGGCCACCTCGTTCTAAGACGGGCCGACGTGGGAAATAAGAATGCACGCCAAGGGGAAGCTCACACCAAATTGGGAAGGTCCATACAGGTCATCAACAAGACCGGAAAAGGGCTTACGAGCTAGAGACCATGGATGGGGCGACTATCCCGAACGTGGAATGCGTAAAAACTTAGGAAATATTACGTTTGAATGTAACAAATGATTTAAATGTAATGACGACCGACCTATGAATGAAAAGCGTGCAGCGCTCTTTTCCCACCGGGTTTTTTACGCAGGCCCGACCTTTAGAAATATGATGTTATTTACTTTCTCGCAAGGATGTATGACCGTCGCTCAAGATTGCCCGTGGCAAAGGAGCGATCGAAGACTTATCAAAGTTGATTAGATCGTCGAAACGATCTACCTCGAAAGCCATCGAAATGGCCCAAGGGCGTAAACCCACAAGCCTTAGATCGTCGAACGATCTAAATCGAGCGACCGTCGAAACGGTCCCAACCGAGTGCCATCGAATGGCCCAAGGTTAGATAACCCGCGAAACTTCGTGTCGTCGGCGACTGTGGCATGTGCCAAACGAGCCGCACAAACGACGGTCATCGAGTTGACTCAAACGAGCGCCATCGAAAATGGCCCGACAACGCTAGGTCGTCAAAACGATCTACATCGAGTGCCATCGAAAATGGCCCAAGGGTTCGTTGATGATAACCCATCGCGGTAGGCCGTCGAAACGACCTACCTCAAATGCCGCGTCGAAAGGGCTCGATTGAAGGTCGCCGAGCGATCCAAAGCCCGTTGGGATTTTAAAACTTATCAAAGAATGGATGCTTTCAAATAAGCGCGAACGACGACCGAACGGTCTTAAAACTCGAAGACTTAGAGAAAAATAAACATACAAGGCGCGCAAAGAAAATGGACCATAAACGAGCGCTATCGAAGTAGCACGAAACGACCGCCGAGCGGCCCACAAGTTCAAAATGAATAAGGCGAATAAATCCGAGAAGCACGCAGACATAGCAATATAAATTTGAACGGGCGTAATTAAAGGCAAGTAAAAATTGTCATTACAAATACGAGACGCCCGGCCGAAGCCGAGCGCCCACAAATTGAAAAACCACGGCGCGTAAAATTGTTGTGCCCAAGGCAAGTTAAACAATTACAAAATTACACCGCCGCAGCGGGCTTTAAAAGAGAATGGTGGTCGGGCGAATGACGCGTGCCTTGCTCGCCGACTTCTGCAGGCAACATGATCTTGTTGTTATCGACATAGTGCGTGGGCTTGATCATCTTGTCATCAAAATTGATCTTCAGATCGGTATTCAATACCCGCGCCTGGCCAAGAGCATTGTAAAATTGCTCGATTGCAGCCTCCTGACCGGCTTGGGCCACCTTTCGGATCTTTTCCTCGAGCTCGGCCTTCTCCGCCGCCCAATTGGCCTCTCGCCTCCCCATGGCCTCGAGATCGGCTTTCAGAGTTGTGACTGAGCAGCAAGCTCCTTGTTCCTCTTTGCGCGCCTTGGCCCTGTCTTCCTCCCCCGCTTAAGGGCCTCCTTCTTCGATCGACGAGCTTGTCATATTTTAGCTGCGCCTCAGTTAAAGCCTTGTCCTTTCCTGCAAATTCAGGACGAAGGGTTGTTAGTCGGTCGAACAAAGGTAGGATGAAGAGTACAAGACTAAGAAAATAAAATTACCGTCAGATTCGGCCACCAGCTCCGCCATGAATTTCTCGACCCCCATGCAGAGTGAAGCGCAGAGCGCCATGGGTTTCCTTTTGTACTTATTCCAGATCGGCGCGCCCAAACTTTCGAGCGAGATGATGGGAATCTCCTCCGTTGCAGGCCGGACCCGACCATCACGCTTTGGCCCGCTTGGGTGAGCGATCGGCTACCGGGAGGAGGCGGCATCGGCTGCCGCCGACCGGCTTCTTCCTTGGCTCTTAGGAGTTTGGGGACCTTTGAGGAAGATTCGTGGTTATCCCCGGCCGAGAAACGTCAAATCTCTTAGCCCCCCTTCGGCTTCGTGGACTGAGCGCGGCGGTCCCGCTTTTTTAGGCCATTCTTTCCGCAAAATACCGAGTCATGAGTTAAAAAGAAAAATCAATAACGTAATATAAGGGGCAAAAGTTCAAAAGCGAACCAATCTCGCCTCCGCTTCTTGGCCTTCGTACAAGACAAAGGGTCGGCAAGGTATGTCGCCTTAGGATCTGCCGCATCATGCCCGCCAAATGACTTTATCATCTCCAAAGTCTCCGTGTCGGCCTCGCCCCAAGTCTTTCACTCGTGTATATGTAATCGCCGGCCCGCTGCGCAGAAATGAGCCTCATTCCACATAATTGGGAAGTAAGGGGACCCAAAGATCCCGTCCGGTTGAACCTCACAAACGGCCTTGCCACCTCCTCGGTGGGAACGATCCAAAAATATTGACTTTTCCAGCCGCTCCCAACGACTCTGAACGCTTTAAAAAACCGGTGGTGGGTCTTCGCATCTTGAAGGAGACTTGCTCCTCTTCTCCTTGTTGGCCTTCTCTCGAGCCACCACTTCGAAGATAGCAAAGAAAAGCATCATCGACACCGGCCGACCCGAGCAGTCGGCCACACCTCTCTCAGTCTTTAAAAACGCGCCCATGCGTTTGGATGAAAGTTCGAGAAGGGGCGACCCCAATATGGCGCAAGACGTCGCGTTGGAATTCGGTGAAAGGAGGGTAATCTTCATCTTCTCGAACACGAGCCGATACATCGTGAACTTGAAGTTGGAAGAATAAGTCGCGATATCTTCGCCTCCTTCATACCTCTTATCCTCCACCCGGTGAGTCTTCAAGGCGCTCCGTAGATCGGGCAAAGCATCGTGGCCGACCGTAATAATGCTCCTGTTGGAGCGAAGAGTCTCCGACACCCAAGACATGTCGACACATCTCGAGCTACATCGGCTTGGACTTCGGCCGACCGCTTCGCTCGACCTCCAACGCTGGCATTCGCACGAAACATCGACCTCGGGCCGAATCACCTCTTCTCCTTGGACTTCTTCGCTCGGCGCGCCGCCCTCCACCATCTCCTCGCCCACGGCCGGGGCGGCACTCTGCGCCTCGTTATCATCAATGATAATCACATCGGCGTCTTCTTCTTCTCCCTCCACTCGGGATACAACGTCCTCGGGCGGTGGAGAGTTGCTCGGCCACTCGGCAGAATGGACGGATCTGGAACCAGTACTCTTGGAGCTGGTCGATCCCCGACCGGAAGAACGAGAACTCGAGCCCGTCTTTGCTCGAGGAACGCCAAGAGCTAGAACTTTTGTCGCCCGAAGACGACTTGGGCTCGCCTCGCCTCGACATGTATGTGGCGAAAAGATCGACGGTTTTCGAGAATACGCGCTTAACCGTCCGTGGCATACACAAACACTGTGATAAAGGGATCGAGTCGGTCGATCGAGCAAAGCACTCATGAGAGAGGCGAGCCGCCATCCCCGACGACACCCCTATCACGAGGCGTGGAAAAGCACGTAAGTACTTTCAAGAAAAACTCAAGCTTAAAAAGTAGAGGAGAGATCGACTCATACCTTAGCGGATGTGGTGGCTCGGCCGCTAGTAGGCGTAAACAACCGGATGTAAGTCGCGGCGAGATGAGTCGGTCGTTGGCGAGCAATTCTTGGAAGTGTGAGAAATGAACTCAGCAGGAAGGCTATTTATAGTGCGATTTCCGGCGCGAAGGGGGACCGGGATACGGCGGTCACAACGCTTCGCCTTCTCACCAATGGTTGTCTCCGACAGCCTCGGAAACACCAAACGCCACGTCTTAAATGTCGGTAGAAGACCAACCGTCACGACAAAGACGGCCGATGTTTGACAAGCGGTCGACACCGCCTACGAGAGCGAGCGGCGGCACGCGTCCGTTTGTCGAAGATAACCGCTCCCGGGGCATCGATTCAAGCCTCGGCCGCTCTTAAGCGACCTAGGCTTGGGGGGCAACTGTTCCTGGGTGTATTAGCAATTACGAGGACTGCCAACAGCAATTGGACCTGCGGCCCAGCCCATCTCGATCGGCCCAAACACGCTGCTTGGGCGCAATTCTCGCCGGCCGAAATCTTACGCAAAGCGGTCGGACCTCGCGATATATATCGCCATTCGCATATGGTATCGTGCACGTTCTCTAACCTTGTGCTATCTCGCCTCGAGCGACCTCTCACTAGATCGTCGGAGTGTCTTTGCAGGTACCACCCAAGGTGTTCAACGCGTGAAGCCAGGACCGGTCCTTTCACTCATTCAACGACCGACCCATTTGACGAACCAATCAACACTTCAACACTTCATTGGTCAAGGTACGATCAGAAGGGAGTAGTACTCGGTAACTACGGAGTGGGGAGAAGCGGCCCAAGGACCCTAGGCACGAAGGCGCTAGGTTAGTGATGCAAGTCGCATCACTTGAGAAAAGAAAGGAGAAGAGAAGAAAGGAAAGGAACGGCGTCGTGAGAGAAGAAGAGGATTTCGCGAGTTGAAGGAGAAGGAAGGAGCTCGGATTATTGCTGCGTTTTCTGGTGTGGTGACTGAAAGGTTCTTTTCTTCATCAATCTTTAAGGTAAGGGGAGTCTCATAGTATAAAGGGTTATGTTGGGTTGTATATGGGAGGGTAATTTCTATAATGCCTAGGTAGTGTTGTGTTATGTTTGACGATGTGTTTGATGATCTATGAATTCATATGTTGTCTTGATGATGTTGGTAATTGATCATAGTTTAGTTGTTTTGTTTGGCCTGAATACGATCATGTATAATGTTGTTGGTGTTGTTTGAGAATTGATTGGCTTGGATTGAAAATGTTGCACCGAGGTAGTGTAACCGAGGTGAGTGAGGTGAAGCGAGGAAGTGTAACCGAGGTGAAGTGAGGTAGTGTAACCGAGGTAGTGTAACCGAGGTGAGGGAGGTGAAATGAGGAAGTGTAACAGAGGTAGTGTAACCGAGGTGAGTGAGGTGAAGTGAGGAGGTGTAACCGAGGTAGTGTAACCGAGGTAGTGTAACCGAGGTGGGTGAGCTATTAACCCTAGTTGCTTAACTATAATTACAAGACTAGATTTACATTAACAGTCCCACTATAAGACCTAGGTAATTCTACCATTCCTTCTATTAGGAAAGACCAAGAGGAAGAAAGAAAGGAGCGTGTGTCGAAGTTGGTCTGTGTCGAATTTGGGCTTGTGTCGAATTCTGAGGCGGGTCGAATTCTGGGCGCCATTGTGTGCTGCCCAGTGCGCCTGTGTCGAATTCTATGGTGTGTCGAATACTGGAGTGTGTCGACTTCTGGGGCGTCGAGTTCTAGGGCGCCATATTGTGCTGCCCAAGGTTGGGATGTCTTGTAATGTCAGATAAGAGTGATTAACAGTAAAAGCGACGATGTGTCAAGTAGTGACGAGATGGTTGAGGTTGTAGTTGTCGAGTCGAATATGACGAATTAAAAATTGTGATGTTGATGATTCTGATGGGTCGAGTAAGACCACCTAAGTGATGAGGATGTTGCGACGATGTAGGTTGCGGTCTTGGAGCTATGCTCAAAGTGACGTTTGCGCCCGAGAGGCTATTGTTGTTGTTGATTGTTTTTCGAGGTGATATACATGGTGTCTCATGCATGCCATATGCATTATTGCGACGAAGGCTGCCGTCTTGGAGCTATGCTCAAAGCGACGTTTTTGCCCGAGAGGCTATTTTTGCGACGACGGTACCTCATGCATATGCCCGGCGACGTGGGTTGCATCTTCATGCATATACATAAATGATGATGAGATTAATTGCCGATGTGCTCTATTGTTGTGACTTATTGATGTTTTCGGTGATGGTTGTGCTGTAATGTTGTTAGGCTATGGTTATTATAGCTGCTAGTCTCTAGTATATTACCTATCATATACTTTTTATGCTGTTAGAGACTCACCCTTTACTGTTGAATGTTACCTTCGTGGTAACGTGCAGGTACACGCTAGTGAAGGACTCCTTTTCCTTCATCCCTTTCGAGTCATGTCGGTTGCTCTGATACGTAGCACCTGGGGGAAAACGAACACTAGTCTATTTGTTGTTTTATGATTTCTAGACCATTGTTATTATGTTAATAGTTGTTCTGGAATTGTATGACGTTGAAATGATTTTACGATGTGCTGCGTATCTTTTTGAACGTTCTAATTGAACACACGTTGTTTAAGTTTTGAGAAGTTGATATGTGACGTCCCAATGCATGATGAATTTAATTTTTCCGCACTCTGATATTTAATAAAACGAAGGGGTAGAATTGGGGTGTTACATAGTTGGTATCAGAGCAGTTCGGTCTGTCCGACCAAGTTGTCGAGTTGTCGAGTTGTCGAGTCTAGTAACTCTCGAGTCTTAGTACTCGTACTAAATCGTGTTCTATGTTGTAGTGATTAGCTGAAATGGCCGGAAGAAATGGTGCTGCTCTTGTTGCTGCTTTGCAAGCTATGGCGCAGGCTGTGGGGAACCAACAGAATGATGGTGAGAATGCTGGGACCCGTAGTCTGGCTACCTTTCAGAGGGAGAAGCCGCCTACTTTCAAGGGCAAGTATGATCCAGATGGTGCTCTGGCTTGGTTGAAGGAAATTGAAAGGATCTTTCGTGTGATGGATTGCAGTCTAGCACAGAAGGTCCGGTATGGTACTCACATGTTGTCAGAGGAGACTGATGATTGGTGGCTAAAGGTTAGGCAGAGGTTGGAAACTGCTAATGAAGAGGTCACGTGGGAGGTATTCAGCAGAGAGTTTTTGAGGAAGTACTTTTCGGAAGATGTCAGGGGTAAGAAGGAGATTGAATTCCTTGAGCTGAAGTAAGGAAACATGTCTGTAACCGAGTATGCTGCCAAGTTCACAGAGTTGGCAAAGTTCTACCCTCACTACACCGATGCTACTGCTGAGTTCTCTAAGTGCATCAAGTTCGAGAATGGGCTGAGGGCTGAAATTAAGAAGGCTATTGGGTACCAGAAGATCCGGGTGTTCTCTGATTTGATTGATAGTTGTAGGATCTTTGAAAAAGACAGTAGTGCTCATTATAAGGTTATGAAGGATAAGAGAAACAACTTTCAGAGCCGTGGTAAGCCATACGAGGTTCCTGCTGGTAAAGGTAAACAGAGGGTTGCTGCTGGTAAGAAGCCACGTGGGGAAGATGCTCCCGCGGCCATTGTGTGCTTCAAGTGTGGAAAGGCTGGCCACAAGAGTTTCAACTACAAACATGAGGGGAACAGGTGTTACCGATGTGAAAGGAGGGTCACATGGCAACTGTTTGTGATCGTAAAGATGTGGTCTGCTTCAACTGTGAAGAAGTGGGACACATTAGTTCTAAGTGTCCAAAACCGAAGAGGGAGAGGTCTAGCGGAAGGGTGTTTGCCTTGGCGGGTACTAAGCCTACTGAGGATGATGGTCTCATTGAAGGTACGTGCTACATTAATGGTACTCCTTTAAAGTCTCTTGTTGATACTGGTGCATCTCACTGTTTTATTGCTGTAGAATGTTGTGAACGCCTGGGTCTTGCGTTGTCTTCTATGAATGGAGAGATGGTTGTCGACACTCCAGCGAAGAGGTCGGTAACCACTTCTCTAGTATGTTCTCAGTGTCCTTTATTATTGATTTTGTCTGTTTACCGTTGACTGGGTTAGATGAAATTTTGGGTATGAACTGGTTAGAGCATAACCATGTTCACATTAATTGTCATAGCAAGTCGGTAAGTTTCGGAAACAATGAGTCGAGTCTGTTATCTGCTAGTCAGCTTCGAAGGTTGATGATGGGGTGCCGGTAGTGTGTGACTTCCCTGATGTTTTTCCCGATGAGATTCCAAGTGTTCCGCCGGAGAGGGAAGTTGAGTTTTCTATTGATCTTGTACCTGGTACCAGACCTGTTTCTATGCATCGTACAGGATGTCTGCATCGGAATTGTCGGAGTTGAAGAAACAACTTGAAGAACTGCTCGAGAAGAAATTTGTGAGACCGAGTCTGTCACCGTGGGGAGCTCCAGTGTTGCTGGTTAAGAAGAAGGATGGTAGTATGAGGTTGTGTGTAGATTATCGTCAATTGAACAAGGTAACCATCAAGAACAAGTATCCACTCCCGAGGATAGATGATTTTATGGATCAGCTGGTAGGTGCGAAGGTGTTTAGTAAGATTGACTTGCGGTCGGGGTATCACCAGATTAAGGTGAAGGACGAGGATGTTCAGAAGACAGCATTCAGAACTCGGTATGGGCATTACGAGTACTCTGTGATGCCTTTTGGTGTTACTAACGCGCCGGGAGTATTTATGGAGTACATGAACCGTATTTTCCATACTTACTTGGATCGGTTCGTGGTGGTATTTATAGATGACATTCTGATTTATTCTAAGACCGAGGAGGAGCACGCCAGACTTCAGTTTAAAAATTTGGACACATCAGAGTTCAGTTTACGATCACAAACCGTAAATTTGGACACATCAAACTTCAGTTTAAAAATTTTATCTGACAGGTCGTCTTCAAGATATGAAACTTTATGGAAAACTCGCCTACCTGCCAGCCGGTCAGCTTCTTCTTCATGATATTTCTTGAACAGCAGGCTAGCGGCCTTCATTGCATCGGCCATCACCTCAAAGGGCTCTTCTTTGAAGCGAGCGCAGTCTTGGTCGCCCAAACAAAGTAAGTCGATTTTTGGCGAACGACTCTGCCCGTGGTTTCTGCTCTTGTGCCTTTTCCTCTCAGTAGGGCCGCCTTCGTTGGAGTGGCCCCTTTTTCCCATCCTCTCTCGAACTTGAAGGGGACTGTTTTGTGGAATGGCATGATCAGTAGAAGCCGCCTGATTGTCTTGGTTGACCTGGGGTCCATCACCAGCGACCTCGGTGATAGTAGCGTCCTCCACAGCTTGCACATTTAAAGCTCGTGGGGGAGAGTCGTCACCCTCTTCAACGGCCCACTTGGCCAAGTCTTCAAAGTCTCCAACATTCGCCATGTCAGCTGCATAGAATGAAAGAAATTAGAAACGAGCTAAGCAAGCAAAAGGAAAATATTCGAAGTAAAAAAGGATTCAGCGGCCCCCACCAAGGGCGGCCTTAATGGCATGACTGCCTCTGGCGTCCACTATCTTCTTCATTTTGATGTGGCCTTCGGGAACAAGGGAGGCAATCCTCCTCAGCCTATGGATCGTTTCGATTTCCAGGTCGGCAAGGTTGATCTCCTTGTAGAATACTCGCTAGGCTTCTTCACAAAATGATCATAAGACCACAAGGTCGAAAAAAGAAGTGTCCCAGCACTGTTATCCTTTGCCAGTTGGGCCACCCCAGGAGAAATCTTTTTTCCAGCCACTTGCGAGCGCCCTTCGATCCTGCCTCGTATAGGTAGCTCATCTCGAACAAGGTGAAAGATAACCTAATAGATACGGGTCGCCCCAGCAGAGTCGAGATATCCTCATAGCCTTGCAGGAACGCCCAGGCATTTAGGTTCAGTTGAGAAGGTGCTATCTTAATATACCTCAGGACCTGCCTCTGAAATCGAGTGAAAGGCGGACAATGCCCATGCGCTCAAAAACAACGCGGTACATTGTGAATTTCAGCACGTCGGTCCATGTAGAAATGTCTTCATTTTTCTCCATACCCTCGACCCTCCAGCCGTCGACGGCAAACTGAGCGCTTAGAACGGCCTCATCTGGACTGCGACGGTAAATCCTGCTACGATGACTACGAAGGCTGTTGGAAACCCACAACATGTCTTTCTCAGCCGCGTCTTCAGGATCGTCTTGCGCCCAGTGCTGCTGGCCGTCCCTATTTGCTAGAGCCTCTACTACGGCCTGATCATTCTCCTCAACGACCCGACTGTTGCTCACCAGAGTGTCGCCAGTGACCGGTCCTTCGACGACCGGTTCCTCCGAATGTGCGCGAGGGGTTTCCCCCCTTTGATTATGAGACGGTCGATCGGAACTGCTGGAAGATGTCCAATATATACTTGCTGTGGACTTAGAAGATTCCTCGGTTGTAGTCAAAGACGACCGGGCTGGCGCAGAAGATGGTTGCGCCATGCTATAAGCTAGCAAAACAGCCGGGCTACCAAAGATACGACTGGTCTGTTTTGTCTGCGCCAGATTAAACCTGTAGAGGGGGAAGCGGTCAAGGTCGGGCGCATGCGTTGGAAGGGGGCGACTTGGTCGTCCCCAGACCTGATACCCCCTCTACCAGTTAAAACTTAAAGAAAACAGCGAAAATAGAAAGGTCGGTCGAGTTTACCTGAAAGGCCGATGAAGGAATCCCGCGCGAAGGTACGAGCGATTCAGGCTTGGATCGAGCGAGCAGTGGAAAGCAGCGAGCCAGCGAGGAAGATAAGGATTTCAAAGAAGAAGTGTGAATGAGACTATCTCTCACCACCCTTATATAATGGGCCAGTAGTCACTTGGGCCCGAAAGCGAAGAGGCACAACTCTTCACCTGCCATCATCACTCGGTCAGGGAGAAGGCAAACAGGCACACCTTGAGAACTCCAAACGTTGCCTCGAGGAAAGTGAACATCAACTCAAACGTAGCCTCGAGGAAAGTGAACATCAACTCACTTGTCGTGTCAGCATTTATGACAGTCACTTCGATAATGGTCATAGCGACGACACAGGGGGCAGCAACCCCGGGATAGGTTTTGGTCCCGAGCGACCAAGTGCCTAAAACTTCAAAACAAACTACGACTTGGTGTGGCAGCGACCATACACCTCAAAGAGATCGCGACCTAGTGCACAAGGCAACTCGGCCGCAATGGGCGTTATGTGAGGCCAGCGAATCAAGCTTTAGCGCGCCCGCTGGCGACCCAGGCTTCCGGAGTGGGCTTGAGGCCCAATACAGTCCAATAGGTCCAATATGGCCCAATACTATAGCTATAAAGGCAGTGTGAATCCCAAGGAATCAGGTACGTCATTACTCCACTTTGTGAGGCATTCCCGTTAGCACACCACTGACTAGAGCGTCAGAGTGTTATTGCAGGTACCATCCGCGTGCGGCCAAGACTCCAGAACCTCTGTGCAACCAACGACCAAGCGTAAAGACTACATCAGTGCTATACTTCTATTGGTCAGGTACGATCAATTTCCAATCAAAAAAGTAATAAAATCTGCTGCATTTCTTTTTTTGTTTATCCAACACGTTTTTGTTTTCTAATCCAAAGTAATAAAATCTGCAGCCTTTTTTTTTTCTAACATAAAAAACAAAACTACCGTTGAAATGAAGAAAGGCATTAAAACTGGTGGATTAACTGAATGTTGCATTAAAAAAAACTACCGTTGAACCAAGTTAAAGTTTGAAATTTTAAGATTTTTTTAAAAAATTAAAGTTTATAATTTTAATATTTTAATATATATTTTAGTTAGGATATTTTAATATTTCATGTCATATGAATTATTGTTAATATAAAATGATAAAATGCTACTAGTGGGACCCATCTAATAAATAAATTTTGTTGAAATTCTGGATTGGAGTGGGACCCATGCTATATTAAAAAATTATAAATAACTGATGTATACATGTGGGACCCATTTAAAAACTCAATTGAAGGTTTCTCAATCGAGGATACTCTAACTGTCATGATGTGCATAATAAGGAGATGAATGAATTAACTTAATGCCAAACTGTTGTGCAAAAGCTACCACTTTATCACCCGTGAACATTGTCCTTTTATTTGTGGCAAATTTTCCACTGTAGAATTTACCTAAATGACACACCTTTTAGATTAAATACCAAATTAAGCCACTTTTTTTTTTTGTTTGATGAACTCGCCCCACCCTAGTTCACCAAAGAAACTTTGCAATTTTTTTATTCCTTTGATGAACGCGCCCCACCCCTAGTTCATCAAATGGTTTTTTAATTTTTTGATTTTCTTGTATTTTATTTTATTAAAATCTAAATTAATTTAATTTAATTACAATAATTAATTTAAATAATTAGAATAATTATTTATAAAATAATTGGGGTAAAAAATGAAGATATTAAAAATTGCGGCAAAATCTAGGCCGTTAAACAGTGTCGGCAAGATCTAGACCATTAATTAAAACTTTGAATTTAATAAGTCATAAAAATACAACTTCTTTGCTATGAAATACAACTTGTCAAACTAATAATACATTAAATTATTAACGAAGAAGATGAGACCCAGTTCCACACCTTCTAGGATGGGGATTACGTTGTGGACGTTGACGCCGTTGTGGTTGTTCGAGTTCTTCCTCAGTCGTGGCAGGGGGAGGTGGGTCTGGAAATAATTGGGGTTGGGGCTCAGGGGCATGTTGGTATTGATAATATTGGGGCACCAATGAAAAACTTGCACGGCCGGGCTCAGGGGGAGGTGGGTATTGATAATATTGGGGCATTGTTGAAGAACTAGCACCGGCGGCCCTCTCTTGAAGTTCACGAGCATAAATCGCAGATTCCGGTGTACCAGCGGCGAAACCAAACAGAGAGTCGAACATATCAGTGTCCTGAGATGTTGTGTGTGTGAGATAGAGTGGCGGTGGGGCACATATTCTTCTCGTCTCACCGCACTGTTTGGTTCCGTCTTGATTTGTGCGGGACGTCGATAACGATTACGATTCACGCTCTCGCGTTCGATTTGAGTTCTTGGGGAGGTGGTGCTTGTTCTTCATCCGCTTCATCAACATCAGCCACAACACACAACGAAGACGCGGATCCGCCATGCGTTGGTCGACTGAAATGTAAGGCCTAGAATTTGTGAAAAACCAGCACATGTATCTATCAGACTGCTTTGGTGTTCCATAGCAGGGATGACCGACAACACACCGATTTTCTCTATCATTCGAACAGTCGATCCAGCCACGGTGATATCGAGCCCAATCGACATTATCCTGCTGTCCCTGCATGGTGATTTTGTGCGTGTCGATCCAAATCGGCCGGTTGTCTTTGGTATCTCTTGCGAGAAGTCGGTATTGCAATTTAACCCTATATGCACGGTGCCATTCGACCATATGGAAACACACCATAGCCGTGTGTTTGTAGTCCATATGGCCGAGCCCTCATATCGCGTCTCACTTGGAAGGTTGAAATCCTCATAAGGCAACCACTTAAAATCCTCAGCTGTCATGTGGTCGATCCTTGTTCTGTACGAAACAAGGTCTCTTGGACATCTGGTGTGATTAAGTGGTGGATTTGCCCATCTAGTAAATAAAAGGAACGGTTAACATAAAGATCAAATGTAATTGTTAGTATTTTTAAAAAAGTGTAAAATTTTTACCTCTTTGCTAGTGGCCAATCATATGAAAGTGTGCAAGACGGTGCTAGGAAAGGCATGCGGTACCAGACCCAAGACTGTAACAAAAGAGTACATCCACCCATAGCCTTTCCGTGCGTTGTAGATGTCGTATACAACATCCGGTATAAGTTTGTCAAACATGCTGACCCCCAATTAAATTTGGATATTTTGTCGAAATTTATCAAGGGAAGTAGGTATTTCATGCTGACTCTGTTTGATGTTTTGTCTGGGAGTATGTACCCCCCGATCAAAAGCAACAACCAAGCCCTACAATATTGTTTAAGAAGCGTCACGAAGCCCCTGTGGAACCTCCATAAATTCACGACGTAGCCACGTCAACAGGAGACAGTGGCCATCTTTTCCATTAGGTGGGACAACTTTACCCAAATATCGTTCGCATAGTTCAGGCCAACTTTTTGCGGTATTTCCAGTAACGGCATCTCCGTCAGCGAAAGCCCCAACCGCAGCTGGGCGTCTTGGAGAGTTATTGTGCACTCCCTCTTTGGAAGATGAAACGTGTGTGTTTCTGGTCTCCAGCGTTCGATCATTGCTGCCACCAAGGCTGGTTGGATTTTGAACAAGCCAATTGAAAGAATTTTACCAAACCCAGCTCTTTCTATCAAGGGTAGTATAGATTCATCTGGTGTGGGAAGTGTGAATTTGTGATGAACATCCATGGGGTCATTGTTGAGAGAGTTGGAAATATGATTAGATTGGTTTAGTAGGGAAGACATTTTTTGATGGAGATGAAGAGAGTGATAAAGAAAGTAAAGTCGGTTGCGTGTTAGACCAAGAGATGAAAAGGCGGAGAAGAGAAGATGGTTCAGAAGGCAAGGGCTTGTGGAAGGTGAAGAGGCAGAGAAGAGAAGATGGTTTGATTTTTTTCTGAATGAAGGGAATGAATATATGGGTGAATATATAATGGTATTGAAAGATGGTTTCAGCCCATGGTTTTGATTCAGCCCATGGTTTTGTTTGAGCACACGGTTTTGTGGGGAATCCAATGATTTCTGAAGATTGTTCAGTGGTTGGTGGGGACAAAAGCGCAATAATGGGTCTTGGATTCCAAAATGCAATTATGTCACCTTCTGATAGTGGGAGACAAGGGGGCCACTGGCGTTTGTCCCACGAAAGTAATTTTTTTTTTTGAAAACTGATATTTATATTATATTTGATTTTTATGGATGGTTCAGATTGCACCGACAGTTTAAACGGTGTAGATTGCACCAAAGTTTAAAAAGCCCAGATTGCACCGACAGTTTAAACGGTCTATAAACCAACGGCTCACACACTATCACGTCTATTATAAATACATTCTCAAATTACACTAACATTAACACCACCAGTTTACCCTCAACCTACCCTTGCCTTCTGAGTCATCTTCTCTTCTCTGCTTCTTCCCCAAAAACCATCGCCCCACCCGCTACAATGGAATGACAGTTGTGCCAAACCCAGTACTCAAACGACAAATTCCTAACCGCCCTTCATCACAATGGAATTGTCACAACCGACGAACATGGTGTTGTCTTTCGTTGTCCTAATCATGTATTCTGCAGGATGAGTAAGGACATCACCTTCGCCCAATTGAAGGAAAAGGCTGAGAGGAAGATTCATCCAGAGGGAGCGTGGCGTAAAGACGTCGAGCGTATACGTTTCAAAAAGTTCAATTGTAGAGATGATGGGGTATCCGGTGTTCGATCATGGAGATCCAAAGCGGCGGCGACGTCCGCGCAATGATGGAACATCTAGCTAACGTTAGATGGGGCGACAAATCTTAGAGTCAGTATGTAAACACGATGCGCACTCCAGAAGAAGTCATGCATCTTCTTCAACAAGGACCACGCGCACCACAACAACCCATACTTATGCACCCCTGTAAAGTTGAGTATCAGATGACTAACACGTCCTGAGAGCATGCTGGTGTGTTGATTCATGGTCGTGAAACTAAACATTTCAGGCTTAAGAACAACATCACATTCGCAGAATTGAAAGAAAAACTAACAAAAAAATGTGAAACTAGATAGTGTGGAGCAACAAATTAAAAGTATCGAATGTCAATCCCCCTACATCTGCAGCTTTACCCCACGTAATCGTATTCGGAAGTGCCCTAAGCCTATCAAGAAAGACAAAGACGTTCGTCAAATGTTTGAGAAACATGAAGAATTCCAAGGTTTCATTGAACCTTATCTCGAATTGTTCGTCGAAACAGAAGAATCTGCCCAATCCATCCGCCGTAGGTTGAATCTGCCCAATCTGTAGAACTAGGTTGTATTATGTTTTCCTGTCGTTTCGTTTTAAATTTCCTATCATTGTATTTTTGCAATTTGTGTTTTTCATTTCTGTTCTTATCGAATATTAAATTCTGTTCCACTTTTTAATATCTTAATTTTTTAACGTATTTTTTATCGTAATTATCTTATAAATAATTTTATTAACTATTCTAATTATTTAAATTAATTATTGTAATTAAATTAAATTAATTTAGATTTTAATAAAATAAAATACAAGAAAATCAAAAAATTAAAAAACCCTTTGATGAACTAGGGGGGGCGAGTTCATCAAACAAAAAAAAAGTGGTTTAGTTTAGTATTTAATCTAAAAGGTATGTCATTTAGGTAAAATTTTTTATTTTGTGCTACGGTGGAAAATTTGCCTTTATTTGTGATGCTGCTCTGCTCACCACCAAGACCACGTCACTGATGAGGACAAGAGGTCGTCTCAAAATCAATATTTACTTTTTGATTATATCTTTTAAATAATCGACAAGGGGTTCTATCCTCGTCCCCAATGTGGCTAACCACACCCCATTAATAAAATACAACTTTCTAAATGACAAAAAAAAACCAATCGCGAGTTGGAGTCAAACAAATTGCAACAAGTAATAACTGTATTGACCATGATCTTGCATGTTTAGCAACTAACGGAACTGCTCCCTCTAAAATGAATTATAAGCAAACGATTTCTCATTTTTCTTGGAATGAAATTTTTTTTAGCTATTTCTCTCTTATTTAATTTATTGATAATATCTCTAAAATACACCAAATTTAAATTAACTTTTGGTCTTTTGATGAACCAATTTGTTGGTCATGAAAAGTAATTTAAGAAAAATAGTTAAATTTTGTTGTGATTACAAAAATTAAAGCGAATAAGTAACTAAGTTAATAAGCGCTTCACAGGTGTATTAGCACGTCACGAGGCCACCAGCGAAATTGGACTGCGCGCCCGGCCCATCTCGTCGGCCCAAACACGCCGCTTGAGCGCAATTCTCGCCGAAAATCTTCGCAAAACGCAGTCGGACCTCGCGGTATATATATCGCCATTCGCATATGGCATCGTGCGTTCTCTAACCTTGTGCTATCTCGCCCGGCGACCTCTCACTAGATCGTCGGAGTGTCTTTGCGGTACCACCCGAGGTGTTCAACGCGTGAAGCGGGACCGGTCCTTTCACCCATTCAACGACCGACCCATAGACGAATCAATCAACACTTCAACTCTTCATTGGTCGAGGTACGATCAATTGGCGACCACGATGGGAGGCGGCGCTATCCTACCTCCTTCATGGCTCCACGCGACCGCCCCGGCGGGCGGGCCACTTCTCGACTCAATCCTCCGGCGAGAATCGACCAATGAGACCGGGGCGTGGCGTCCACCGTCCCACGAGTCCCAAGGACTTCCACGACAAGAGCCTTCGGTGCACAACGGTCGCGGACCTATCCTACAACAGGTTCAACCGGCCGTTCCTGGAGACTTGCCGCCCGAAATGGTTGAAGCGGGCATTCGAGAACCTCTACGGATCATGTCCAGTAACACCCCAAAATTAATTAGATGAGTATTTAACTAATTTAATTAGGTGATTATTTAACTAATTAAATTAAGTGATTATTTGACCAATTTAATTAAGTAATATTTTAGTTGTCTATATTAAAATAAATATAGAGCAAGTAATTAATTTAAGGAGTGAGGCGCGTAAAATAAATGGTGAGTATTTTAGTTAGATGGGAATATTTTAATTAGGTTGGGAGGATGTGAGGAAGTCACTAGAGGGTGTAAATAAGGGCCCAAGCCCACTAAATGAGCCAAAAGTCAAGACTTAAACTAGGGTAAAGGTTTCCTTCTCATTAGAACAAAGGAAAAACAGAAAAAAATAAGAGAGGAGAGGGATAGGAGAGGGCGCAGCTGATGTGTGCTTGAGGGAGGGAGAGAAAATTCATCTCCTAGCTTTGGGTAAGTGTTTTTGGTACTAAACAACATTTTTCTTTCTCTATCTCTTAGTATAAGTTTTAACCATTAATCCTCTTCCATTTCCTTTTTCCATGGATGGGTTTGGAGCTCAAATATTGGAGAAAGCTAGTTACTTGGGTTTTCTTGGGTTATTGGTGGAGGAGTTCTCTTGGGTTTGTCAAATTTGAGGTTAGGGGGCTCTACTTTACCTATATAATAACTTGTATGATATGTGTTATGTGTGGAATGGCTCTAGGATGTTTAATTGTGTGAATTTGGTGTTCATCATATGTTTGTTGTTGTATTTGATGTTTAATTTGGTTATACAATGATGCTTGATGTTGGAATTAAATGTGTTGTTAAATGTGCATGCAAAGTGTTTGATAAAATGCTTCAATGTGGTGAAATATGAGAATATGTTGATTTAATGATGTTGATTAAATGCCTAAGTGTTGTGGGACTTAAATTGATGCTCATGTATTTGTTGGATTAAATGGTGTTTAAGTGTTGTTGAATTTATTGGGGGTTGATGATGAGTCTTGCTTGTTTATGGTTTTTGTGTGTTTTCTGGACACTGTTTCGGTTTTCTCAAACTGGCACTGTTTGGTTGATCCAAAAATTATGTGGCTAATTGTTTTTGAAAATAGACTTAAGGCCGGTCGTTTTGGCACTAGTTTCGTTAAATTCGGAGTTGTGTAGCTCCAGCTTATGAGTCTCTAAGGTTAGGTCAATTTTCTGGAGTCAAACTGGGAGTAGGTTCAGTTTTTGCAGGTTTTGTGTGCTCAATTGAACTCCGTTTTGAACGATTCTTATTTCATTGAAAAATAGACTTAATTCTCTACGAAATAGGCACTGATTTCACTGAATTCCATTAAGAAATGAGAAAGAAAATTTGGTTGCAAGTTGGGTAAAACGTTCTGTCCGATTTTGGCACCTCAGCGTAGTGTTTTGAAAAACTGTAACAGCTGGACACTGATTTTGAGAAACTAAAATCATAGGTAGAAACTACACTCAGAGGGCTTTCCAATGAGTGGTCTTTTGTAATTTTTCGATGTCGTTTGGTATTTTAAATAAAACGCCAAGTAGGAGTACTGCTGTAGGAATCCAGCACTTGTCGCCAATGTTGCCCAAAGTGTCGAAAATGCTGTTTTGGTCCCTCTGAACTTTTTAGTCTTTAAAAATACTATCTTGGTCCCTATGCACTGTTGGTCCTTCAAAAATGTTGTTTGGTTCCTATCACATCGCTTAGTCCCTTAGGTGACTTGTTTAGTCCTTGTGGGTGTCGGTTTAATAATTGATGAGGGCTTCGCCACAAGGTGGGATTTAATCTAATAATTGTTAAGATGGTGATTAATGATTGATGAGGTGAGGATTAATAATTGATGAGGTGATGATTAATAATTGAGGTGAATGATGATGTGGCTTCGGCCAAAAAGGTGATGTAATATTTATTGTGATGGATTGTGTGTGATGCATTTGTCATAGTGTCACATGAACCATATGCATTACGTGACGAATGATGAATGATGATGTGGCTTCGGCGCAAAATGAGGTGAGTGCCCGACGGGGTTTTTGGTGATGATTATGGATCCACATGCATATCGCATACATGCATATGAACATGCATTACTTGGTTTCTCATTAATGCTTAATTAATCCTTGTGTCGCAACTTGTTGATGTGCTAATTGAATGATGAATGTTAAATTGTTAGGGATTGTTGTTACTAGATACTTTCCGAATATGATGCTTATCTTACTTGTTATTATTTATGTAAAGAGACTCACCCTAGCATTTTTGTGTTGCCTGCTCTCGTGGCGACCAACAGGTGATTCCGAGTGAAGGTGCCACGCTTCTGGGGTTTATTGAGTCAGCTCTGATAGTAACACCGGGGGTGGGATCTTAGTATTATTTTATTTTGGTTATGTATTAAACCGATTTTGAACTAAGTATTGAGTATGTGAACTCGGCTTTTTTCATTTTCATTGTGTCTTTAAAACTATTTGATGGATTATCAGAAACACTAAACAAAGTTGTTTTTGATGGTTTTAATTCACATGACCGTGATATGCCTTTATGCGCTTGATGAGTTGGAATTTTAAATATGTCTTGATGTTGTTTTCATTAAATGTACCACCCTCTTTGAGGTGCGTGGAAAGTTTTTGAAAAACTCTGATTTTTATTAACTTAATTAGTTTATTAAAGAAAAGGGGGTGTTACATTAGTGGTATCAGAGCAGTTCGGTCCGTCCGGCCAAGTCGTCGAGTCTGTTAACCCTCGAGTCTTAGTACTCGTTCTAAATCATAATTATGTTGTTTGTTATTATCAATTACCTTTGTTGGTTTGTTCTTCCTTGACATGCCTTGCAATTTATTTGATGGATAGCGATTGAAAGATTATATTGATTTATTGAGGTAGGTGTGATTGAAATATGTGATCATTGATTGTATCATTGATTTTGATTATTTGTGATCGTGTTGTTGTATCATTAAGATATGTGCGATTAAAAGAATTCTAACGATGTCAAAGGAGTGAAAGTCGTGACGACGCCTTCGCACTCCGGACTACGTTAAAAATCTTTTAATGTGGTAGATATAAATTTGAAAGAAGTAGTTTTTGTGACCTTAATTAGTTGGTTGTATGAGTAGGAGGGACTGATCACCCCAATCACTCATCCCCAATGAACGAGGCGACAATAACTCATGGTTAATATTAAATTTGGATGCATGCACTAATTTTAATTTGATTGATTGCTTGATTAACTTGTTAGAATATAGGAGTACTTTTATATGACCTAACCGTGGTAAGTATACACTGAACAATATTGGAAGATTGTTTGTTGAAAATTGTTGCATTGAATGACGTCTTTGCCATAAGTTGATTGTTTTGTAATGCATATGAGTTAAAATTGATTTGTGCTTAATTTTCTCGAAGTTAGTATGCTAAAATGAATGTTGTGTAAGGCTATATTTTCATTAACTCAATTAAGATTGCATAACTTGAAGTTTTTGACATTTCAGTGTTCCAATTTGGTTTGTTTCGTGAGCATGATGTGATTTGTCAAAAATGAAATGATTAACTTTCTTACCTTCCGAGTTTATGTCGGAAACTAAATTTTGAACTAATAAGTAGTTGTTTATGTGGTTGCATGTATACGTGTGATAGTAGGATTTGGGGTTTGCATATGTTTTCCTTTTTGGGACAAAATTGTGAGTTCTATGATTTTCAAAAAGAAACGGTACTTGGAAAATTTTGTGCTATTGGGAATGAATGTGATGTCAAATTAATGTCGAATGTTTCCAACATGTTCTAAGATTTTATTTCAAAATGTGACATAAATTCAGCTTTTGAACGGATTAGGTTGTGGTTTGATGTTGTTTGAAAATGAGGAGTTTTACACTAATAGCAAGGTTAGATAAAATAGAATTTTTATGATATGGGGAGGTGAGTTCAAAATGATTGGCAAGGTTTTAGAAACAAATGTAAATAATTTTAAGTACTTCTTGATTGTGAACTACAATTGTATAAGTGTGTTCGTTTGATGACATAGCTTGGACTTTGTTGTTGCTATTATTATTGTTAATTGTCACTCCTTGATTTATGTTATGTGGCTCCTAAAATCTAATGATGAAAACGTGCGGCAAGATCTTTTGTGCACTTATATTACTTGAATTAGTTTTCTTTGCTAAATATTGACAAAGAGATTTAATTCCATTTGTTTAAAACTAATATCAAGTCTTGTATCAAAACAAGTGTGTTATAAAGCGTGTGTTGGCCATATTATTTCGGTAATATGAAATCTATTAAACTTAGTAGAATTATATATCCATGATATGTTCTAGGGAAGTTGTAAAATCGCATGTTAGCCAAATCCCTAGGAATAAAGAGATTGAAGATGATGCCTACGTGTTTAAATCTTTTCGGACTTGCGTGTGTAAATTAGTTGCATGATTGGTTATGCTTGTTTGGTGTTTGATGAAATGCAAAAGTATGTGATGATTATAAATGGTTTTGGTAATTGATCATGATGAGTTTTACTTGCTTAATGGTTTTGTACTTAGAATGAAAGCATGATTGTTATACAACCTAAGAGTAGTAATGGTGTCAGAATCAATGTCTTAGGTTTGGAGTCATGGGGACCGGTAAAGCTATGCATACTTTTGCGAACTTTCTGAAAATGCTGTTTTTATAAAGCTCGGTGTAGGATTATTAGTAATGGTGGCTGAATTATGATGTTTGATTGTGTTGTTGAGTTCACTGTTTGAGATGTTCTGACATGAGTCCGGTAGTTCAGTGACTTAAAACGTTTTGCTAATTGAAAAATTATGTGGTTCGTCATTTCGAAAACTTGATTGAATGCTTGTTAATTTGCCACTGATTTGGTTGCATTTGGGGTTGTAGAACTCGAGTTATAGGTGAAACAAGTTAGGTTAAAATTCTGGAAAACAATCTGGACATAGGGTCAGTGTTTTGGGTCACTGCGTTTTCAAAAGAACTCATTTTCGAACGAATCCAATTTCTTTGAAAACTTGACGGAATTTGCCTCATTTTATGCACAAGTTTCATGCAAATTAATTGAGTTTTGGTCATTATAGGACTGCTTGAATTTGAAGGACAAAAACTACATCTTTTGAAATTAGTATGTGTATTTTTGAAAACTGTACTAATTGGCTCACTGTTTTGAAACTTTAATGACATATTCAGAAACTACACATCCGTGGCTTTCCAACAAGTATTTATTTGTCGAAATCCGAGGTCGTTTACTATTTTAATTAATTCGCCAAAGTAGACACATAGTAGCAGAATTTTCTGCACTGAGTTTAAAAAGAATAATAGAACGTGGAATGAAATGATTGATTGTAGAATAGGTCGAACTTGAATTTTGTTATTATGACCATGTTAATTGTTGATGTGAATGATGTTAGAGATCACGATAACTTGTTGGGATTGGTATTGTTGTGTTAATTACGGTTGTTAGGGTTGTTGGGCCCCGCCATAATTGTTGTTGTCTCTTGTGTTGGTGGTCGGGTAGGATTTTGACAACCTACAAGTTAGAATACCTAATTGGGGAGTAAGAGTGTGGGGAAGAGTGTGTGATCTGTTATTGCGTGTACGATAGGACTCGGATGATAACGGATAGCGGAGATAAGAATGAGTGGATGTTGATTGCATGAGTTTAGCGTAGATTTTCGAGGGGATAGCAATCGTTCATACAAGGTAGTGAAGGGAAGAAAAGTTCTCAATTTCGTGGGAGGCCATATGATGTTTCGAGTGGTAAGGGCAAGGGAGAGGAGAGTTCGGCTAAACGCCAAGTGGGGAGACGCCATCGCGAGGATCGCATGGTCAACAAGTGTTTCGAGTGTGGAAAGGAAGGTCATGTAGTGCTAAGTGTGAGAAGTAGTATGTGGTCCTTACAACTGTGAGGAATTGAGGCATATTAGTACTAAGTGTTCGTCTTGAAGGATTCTGAGCTCATGGAGGAGTGATGGTAGTACTTAGGGGTACGAGTTCCATTTAGGTGCGGCACTAGAAATCTATTGTTTGTTATGGTGAGTGTTTAAGTTACATGTCCATGATAGTTAGATTTTCGAGGACGAAAATATTCTAAGTGGGGAGAGTTGTAACACCCCAAAATTAATTAGATGAGTATTTAACTAATTTAATTAGGTGATTATTTAACTAATTAAATTAAGTGATTATTTGACCAATTTAATTAAGTAATATTTTAGTTGTCTATATTAAAATAAATATAGAGCAAGTAATTAATTTAAGGAGTGAGTAGCGGTAAATAAATGGTGAGTATTTTAGTTAGATGGGGAATATTTTAATTAGGTTGGGAGGATGTGAGGAAGTACCTGAGGGTGTAAATAAGGCCCAAGCCCACTAAATAGGCCCAAAGTCAAGACTTAAACTAGGGTAAAGGTTTCCTTCTCATTAGAACAAAGGAAAAACAGAAAAATAAGAGAGGAGAGGGGATAGGAGAGGCGCGCGGTGATGTGCTTGAGGGGAGGAGAGAAAATTCATCTCCTAGCTTTGGGTAAGTGTTTTTGGTACTAAACAACTCCATTTTTCTTTCTCTATCTCTTAGTATAAGTTTTAACCATTAATCCTCTTCCATTTCCTTTTTCCATGGATGGGTTTGGAGCTCAAATATTGGAGAAAGCTAGTTACTTGGGTTTTCTTGGGTTATTGGTGGAGGAGTTCTCTTGGGTTTGTCAAATTTGAGGTTAGGGGCTCTACTTTACCTATATAATAACTTGTATGATATGTGTTATGTGTGGAATGGCTCTAGGATGTTTAATTGTGTGAATTTGGTGTTCATCATATGTTTGTTGTTGTATTTGATGTTTAATTTGGTTATACAATGATGCTTGATGTTGGAATTAAATGTGTTGTTAAATGTGCATGCAAAGTGTTTGATAAAATGCTTCAATGTGGTGAAATATGAGAATATGTTGATTTAATGATGTTGATTAAATGCCTAAGTGTTGTGGGACTTAAATTGATGCTCATGTATTTGTTGGATTAAATGGTGTTTAAGTGTTGTTGAATTTATTGGGGGTTGATGATGAATCTTGCTTGTTTATGGTTTTTGTGTGTTTTCTGGACACTGTTTCGGTTTTCTCAAACTGGCACTGTTTGGTTGATCCAAAAATTATGTGGCTAATTGTTTTTGAAAATAGACTTAAGGCCGGTCGTTTTGGCACTGGTTTCGTTAAATTCGGAGTTGTGTAGCTCCAGTTATGAGTCTCTAAGGTTAGGTCAATTTTCTGGAGTCAAACTGGGAGTAGGTTCAGTTTTTGCAGGTTTTGTGTGCTCAATTGAACTCCGTTTTGAACGATTCTTATTTCATTGAAAAATAGACTTAATTCTCTACGAAATAGGCACTGATTTCACTGAATTCCATTAAGAAATGAGAAAGAAAATTTGGTTGCAAGTTGGGTAAAACGTTCTGTCCGATTTTGGCACCTCAGCGTAGTGTTTTGAAAAACTGTAACAGCTGGACACTGATTTTGAGAAACTAAAATCATAGGTAGAAACTACACTCAGAGGGCTTTCCAATGAGTGGTCTTTTGTAATTTTTCGATGTCGTTTGGTATTTTAAATAAAACGCCGAAGTAGGAGTACTGCTGTAGGAATCCAGCACTTGTCGCCAATGTTGCCCAAAGTGTCGAAAATGCTGTTTTGGTCCCTCTGAACTTTTTAGTCTTTAAAAATACTATCTTGGTCCCTATGCACTGTTGGTCCTTCAAAAATGTTGTTTGGTTCCTATGCGACTGTTTAGTCCCTTAGGTGACTGTTTAGTCCTTGTGGGTGTCGGTTTAATAATTGATGAGGGCTTCGGCCACAAGGTGGGATTTAATCTAATAATTGTTAAGATGGTGATTAATGATTGATGAGGTGAGGATTAATAATTGATGAGGTGATGATTAATAATTGAGGTGAATGATGATGTGGCTTCGGCCAAAAAGGTGATGTAATATTTATTGTGATGGATTGTGTGTGATGCATTTGTCATAGTGTCACATGAACCATATGCATTACGTGACGAATGATGAATGATGATGTGGCTTCGGCCAAAATGAGGTGAGTGCCCGACGGGGTTTTTGGTGATGATTATGGATCCACATGCATATCGCATACATGCATATGAACATGCATTACTTGGTTTCTCATTAATGCTTAATTAATCCTTGTCGCAACTTGTTGATGTGCTAATTGAATGATGAATGTTAAATTGTTAGGGATTGTTGTTACTAGATACTTTCCGAATATGATGCTTATCTTACTTGTTATTATTTATGTAAAGAGACTCACCCTAGCATTTTTGTGTTGCTTCGCTCTCGTGGCGACCAACGGTGATTCCGAGTGAAGGTGCCACGCTCGGGGTTTATTGAGTCAGCTCTGATAGTAACACCGGGGGTGGGATCTTAGTATTATTTTATTTTGGTTATGTATTAAACTGATTTTGAACTAAGTATTGAGTATGTGAACTCAGTTTTCATTTTCCGCTGTGCTGCAAACTATTTGATGGATTACTGTAAACACTAAACAGGTTGTTTTTGATGGTTTTAATTCACATGACTGTGATATGCCTTTATGCGCTTGATGAGTTGGAATTTTAAATATGTCTTGATGTTGTTTTCATTAAATGTACCACCCTCTTTGAGGTGCGTGGAAAGTTTTTGAAAAACTCTGATTTTTATTAACTTAATTAGTTTATTAAAGAAAAGGGGGTGTTACATTAGTGGTATCAGAGCAGTTCGGTCCGTCCGGCCAAGTCGTCGAGTCTGTTAACCCTCGAGTCTTAGTACTCGTTCTAAATCATAATTATGTTGTCTTGTTTATTATCAATACCTTTGTTGGTTTGTTCTTCCTTGACATGCCTTGCAATTTATTTGATGGATAGCGATTGAAAGATTATATTGATTTATTGAGGTAGGTGTGATTGAAATATGTGATCATTGATTGTATCATTGATTTTGATTATTTGTGACATTTGTTGTATCATTAAGATATGTGCGATTAAAAGAATTCTAACGATGTCAAAGGAGTGAAAGTCGTGACGACGCCTAGCACTCGGACTACGTTAAAAATCTTTTAATGTGGTAGATATAAATTTGAAAGAAGTAGTTTTGTGACCTTAATTAGTTGGTTGTATGAGTAGGAGGGACCGATCACCCCAATCACTCATCCCCAATGAACGAGGCGACAATAACTCATGGTTAATATTAAATTTGGATGCATGCACTAATTTTAATTTGATTGATTGCTTGATTAACTTGTTAGAATATAGGGAGTACTTTTATATGACCTAACCGTGGTAAGTATACACTGAACAATATTGGAAGATTGTTTGTTGAAAATTGTTGCATTGAATGACGTCTTTGCCATAAGTTGATTGTTTTGTAATGCATATGAGTTAAAATTGATTTGTGCTTAATTTTCTCGAAGTTAGTATGCTAAAATGAATGTTGTGTAAGGCTATATTTTCATTAACTCAATTAAGATTGCATAACTTGAAGTTTTTGACATTTCAGGTGTTCCAATTTGGTTTGTTTAAGTGAGCATGATGTGATTTGTCAAAAATGAAATGATTAACTTTCTTACCTTCTGAGTTTATGTCGGAAACTAAATTTTGAACTAATAAGTAGTTGTTTATGTGGTTGCATGTACGTGTGATAGTAGGATTTGGGGTTTGCATATGTTTTCCCTTTTTGGGACAAAATTGTGAGTTCTATGATTTTCAAAAGAAACGGTACTTGGAAAATTTTGTGCTATTGGGAATGAATGTGATGTCAAATTAATGTCGAATCTGTTTCCAACATGTTCTAAGATTTTATTTCAAAATGTGACATAAATTCAGCTTTTGAACGGATTAGGTTGTGGTTTGATGTTGTTTGAAAATGAGGAGTTTTACACTAATAGCAAGGTTAGATAAAATAGAATTTTTATGATATGGGGAGGTGAGTTCAAAAATGATTGGCAAGGTTTTAGAAACAAATGTAAATAATTTTAAGTACTTCTTATGACTGTGAACTACAATTGTATAAGTGTGTTCGTTTGATGACATAGCTTGGACTTTGTTGTTGCTATTATTATTGTTAATTGTCACTCCTTGATTTATGTTATGTGGCTCCTAAAATCTAATGATGAAAACGTGCGGCAAGATCTTTTGTGCACTTATATTACTTGAATTAGTTTTCTTTGCTAAATATTGACAAAGAGATTTAATTCCATTTGTTTAAAACTAATATCAAGTCTTGTATCAAAACAAGTGTGTTATAAAGCATGTGTTGGCCATATTATTTCGGTAATATGAAATCTATTAAACTTAGTAGAATTATATATCCATGATATGTTCTAGGGAAGTTGTAAAATCGCATGTTAGCCAAATCCCTAGGAATAAAGAGATTGAAGATGATGCCTACGTGTTTAAATCTTTTCGGACTTGCGTGTGTAAATTAGTTGCATGATTGGTTATGCTTGTTTGGTGTTTGATGAAATGCAAAAGTATGTGATGATTATAAATGGTTTTGGTAATTGATCATGATGAGTTTTACTTGCTTAATGGTTTTGTACTTAGAATGAAAGCATGATTGTTATACAACCTAAGAGTAGTAATGGTGTCGTAATCAATGTCTTAGGTTTGGAGTCATGGGGACCGTAAAGCTATGCATACTTTTGCGAACTTTCTGAAAATGCTGTTTTTATAAAGCTCGGTGTAGGATTATTAGTAATGGTGGCTGAATTATGATGTTTGATTGTGTTGTTGAGTTCACTGTTTGAGATGTTCTGACATGAGTCCAGTAGTTCAGTGACTTAAAACGTTTTGCTAATTGAAAAAATTATGTGGTTCGTCATTTCGAAAACTTGATTGAATGCTTGTTAATTTGCCACTGATTTGGTTGCATTTGGGGTTGTAGAACTCGAGTTATAGGTGAAACAAGTTAGGTTAAAATTCTGGAAAACAATCTGGACATAGGGTCAGTGTTTTGGGTCACTGCGGTTTCAAAAGAACTCATTTTCGAACGAATCCAATTTCTTTGAAAACTTGACGGAATTTGCCTCATTTTATGCACAAGTTTCATGCAAATTAATTGAGTTTTGGTCATTATAGGACTGCTTGAATTTGAAGGACAAAAACTACATCTTTTGAAATTAGTATGTGTATTTTTGAAAACTGTACTAATTGGCTCACTGTTTTGAAACTTTAATGACATATTCAGAAACTACACATCCGTGGCTTTCCAACAAGTATTTATTTGTCGAAATCCGAGGTCGTTTACTATTTTAATTAATTCGCCAAAGTAGACACATAGTAGCAGAATTTTCTGCACCTGAGTTTAAAAAGAATAATAGAACGTGGAATGATATGATTGATTGTAGAATAGGTCGAACTTGAATTTTGTTATTATGACCATGTTAATTGTTGATGTGAATGATGTTAGAGATACGATAACTTGTTGGGATTGGTATTGTTGTGTTAATTAATTACGGTTGTTAGGGTTGTTGGGCCCCCGCCATAATTGTTGTTGTCTCTTGTGTTGGTGGTCGGGTAGGATTTTGACAACCTACAAAGTTAGAATACCTAATTGGGGAGTAAGAGTGTGGGAAGAGTGTGTGATCTGCTGCGTGTACGATAGGACTCGGATGATAACGGATAGCGGAGATAAGAATGAGTGGATGTTGATTGCATGAGTTTAGCGTAGATTTTCGAGGGGATAGCAATCGTTCATACAAGGTAGTGAAGGGGAAGAAAAGTTCTCAATTTCGTGGGAGGCCATATGATGTTTCGAGTGGTAAGGGCAAGGGAGAGGAGAGTTCGGGCTAAACGCCAAGTGGGGAGACGCCATCGCGAGGATCGCATGGTCAACAAGTGTTTCGAGTGTGGAAAGGAAGGTCATGTAGTCGCTAAGTGTGAGAAGTAGTATGTGGTCCGCTACAACCGTGAGGAATTGAGGCATATTAGTACTAAGTGTTCGTCTTGAAGGATTCGAGCTGCGGAGGAGTGATGGTAGTACTTAGGGGGTACGAGTTCCATTTAGGGTGCGGCACTAGAAATCTATTGTTTGTTATGGTGAGTGTTTAACTTACATGTCCATGATAGTTAGATTTTCGAGGACTAAAATATTCTAAGTGGGGAGAGTTGTAACACCCCAAAATTAATTAGATGAGTATTTAACTAATTTAATTAGGTGATTATTTAACTAATTAAATTAAGTGATTATTTGACCAATTTAATTAAGTAATATTTTAGTTGTCTATATTAAAATAAATATAGAGCAAGTAATTAATTTAAGGAGTGAGGCGCGGTAAATAAATGGTGAGTATTTTAGTTAGATGGGGAATATTTTAATTAGGTTGGGAGGATGTGAGGAAGTACCTAGAGGGTGTAAATAAGGGGCTGCCCCACTAAATAGGCCCAAAGTCAAGACTTAAACTAGGGTAAAGGTTTCCTTCTCATTAGAACAAAGGAAAAACAGAAAAAAATAAGAGAGGAGAGGGATAGGAGAGGCGCAGCTGATGTGCTTGAGAGAGGGAGAGAAAATTCATCTCCTAGCTTTGGGTAAGTGTTTTTGGTACTAAACAACTCCATTTTTCTTTCTCTATCTCTTAGTATAAGTTTTAACCATTAATCCTCTTCCATTTCCTTTTTTTCCATGGATGGGTTTGGAGCTCAAATATTGGAGAAAGCTAGTTACTTGGGTTTTCTTGGGTTATTGGTGGAGGAGTTCTCTTGGGTTTGTCAAATTTGAGGTTAGGGGCTCTACTTTACCTATATAATAACTTGTATGATATGTGTTATGTGTGGAATGGCTCTAGGATGTTTAATTGTGTGAATTTGGTGTTCATCATATGTTTGTTGTTGTATTTGATGTTTAATTTGGTTATACAATGATGCTTGATGTTGGAATTAAATGTGTTGTTAAATGTGCATGCAAAGTGTTTGATAAAATGCTTCAATGTGGTGAAATATGAGAATATGTTGATTTAATGATGTTGATTAAATGCCTAAGTGTTGTGGGACTTAAATTGATGCTCATGTATTTGTTGGATTAAATGGTGTTTAAGTGTTGTTGAATTTATTGGGGTTGATGATGAGTCTTGCTTGTTTATGGTTTTGTGTGTTTTCTGGACACTGTTTCGGTTTTCTCAAACTGGCACTGTTTGGTTGATCCAAAAATTATGTGGCTAATTGTTTTGAAAAATAGACTTAAGGCCGGTCGTTTTGGCACTGGTTTAGTTAAATTCGGAGTTGTGTAGCTCCAGTTATGAGTCTCTAAGGTTAGGTCAATTTTCTGGAGTCAAACTGGGAGTAGGTTCAGTTTTTGCAGGTTTTGTGTGCTCAATTGAACTCCGTTTTGAACGATTCTTATTTCATTGAAAAATAGACTTAATTCTCTACGAAATAGGCACTGATTTCACTGAATTCCATTAAGAAATGAGAAAGAAAATTTGGTTGCAAGTTGGGTAAAACGTTCTGTCCGATTTTGGCACCTCAGCGTAGTGTTTTGAAAAACTGTAACAGCTGGACACTGATTTTGAGAAACTAAAATCATAGGTAGAAACTACACTCAGAGGGCTTTACAATGAGTGGTCTTTTGTAATTTTTCGATGTCGTTTGGTATTTTAAATAAAACGCCGATGTAGGAGTACTGCTGTAGGAATCCAGCACTTGTCGCCAATGTTGCACAAAGTGTCGAAAATGCTGTTTTGGTCCCTCTGAACTTTTTAGTCTTTAAAAATACTATCTTGGTCCCTATGCACTGTTGGTCCTTCAAAATGTTGTTTGGTTCCTATGCATTGCTTTAGTCCCTTAGGTGATTTGCTTAGTCCTTGTGGGTGTCGGTTTAATAATTGATGAGGGCTTCGCCACAAGGTGGGATTTAATCTAATAATTGTTAAGATGGTGATTAATGATTGATGAGGTGAGGATTAATAATTGATGAGGTGATGATTAATAATTGAGGTGAATGATGATGTGGCTTCGCCAAAAAGGTGATGTAATATTTATTGTGATGGATTGTGTGTGATGCATTTGTCATAGTGTCACATGAACCATATGCATTACGTGACGAATGATGAATGATGATGTGGCTTCGCCAAAATGAGGTGAGTGCCAGACGCGGGGTTTTGGTGATGATTATGGATCCACATGCATATCGCATACATGCATATGAACATGCATTACTTGGTTTCTCATTAATGCTTAATTAATCCTTGTCGCAACTTGTTGATGTGCTAATTGAATGATGAATGTTAAATTGTTAGGGATTGTTGTTACTAGATACTTTCCGAATATGATGCTTATCTTACTTGTTATTATTTATGTAAAGAGACTCACCCTAGCATTTTTGTGTTGCCTGCTCTCGTGGCGACCAACAGGTGATTCCGAGTGAAGGTGCCACGCTTCTGGGGTTTATTGAGTCAGCTCTGATAGTAACACCGGGGGTGGGATCTTAGTATTATTTTATTTTGGTTATGTATTAAACTGATTTTGAACTAAGTATTGAGTATGTGAACTCGCCATTTTCATTTTCATTGTATCTTGCAAACTATTTGATGGATTATCAGAAACACTAAACAAAGTTGTTTTTGATGGTTTTAATTCACATGACTGTGATATGCCTTTATGCGCTTGATGAGTTGGAATTTTAAATATGTCTTGATGTTGTTTTCATTAAATGTACCACCCTCTTTGAGGTGCGTGGAAAGTTTTTGAAAAACTCTGATTTTTATTAACTTAATTAGTTTATTAAAGAAAAGGGGGTGTTACATTAGTGGTATCGTGAGCGCTTCGGTCCGTCCGGCCAAGTCGTCGAGTCATTAACCCTCGAGTCTTAGTACTGCGTTCTAAATCATAATTATGTTGCATGTTTATTATCAAGTACCTTTGTTGGTTTGTTCTTCCTTGACATGCCTTGCAATTTATTTGATGGATAGCGATTGAAAGATTATATTGATTTATTGAGGTAGGTGTGATTGAAATATGTGACTGTTGATTGTATCATTGATTTTGATTATTTGTGACTGTTGTTGTATCATTAAGATATATGCGATTAAAAGAATTCTAACGATGTCAAAGGAGTGAAAGTCGTGACGACGCCTTCGCACTCCGGACTACGTTAAAAATCTTTTAATGTGGTAGATATAAATTTGAAAGAAGTAGTTTTTGTGACCTTAATTAGTTGGTTGTATGAGTAGGAGGGACTGATCACCCCAATCACTCATCCCCAATGAACGAGGCGACAATAACTCATGGTTAATATTAAATTTGGATGCATGCACTAATTTTAATTTGATTGATTGCTTGATTAACTTGCTAGAATATAGGGAGTACTTTTATATGACCTAACCGTGGTAAGTATACACTGAACAATATTGGAAGATTGTTTGTTGAAAATTGTTGCATTGAATGACGTCTTTGCCATAAGTTGATTGTTTTGTAATGCATATGAGTTAAAATTGATTTGTGCTTAATTTTCTCGAAGTTAGTATGCTAAAATGAATGTTGTGTAAGGCTATATTTTCATTAACTCAATTAAGATTGCATAACTTGAAGTTTTTGACATTTCAGTGTTCCAATTTGGTTTGTTTCGTGAGCATGATGTGATTTGTCAAAAATGAAATGATTAACTTTCTTACCTTCTGAGTTTATGTCGGAAACTAAATTTTGAACTAATAAGTAGTTGTTTATGTGGTTGCATGTACGTGTGATAGTAGGATTTGGGGTTTGCATATGTTTTCCCTTTTTGGGACAAAATTGTGAGTTCTATGATTTTCAAAAAGAAACGGTACTTGGAAAATTTTGTGCTATTGGGAATGAATGTGATGTCAAATTAATGTCGAATTCTGTTTCCAACATGTTCTAAGATTTTATTTCAAAATGTGACATAAATTCAGCTTTTGAACGGATTAGGTTGTGGTTTGATGTTGTTTGAAAATGAGGAGTTTTACACTAATAGCAAGGTTAGATAAAATAGAATTTTTATGATATGGGGAGGTGAGTTCAAAAATGATTGGCAAGGTTTTAGAAACAAATGTAAATAATTTTAAGTACTTCTTGATTTGAACTACAATTGTATAAGTGTGTTCGTTTGATGACATAGCTTGGACTTTGTTGTTGCTATTATTATTGTTAATTGTCACTCCTTGATTTATGTTATGTGGCTCCTAAAATCTAATGATGAAAACGTGCGGCAAGATCTTTTGTGCACTTATATTACTTGAATTAGTTTTCTTTGCTAAATATTGACAAAGAGATTTAATTCCATTTGTTTAAAACTAATATCAAGTCTTGTATCAAAACAAGTGTGTTATAAAGCATGTGTTGGCCATATTATTTCGGTAATATGAAATCTATTAAACTTAGTAGAATTATATATCCATGATATGTTCTAGGGAAGTTGTAAAATCGCATGTTAGCCAAATCCCTAGGAATAAAGAGATTGAAGATGATGCCTACGTGTTTAAATCTTTTCTGACTTGCGTGTGTAAATTAGTTGCATGATTGGTTATGCTTGTTTGGCGTTTGATGAAATGCAAAAGTATGTGATGATTATAAATGGTTTTGGTAATTGATCATGATGAGTTTTACTTGCTTAATGGTTTTGTACTTAGAATGAAAGCATGATTGTTATACAACCTAAGAGTAGTAATGGTGTCGAATCAATGTCTTAGGTTTGGAGTCATGGGGACCGTAAAGCTATGCATACTTTTGCGAACTTTCTGAAAATGCTGTTTTTATAAAGCTCGGTGTAGGATTATTAGTAATGGTGGCTGAATTATGATGTTTGATTGTGTTGTTGAGTTCACTCGTTTGAGATGTTCGACATGAGTCCGTAGTTCAGTGACTTAAAACGTTTTGCTAATTGAAAAATTATGTGGTTCGTCATTTCAAAACTTGATTGAATGCTTGTTAATTTGCCACCGATTTGGTTGCATTTGGGGTTGTAGAACTCGAGTTATAGGTGAAACAAGTTAGGTTAAAATTCGGAAAACAATCTGGACATAGGGTCGGTGTTTTTGGGTCATCTGCGTTTTCAAAAGAACTCATTTTCGAACGAATCCAATTTCTTTGAAAACTTGACGGAATTTGCCTCATTTTATGCACAAGTTTCATGCAAATTAATTGAGTTTTGGTCATTATAGGATCTGCTTGAATTTGAAGGACAAAAACTACATCTTTTGAAATTAGTATGTGTATTTTTGAAAACTGTACTAATTGGCTCACTGTTTTGAAACTTTAATGACATATTCAGAAACTACACATCCGTGGCTTTCCAACAAGTATTTATTTGTCGAAATCCGAGGTCGTTTACTATTTTAATTAATTCGCCAAAGTAGACACATAGTAGCAGAATTTTCTGCACCTGAGTTTAAAAAGAATAATAGAACGTGGAATGAAATGATTGATTGTAGAATAGGTCGAACTTGAATTTTGTTATTATGACCATGTTAATTGTTGATGTGAATGATGTTAGAGATACGATAACTTGTTGGGATTGGTATTGTTGTGTTAATTACGGTTGTTAGGGTTGTTGGGCCCCTGGCCATAATTGTTGTTGTCTCTTGTGTTGGTGGTCGGGTAGGATTTTGACAACCTACAGGTTAGAATACCTAATTGGGGAGTAAGAGTGTGGGGAAGAGTGTGTGATCTGCATAGTGTGTGATATAGGACTCGGATGATAACGGATAGCGGAGATAAGAATGAGTGGATGTTGATTGCATGAGTTTAGCGTAGATTTTCGAGGGGATAGCAATCGTTCATACAAGGTAGTGAAGGGAAGAAAAGTTCTCAATTTCGTGGGAGGCCATATGATGTTTCGAGTGGTAAGGGCAAGGGAGAGGAGAGTTCGGCTAAACGCCAAGTGGGGAGACGCCATCGCGAGGATCGCATGGTCAACAAGTGTTTCGAGTGTGGAAAGGAAGGTCATGTAGCCGCTAAGTGTGAGAAGTAGTATGTGGTCCACTACAACCGTGAGGAATTGAGGCATATTAGTACTAAGTGTTCGCCTTGAAGGATTCGAGCTCATGGAGGAGTGATGGTAGTACTTAGAAGTACGAGTTCCATTTAGGTGCGGCACTAGAAATCTATTGTTTGTTATGGTGAGTGTTTAACTTACATGTCCATGATAGTTAGATTTTAGAGGACGAAAATATTCTAAGTGGGGAGAGTTGTAACACCCCAAAATTAATTAGATGAGTATTTAACTAATTTAATTAGGTGATTATTTAACTAATTAAATTAAGTGATTATTTGACCAATTTAATTAAGTAATATTTTAGTTGTCTATATTAAAATAAATATAGAGCAAGTAATTAATTTAAGGAGTGAGGCGCGGTAAATAAATGGTGAGTATTTTAGTTAGATGGGGAATATTTTAATTAGGTTGGGAGGATGTGAGGAAGTACCTGAGGGTGTAAATAAGGGGCCCAAGCCCACTAAATGAGCCCAAAGTCAAGACTTAAACTAGGGTAAAGGTTTCCTTCTCATTAGAACAAAGGAAAAACAGAAAAAAATAAGAGAGGGAGAGGGATAGGAGAGGCGCGGTGATGTGCTTGAGGAGGGAGAGAAAATTCATCTCCTAGCTTTGGGTAAGTGTTTTTGGTACTAAACAACTCCATTTTTCTTTCTCTATCTCTTAGTATAAGTTTTAACCATTAATCCTCTTCCATTTCCTTTTTCCATGGATGGGTTTGGAGCTCAAATATTGGAGAAAGCTAGTTACTTGGTTTTCTTGGGTTATTGGTGGAGGAGTTCTCTTGGGTTTGTCAAATTTGAGGTTAGGGGCTCTACTTTACCTATATAATAACTTGTATGATATGTGTTATGTGTGGAATGGCTCTAGGATGTTTAATTGTGTGAATTTGGTGTTCATCATATGTTTGTTGTTGTATTTGATGTTTAATTTGGTTATACAATGATGCTTGATGTTGGAATTAAATGTGTTGTTAAATGTGCATGCAAAGTGTTTGATAAAATGCTTCAATGTGGTGAAATATGAGAATATGTTGATTTAATGATGTTGATTAAATGCCTAAGTGTTGTGGGACTTAAATTGATGCTCATGTATTTGTTGGATTAAATGGTGTTTAAGTGTTGTTGAATTTATTGGGGTTGATGATGAGTCTTGCTTGTTTATGGTTTTTGTGTGTTTTCTGGACACTGTTTCGGTTTTCTCAAACTGGCACTGTTTGGTTGATCCAAAAATTATGTGGCTAATTGTTTTTGAAAATAGACTTAAGGCCGGTCGTTTTGGCACTGGTTTCGTTAAATTCGGAGTTGTGTAGCTCCAGTTATGAGTCTCTAAGGTTAGGTCAATTTTCTGGAGTCAAACTGGGAGTAGGTTCAGTTTTTGCAGGTTTTGTGTGCTCAATTGAACTCCGTTTTGAACGATTCTTATTTCATTGAAAAATAGACTTAATTCTCTACGAAATAGGCACTGATTTCACTGAATTCCATTAAGAAATGAGAAAGAAAATTTGGTTGCAAGTTGGGTAAAACGTTCTGTCCGATTTTGGCACCTCAGCGTAGTGTTTTGAAAAACTGTAACAGCTGGACACTGATTTTGAGAAACTAAAATCATAGGTAGAAACTACACTCAGAGGGCTTTCCAATGAGTGGTCTTTTGTAATTTTTCGATGTCGTTTGGTATTTTAAATAAAACGCCAAGTAGGAGAACTGCTGTAGGAATCCAGCACTTGTCGCCAATGTTGCCCAAAGTGTCGAAAATGCCGCTTTTGGTCCCTCCGAACTTTTAGTCTTTAAAAATACTATCTTGGTCCCTATGCACTGTTGGTCCTTCAAAAATGTTGTTTGGTTCCTATGTGATTTGTTTAGTCCCTTAGGTGACTATGTTTAGTCCTTGTGGGTGTCGGTTTAATAATTGATGAGGGCTTCGCCACAAGGTGGGATTTAATCTAATAATTGTTAAGATGGTGATTAATGATTGATGAGGTGAGGATTAATAATTGATGAGGTGATGATTAATAATTGAGGTGAATGATGATGTGGCTTCGCCAAAAAGGTGATGTAATATTTATTGTGATGGATTGTGTGTGATGCATTTGTCATAGTGTCACATGAACCATATGCATTATGTGACGAATGATGAATGATGATGTGGCTTCGGCCAAAATGAGGTGAGTGCCAGACGGGTTTTTTGGTGATGATTATGGATCCACATGCATATCGCATACATGCATATGAACATGCATTACTTGGTTTCTCATTAATGCTTAATTAATCCTTATCGCAACTTGTTGATGTGCTAATTGAATGATGAATGTTAAATTGTTAGGGATTGTTGTTACTAGATACTTTCCGAATATGATGCTTATCTTACTTGTTATTATTTATGTAAAGAGACTCACCCTAGCATTTTTGTGTTGCTCGCTCTCGTGGCGACCAACAGTGTGATTCCGAGTGAAGGTGCCACGCTTACGGGTTTATTGAGTCACTCGATAGTAACACCGGGGGTGGGATCTTAGTATTATTTTATTTTGGTTATGTATTAAACTGATTTTGAACTAAGTATTGAGTATGTGAACTCAGTTTTCATTTTCACATTGTCTTGCAAACTATTTGATGGATTATCAGAAACACTAAACAGTTGTTTTTGATGGTTTTAATTCACATGACTGTGATATGCCTTTATGCGCTTGATGAGTTGGAATTTTAAATATGTCTTGATGTTGTTTTCATTAAATGTACCACCCTCTTTGAGGTGCGTGGAAAGTTTTTGAAAAACTCTGATTTTTATTAACTTAATTAGTTTATTAAAGAAAAGGGGTGTTACAATGTCACTTTCAAGCCGCTTTGCGGCTCTGCAAAACAAAAATCAAGTGATCGCAGACCGAGATGCGCCATCTCGATCGAGAGGGGGTTCAGTTCGCCGCCCGAGCGGAAGACGGAGAACCTTCGCTTGCGTACGCCGCCGACGAAGACACCGCTCCCCTCGGAAGAGCATTTCTCGAGAGAGCACTACTCATCGCTCTCCCAGAGAAGCGCGCAGCGCACGATCGCCCTCGGCGAGAACAGCGTAGCGCGCTCGATGTCCTATGATTATGAAGATTCTAGCTACCGCCCCGACACCGGTCGCCACCGACTGTACTCCTCCAACGAGTCGTCCGGTCACGCTCGGTCGAGAAGCGATCTTGGGATTCTCGTGAAGAGCCGGAAGATTACGTAAATGGAAGAATTAGGGACGCCGCATCGCCAAGGAGAGCCAAAGCGAGCGACCCGAAGGCCTCCTCGCCTTCCACTAATCGGCCCCATCCGAGAGATTCTATGGAATGCCGGGCAACGAGGCGTGCCTCGCAATGCAACCCTTTGGGTCGAACGGCATTCGAGCGAACACGCCCGCTCTCCGGGAGATCGGGCGTTACAAAATTCCGAGAGACCTCCGCAAGCCGCCGCCCAATCTCAACAAGTTTGACGGCGAGGAGATCCCGACAAGCATCTCCGTTACTTCAATAATTACTGCCGCTATAGGAATTGGGACCGACCATGAAATGCGTGCTTTTTCCCGCCTCTCGGGCGGCCGAGCATTGGAATGGTGGGAGTCTCTCGCGACCCAATTCCATCTCCTCGTGGGACGACTGATCGTAAAAAATTCTTGTCTCACTACACCGCAAACCGCTGCCAATATCGGTATGAAGAATACTTGGACTCTGTTGTTCAAGGAGATAATGAGACGCTGAGGCAGTATATCGACCGGTTTAACACCGAGGCCGAGTCCGTTCGTGACTTGTCAGACAAGGACAAGCTAAAATATCTGAAGCGTGGTATTCGACCGGACCACCGGTTCGTAGAAGAATTCACTCTCAACCATTACCAAGATCTCAGCTACTTCTTAACGAGGGCTAACGTCCACATGGCGTATGAAGAAACCTTGGCAGCAAGAAAGGCCGTCCGTGCACGACCTAAAGAGGAAAATAGTAAGCCGGCCAAAGGGCATGAAGGTCGCCGCGACAATCGGCCTGACTTTCGAGATAAAAAGTTTGATCATCGCACTCGACTCAACACCTCTATTGCGCAGATCTATAGCGAGTGTCAGAATAATGAGTTTGTGGGAGTTAAGCGGCCTGAACCACTCGTGCTCAAGAAGGGGGCACGACCGACTAAAAGATACTGCCGCTACCACAAGAGTAAGGGTCATGATACTAATGACTGTATGGCCCTCAAAGATGATATTGAAGAGCTTATTCAGAAAGGCAAGTTGGGAAAGTATGTGAGGTCAGAGGAAGGCGACCGACCTCAAGAGAAGCGCAGAAGAAGGATCCGCACAGAGGAAAGGGGCCTCTGGCCATAGAAGCACCAAAACAAGGATCGACCGAGGATCGTGACACTCCTGCGATCCAAAGGCCGTAATGTTGCGATGGTTATTCATGGTGGAAACCCCTAGATCGCGAGGAATCTAACAAAGCCACCAAGAGAAAGTGGGGCGAGTTGTTAATGGTCGCATCCACTTCAAAGACCACCACCGGTCTCGAGCAGACCCCCATCTCGCTCTTCGGTGACAACGACCTATACGACGGCAAGCCTAATAGTTATGTTCCATTGGTAATCGAGTCGCCATGGCAAACACAGAGGTGCAGAATCTGAGTCGATCAAGGTAGCCCGCCCGATATCATGTTTGAAGACTTGATCGACAAAATAAAGGTTGATCGGAGCGAGATAATTCCCGGTGCCGAGCCTACCCTCTAACAGTTTCAATGGGGCGACCACCTACCCATTGGGAACGATCGAGTCGCTAGTCACGTTTGGTGGCGACACGCGAGGGATAGTACTGCATGCAGACGGGTCGAGACGACGTTCCTCGTACTCCCCTCAAATCCTCGCTATCAATGTATTATTGGTAGGCCGACTTTGGGTAAGCTAGAGGCCGTTACATCGACGGTGCATCCGAAAATGAAATTCTACAAAGAAAGACGACCAAGTAGTTACCACGGCGGCCGACCTCGAATCGAAGAAGAAGCCACACTCTATACCAAGAAATATGTGACGAGGTAGATCGTGGCGAACGCTCGAGCACTAGTGAAGGCCATCAAGTCAATGTCGATTTGGACGCTCGGTATGATCCAGACAGCGACCCAGAGGACAATGATGATGATTTGGCTCGAGAGCTGAAAAACAGGCTGAAAAGACCAGAGCCTCATGGAGAGTTGGTAGATGTTCAATTGGGTGACGACCCATCCAAAACGGTAAAGCTCGGTAGCGACCTACCGAGCAAGTGAAGCAAGATCTTGTGCGAAGCTTAAGAGACTATCCCGACTGCTCGCATGGCGGCATCGACATGCCCGCATCCCTATCGGTAGCTCGCCATCAACTTTCGATCGATGAAGGGTCGGCGGTCCGCTTCAAAGAAGACGCACTCAGAACGAGGAAAAATCTCAAGCCGCTGCAAAGGCCGTTGAGGACCTCATAAAGGCCAATTTTATAGAAGAGATCAAATACACGACCTGGCTATCCAACGTCGTGCTGGTTAAGAAGAAGAATGGAAAATGGAGGATGTGTGTGGACTATACCGATCTAAATAAGGCATGCCCAAAGGATGCCTTCCCGTACACCCAACATCGACAAGTCGTGGTCGATGGGGCCTCGCTACAAACTCTTGTCTTTTACGGACGCTTACTCTGGATACAATCAGATCACGATGTATCCGCCCGATCGGCACAAGACAGCCTTCATGACCGATCGGGGAAATTTTCAGTACAAGGTGATGCCTTTCGGCCTCAAGAACGCTGGAGCGACCTACCAGCGAATGATGAACAAAATTTTCAAGAGGCAGATCGGTCGCATCTCAGAGGTGTATTTGGACGACATGATCATCAAAAGCGTAACCGACCCAGATCATGTGAGCAATCTCAGAGAAATATTTGAAGAAGCTAGGAAGAACTCACTTAGACCGAATCACGAGAAGTGTACCTTTGGGGTGAGGCGGCGATTTTGGGCTTCCACCGACCGAAAGAGGGATAGAAGCAAACCCTGAGAAGTGCAGGGCGGTCGCCGATATGAGGCCGCCCACAACTAAAAAGGAAATACAACAGCTGAACGGCATGGTAGCTGCCCTGTCCAGGTTCATTCCCAAAGCGGCCTGCAAGTCGCTCCCGCTCTTTAGACTGTTGAAAAAAGAGGTGGATTTTGAGTGGACAAACCAATGCCAGCGAGCGTTGGATGAATTGAAGCAAGCATTGATCAACCCGCCGATTATGACTAAGCCGCTGCCGGGCGAGACTTTGTATTTATACTTGGCCATAACAGAGGAGGTGCTAAGTGCAGTATTAGTCAGAGAAAACGATCTGAAACAGAATCCAGTCTATTTCATAAGTAAAGTACTTCAAGGGCCCGAGCTGAGATACCAGAAGATAGAGAAGTTTGCCCTTGCACTCCTAATAGCTGCCAGAAGGTTGAGACCCTACTTTGTGGCCCATCGTCGTGTGTAGGACCGACCACCCTATCGAGCAAGTCCTACATCGGCCGGACCAGGCGGGACGGATGATAAAGTGGGCCGTGGAGCTCGGTGAGTTCGGAATCAAATTTGAATCGGATCGGCAAAAAGCGCAGTGTTGGCCGACTTCATAGTGAAATGACGCCTATCTCGGAAGAAGCGGTGAGAGACGACACGGATCTTGCATGTAGATGGGTCGTCCAATAGCAAAGGGAGTGGAGCAGCCTAATATTGCAAAATTCGAAGGCCTTGCCGTTGAAGTCTCTTTAACCTTTGCATTCCACACTTCAAACAACCAGGGCCGAGTACGAGGCATGCATAGTCGCCCTTCACCGCCAGAGATTTCAATGTCGACCGGTTGAACTCGGATCGATTCCCTACTCGTAGTCTCGCAGATCAAAGAATTATATGATGCTAAAGACGACGTCTTTGAAAAGTTACCTAGCAAGAGTGAGAGAAGCGCTCAGCGGTTCGGCCCGAAATGAAGTGGTACATGTGCCTCGGACCAAAATGTTCGGCGGATATATTATCAAAGCTTGCAAGTACCAAGACTCAGGAAATCACGGGAGTTTGATTCGTAAGACGCGTGAATCGGCCGAGAGTGTATCGACCAAGCCAACCCGATCACCGGCCGTTCTTTGTGTCAATTCCGATTCGATTGGATCGCCTTATCCTAAGGTACATCGTTGAAGGTGAAGAGCCGAGCGACGAGCGGCGAAGCGCGGTTGGTCGCTCGAGGCGACCAAATACTCGTGATCGAAGAAAAAGTTATATAGAAGGGGTTCGTCCCCATTATTGAGGTGCCTTACGTCGGTCGGCCACCATGTGCTCTGAGATATTCACGAAGGTGTTTGTGGGAGCCATCGAGGGCACGTTCCATAGCAAAGAAAGCCCTCGTAGCGGCTATTCTTGGCCGACCATGGATGAGGACGCCAAGAAGCTCGTTCGTAAATGCAAGAAATGCCAAGTACATGCGATGTCCACATTGCACCTTCCTCGAATTACAAAGTCTTGTCTCACCTTGGCCGTTCGCTTTGGTGGGGCATGGATCTTCTAGGCCCGCTTCCACTCGCCTCCGTGCCGCCAAGTTCTTGATCGTGGCGATGGATTACTTTACTAAGTGGATCGAGGCCGAGCCGCTTGCAACAATCACATCGGCCAAAGTCGGCAAGTTCTTCTGACGGTGTGTAGCTAGCGCTTTAGGATCCCCAATTGATAATCGACAACGGTACCCGGTTTGCGATAAAAGATTTAGAAAAATGTTGGTCGACTTAGGGGTTAAACAAACGCTTTACCTCGGTCGAGCATCCTCGCATAAACGGCCAAGTAAAGCGGCCAACGAGTTATCCTACGTGGTTTAAAGCGGCATCGGATGAAGCAAAGGGCTGGGTCGAAGAGTCGCGCGATCGAATCTGTGGGCCTCAGATTTACCCTCATTCATCGGCCGGGAGTCGCCGCTTGATTGATTGTGTGTACGGAATCGATCTTTGTGATACCCATAGAAATGGGCGAGCTGAATTGGAGGACTTCAAACCCCTACGATGGTTGACAACGCCAGAAGCTATCCGAGAAGAATTGGACCTAATTGAAGAATCTGCGCACCCAAGCTTCGCTAAGAGAGCAATTGATCAAACGAAGGTCGCAGCCAGTACAACGCCGAGTTCAAAAGAGAGAATCTCGGTCGGCGGCTCGTTCTAAGACGGGCGGCGTGGGAAATAAGAATGCACGCCAAGAGGAAGCTCGCACAAATTGGGAAGGTCCATACAGGGTCATCAACAAGATCGAAAAGGGGCTTACGAGCTAGAAACCATGGATGGGCGACTATCCCCGAACGTGGAATGCGAAAAAACTTAGGAAATATTACGTTTGAATGTGACAAATGATTTGAATGTAATGACGACCGACCTATTAATGAAAAGCGTGCAGCGCTCTTTTTCCCCATCGGGTTTTTTACGAGGCGACCTTTAGAAATATGATGTGTTCTTTACTTTCTCGCAAGAATGTATGACCGTCGCTCAAGATTGCCCGTGGCAAAGGAGCGATCGAAGACTTATCAAAGTTGATTAGATCGTCGAACGATCTACCTCGAGTGCCATCGAAATGGCCCGGCGGTTAAAACTCATGAACCTTAGATCGTCGAAACGATCTAAATCGAGCGGCAATCGAAAACGGTCCCAACCGAAAGTGCCATCGAAATGGCCCAAGGGTTAAAACTCATGAAACCTTAGATCGTCGAAACGATCTAAATCGGCGACCATCGAAATGGTCCCAACCGAGTGCCATCGAAATGGCCCGAGGTTAAGCAATAACCCATCCGATTAGGCCGTCGAAACGACCTATCTCGGCGACCATCGGTATGGTCCCAATAAATGCCATCAAAGGGCACGATTGGAGGTCGCCGAAGCGATCCAAGGCCCCGCTGGGATATTAAAACTTATCAAAGAATGAATGCTTTCGAAATAAGCGCAAACGATGACCGAACGGTCTTAAAACTCGAAGACTTAGAGAAAATAAACATACAAGGCGCGTAGAAGAAAAGCAACCATAAACGAGCGCCATCGGCGAGTAGCGCGAAGCGCCGCGAGCGCCCACAAGTCCGAAATGCAAGAAGTGCGCAGACATAGCAATATAAATTTGAGCAGCGTAATTAAAGGCAAGTGAAAATTGTCATTACAAAACGAGGGCGCCCGCCGATGCCGGCGTCCCACGAGATCAAAAATCGCGAAGGTAGAAAATTGTTGTGCCCGGCGAGTTAAACGGTTACAAAAATTACACCGCTCGCAGCGGGCTTTAAAAGAGAATGGTGGCGGGCGCGAACGACATTGCCTTGCTCGTCGACTTCGCGAGCAACATGATCTTGTTGTTGTCAACATAGTGCGTGGGCTTGATCATGTTGTCATCGAAATTGATCTTCAGATCTGAATTCAATATCCGCACCGCCTCGAGTGAATTATAGAACCGCTCGATCGCCGCCTCTCCGACCGGCCTTGGCTACCATTTCAATTTTCGCCTCGGTAGCGGCCTTCTCGGCGCCCGTGCAGCTCTCTTTCTTGTTCGTAGCATCAAGATCGCCTTCAAGGTAGCGACACGAGCAAAGAAGCTCCTTGTTCCTCTTTGCAAGCTTAGCACGGTCGTCCTCCCCGTTTGAGGGCCTCCTTCTTCGATGGGCGAGCTTGTCATATTTTTTGCTTGCGCCTCGGCTAAAGCCTTGTCCTTTCCTGCAAAATTCGGGTCGACGGGTTGTTAGTCGGTCGAATAAAGGTAAGATGAAGGGTACAAGACTAAGAAAATAAAATTACCATCGATTCGGCCACCACTCGCCATGAATTTCTCGACCCCATGCAGAGAAAGCGCGAGCGCCATGGGTTTCCTTATGTCTTGCTCCGGATCGGCGTGTACCCAAACTTTCGAGCGCGAGATGATAGGAATCTCTTCCGTTGCGGGGCGGGACCCGACCATCACGCTTGGCCCGCTTGGGTGAGCGATCGGCAGACTGGGGAGGAGGCGGCCGGGGCTCGCTGACCGCTTCTTCCCTTGGCTCTTAGGAGTTTGGGGACTTTTGAGGAAGATTCGGGAAGATCCCCGACCGAGAAACGTCAAATCTCTTAGCCCTCCTTCGAAGCCGGGATCTGGCGGCGGCGGTCCCGCTTTTTGCGGCCATTCTTTCTCAGAAATCACCGAGTCATGAGTTAAAAGGAAAAAATCAATAACGTAATATAAGGACAAAAGAAAAAAAAAAAGTTCAAAAGCGAACCAATCTCGGCCTCCGTGTCTTGGCGCCGTCAGACAAGACAAAGGGTCGGCAAGGTATGTCGCCGCCTTAGGATCTGGACGCATCATACTCGCCAACGACTTTATCATCTCCAAAGTCTCCGTGTCGGCCTTGCCCAAGTCTTTCACCGAGTAGATGTAATCGCCCGCTGCAGAAATGAGCCTCATTCCACATAATTGGGAAGTAAGGGGACCTAGCATCCCGTCCGGTTGAACCTCGAAAATGACCTTCCCGCCTCCTCGGTGGGAACGATCCGTAAATCGGCTTTTCCAGCCGCTCCCAACGACTCGGAATGCTTTGAAAAACCGGTGGTGGGTCTTCGCATCTTGAAGGAGACTTGCTCCTCTTCTCCTTGTTGGCCTTCTCTGAGCCACTCACTCAAAGATAGCAAAGAAAAGCATCATCGACACCGCCGACCCAGTTTGGTCGTGACACCTCGAAAGTCTTTAAAAACGCCCATGCGTTTGGATGAAGCCGCAGAAGGCGACCCCAATATGGCGCAGACGTCGCGTTGGAATTCGGTAAAAGGAGGGTAATCTTCATCTTCTCGAACACGAGCCGATACATCGTGAACTTGAAGTTGGAAGAGTAAGCGCGATATCTTCGCCTCCTTCATGCCTCTTACCTCCAAACCGGTGAGTCTTCAAGGCGCTCGTAGATCGGGCAAAGCATCGTGGCGATTGTAATAATGCTCTATTAGAGCGAAGAGTTTCCGACACCCAAGACATGTCGATATATCTCGAGCTACATCGGCTTGGACTTGGCCGACCGCTTCGTTCGACCTCCGATGTTGGCTTCGGACTGAAATATTGACTTCGGCCGAATCACTTCTTCCTCGTGGGCCGCTTCATCTCGGCGCGCCGCCTCTACCATCTCCTCGTCCGCGGCGGGGCGGCGCTAGGCTCTTCATCATCAATGATCACCACCTCCACGTCTTCCTCTCGCCGGTGGGTGTTGCACGGATCGCCGCTTCGAATGAACGGACCTTGAACCGGAGCCCTTTGTACTCGGTCGACCTCCGCCGGGAGGAATGGGAAGTCGAGCTCAGTCGCTCGAGGAACCACTCGAAGAGCAAGACCCCTTGTCGCCCAAGACGACTTGGGCTCTTCCTCGTGGAGATTGGGCTCGCCCGCCTCGACATGTATGGAGCGAAGGATTGCGGTGGTTTTCCGAATACGGGCGGTCGGTTTAAATCCGTGGCATGCAAAAACACCTATGATTAAGGGAACGAGTCGGTCGGCCGAGCAAAGCACTCATGAGAGGGGCGATTTGGCCATCCTCGACCGACACCCCTATCACGAGGCGTGGAAAAGCACGAAATACTTTCAAGTGAAAACTCAAGCTTAAAAAGTAAAGGAGAGATCGATTCATACCTTAGCGGATGTGGTGGATCGGTCGCTAGTAGACGTAAACGACTTTTCGGATGCAAGTCGGCGGCAGACGAGTCGGTCGTTAGCGAGCAATTCTTGGAAGTATGAGAAATGAACTCGTGCAGGCGGCTATTTATAGTGCGATTTACGCGCGAAAGGGACCGGATACGAAGAGTCACAACGCTTCGTCTTCTCACCAATGGTTGTCTCGAACTGACCTCTGGAAGCGCCAAACGTCCACGTCTTAAATGTCGGTAAAGACCAACCGTCCACGGCAAAGACGGCCGACGGTTGACGGCGGTCGACACCGCCTACGAGAGAAAGCGAACGATCGCGTCCGCTTTGCAAGGTAACTTCACCCACAGGGTATCGATTCAAGCCTCGGCCCGCTCTTAAGCGACCCGGCTTGGGGGCAAATTGTTCACTGGGTGTATTAGCAATTACGAGGATCGCCATCAAAGAATTGGACTGCGGCCCGGCCCGTCTCGATCGGCCCAACACGCCGCTTGGCGCAATTCTCGCCGGCGAAATCTTCGCAAACGGTCGGACCTCGCGGTATATATCGCCATTCGCACATGGCATCAGTGCGTTTCTCTAACCTTGTGCTATCTCGCCTCGGCGACCTCTCACTAGATCGTCGAGTGTCTTTGCGTACCACCACGAGGTGTTCAACGCGTGAAGCCGGGACCAGTCCTTTCACCCATTCAACGGCCGGCCCATAGACGAATCAATCAACACTTCAACTCTTCATTGGTCGAGGTACGATCAATAACTGTGAATTGGTCAAACTTTTGCATATCCTTCATTTCAGGGCGAGTAATAGTTAGGTCAAGATTGAAAATAATTATGTCAGATGTGTAAGAGTATGACAAAACTAATGAAATGGGCAAGTTGACTTGGCCGTGAATAATTAGGAGAAGAAAAAAAGGAACGAAAAGAATATTAATTTACAGAAATAAATACTAAATTAATTTATGCGATGCCCAAAGCAAAACACTAGTGCAAAATCAGGATAAGAATTGGACCTTTAAAGTCAGGCTCTCAGATGGTTGACTTAAAATCTAGACGCGGTGGCAAACTTGTTATTAAGACGGGAAAGATTTTCTGGAGCGAATGTTTTGAAGTCAGGCGAAATGTAGCGCGACTTAAAGGTTAATTTTTTTTAAAAGGTTTTAAGAATTGAAGTCTTGCATATTTGAGGCATGCCTTCAAATGTTTAACGTTTTCTAAACCTATAAGTCAAGACACTCCCATTGGCACGCAAAGTGTGAAAGAACTTGCATCGCTCTCTCCTCCTTCCATCGCTCTCTACGCCTTCCACGGATCTCTCCGCCAAACTCACTCTTGATTTCAACTTGATCTCGATTTCATCTCACTCTCAACCACAAAAGTCAACCGCATCTCACTCTTGGGAAACCCAATCTCATCTCACTCACAACAAAACCCTAAATTTCTTTCTAAATGAAGATTCTTTGTTTCTAATGGAGGAAACAAAGGGCTTGTTGCCTCTCTCTCTCCGTGAGTGTCTCACTCCGCATCTTCTTCTGTTTTGAGATTTTGAGGTAAGGTTCTTCATGTTTGTGATTCTTAGGTTTTTGTAGTTTTGATATTTTGTAACATCAAATGATATTGATATTGTTATTGATGCTGAAATTTTTAATGTTAAAGGTAGAATTTTGGTTTAATTAGGTAATTGTTCTACACGATTGTGATAGACATAGTCACAGGTCTTAGAATGTCATTGTTTTCATTACCGAGAATATTTTTTTTCTTTCTGAAATTCTAGGGTTATCTTATGGTTTGCTACGAGCATTGAGCTAGCAAAAGTTTTAGGGTGTTGTTACTCATATGTTTTCGTTATTCTGATGTGGTGGTGGTGTTAGCAAAGTAATTGCAATAAGAATTGCTAACTTGGAGTGTTAGCTACTCCAGGGATAAGGGGAAACAGAAACAAAAAAATTGGATTTAATTTCTCTGCCTTTTCATTCATTCTAATAGTATTTATAAGAGAGTTATGCACCTCAAGTACAAGTATCAGGTGCCACTTGGCAAAGGATTACAATAGCGAGGATAACAACCTGAGAATCTTCCAAGTTTCAACCAAAAAGAAAAGCTTCTCGAAACAAAATCTAAACACAATTTAAAATGGCATAATGAAATCCTAGTGTAGCTGGCAGAGGGGCAACGTTCCCTTTTCATTGGTTAACACATAATCTTTCATCCACTGAGGATTTTTTCCTGCTCCTTGAGGCCCTAGTTTGTTTGGGCTGAAGTGAGCTCTTGGGTCCAATTTGTGAGAGTGCCTTCGGTTTTAGTAAGTTGCAACATTATTATCCAATTTGATTCAGACCTCATGACCTGCAAAGGTGGCTTGGGTCACTATTGGAGAGTGGTGTGTGTCCTCTTTAATTGGCCCACTTATGACCTGCAAAGGTGTTTTCAGTCAGATGCCATATGAGCTTGGAGTTTTTCTGATGAAGTCTTGTGCCTTATGAGCGTTACTGCAGTGGTATCCTAGTGAAACTGGTTTATTCTTAGACTTGCCATTTATCATTGGTTTATTCTCTAATCATTAGGTATCCTAGCGTCTATCTCATGTTCTGTTTTTCTTCTTTCTTTTTTCCTCTTTGTCACTGTTCATTCCTACTATCTACTCTTATTGTGTAAATTGTGTATATTTAAATGCTTTATGCATCCAGGTTGTAGATATGGGATACTGCAGGGCAAGAGAGATTTCAAAGTCTTGGTGTTGCATTTTATAGAGGGGCATATTGCTGTGTTTTAGTCTATGATGTTAATGTCATGAAGTTGTTTGATACGCTTGACAACTGGTATGAGGAGTTCCTCAAATAGGTTCTCTCTATTTTTCTCATTTTGTTACTATGGTTGAGCCCTTGACTCTCGTACACTACAAGAAGACTAAAAGTTGAAGGACTACATAGAGAAGCATGCCACTGGGGGGAATTGGATTGCTCTCTCTAATAAAGTTGAGGTATTATATTGAGATGGCTTAACTATCTAAGGCCCAACATTAAGCATGGAGATTTCTCTGATGAGGAAGACAGAATTGTTTTGATAGTGTGATTTTTGGGGAAGAAGCCTTTGAAGGTATTATATTGTTGTGACAAATATAATAAAAGCATATGCTGGACTTGAAATATGCCTTGTACATTGATTGATTGATAAAATACCATTTTAACTTGAACCAAATTTTAAATGTAGGGCCTGGAGCTGTTTTTGTTATTTTCAGAACGGTTAGTGTCTTTTGCATCTGCATTTAAACTAGTTTTTGGTATTTAAATATATGCTTTTAGAAATAAATATCTACATGCTGACTAGTTTTCTTATCTATCTTAAGATTGCAACCAAGTGCATCAGTAACTTGGGGCTGCTGCAAATGAGTTGTTTAAGTCTTTTTTTTCCTCTTTTGGTCCTTGTATGCACTTCATCAAATCAAGGAAAATTCATTGGGAACACGGTTACAAGAAGCAAATGCAAATGTGTCTAGAAGCAAAATGGAGAGTATTCGAGGGAAAACAGACGACAAAAATTCCGGTTCAGCTCTATGTCCTTCGCACATGTAATATTTTTGTCATGATTCATAATGTAGAATTGTTCTAATTATGTCTTATCTTTTGTAGTATGCACATTTGATATGGAGGTAGAGTGCTGGTCATTCATGGATGCAAAGGAAACCAATATGAGTTTACTTTTGAGAAATTGTAGTATGCACATTTGATATGTCCTTTTGGATTAGCACCATCATATTACTTAATCTTCGTGAATCATGGTAGTTGATATGGTAATTGGAAATTGTATCTTTACCTTTTGACATTCATTATATAAATATTGAATCTGTGGTATACTTGAAACACTGTTTCCAATATATTAGTTTTTCCAATATCTTTACCTTCTAGTCATATATTAGTTGTTTTTTTTTGACAAAGGAAGTGGTAATTGGTTTTTTGTTAATTGGTTCATACGTGTTATTTAAATTATAGAATTATAAAATGCGTGTTGCTGGTTTAATAAATTTGATGCCTATTGGAACCAAATTTGTATATGCAGGGCAAGGGCCCAAAAGCCAAAAAAGAAAAAACAACTTTTAAAGTCAGGCGACAGAAAATCCGACTTAAAAAAATATTTAAAGTCAGACTCTGGCCAGACTTTAAAAATCTTCCCCTAGAACAAACATCGAGAGTTAAAGTCGATGCGGTGATTGTCGACTTTAAAAACTTTGAAGTCAAGCGATTCACGACTTTAAAGCTCCTGACATACGAAGTCGCCTTAATAGAAGTCACGCTGGCGTCTGACTTTAAAAAGCCAATTTGCGTGACTTTAAATCCCTTTTCTGCACTAATGAAAGTACCACAGATACTAGGATGGGGGAACACTCTG